>CM048745.1:887213713-887813713 GCA_026315105.1 Locusta migratoria
TACAAACAGCCTAAATCGTTTATGTAAATAAGGAACAGCAGAGGACAAATAACACTACCCTGTGGAACGCCCGATATCACCTTTGATTTAGTCGATGCCTTACCATCGATTACTACGAACTGTGTCCTCTCTGACAGGAAATCCTCTATCCAATCACAAATTTGGGGCGTTATATCATAACCACGCAATTTGATTAAAAGCCGTTTGTGAGGTACGGTGTCAAAAGCCTTCCGGAAATCAAGAAATAGGGAATCATTTTGCGAACCCTTGTCGATAGCACCCATCACTTCGTGTGAATAAAGAGTTAGATGAAAGCCCGGTAGTGCATCAAATTCTGCAAGTGGTTTTGCTGATATCTCAGGTAGAGCATCTGTTTTGGGTGGAATTTCATTGCCGGCCGCGGTGGCCGAGGTGACTGAGGCGCTCCAGTCACGGTCAGCACGGCCACTACGATCGGGGGTTCGAATTCCCCCTCGGGCATGGATATTTGTGCCGTCCTAGTTCATAAGTAGTTCATAAGTAGGTTGTAAGTTTAGGGACTCATGACCCCGTAGTGAAGTCCCATAAGCTTAACAAACAGTTGAACATTTTTTTTTGGAATTTCATTGATGTAGTTGTCTGTTGTTAGTAATGGTGCTGAGTCTTCATCACTAGATATCTGTTATATCTGTGCCGAACTTGTCATCTTAATCTCTGCATAATACGTCATCTTAATCGAAGTCGACATTTTGGATACAAAGTTTAACATGCACAAAGTCTCATGAATTCATTAAACCATTATTAAAGCATCAGAAAATTCATAAGGATTAAGAAGAATCAACTCTTATTCATCAAAAATACAAGTATTAGTTACATGAAACTTATTTAAACTGAAGTAAAAATTGTTACGAAAGCAGCGTACACTTCCAAGCCTCTGTTGTCAGCAAAACAAAATGATGAAGCTGTTGTACTTAAACAGGCGTGCCTGCAGAGGGCCCTAAGGAATCAATACCATAGCGCACGCAGCACCGGCTGTTATCAGAGAAATTCAAAATTCGTCATCTTAGACTTCTCGTCAACTTACCGGACTCTCCCCTACTACGTGCACACCGTTTGGCGGCATTGCGGTTCATCCTCTGCTTTACAACAACAGTTATAGAAACACACATTAGACTCACTCACGATAGTGTAATACGCAAAACAATATCATCGAAGAGTTCAGCTTTCACTCTACTGAGTGAGGAATACGTTATAAGGAAAACGCCTGATCGCTACCCCTCTCCTCCCCCCCCCCTCCCAACAACGTAAAATGGCAAAAAGATTTGTCCATCAACAGTGGAACAAACATGAAAACAGTTAGATGGTATAATAAATGTGAAAAAGAAGCGAATTAAAAAGTGCGAGCTCATGATGTGCAACATGGACGAATGGTGAGACTGACGTTGGTTACGTGGTCACCATGTCTGGCTGGAACGCAAATCTTGCTGCATTATACTAAAGACAGCACTAACATCCAGTACCCAAGGGGGCATTAGAATCCCCGACGGGGAATGACCTCGCGCATCGTAGCATAGCGCCTCAGTGCGCTCGGCCATGCCGCTACGGCTTCAAAACTTCCCCGAGCTCTATGTCTTTATTACAAAATTTTGAAATGTCCGTCTATTCGTAGAGGTTTCGACTGCCATTCTGAAACTGGAACTGTCGTACTAGACTTTGTTTGTACAGTATGGTTCATGTGTTAGTAACATACCCCAGCCGCCAGTAAATGTGATGGAGATTGTGTGCAAGCGTGGTTCTGCATAAAGTTTTCATACAAATGACAACGACACTACGATAGAAGGAAGGAATTTAATGAGTGTGCGGTTGTCCCTCACGGGTACAAATATATTTTGTTATTTCTAGATATCTATGCAGCCACTGTTCAGTTTTGGCTTGGGAATAGATGTTATTACCATTCTTCTAGTTTGTACACCTCTTGAGTAATCATTAGATGTTTTTGACTTTAGAATAGTGAAACAATCGCTATGTTTTTATAAGGCTGCAGAGAAACACACAAAAATATACGGTTGAAAACAATCTGTTTTTGTTCTACTAATTTATGTTTACTTACAAACCATTTTTCGGCTTATTAGGGCATCTTCAGGTAAACATTTGACAGCCGTCGCCAGAAACGCTAGTGCTTATATTGCAAACATGTTACATATGGATACAACACACCAAAACTTTACTTCTTTGCTTATGACATTACTTGAAGTTCTGAAATTGATCTACATAGCGAGAGATCAATTTGACCACATCAGCTAATGTCATAAGCAAATAACTAAGGTTTTTGTGTGTCGTGTCTTTATTTAACATGCTTGCAATATTACTGTTCATGTTACGGACGCGTGGAGCACCGACCAGAGGAGCAACTACGGAGCAACCCCCCAGCGCCCCTAGCCACAGCCCCACCCGCACCCCCTGCTGCGGTCTTGGCAAACTAAATTCCTTCCTCCCCCTCCCCTCCCCACCCCTCCCAACTCCGGCAGCTGGGAGGATTGGGCCGGTTGTTTCAAACTTGTGCGGCCATCTATAGTGAAGCTCTGTACGGGGAAATTTTCCAGCGTGCCGTCGTAACGGGAAAAGATGACGCAGCGGCTCTGAGTTTCTTCGCCTACCCTCTTAAAATTCTGGTACGTCGTCTCGGCCTAGAGGCTCCCCCAACTGTTGACAATATGCGCAGTGGAAAACCACCACTGAGTGAAATATCTGGTAATAACGCGCTTCTTATATCTGTCATAGTTCAATCATGAATAGTACCTATGTACTCAAGACTCGAAAATTAGAAGGGAATTCTGTTTCGCCAAATCATTTTCTACATTAGAGATACATTCTCTCATTTCCCTCGTTCACTGTTGTAAATATAACAATAATAATAATAATAATAATAATAATAATAATAATAATAATAATAATACGATATCTTATTTTTGCCGTATCCTTCAACTAGTAATTATATTGTAAATAAGTGGACAGAAGTCTCCAAATCAAAGGTAAAGAAAATGTCCCAGAACAATAGAATTACATCTTCATTTATATAAATACTCTGCAAGACAATTTGAAGTAAATGGCAGAAGGTTCATAGAACAGTTTTAAGATGTTTCTCTAGGGTTTCATTCTCTAATAGTTCGCGGGAAAAAGAAACACCTAAAATCTTTCCGTTTTCGATTTGATACCTCTTATGTTATTTTCATGATCTTGTCATGCTATGTAGGTGGGTGCTAAGAAAATATGTTCGCATTCGGAAAAGAAAGTTTGAGAAAGAAATTTCGCAAATCTCGCCGCACCAAATAACGCCTTTCTTTTAATGATTTCCACACCATCTCGCGCATTATTTCTGTGACACTCTCTCCCCTATATCGCGATAGTACGAAATGTGCTGCCCTTCTCTGAACATTCTCTAAGTCGTCTGTCAGTCCCACGTAGTGGGGTCCCACAAAGCGCTGCAATAGTCCAAAATAGGACGCACAAGTATGGTGTAGGCAGCTTCTTTACTAGGACTGTTCCATGCAGATATGGTTTCTAAATCATTTTGCAGTTTATGTTGATCTTCTGGTGACTTTACTAATGGATTAGTGACAGCATCATCCGTGAACAACATAAGACAACTATTAAGATTGCCTCCTAAATCGTAAATAAAAATCAGGAACTGTAGGAGTCCTATAAAACTTATCTGGGAAACGCCAGGTGTCACTTCAGTTCTACTGGATGACTTACTACATCCTGTCTGACAGGATACTGTAGAAAATACCGTAAAATTACTTCATTGTACCATTTCTAGTTTCAGGCATGTGTCTATCGAGAAATGATAGTGTCGACTTCTTTTCGAGGTTTCAGATTTGTCTCAATGTGAAACTTTTACATACTAACTGGTAAGTGATTGAATTTACTTTTTGCTCCACTGTGAATCTTGATTTGCATAGAAGAAGGCAGGAACTGCTCGTACATCAGTTTAGATATCACCAAGGATACAAAGATAAATTCAGACCTCCACACAAAGTAATTCCGTCAGGGACAGCAAAGAACCTAGGTCAACTGAACGGAATGGACAGTGTCTTGAAAGGAGCGTATAAGATGAACATTAACAAGAACAAAAGAAGGAAGTGTATTTCAGAATGAGAAAATGAGGCTACGCTGAAGGACTTACCATGATCTACGGAACAAGTATTAATCTAATCTAATCGAATTGGGGAGAACAGGAGTTTGTCGCGCATCGATTCAAATGGCCGGCCGCGGTGGCCGAGGGGACTGAGGCGCTGCAGTCACGGTCTGCACGGCCACTACGGTCGGGGGTTCGAATCCCACCTCGGGCATGGATATTTGTGCCGTCCTTAGTCTTCGCTAGTTCATAAGAAGTTTGTAAGCTTAGGGACTGATGACCCCGTAGTTAAGTCCCATAAGTTCTACAAACATTTTTTCGATTCAAATTCCCGGCAATTTAACGATGCTTCCTCTGGAAACTGGTACATATTCAGGCAGACACTATCAAAATCTATTGAGGGCAGCTCGGTTCAGGCTCATAAATACCGGGAACGAACAACATTTGGTTGGAAAGCTTCGATGACTTCCGCTTTGTAAGCTGTAACGAGTAACTGCTTTTGCCACTCTTTATGGTCTATTAACCCTAGAACAGTCGGCCGAAAAATTGTTTCAGGAACGGTCGGGCTGGGTCTGAGGGACCCAACAATTAAAATTCTTATGACAAGTGCCAAAAAGTGTATTTACATCAAATGACGAGTTTTTATATTGTTTAGGTCCTACCGAATGCTGTAGGGACATTATTTCAACGTTCTGAATTTCACAACTGCTGTAAAATAAAAAAGTAGAAAATATACTTCTTTGTAGTAATAAATGTAACCACACTAGAAGTACAGGTAAATTGGATTGAAATACAAATATAAATGAGAATAATTTGTAGAACTGAGAAGCAGACTTGTTTAATTTATGTTTAATTTATGAAATTGTGCATATAATGAATAGTTTGTGTCATATCGTCATCTAAAATCGTCACTTTTCGTAACAGACGACACAAGCCATTTCTGCATACACCAAGCACAACTATATTTTGCAAATTTTGCAGAAGTATTTCGTTTTGCTGTCCTTCCACTTTAGCATCTTCCCCTTCATCCCCACTTATTTCACTATTGCTGTCATGATCACTGTTTATTTCGAAGTCTGGATCCGCGTCAGAATCGTCAATTTCATTACCATCATCGTATAAAATGTTGCAAATTTCACAGTGTGAAACACTCTCTCTTGAAATTTTATATTTTAAATCATTGGCATCAGAAATAGTTCACAAAGTCATTTGAAACTGGATGAAACACCAAATACAAATACACCCGCACAGGTAGAAATCAATAACGTAAACGGTCGGGCTGGGTCTGACAGACCGTCCCGATTTTTAGAGAACTGCCAAACATTTTCTAAACAATTTAAAACCTTATTCATGATGTTAACGCTTTCTCTTGCATGTTTCAGGAAGCTAGCAGAGCGCTCGAGTCAGATCAGCGACTATAAGCACATAAATTCGTTGAAATAGAAACTAGTGGGTCTCACAGACCCAGCCCGACCGTTCTAGGGTTAATATGAAGCATGCACTCTGCCAACACTTCCTTGAGACACGAGCGAACATTTACTTGGATTACCATTGAACTACCCTAATAGTGCTTGTGTCTGACATTGGGCTTTTTAAGATTCCTTCAGAAATGAAAACAAATGATGAGCTCGATATTGTTTAAATCACAATAATGTGTCTGTAATCGTTTACGGGAAATAAAAGTGAAAATTTATGGAGTCCCAGTTTACAGTTGATCCACTTCTCTGCTTCCAGCCCCTCGCCGCTGTTCCATCCGCTGCCTGTTGCGTAGCCGACATGCGGTGTGGTGGAGCGTGAAATAGGATGTGTCCCCTCCATTTTTGTCAGACGCTGCTAATCAGCAGTGACGTGGCGTGAGGTTGGCCAGACTGTGGCGAGGGATGCGAGCTCACATACATAGTGGAGCGCGTCAAGTGAACTTCACAGAGGAACTCCAAAGTTGGTTTACAGCGATGTACGTTGAGCGCCAGGCCGAATCAAGGGTGAGGTTCTGCCACCGCAGTAACGAAGTAGATAGGGGAGGTCGCGTAGTATCGGACGGAGGCTTATATCGTATAAGTGGTGTTTCTCATACTTGCCACGTGACTCAGCATCAGTAATGGTCACAGAAGTGTTGGTTGTGACGACAACGGGGTCGTTACGCCATATTGCACCGCTGCGAGTTTGTGTATGAAAGTGACGGCGCATTGTCCGTTTTGTGTGTTTTCGTGTACGAAGATAACTTTGGAGTGCTGTACCCAGCTTTGAAGCAAGTGTAATCCTGTTATAAGGTGGTTAGTAGCAATAAGGGGTAATGCACTATATGTTTATAGGCAGTTAATCTGTTTACACTTATTACTAAGCACCAGATAGTCGAATTATCTTCCCATGTCGGTCGGGTTGTATCGGACAACAAACACAGCCAACAAAAAGTTGGTTTTGATGGATTTGTTTCATTTTACAGGCGAAATGGGCAAAGTGAGGCATATGTGGAGGGAAGAAAATATGAAGGTGGATGTCGAAGAAGTACGTTTAATGAAAATGACGATTCGAGAAGCTAGCGAGCGGTTTTCAGTCCCAAAAAGTACCCTTGGTGACCGGCTTAAGAACTTTTAGGAGGGAAATGAGATAGAAATGAAGCCAAAACTGGGAAACTCTAAGGATTTTGCTAAGACTTTCAGTGATGAGCGAAGTTCTCTCTTTAACTCCATACAAAAAACAACTGGAAGTGAAGAAAGAACAACAGTAAAAGAGAGAAAAAGCTTATGAAGCTAAGAGGAAACTTAGAGAAGAAAAACGTAAGGAGAAAGAAGAAAAGAAAAAGGAACAACCCTCAAAAAAGCCTGTATGCCTAGCTAAAACCAAACGTTTAACTAAGAGAAAAATTGGATGGTATAAAAGGAAGGATGCTTCTGCAACAGAAAGGGAAATATCCAGAGAATATGCAAGGAAAAAACTAACATTTCACGATAAAGACACTGGAAGTGATGGCGTGACTCACTGCATTATTTGTGACGAAACTTTTGAAGAGGACTGGATCTAGTGTCGACTGTGTAACGGACGGGCCCACGAACATCGCGCAGACCTTGAAAGCAGCACTCTGTATTATTAATGAGATAGCTGTTTCTTGAATAAAGGACAAAAGTTGTGTTAAAGATGCAGTGAAATTGCATGCTAGGAGTGTAAAATGGAAAAATTATTATTACTTGTATCATTTAGTGAATTTTTTTGCACCGAAAATTATTAAAATCACTCAACTGAATAAACATTTACCATCTGATATGTATTAATAGAAATAAACAAGTGTTTTCATAGAAATATTTGCTTATTTTCTGTAATTTACATCTTCTCCTATACAAACCTCCAACATATCTCCGCAGTTAAAAACAGATAAATTTTAGAAGCCAACAGATAATAGTAATTATCTACCGTAAGACTAGTTGCTAAGATGATTGATTTATGACTTATGAGAGTACATTTTGGTGGCTATTACTTTCATATCAAGACACTACTCTATTCAAAATTTGAAAAAAAAAGCTTAACCGTCCGATACTATCCGACCTTCCCCTACTTTGACGTACCCAATGTGAAGATTTCCAGATGGCATTCATCCGGGAAAAAAAACTGTTTTCGATGAAACTGCGTGATAATGGAATTCGTCTGGATTAGTAATTTCCTGTGAGAGAGGACGCACTTCTTGGTAACTAATGGCGTTACCCATTGTCGTGTTATGGGTCATTCGCTGTTCCTTTCTTCGTATAAACGATTTAGGAGATACTCTTAGCAGTCCTGTGGTTTTTTTGCAGACGATTCTTTCGTGTATCATTTAATAAAACCACCAGCAGATCAAAATCAACTGCTGAACAATTTAGATATACGTCTGTAGAGTGAGAACATTGGCAGTTGGCCCTACTTAATGAAAAGTATGAGGTCATCAGCTTGAGTAAATCCATTAAATATCTTTAGAAAATAACTCAAATTAAAAGCGGGTAGATGCAATTAAATATGTAAGTAAAAGAATTACTACATTCTTACAGATTTCATAGAAAATTTGATATTAAGGTGAAACAGAGACTGTTTTATTAGGAGAGTTATGAAGCCAATACAATTAAAAAACAGACTGCCTGCATTACACTTATTCGTCCTCTTTTTGGGTACTAGTGCGAGGTGCCGAAACTTTATCAGGTACGACTGTTGGAGGATATCGAAAGACTACAAACACGGGCAACTGGTGTTTTGTTATTGCTATGCATGAGTCGGAGTGAGAAACATACAACAACGAGTTTCAATGCGTTTGTTTATAAATATCAATTCTGCTACAATCAAGATCTTTTTTTATTTTATTTAGCACGACGCCTTGCGGGAAACAATTCCCATTTCGAAGTGCCTTTTTTGTTCTGTCCCGTTTAGTTGCGGTGTTTGTGATGTGTGAGCCGCGGCGGAGTGGCCGAACGCACTAAGGGGCTATGCTCCGATGCACGAGGCCGTCCGGGGATTCGAACCCCTGACTGTAGCGACCGTGCAGACTGTGACTGGCGCGCCGCAGACCACTCGGCCATAGCGGCCGGCAGAATTTAACGTCCACAGATATATCCTTCCTTTCAGAGAGTTTCCCTGACCGTGTGTTTCTGAATTTAAATCGAAATGTATTCTTCTTTCGGTGAATAGAGTTTTGACTGTTGTTGTATTGTGTGCCAACTCGGAGTGGTTAATTCCTCTGAATTTGGTGTAAGCCCCACCAAGCGGCAAAATGTCGTTCTAGACGCATCTTGTTCTTAAACAACAGTGCGGCTTTAATGACTGATACACATGATTCTGTGTAAATCAGCTTTTAGTACGGTGTTGTCTACAAACGTCGTTGGGAATGAAAGGGTTAAGACCGTACTGTATCCATCCCCATTCCGTCTTGTTGATTTCCCTAGGTTCACGATACATTTAACTTTCCAATTTTTTGTATTCCAGTATTCCCGAATTGGATCCGGCAGTATTCCAAAGAACCTGGGGAAACTATTATAATGCGGGAAAACCTCAGATCACATATTTTAATACTTTCTTCTGCCGTCGATCGGCTGAAGTATTTCTTCTGTTATCTTTGCAGCTACCTTCGTTGTATCTACGTATATATGTGATTTTTTTTTCTCCAACGTTCCCTTGCACAGTGTACAGATTCAATATCACTGGGGAAAGGGTACACAGCCGACTTGCTCCATTCCAACTAATGAGTCCCTCTCCTGCCCTTTCACTCTGATAACTGATGTTTGGTTTCTGTACAAGTAGAATAAACATTACTGCTGATGTCAGAATTTGAAAGAGTGTATGCCAGTCAAAGTCGCCACAATCTTTCTCCAAATCTTCAAAATCTGGAAATGTAGGTGTGCCTTTTCTTAATGTATTTCGTATGATAAGTCTTAATGTGAGTAAAGTTTCACATGTTCCTACATTTCTCAGAAATTCAGACATATTCCCCGGGGTCGACTTCTACCCGCTTTATCATTCTTCTGCTAATAATTAGAATAATTCAACCACGACTTATTAAACTTATGCTTCTGTAGTTTTCAAACCTGCCTGCACCTCCTATTCTTGGAACAGATTATTACATTTTTGAAATCTGAAGATATTACCCTTTTTTCATCTATGGAGTGGAATAGTTTTGCCATACCTGATTCTCCCACAGACTTTCAGAACCTCTGACTGAATGTAATCTACTCCAGGCGCCTTTTTACGACAAAGGTCTTTCAGAGCTCCGTCGAAAAACTCAGTCAACATAATATTTACTATCCCATCTGCATTTACTGCCTCTTCCCTTTCTACTACAATGTTTCGAAATTAATTTCCTTTGAAGAGACCATTATATACTCCTCACACCTTCCAGCTATCCCTTCTTTATTCTTTGTTCAGGACTGGTTTTCCACCTGATTTCTTATTATCCACATAGTTGCTTCACTTGTCTCCGTCTCTTTTTCCTTTCCTGTAGACGGAGTTCAAGTATTCCCTAGTATTACATTCGTCAACAGTTTTGAATTTTCCATCGATCCAGTCCTGCTTAGGTATTTTGCCCTTTGTATCAATTTAATTTTTTAGTCGTCTGCATTCCAGTTTGCTTGCTATATTTATTGCATGGTCACATTTTCCTATTTCGTTAGTTAAATTCAGAATTTCCTATAATATGTGATGATTCATCGTATGTCTTGTTCTCCACCTTGTCTTCAACGGTATGTTTATGAGACTCGACGACTTTGCCTTAAAATGTAAGAGCAGCTGTGGTTTTGAAAAGTTTTTATAAAAATGTAATAGTTACACGTTTAATGTTCTGGTCATTATGATCGGGCACATATATTATTACTGTAATTCTTATTCATTTCTGAAACATTGAAACGGTGAAATTTATTTTTGTTGTATTATATGGGAATAGCAATTCGCTGTCGTAACAGGCGGAGATGTGATACTCCGACGTGGCGCGTCCCA
The DNA here is from genome assembly GCA_026315105.1 of Locusta migratoria. Classification (NCBI taxonomy): domain Eukaryota; kingdom Metazoa; phylum Arthropoda; class Insecta; order Orthoptera; family Acrididae; genus Locusta; species Locusta migratoria. The sequence continues at coordinate 887,224,275 of CM048745.1, forward strand.
GGTGGCTGATGGAGTGGGGGGGGGGGGGGGGTCCTAACTGGCTTGCCAGCAGACGTGAACGAAATAAAATAGCTCTTGCGGATCAAACACAAACCCTCTGGATTAACACTCCAGTTGTATCTCGAGCAATCCTCGGAAAGCTCCACCACTCCAACCTTACAAATATTATGGATTATGAGTGGAAAAGAAAACAAATTACCCCAGGGAGTGAAATCTCTCGAGATCCGGTCGCAAGCAAGCATTTCGGATTGTGGGGAGCCTGCACTTTCTGCTCTTGTTATACCAAGACAACCTGAAAACGTAAATTCAAGACGAAATGCTGTATCGGAACACTGAACATTAACTCGCTCATCAAAACAGGAAAACATGAAGAACTGACTCAAGCACTTGAGCATCATGATATCCAAATTCTGGCACTACAAGAAACGTGGTCACTGATGAAAACTCTTTTGAAACAGGCAACTACAGAATTTATAAAGGAAAACCAGCAGAGTATATCTTTGGGAGATGCCCCTTATTAGGTAAAACTTTTATTGTTAGAAAAATATAACGGAGTCCGTAATAAACTTCAATTACACGTATAAAAGGCTCTCAACAATGACGATAACATGTAACAACAAAATGTATACGCTAGTGAATGCTCCTGCTCCAACAAATATTGACAATAAGAAAAATCCGATCAGAGTACGGATTCTGGGAAGAAGTAGAAGACACGATTCAGAAGATTCACAAAGAAAATGTCATCATCCTAATCTGGATTTTAACGCACAGCTCGTAAAGGAGAGGAACTACAAGAACATCATTGGGCAATATCCAGCACATAAGAGGACAGATTGACAATGGAATAAGGCTTGTGGAACTGCGCCAAGTCTTCAACTTCAAAATTATTACTACACACTTCAAGAATCTTCCGAAGAAGATGAAGACGTGGAAAGCACCAAATCAACTCCTTAGAGAGTTCCAAATTGACCATATAGCAAATTCTAGAAGAGAATTTAAGACAATTCTAAATATTAAGGTTCAGAAAGGAGCCAAAATACATTCGGATCACTATGTTGTTAAATTCAAAATTAAATCCATCCGAAATTCAGTAAAAAATAATAATAAACCTACAAGAAATGATTTTGAAATCAATAATATTGATGCAGACACTAAAATTATCTTCAAATCAAAATTGCAAGGGGAGACATGGGACGAAATGAAGTCTCAAATAATGAAAGCAGTAGAAGAATCTCTTCCAACTAAAATTCAAAGGAAGAACATCTGGTGGAATGATAAGTGTAATGAAGCATTGGACATCAGACAAACGCTTTGGAAAAATTTAAATCGAATCCCATACAAATCAAACTGTAAAAGTTTAAGAGAAGGTAGAAAAATAGCAATCTCCACTATTAGAAACGAAAAGAGACTTTTCGAAAAAATATCCCTTCAACAAATACAGGTACACTTCATGCAACACAAGTTAAGAGGCTATTACCAATCCTTCAAAAGACACCTGAACGGCTATGAACCACGCAGTTTAAATGTTCGTGACAAATCAGGGAAATTAGGTACAAATGACCAAGAAAACTGCAATATTTTAGCACATTATTTCAAAGACCTTGTCAATTCTAAAGCGCCCCCCGAGAAAACGGAATTCAAAACCACAGAAGAAATCCACCGTCTCTAGATGAAGTTCCGCAAGCTATAAATCCCCGAAGAACAACAAATCTTTTGGTGAAGATGGAATCACAGCTAAACTGTTGAAACTAGTCGAGGAAAAAGTAACACTACACCTAGGTACTATTATTAAAGAAATTTGGCGAAGCGAGAAAATCCCAGAAGATTGAAGGACGGCACTTATACATCCAATCCACAAAAAGGGTGACAGATCAGACGTGAAAAATTACAGGGGGATTTCCCTCCTATCCGTTCCATACAAGGTCCTTTCCAAGATATTATTAAACAGAATTGAATCAGTTCTCGATCCACAAATAGAAGAATATCAAGGCGGAGTTAGAAAAGGGAGGAGTTGTTCCGAGCAAATTATAAATCTTAAAAACGTAATTAGAACACGTTCTGGTCAACCACATGTTACAACATTTATTGATTTTAGAAAAGCAAATGACTCAATAGACAGAGAAAGCCTCATTAGAACTCTGGAGGAATTCGAAATTGATAGAAAAACTATAGAGATTGTTAAGCAAACATTGACAAAGTCTAAGGTGAAATTTTTAGGCAAGATTTCAGACCCTTTGAAAATCCAAACAGGTTTCCGACAAGAGGATGGGCTCTCTCCAGTCTTATTCAGCATCACTCTAGAAAAGATAAGGGAGACATTGGCGGAATACACACAACAAAAAGTGAAGGTAATTTCTTTTGGAGGATCAGTCAAAGGGCTTACGATACAAGCACTAGCTTTTGCAGAATGATATTGTGCTACTGTCCACGAATATACCAGATGCAATTAAACAAATAGGAATTTTAGCAAAGCATGCAACAAAATTTGGTTTACAGATATCACAAGAAAAAACTAAATTCATGTCTAACAAATTTAAGGAAGTCAACAAATTGCACACAATTATTGGAGGCATTGAAAGGGTCAAACACTTCAAATATTTGGGAGAAACAATAACGGATACTGGCATAGAAAAAGAAGATGTCAAACTTCGAGTAGCTAAACTCAAGAGTGCGCACATTTTAACAATGAAGCTGTACAACAAGAAATGCTTATCTCGAAATGCGAAGTTATTACACTACAAGACAGTGACAAAAACAGAAGTATAATATGCAGCAGAAACACTCTCCCTCGAGAACAAAGGACTAGTAGATGAGCTCGAGAGTTGTTCTGAGTTGTTCTTGATTAAAGGCGTACGAGAACGAGAGTGCTCATATGATTTTCAATAGTTCTATGGAGCACGTAGCAGTGTTTTGTGGCAACTTTCTTGTTGTTGTTGTTTTCTTCAGTCCGCAGTTCTTCGTGCTACCCTGTCCTGTGCAAGTTTCTTCATCTGAGAATACGTTCGGCAACCTACATCCTTTTGAATCCGCTTACTGTATTCGTCCCTCGGTCTCCCTCTACGATTTTTACCCCACACACTTTCGTCTAATGCTAAGTTCACGATTGATCTCTCAGAATGTATCCTACCAATCCATCCCTTCTGTTAGTCAGGATATGCCACAGACTCCTTTACTCCCGATTCGGTTAAGCACCTCCTCATTAGTTACGTGATCTATCCATATAATTTTCATCATTGATCTGTAGCACCACATTTCAAAAGCTTCTATCATCTTTTTATCTGAACTCCTTATCGTCCACGTTTCACTCCCATACAATGCTACACTCAACACAAATGCTTCCAGAAATGACTTCCTAACATAAAAATAAATATTGGTCGCAGCTTTAGAAACGCTTTGCGTGCCATAGCCATTCTGCATTTTACATCTTCTTTACTTTGGCCATCAGAATTGACTTTGCTACCCAAATAACAAAATTCATCTACTACTTTTATTGTCTTATTACCTAAGCTAATACCTTCAGCATCGCCTGATTTTCTGACATTAAATTCCATCACCTTCGGTTTACTCTTGTTAATGTACATCTTATATCTTCCTTTCAAGACACTGTCCATTCCATTCAATTGCTCTTCCAGATCCTTTGCAGTCTCTGACAAAATTACTACGTCATCGGCAAACCGCAATGTTTTTAGTTCTTCTCATATTCAACTTATACAAAAACCAAACAGCAGATATTTGAGAGGAAGGGCAAGAAAGGGAACCAGAAGTAGGGAAGGGAGTAAGACAGAGCTGTAGCCTTTCCCCAATGTTGTTCAATCTGTACATTGAGAAAGAAGTGAAGGAATGCAAGGAATAATTTGGAGAGGGAATTACAGATCAGAAAAAAAAACTTTGCTGTTTCCTGATGACATAGTAATTCCGCTAGAGACCGCAAAAGATCTGGAAGAGCAATTGAATGGAATGGACAATGTCTTGAAAAGAGGGAATAAGATGAACGTCAAAAAGAGTAAAACAAGGGTTTAGGAATGTAGCATCATAAAATCAGGCGATTCTGAAGAAATTAGATTAGGTAATGATACATTAAAAGTAGTAGACGAGTTTTGTTACTGGGGTAGCAAAATACCTTCCGATGGCCGAAGTAAAGAAGATATAAAATGCAGATTTATTTATTTAACGTATGACATAAACACTTGGACATGGAAGATACATGTGGGAAGCAGAGACAACAAAGAGTTTATATCAAAATTTAAGTGTATTAATTACAGAGACGTATACAGGTATGCAGTAAATAGTCCATTACTATTTGTGATGCAGTAGAATTTGGAAAAAAAATATTTATAAAATATTAATACAAATTTATGAAAGATATGTTACATCTTACGGTAAGATGAACAACTGAATCAACTCTAATATAAGAATATTAAGTTAGGAAACTAAAATAAGTAATAGGAAAACAACAATGACATGAGCAGTAACTTTACACAATTTACATTAACTGAATTAAGAAACATAAGCAGCGAACATGGTCCTTATATATTAATGTCTAAACCAGCCAGCCATGAAAGTGCATCATCTGTCACTTTATACAGGTCTGTTTTTGGACCTGGGTAAGACCTGATGTTGCAGTCATACACAATATGGTCTATTGTCTGACGCAAAGCACCGCAGTCGCACTGGGGACTTGTCGACATGCCCCACTTGTACAGAGAATCCTGACAGACTCCGTGAGATGTTCGGATTCTGTTCAGTGCTTTCCATTGTCGGCGGGGAAGTTCGAATCCATTAGGCCTTTCTGTGGGGTACGGCCAGAGAGCTGTGAAGTTGACAGTGCTCCAGTCCATCCGCCATTGCTCAGTGATGCTGAAATCCGCTTCTTGTGGTAGTTGCGCTGACACTAGTGGAGGCTTCCTGAACTTCAACCTCCTCAGTGCTAGATAAGGAATGTCCTTATGCACTGGTAGATCTGGGTCACTTTGGATCCTCTTCAGCTGTCGGACCAAGCATCCCTTTCTTCGTAGCGGAGGTGGAGCAATGTGACTCAGTACAGGTAACCATTGCACAGGTGTGCTTTTGATGCATCCGCTGATGGTGTCGTACAGTCGGGCATCTAGTTTGCTTACATGACTACTATTCAACCATGAAGAGGAGCAGTATTCTGCGGCAGAGTACACAAGTGTTAGGGCAGAACCTCTCAGAGTGGAAGCATGTGCTCCCCATCTGCTGCCACACAGTTTGTGCAAGATATTATTGCGAGTGCTGACTTTGGCTGCCGTTGCTTCCAGGTGTTTTCTGAAGGAGAGGGTGCGATCCAGTGTGACACCAAGATACTTTGGGAACTGATTATGGGGGAGCACTTTATTGTGAGAAGTACTTTTGGAGATTTTGTTGCTTCTCTATTGTTAAGGTGAAACTAGTTGTTTCCGTTTTGCTTGTGCTGACAATCAGTCTCCAAACAGCGTAGAACTTCCCAACAATTTCAAGATCTTGAGAAAGATGGACAACGACTGTTCGCGTCCGTAGCAATCCTCAAGCTACACGTGTCCCCTGGGTGGTGCTAAAGAACAGTCACTTCGAGGCACGAAGTCAGAGCCAGAAGTCACGGCAGCCAGAACACTTGTGGATTGTCCAGGCTATCTAATAATTGGGCTAAAATGCAGAATGGCTGTGGGAAGAAAAGCGTACCTACATAAGCGAAATTTGTTGACATCCAGTATTAATTTAAATGTTAGGAAGTCCTTTCGGAAAGCATTTGTCTGGAGTGTAGCATTGTATGGAAGTGAAACGTGGACGATAATGAGTTCAGACAGAAAGGTGATAGAAGCTTTTGAATCGTGGTGCTACAGAGGAATGATGAAAATTAGTTGGGTAGATCACGTAACTACTGAGGAGGTAATTAACCGAATTGGGGATAAAAGGAGTTTTTGGCACATCCTGACTAGGAGAAGGGATGATTGATGTCACACATACTGAGTCATCAAGGACTCGTGAAATTAGTATTAAAGTAAATGGGGTAAGAATCGTAGAGGGAAACCGAGGGACGAATACAGGAGCAGATTCAAAAGAATGTAGGTTGCCAAAGTTAATATCAGATAAAGAGACGTGCACAGGACAGGGTACCGTGGAGAGCTCCATGAAACCAGTCTGCGGACTGAAGGCCGCAACAAGGACATCTTGAGGTTAACATGTTTCTCAAGTTGTCTACTGATTTGAAGATCTTACGCGACACTTGAATATAGATAACACAAAAAGTCAAAGGAAATGATGTTTGTACTATATGGAACACGTTGACTAGAAATGGCTCGTTAGTACGGTACCAGACAGGACACCTTGGACGTCATTTGGCCTTTTCGTGTAATTAACAGACCCTGTTCTGTGGAACGACCCACGAAGGCCAGGTAACTGCCTGCCGGTAACCGCGTGCTCCACCTCTGAGGAGAGTTGGGCAAATGATACCCGCGTTCGAACATGCTCGGGGATTTACCGACACGGCGGAGAGCTCGATACAGTGTCGAACTGTTCCAACACTCAGATAACACTCGCGCTGCGTATCTGCGAAAAATACGCGGGAAATTTTGAAGTTACCGGGCTATGCTTTGCTCAGAACTAATTTCATAGGAATTAAACTACATGTAAAAGAAAAGAAGGACATCACTATGAAAAACTACAACTATAAAGAAACAATGCATACCTAACCTTTCTGGTAGCATTGCAAGATATAATCCATTGATGAAATATCTGCTACTATGACAGAACTACTGCATCACATGACTGAAGGTTAGCATTCAAAGGAGAAAAACGTAATTCCTTCAGAAGTAGAAATTACATTTAATGTGATTATAAGAGATGGGTTGCAAATGACTATCCCATTCCCTACTCATACGGTACAGTAACAGATAAAAATGTTACCACCTTTTAATCGCCTTGAAAACTGTAATTGCGACCTCGGAATAAATGTGCAGGAGCTGCTGTGTACGTAGTGTCGACAGGCGTCGCTAGATCGCAACACTAGAATTTTAAATCGCGACTGCAATCGTTTCTTATAGCCTATATTCGTTACTGTTTTTACTTATGATCTGCACCCTAGAAGCTACTGTAGTCGAAATATCACACTTATTAATCCCCATTGTACATTTAATGACACCCTATCTTCGTCATAAATCGTATACTGCACAACACAGAAACGATTTATGAATACCACCGTTGCAAATCGTAGAGGTAGTACCTCCTGACATTGCTAGATAGCGTAGTGATCGAATCTTCGAACATTTCCCCAGATTTCCCGAACTGTTACGTCAATTGCTCGAACATTTTGAATAATGTTCAAACCCAGCTCCACCTCTGGGCCCTGAGTACCGCTGCCCTCCTGTCAGTCGGCCGATGTGCGCTCCCTGCTACTCCACCAGTTGTCAGCCGCGCAGTAAACCGCCAGGCTCCTGAAACACCGACCACTGTAATCCACTGCTGTGACGCCTGCCAGCTATCCCCCCAGTCAATTAAACTCTCCACGGCTCGCAATTCCGCCGTGTAAACAACTCGTCGCCTCTCATTAGAGCAGTGGTCTCAAAACTGTGGTATGCATCCACCCAACGGGTCCTGGGAATGTGTAAAGCGGTGCGCAGCCGGGTGTGTGATATCAAAGTTAACAAGTTATTACATTTGTAAGTACATAATGAGGACGTATGTGACAGTACTTACGACGAACTGTATCTATATTGTGCGGTTGGATTCACGATTTCCTATCAGAAAGAACACAGTTCGTTGTAATTGATGGTAAGTCATCGAGTAAAACAGAAGTGATATCTGGCGTTCCACAGGGAAGCGTTATAGGTCCCCTACTCTTTCTCGTGTTTATAAATGATTTAGGAGACAATCTGAATAGCTCCCTTAGACTGTTCGCGGATGATACTGTCGTTTATCGGTTAGTGAAGTCAACAGAGGATCAAAAGCAATTGCAAAGCGATTTAGACAAAATTTCTGCATGGTGCCAAAATTGGCAATTGACACTAAATACAGAAAAGTGTGAAGTAATACACATGATCACTAAAAGAAATCCGCTGAACTTCAATTACGCGATAAATCAGTCAAACATTAAGGTCGTAAATTCTACCAAATACCTAGGAGTTACAATTACGAACAACTTTGACTGGAGAGAACACATAGAAAATATTGTGGGGAAGGCGAATCAAAGGTTACGTTTCATTGGCAGAACGCTTCGAAGATGCACCAGCTCCACCAAAGAGGCTGGCTACATCACACTTGTGCGTCCTCTCCTGGAGTACTGTTGCCCCTTGTGGGACCCTCACCAGGTGGGACTGACGGAAGACATTGAGAAGGTTCAGAGAAGGGCAGCTCGTTTTGTTTTTATCACGTTACGAGGGGAAAAGCGTCACGGAAATGTTGCAAGAATTGGGGTGGAAATCATTGAAAGACGTTATTCATTGCAGCGTGATCTGTTTGCGAAGTTTCAATCACTGACTTTCAGTTCTGAATGTGAAAATATTTTGCTAGGGACCCACCTACTTAGGGAGACTTCACCATCCCAATAAAATAAGAGAAATCAGATCGAAAACGGAACGATTTAGATGTTCTTTCTTCCCACGCTCTATTAGAGAATGGAACGGTAGAGAAAAGTTATGAAAGTGGTTAATGGACCCTCTGCCAGGCACTTACATGTGATTTGCGGTGTATCTATGTAGATGTAGTGGATGACTTTTTAAAATAACTATTAATTTTTAAGATAACGTAACTAACAGGTCGTATTTTGCACATGAACTGATTTTTGCACTGAATGATTTCTTCATATAACTAGTTAAATTTAACAATAAACAGCTTAACTAACTTATGAAATAAAACTATTAATAATTAGAAAAATTAATTAAGTACTTCATATCCATTTAAGAAGGAGAAGGAAAGACTAGAGCAAGTACAGACGTTTATGTTGAAAAACACAGTGAAACAATAACACGAATTTATTTAATATAAGATGATAGGAGAGAGAAATATGGAGAAGATGAAGTCCGACACTTTGTGATGCTTGAGAGTCGAGGTCTTGGCATTCCCATCAAGTCGTCAACCATCAACCATCGCTAGTATTATCTATAACAGGTTAACAGGTTTATAGTGCTGTTTTGCCGGTGACAAAGCGCGACAATTTCATATTTGTTTTTACTACTATAGTTACACTGATTATTGCCTATTAAATGATGATCACTGTCTGCGTCCGTGTTTGTGTCTGTGATGGGGTCCGTGCACACCATTTCGGTTTCATTGCTGATATACTCTATGCATTTGTTGTTGCCTTCTGTATGGTCTATTTCATTTGTATTCGTTATAGGTCGCGTGCGAAATTTTATGTGTTAGTATTTTGTGTGTTGTCCAATGGCCCTCTTGTCTTATGGCCTCGTATATTTGTTGTTCTGTGTGAGCATGTAGTGCTGGTGATGTGTCTCTGAGGTGCTTGTAGGTCCCTCAGAATAGGACAACGTGTTCAGGTGATCCCCTCTCCCCACATGTGCAGTATTGTGTTTTCCTAAGACTGACGCTGTGCAAGTGCGTAGGATAAGGGCCGTGTCATGTGAAGAAGTGGACCATGCCGCGGCTGGTATCGACATGTTTCATTCTTAGTCTCTCCGCTCTGTCGGGGTAGAATGATTGGACCCTCCGACCCTTATCACTTGCCTCCAGTTCTTGCTGCCAGGAGTCAATTCTCCAGCGTCTCAGCTATTTTCAATTTTCCATTGCCGAACCAGTTACTAAATTCACCATGTCTAGTCCGCCCTTCTTTAACCAGTAAATCACAGTCCGCTATTTGATGGTTATATCGATCGGGAAGACCCCCAGCACCACACACAGTGCCTCCACTGAGGTGATCCGGAAAGCTCCCGATGGCCTAAGTAGTGCGCTCCTCTGTCCGCGCCTTACCGCCGTGACGTTGGTGGCTAGCATCAGGCGGTGCGCCCAGCTACTTGCTGCAGAGCATAGTACTGATTCGAGAAGTGCACGGTGGTAAGTCCGTGTAACTGACAAACGAAATTTGTACTATTCTGTGTTTAGCTTTGCCAGTTTGTGTAGAATTTTTCTGCCTTATCTGTATCCTGATGTGTTCCATGTAATTTAATTTCTCGTCAATGTATACTCCTAGATGGCGTGTGACTTTACTTCTCTTGATGTTTGTTTCCCCGATTTTGATTTATGGATCTCTTTTCAGAGCCCCTTTTAGAAGAGTGTATGTTTTAATTTTTGCATTTCACGTATGCACACATTTTTAAGACATTATGTTACTACATTGAAATTGAGGCTCTAACGATAACTTTTCCCGTAGATATGTTACACAATAGTGGCTGATCAGTACAAGGGAGCACGCAACACATTTGTGCGTGCAGTGTCGAGAAAAAGTACGCTTTTCCTATTGCATGACTCCTTCCACCTCACGAAGTTCTACTATCCCTTTTAACCCCCTTTCCTATTACCTCTCCAAGAGAATGAGTTAATCGGTCGTAGTTACACGTGTTTGCAGCATTATTATTGTGAAGAGGGTGGCGACGTATGACTTACTACAGCTGATACTGACGATTACGGCGGGGGTGAAGATATAAAAAAATCTATTAACCAATTCAATGTTATGTTTAAATTTTATGTTTTCCACTTGTGACAGTCTCCTTGACACTTTCCTATTTTCACTTTACCTCACTCACGTTACGGCGAGCAGCGTGCTAACTCGTCTAGTTGTAATAGACCGAACGTTGCACGTGAGGCCCGTAAGAGGTTGTCACTTAATATTTGACTAACCTGGTGTCTTCTCTCTCGTAGATGTCCCCAGCGCAGAAGCAGCACACAGGTCGTAGACTCGAAGTTTTCTGAGGTGAGGCTGAAATTGAAAGTGGTGGATACTGTGGCTTTGTAACTACCATTAACGATAAATTTCTTCAGAGATGCCAGTCGCTCTTTTATTTTTTATCACACGAATACAGAAGCCACAAACTGCATGTTGACGTCAAAATTCTCAAAAATAACGTTGTTGCTGTCATAAAACACTTTGACATTCATTGCACCCAGTTTGCAAATATTTTTAGGCCAATTATCGACCGATTAATACTGGTTATCGCGAGTGCCGCTAGATGTTTACCGTGTCGGGGCTCGCAGTGAACTGACTAGCAGTGGAGCTGGGCTCCACGCTAGCGCCTACAGTTTTGGCGCCAACCGACACTTCTAGAACGCCACACTCACTCTTTACCTAAAATACTTAATCTAATAAATCTACAAAACAACAGTGTAATCACAAACAATTAATTAGCACACATTATGGCAATAGAATTGATGTCTAAATTTTTATTAATTAAATAATCAATAAAGTAGCTGGGAGGTTGTGGTGCGTAAAGATATAGCAACAGCCAATGACATCCCTCTTAGAGAAAGGGGCGGAGTTTTCCCACGGGACCGTACTTACAGTACCATTCGACTACTATCTGGCACAGCCACTTCCTACTATCCCACGTTTATTCCATTACAAGTAAATGAAATTATGAAATAAAATAAAGCAATGGCTGGTGGTTTGCAAGCCAGTACCGCCACACGATACATACGAAGCTCATTGAATAGGAAGTTATTATGTGAAATTTCTGCCTACCATATGTAATACAATATTTTTCATAGCGCTCTTTCCATACATTTTCTTTTGATAAAGCTTGTTGCTGCATGAGATGTATATCACAAGTCAACGAAATTTTTTTTGATAAACTTTTGTTTACTTTGATAGCTGATATTTATAGATTTTTATAAGCTGAATCCTAATCTAGCCTTACTTTTTTATGACTCATTGTTTTCGCGCAATATTTTTTATTGTATTGTATAAGAATCTTATGCTGTATGGTAAATGAGGAAATTAATGAAATGCATTGTTACAACATAAGCATGGTTTTTATTTACAGTAAGCTACTTAAAACAATGACATGTGTTAATGGAGGTTTCACTTGTCAGCTGGAATTGATTTGTATTTTCTTTCTCTTTTTTCTATGAAGCTTTTTGAGTACGTTTTTCTATGATGAGTAGCTTGCTGAACATCTCGGTGAAGTGATCAACAGTAGTTCCCCATCATGTTGGTGTCCTATCGGCCATCGAAGCGTTCTTCCAACACTTTAATGTCCTGGTAAAAACGCTCTGCTTGCTCCTCAGTAACATCTCCCAAATTGTCCGGGAAGTAATCAAGGTCACTGTTCAAAAAGTTAACTTTCAGGCTCATTATACATCCCAAATTTTTAAACTTCTGTAACATTGTAGCTACAATAGAAACATATTCTGGGTCTTTTTCATGCCGCAAGAACTTTGTAACGACTTACTTGATTGAAAGCCATGCTTCTTTCTCATCTAAGGTCATTGTGGTTTCAAAGTTAACATCAAACAATAATTTTCTAATGTGAGGTCCGACAAAGAAGCCTTCTTTTAATTTAGCTTCTGAAAGGTGTGGAAACGTTTGACAGAGATATTTAAGACATTTTCCATCTTTAGGCAAAGCCTTCACAAACTGATTCATTAGACATAACTTTATATGTAGAGGTGGTAGGAGTACATTTTTTGGATCTACAAGTTTTTTGCATAGAATGTTCTTCTCGCCAGGTTTTAAAGACTCCCTCACAGGCTAGTTATGTCTGCACCAATGTTGATCCGTATCTCTACTCTCCCATTCACAAAAGAAACATGGAAATTTCGTAAAGCCACCTTGCTGACCAAGGAGCATGCATGTTACTTTAGATCGCCACATATCATCCAACGATGAGCAGAATAGCCTAATTTATTTAGCACTATTTCTAGGTTTTCATAGATTTCTTTCATATATAGAGAATGTCCAACAGGTACAGATGCATACATGTTACCGTCGTGTAATAAAAAGCCTTGAAACTAGTTTTCGATGAATCAACTAAGCCATTAACGCCTAGCGTTGCCATATGGCAACATAGCACATGTCTGTACTTTATAATTTCCTACTTACTCAGATTTGTAGGTAGAGTGGAGTGGAACATCTTTGTGAACGCAGAGAAGTATGCAGAATCCAACAACATAGTCGGTTCTAGTTTCCAACTAATTCTTGTGGTGCTGCTTCCGAAGTAATGCGACCATTGCGAGACGCTGCAGACAACATGAGCGTGCACTTTGAGTAAGTTAATTATTGAGCCTATAAAATACTTTTTTTTGAAGAAATATATAATTTATTTGTGTTATAGATAGACTCCTGAATGTGATATTACAGTATTTAGTAATTTGAATAAACCGTGACCCGCAGATCTTGTTCTGAATGTTGCTGTTGCCATATGGCAACGCTAGGCATTTGCACTACCTAAATTATTTTCCCACTCCCATGAACCACAGACATTGCCGAGGTGGGGTGGCTTGCGTGCCTCAACGATACAGATAGCCGTACCGTAGGTGCAACCACAGCGGAGGGGTATCTGTGGAGAGGCCAGACAAACGTGTGGTTCCTGAAGAGGGGCAGCAGCCTTTTCAGTAGTTACAGGGGCAACAGTCTGGATGATTGACTGAGCTGGCCTTGTAACATCAGCTAATGTGGGTTTGCCACACAGCTACTGCGAACGGCTGAAAGCAAGGGGAAACTACAGCCGTTACCTTTCCCGAGGACATGCAGCTCTACTGTATGAACATATGATGATGGCATCCTCTCGGGTAAAATATTCCGGAGGTAAAATAGTCCCCCATTCGGATCTCCGGGCGGGGACTACCCAGGAGGATGTGATCATCAGGAAAGACAATGCTGGCATTCTACGGGTCGGAGCGTGGAATGTTAGATCCCTTAATAGAGTAGGAAAATTAGAAAATTTAAAAAGGGAAATGGATAGGTTGAAGTTAGATATAGTGGGGATTAGTGAAGTTCGGTGGCAGGATGAACAGGATTTCTGGTCAGGTGAGTACAGGATTATAAATACAAAATCAATTGGGGGTATCACAGGAGTAGGATTGATAATGAATAAGAAAATAGGAATGCGGGTAAACTACTATGACCAGCACAGTGATCGCATTATCATTGTCAAGATAGATACGAAGCCAACACCGACAACAGTAGTACAGGTTTATATGCCAACTAGCTCTGCCGATGATGAGGAAATCGAAGAAATATATGAGGAGCTAAAGGAAATTATTCAGACAATTAAGGGAGAGGAAAACTTAATTGTTATGGGAGACTGGAATTCGGTAGTGGGACAAGGAAGGGAAGGGAAGATAGTAGGTGAATATGGTCTGGGCAAAAGGAATGAAAGAGGAAGCCGCCTGGTAGAATTTTGCACGGAACATAATTTAGTTATAACAAACACGTGGTTCAAGAATCACAAAAGATGGTTGTATACGTGGAAGAGACCAGGAGACACCGGGAGATACCAGATAGATTTTATAATGGTAAGACATAGATTTCGGAACCAGGTTTTACAGTGTAAGACGTACCCAGGGGCAGATATAGACTCTGACCATAACTTGTTGGTTATGAACTGTCGGCTGAAACTGAAGAAACTACAAAAAGGTAGGAAAATAAGGAGATGGGACCTGGATAAATTGAAGGAACCTGAGGTTCTTAAGAATTTCAGAGGGAGCTTTAGGCAACAATTGACAGAAACAAGGGAAAATAAAACAGTAGAGGAGGAATGGGTAAAATTGAGAGATGAAATAGTGAAAGTAGCAGAGGACAAAATAGGTAGGAAGGCAAGACCTACGAAAAATCCTTGGATATCACAGGAGATACTAAATTTAATCGATGAAAGGAGAAAATATAAAAATGCAGTTAATGAAACAGGCAAAATGGAGTACAGACGACTAAGAAATGAGATTGACAGGAAGTGCAAAATGGCTAAGCAGGAGTGGCTAGAAGGCAAATGCAAGGATGTAGAGGAATGTATAAATAGGGGAAAAATAGATGCAGCCTACAGGAAAATAAAAGAAACATTTGGAGATAAGAAAAACAGCTCTATGAATATCAAGGACACGGATGGAAAACCAGTTCTCAGCAAAGAAGGGAAAGCTGAAAGGTGGAAAGAATACATAGAACAGCTCTACAAAGGAAATGAACTTCGAGACAATATTGTAGGAAGGGAAGAGGATGTAGATGAAGATGAAATAGGAGATACTGTACTGAGAGAAGAATTTGACAGAGCCCTGAAAGACATAAGTCGAAACAAGGCCCCTGGAGTAGATGATATTCCCTCAGAGCTACTGAAGTCTCTGGGAGAACCAGCCATGACAAACCTGTTTCACCTGGTGTGTAAGATGTATGAGACAGGCGAAGTACCCTCAGACTTTAAGAAAAATGTTATAATCCCCATTCCAAAGAAAGCAGGTGCAGACAGGTGTGAAAACTACAGAACCATCAGTTTAATAAGTCATGGTTGCAAAATATTAACACGAATTATATACAGAAGAATGGAAAAACTGGTAGAAGCCGACCTCGGGGAAGATCAGTTTGGGTTCAGGAGAAATGTAGGAACTCGGGAGGCAATACTCACTTTACGGCTTATCCTAGAAGATAGATTAAGAAAAGGCAAACCTACATTTCTAGCTTTTGTAGATTTGGAGAAGGCTTTTGACAATGTTGATTGGAATAAACTCTTTCAAGTTCTGAAGCAAGCAGGAGTAAAATATAGGGAGCGCAAGGTTATTTACAACTTGTACAAAAACCAGACAGTGGTTGTCAGAGTTGAAGGGCATGAAAGGGATACAGTGGTTGGGAAGGGAGTGAGACAGGGTTGTAGCCTTTCTCCAATGTTATTCAATTTGTACATTGAACAAGCTATAAAGGAAAGCAAGGAGAAATTTGGTGAAGGAATAAAAGTTCAGGGGGAACAATTAAAAACATTGCGTTTTGCTGACGACATAGTAGTCCTGTCAGATACAGCAAAGGACCTGGAAGAGCAGTTGAACGGAATGGACAGTGTGCTGAAAGGTGCATATAAGATGAAGATTAACAAGAGCAAAACTAGGGTAATGGAGTGCAGTGTAAGAAAATCAGGTGAAGCTGAAGGAATTAGATTAGGTAACGAAGCAATAAAGGAGGTAGACGAGTTTTGTTACTTGGGCAGTAAAATAACAAATGATGGTCGCAGTACAGAGGATATAAAATGCAGAATGGCAATGGGTAGAAAAGCGTTCTTGAAAAAGAGAAATTTGTTAACATCGAATATTGATTTAAGCCTAAGGAAGTCCTTTCTGAGGGCATTTGTATGGAGTGTTGCCTTGTATGGGAGTGAGACATGGACGATAAACAGTGCGGACAGGAAGAGGATTGAGGCTTTTGAAATATGGTGCTACAGAAGAATGCTGAAGATTAGGTGGGTGGATCGCGTAACTAATGAGGAGGTACTGAACAGAATTGGGGAGAAAAGAAATTTCTGGCATACCTTGACTAAAAGAAGGGATAGATTGGTGGGACACATTCTTAGACATCAAGGAATTGTGAATTTAGCATTAGAGGGAAGTGTGTGGGGTAAAAATCGCAGAGGAAGACCAAGAGATGGATACAGTAAGCAGATTCAGACAGATGTAAGTTGCCGTTCTTATGTGGAGATGAAGAGGCTTGCTCAGGATAGGGTATTGTGGAGAGCTGCATCAAACCAGTCTCCGGACTGAAGACCACAACAACAACAACACAAATTATTTTCCGCGCTACTTCTATATTTTAGGCCTGGCTTTTCGCTTGCTGAAGCATTAGATATGTTATTAAATGATTATATAAATGGAGATGTTTTCATGGAGCCTCCAGACGTCAATGTAGACACTGATGAAGATTCAGCAGATGAGAACGAGGACGAGTAAATATATAATTTCCAATATATTTCACTTTTTCTTATGGGATTATACATATCACTTATCAGTTTGAATATACCATTACAGGCTTGTTGATAATGTACCATCTCGGCAGTTGAGGGCCAATGCAGAAGTCAGACTTGTCAATAATGAAAGAATAAGCATCGATTATGACACCCACACTTCATCAGCGGGACCTTTACCTTTGTCTGATTCAGCTTCACATGCTAATGTATCTTCAACCAATGTTGGTACTATGCAAACCCCTTCGTTTTCAAAGATAACGATATGGAGCAATGATAGAGAAACCGGTCAACCACAGATTTTGATAAAGAATCACGTACTTCATTTCCTGAATCTGATTATTCTAAATATAACAGTATGTCTGCTTTGGAAATTTTTGAAAGTTTTATAGGTCATGAGGTGATTGCGCATTTAGTTTGTGAAACAAGTCGCTATTCTTTATTTATCAACTGTCCTGATCCGAAAATAACAGCTGAGGAGATTAGATGCTTCATTGGAATTTTGTTTGTTAGTGGGTACAATATTCTCCCATCCAAAAAACATTACTGGGATATGAAGAACCTGGCTGTATCCAATTCCATGAGACCTGATAGATTTTTACAAATTTGTCGGTTTCTGCACTATGCTGACAACACCAAAATTGACCATAGTGATAAAGCTTGCAAAATCCGCCCAATTGTAGAAATGCTATGATGAAAGCATGGTCAAATATTTTGGCCGCCATGGATGCAAGCAATTTATTAGGGGTAATCCTATAAGATTTGGGTACAAAATGTGGAGCATCTATACTAAGAGTGGATATTTGGTGAATTTTGAACTTTATCAGGGTAAAGGTCCAAAAGGAATCACAGGGTATGAGAAAGTATTTGGAAAGGTAGCAAGCCCATTATTAGTACTACTTGATGAAATTCCAGCGGACAAGAGAGACTTAAATTATACAATTTTCATGGATAATCTGTTTTCTGGTTCTGCACTTTTCTTGTTTTTAAAATTCTCTGGATATTCAGCCATTGGAACTATAAGAGAAAATAGAATTCTATAAATCTGCCCTCTTGGAGGTAAACGCTATTTTTCCAAGAAAGATCGTGGATATTACGAATCTGTGATTGAGAAAAATGATGGTCTACTCTATTTTCGATGGATGGACAACACAATGATCTCTCCATCATGTGGAAGCCAACCTGTTGGTACAGTGAAGAGATTTTCACAGAAAATTAAGAGGAGTGTCGTAATCCCGAGACCTCAAGTTATCGCAAAATATAACACGTACATGGGAGGAACAGACCAAATGGACCAAAATCTGGGATGCTATCGAATTGGAATTCATAGCAAGAATTGGTATTGGCATCTGTTAACATGGATGTTTGATGTGGCAATGCAGAACAGTTGGATTCCGTATAACAAATCACGTCAAGCAAAAATGCCTCAGCTGCAATTCAGACAGTAAATAGCAAATGTACTTTTATGTAAGTCCCAAGTCCCTAGAAATAGAGCTGGGAGACAATCTGCATCAAATTTTTCAACAGATAGCAGGATTAGGTTTGACCGGACTGATCATTTCATTCAGCACACTGAAGAGAAGAGAAAGAAAAGGTGTGATGGAAGTAATTGAACACATTGTTCCTACAATAGATTTGCAAAGTGCAAAGTAGGATTATGCATTGATTGTTTCATCCTGTTTCATTGTCGTTAGAAGTTAAGACTTCCTGTTCATATTTAAATTCATTTACTGATGTGATTATCAATGTAAATCTGATAACCAATATCATGCTTTTGTAAATTCAAAGAACTAGCTCCTGTAAGTATCTAGCATTGCCATATGGCAACAGTATTTATTTTGAAAATTAAACATGTATAACACGGTAGAGACAGAATATTTGCATCCTGTGGTATCTTTGGTCTGTATGTTCAGGGAACTGAAAATTGAACCACTGGAAGCAATATGATGTAGATATATGGCACGTCACTGAATAAGCGTAGTGAATGTATATACAAGGATGTCATGCACGGCAATGACGCTGCTACTAGCTGATATCTTGTGTAGATGCCATCATTAGAGTAAAATAAGATAGGTTTAGAACACCAGCAAAGATATGTCGAGAATCCTTATTTCAATTGTTTGTTATTCTCCGCCGTTCACTGGACACAATATCAAATCAAATGTTCAAATGTTTGTAGAGCTTATGGGACTTAACTACGGGGTCATCAGTCCCTAAACTTACAAACCACTTATGAACTAGCTAATACTAAGGACGGCAAAAAATATCCTTGGGGTATTCGAACCCCCGAATGTAGTGGTCGTGCAGACCGTGAATGGAGCGCCGCAGACCGCTCGGCCACCGCGGCCGGCGACACAATAGCAACGAAATACATATGCATAGGTTCCGACACTTTGTCTCCTAGGATTCTATGTTCACAAGCAGCGTTTGCATACGGAGTATTTAATATATCCTATGTGAAGCATAACGTATTACCTTACAGAAAAATCTGTCGAAGATCGGGTTGTCGCTACAAGTAGCGACCGAGGTATGGGCTCTGCCTGCTCCCTACTTGTCGAATGGCGCACACTGGGAGGCGGGCGCAGCTGGCTGTGACGTCAGCAGGCGGCCGTGAATAAGTGATGGCGGCCGGGGGCGCTCTGCGCTGTTTCTGGTCGTCCGATCGCCGAATCTGGCGCGCTGCACCACTCTGCGTAGTGACAAAAGAGCCAAAAGCGTTAAAAGGGACTGACTCAGATGTCTATATAATTCTGTACATCGTTATATATAAAGCTTAGCGTCCGTTTGTTTGTGTGTTCGTGTTGCATACAAATCTACAGTATTGCTCCAATCTTTTACAAATTTTGTACACGTAAGCTTCAATCCATGAAGACGGTCGCCGTAAGGTACATAGTTCACGATATATGACGTCATAAACAATAAAAAGCGTGAAAAGCTGCTGCATTTAGCGATAATGCTGCTCATTTTCTACTAAAACACTGGACCGATTTGAACCAAATTTGGTATACACATCCATCACCGTGAGGTAACATTTACTGCAGGATTAAGAATCACTTACGGCACACAGTTCAGAAGATAGGATCTCGTAAACAATAGGAATCGTAAAAAAAAAAAAAAAAAAAAAAAAAAAAAAAAAAAAAAAAAAAAAACTACCACATAATGCGGCGAGGCTTTATAAATGCGCTATATGAGAACAGAGCACTTAGGGACTTGCAACGAACTTTAAACATAATTTGAAACCTTTATCAAACTGACAACCATAACAAAATGTTGAAAGAAAAAAAGTTTCTCGCTTATTACTTTTCCGCTGTTTATGGAGTAAAACTACAGCATTCAGTATGATGTTACAATTTATAATTTGTACACTACAAATTGTATCCGCAGAAAATTTTACATACAGAATCCACACATACAGTTGAATGAACTTTCTAAATTATATACAGTGCGACACGTAGTTCAAGAGATATGAGCACATAAACAGGAACGTTCCGCTGTTCATGAACTGAAACTCCGGCTTTCGGTATGACGTTACAATTTATAATTTCAACACTACAAATGTAGTCGCAGGGAATTTTACAGACAGTATACACGCATATAGTTGAGGGTACCATCTAAATTGTATCACAGTACGAGACGTAGTTCATAAGATGTAAACAGTAACGTTAATGGATAACCGCCCCATCACGCACCAAGCTTTAATCTATTACTTCTTTACTACTAATTGTATTCCCAAGACTTTTTACAGACATACAGCTCTTATACAAATGAATATATATCTGAAAAATGGCAGGAATAAGTAAATAAATACCCGAGCGACGGCAGGTTTTCAGCTAGTGTACAATAAGATGAACATTAACAAAGATACAAGAAGGGCTATGGAAAATCGCATCATAAAATCGGGCGATGCTGAAGAAATTAAATTAGGTAATGAGACAATAAGTGTAGTAGATGAGTTTTGTTATTTGGATGAAAGAAATTCTGATAGCCTAAGTAAACAAGATAAATGCTGAATGGCTGTGGGAAGATGAGCGATTCTAAACAAACGAAACGTACTGACAACCAATATTAATTTAATTGTTAGGAAGTTCTTTCTGAAAGTATTTGTCTGGAGGGTAGCATTGTATGGGAGTGAAACATAGACGATAAGGAATTCAGACAAAAAGATGAAACAGTAAGCAGATTCAAAGGGATGAAGGTTGCCGTTCTTATCGTCAGATGAAGAGACTTGCACAGGACAGGGTAGCGTGGAGAGCTGCATCAAACCAGTCTTCGGACTAAAGACCACAATAGACAACTTGAACACTCCATGGCCGCATATATACAAGCGTTATTAATGATTCACAAGTCATTCTGAAATTGAAAAGGTATAATGCACGAAATAATGTAGGGGGAGGGATTGACATACATGGTTGCAATCAGTTGAGCTTAACTGGAGCCAGAAAACTACATAACAAGGCGTACAAATGGTTGCTTGATATGGTGCGAAGACAATAATTTAGCCCAACAAATATGTTTTGTATTGAAGCTCTTTTGTACAATGAAGGTTCTCAACATGCTTCCCTATAAATTCATCATATAGACTAAGTTTAGCACTGTACAGCATATCGGTATGAATGGTGAAAAACTGCCTTTTACTTTTATCTTCTGTCGACCGTAATAAAGCCGGACGTTTGCTGTAAACATGTCAGTATGGATGACACGACTACTAGTAGCTATACAGATCCGCCTGGGGACCTCAGAAACCAAGCCTGACGAAAGTGGCGGAGACCATTCGGACGCGTAGCAACGACATCATGCAGCCCCTTCTGTATTAATAAAAATGAAAATCAATGTTTGTGAAAATTGTAGATATCTGATGACACTTCGTTATCAATTGCTTTGCTTGCATTACTTTTCAATCTAATACAGTAAGGTTTTTACATACGTATTTAGTACGTATATATTTTGTATAACCATAAATTTATTGAACTTTCGAAAAAAATGTTCCCATATAAGGCTTGATATGAAAGGTAAACAATACAATATATGAAACATGCGTGCATTCCATGACATCGATGAGTAAACATTTAACATTACGCGGTCTTTAACTTTCTGATATTTGTGATTACGAATATCTTCAAGTTCCAATGTAAACATTCGTTTCAAAACGTAAAATATTTGTAAATTCTTGACAGATTACATTCAAACTATGACACAGTGATGCATTAAAGTTAGCACATGTTTTGGCACCAATTGGAACGCCATGTGGTGTAGTGTAACATGAGCGTAATCAATTATATAAAAGTAAATGCTCGTTTGTATACGTATAAAATCTGTTCTTCACAAACGAACATTTACATTTTTGTGCTACTCACTATTTATTACACACATATTACGTATACACCATATGGCGTTCCAGTTGGTGCTAAAACATGAGCTAAATGGAACGCATCACTGTAACAAAATTTCGAAGTAATCTGTCTTGAACATACAATTATTTTAGATTTTGAAAAGAATGTTTCCATTTGAACATGTAGATATTCTTAAGCGCAAATATCCGAAATATTTACTCATCGAAGCCACAGAATACATGGATGTTTAATATAGAAATATTTTATTTACCTTTTATATGAAATTATCACCATTCTGCAATTAGGAAACGTTTTTATAAAAAAAATTCCACAAAATTACTTATATTAAAAATATATGTAAATAGGTATGTAAGAACTTTATATATATATATATATATATATATATATATATATATATATATATATATATATATATGTATATATATGTATATGTAAATTTTTTAAAATTTAAAAAAGTCGTGCTAAGTTATATCAATAATTTTATTTTGACATGAAAGCCTGTACCTTAATCAACTCTTCAACATAATTTCCGTCGACATTGAGGCACTTGCCATAACGTTTTACCAGTTTTTGAATACCCTCCTCATAGAAGTCTGCCGCCTGACTTGTTAACCACTGCATCACAACAGTTTTTAGTTCGTCATCGTCTTGCTCGGACACAATGCCATACAAAACACTACGAGACAAGTTAGTCATCCCCCAAGGAGGAAATGGTAAAGCATCTGTTTTCTCTCACCTTATTGTACACTTACTGCACCCAACTTTCATTAACGACCGAAGGACGCCCACTCCGTTGTTCGTCATGGCCATTTGTATGGCCATATTTGAATGCTCTCACTCACTTTCTAATCATTCCATCACTGATAATGTTTTCACAGATCGCACGATGAACGATGAAAATCGATCGATTTTAGACCTTTAGCGCTAAGAAATGTTATAATAGCCCGTACTGCACAGTCGCACGCCATATATATATATATATATATATATATATATATATATATATATATATATATTCTGAGACATTAAGGAATCATCAACGTAGGGGGGGGGGGGGGAAATTGTAGAGGGAGACCGATGGCCGAATATAGAAAGCAGATACAAAATGGGTACTCCTGTACATTCTGTACAATCCCAGCAAATGATACGAAGAACCCAATCACCCCACATGAAACCCTTCAAACATTTACGGGACATCCATGCACTAAATTTGACGCCGCCAACCTCTTAGCAATTAGGCACGGTATAGAAAGTATCGTTGCAGGGAACGTCCAACCACTTACTACTATGATTTGGGCAGTCTACTGCGTCATAATAACACGTCCCAAACAAAATAGTTTGTACCAATTGCAATCATGAGAAAACATTAGTTACCATTCTAGCACCATGAATTTTGTTTCGTTTCCCGTATTTCTTACAAGTGATCCATTGCTTCTTAGATGTAACTACGTCTTGTCTTATTCACGAGCGATTTAGTTGACTAAAGCTTCACTAGAAACATGTATAAGAGAGGACACTTATTTTGTTCGTCTATCGTATCAGAGCTTGCAGTCATCTACTGCGCAGTTGCTCATACAAGCCGTTCCACTGGGTAGGACTCTCTGATCGACCTCCAAGCCTACTTTCCTTGGTCCTGGCAATTAAGACAAAATTTCCATCCCTTGGATCCCAGGACATGTCGGAAAAATGGGAAATGAACTGGTCGACCGGCTAGACAATGAGGCTACCTGTAAAGCGACTCTGGACATCCGAATTCCAGCAACTGATCCCCGATCGGTATTACTCAAACGAGTCCTCAGATTCTGAAATGCTGAATGGCGGATCCTCACTGTACCGGATGAATTACCCAGAAAACGTATGGAAGTCGCTAGTGCGGTCATCTCCCACGGACTCTGTTGTCCTCTGCCGGTTCCGCATCGACCATGCTTGGGTGAACTGGGAGGACGGTCCAGAGTGTCGGTGTGGTATCTGACTGGAAGTCGTTCGAATTTTATTAGACTGTCTCAATTTAGCCGGCCTGAGGCGGACTTTTAATCTCCCTGACGTTTTAGCTCTTGTTTGCTGACAGTGCCTCAACGGCTGATAGTTTTAAATTTTATTCGTAAAAGTGGATTTCGTCATTCCACTTAAGGTTTATTGTGTGCCATTTACCTGTCTTTCTCTTGCCTAATACTAGTATTCTGGAAGTTTCATTGTGTTACAGAGTGACTTGATTATCCGTCTTTATTTCTTCGATAAACCAGGCAAGACTGTCTGCTGCTTTTTAACTCCGTTTTCCCTTATTCCATTTAAGCTACTGTTTTTACTATCGACCTATTAATTACTTTCACAGTGTCAAAGTAATTTCACAGATTGTTTAAAGAATTTTTTTGTTTATAAGTAGTTTCACAGATTGCCATGAGTAAATTATTAGTGACGTCTTTTAATAAATTATCTGTGAACGAAAAAAGTGAATGTTGACCATCTTAATTTCGGCTATTTAAAAATTCAACCAACAAGCAAGTTCGTCTAATGAAACAATGTTAGTTCAGTTTTAAACATGTAATAGTAATACACAATCTGAAGCTACACTCTACATCTTCATGACTTTTTATGTAGTAAGATCTTGAAATCGAAATGTTGCAGTTGAGGAACTACTTCTCAGTAGTCAACAACTAAAAAGCGCAAAATTGTCGGGATACAAATTTTCTTAATTTACTTGAACAGTTTACACTTTTATTTTCTTAAAAATTATATTACACAACATATCTAAAACATTTCTATCATTTTGAACCAAATAAATGTAAAATTATAATTTTTCTCCAATATCAACACCTATTCACTAATTATAATATAACAGTAATGTCCTAGTTGATTTTAACCTTCTGAACAAAATAACTAAAGAAATTTGTTCATCAAGGTCCTTCTAAATTTTCATGTAGATGATCAGTTCATCGCTGACGCCATAGCACAGAACTTGCGTTATTCTTATGGTGCATCAAAATTTTAAATAGCTTCTTACATTACCAAGCTTTCTCACATTTTCGGTTTCTTTATTGTGTTACAGCAGATCGATTGGTGTTGTTATGCTAGCTTTCTTCACTTTCACGAGGATGAAGGATCAAACGTATTTCGATTTTACTTCTTAGATGCAAACTATTTTTTTTTTACTCTTTTTAAATATGTACCTAAACGTTTCGAATAATAGCGCTTTTATTTCATTTGTTAACAATGGTCCTTAAATCGTACACTTGTCAGTCGTTGCCCGGAACCATTCAGGCGCACAGGACGTTCAGAACCTCACAATACATTATAGTTACAGTTTCGCCGGTTGTTATCAACTAAGCTTTGTAATTCTGACTCCTCATTGGAAGGTAGTAGTGAGCAATGCTTATCATGACATTTATTCTTTCACAAAATCAGGTTTAGCACCTGGCTCTGAATGATTGTCTACCACAAGTAGTAGAAATTCCTTGTTCGCAGATGTCCAGTTCGGAAGAATGTCATTTTTTGTGTGCATGACTGAAAAGGCAAATGAATTTGATTACTTTAAAAGCAGATGAACGCAAATGTAACGCTTTTTTTCCAAAGGTGATTTTTGATTTCAGACATTTTCACTGCTACTTCATACGATTTTGGTTGAACATCATGATAACGACGAGAAAAAAAAAGACCTACAATTTTTGGATGATTTACAAGTGAGGTAACTTGCGGAACATACACGATATTGTGATTTTTAATGCGGTGTTATATAAACTTTGTTCATTTCACGCGTGACGAGAAAAAGAAATTATATGGTGAAAACCTCAACACTCTGAATTTATGTTCCATAAATTTGTTTATTGTACGAACCGGCGGAATATTCTCTAATTACATATTGACTGACATGTTCCACATCCACGAGGATCTCCTCAGTACGGCTCTATGAAAGGAAAAACTAATCTTATCTAATCTCCTATGTGACTTTTTCAGTGTTGTTACTATGTTATTGGCATGTAACATCCCTATCGATGTAAGAAGTTTATATAAAAAAGGAACAACTTTCTGATGTTCTGCAAAACTGATTTATGGATCACAAACCGGCTTTCGGCTTTTTAAGGCCATCATCAGGTGACAAATAACTGTGGTAAACATGTTTTCAAAGATGTTAAGATTTACAAAGAAGTTATCACAGACAATCGATACTTCACAGGAAAGTTCATCGCAAGTACTTATGTATGAAAGTTATTAACATTTATATAAAAATGTAATAAGTATGTGTAAAGAATCATATTAGTTTTGTTTCTTTACACATACTTATTATATTTTTATATAAATGTAAATAACTTTCATAAATAAGTACTTGCGATGAACTATCCGGTGAAGTATCAATTGTCTGTGACAACATCTTTGTAAATCTTAACATCTTTGAAAACATGTATACTACAGTCAGTTGTCACCTGATTATGCCCTAAGAAGCCGAAAGCCGATTTGTGACCAATAAATAAGTTTTGCAGAACATCAGGAACTTCTTCCTTTTTTATATTATTATCATATTCTGTCAATTACCGACGGAAAAATCAAGTAATTTTCAGAAATTTATCTCAATATTTTTCATGCATCCATGTAGCGCATGTTATCTGAGAACGTGGTTTCATTAATGTGAATCATTATTATTCAATTACGATAGTACCGTTTACGAATGGTTGGCCAATGAAAACATTTGGAATTTTAATTACATGTTTCGAGAATTCCAAAAGTAACGGTTGAAAGTTTTTCATTTGCCAAATTAATACATCGCCGTCGTCTCATAATCCGTCTAAGATGGTACAGAGAGTTAACAAATTTTTCCAGTTATTTTAATTTTGAAATATTTTCTAAAGATTAATATTCATTTTCCTATTTCCACTAATTCAGTAATGGTAAGTACACATTGTTATCGAAGTGCATGTTGATTTTGTTCTGGGGAGAGACAGTTTCTTGAAATTAATAGACCATTCGCTAGTTTCGTTGTGTTATTGCCCTAAGCGCCGTCACAATAGCATTTATCAATTTCCGCCACGGAAAGCCCAGCGCATTGAGGCGGTATGCTACGATGCACGAGGCCGTTCCCCGTCGGGGGTTCGAATCCCCCTCAGACATGAATGTTTGTGTTGTCTTTAGTATAAGGCACTTCATAAGTAGTTTGTAAGTTTAGGGACTGATGACCCCGCAGCTAAGTTCCATAAGCTTCACAAATATTTGAACATTTTTGTCTATTTCCGTCATGGTACTGGACATTAAATCACACTGACATTTCTGTGGCTACAAAGGGAACGCTTTTGGTAAACTTCTTTCTCTAACTGTACTAAATGTTGATAACATATTTCAGAAATTAGGTAACATTTCCAAGATCTGTCAAATCATCAGATAAAGATGTGCTTTACCACAACTGGTACTATACTCCTGTCATGAAGCAGTTATTTTAACCTTCCTATAGTCCCGTCTTCCAGTCAGTCAAGGTGGTCCACACGTATTTTGCAGATAACTCTTGATAATCTATATCTATAAATGTGAATGTCTGTTCGGTGTACGTTTATCACGTCTGAACCACAAGACACAAAGAGCCAAAATTTAGTACAGTTACTAATGTCTACCCGGGGAAGGCTTTAGGCACGATTTTGTCGATCGGATAGCTACTTATCTATATATATTAATGTAAATGTCTGTTCGGTGTACGCTTATCACGTTCGAACGACAAGATGCAGAGACTTAAATATTTGTAAAGTTACTAATTAATATGTGAGGAAGGTTTTAGGCACGATTTTATAGCGATCTGATAGATA
Source organism: Locusta migratoria (assembly GCA_026315105.1). NCBI lineage: Eukaryota > Metazoa > Arthropoda > Insecta > Orthoptera > Acrididae > Locusta > Locusta migratoria. The sequence continues at coordinate 887,252,223 of CM048745.1, forward strand.
TTTAGTAATTTTAAGAATATAACACAAAATGCCGAACAATAATTACTCTTTAAAAATTATATTTACTCTTTGAAAATGGTTTTATTGGTTGTATTATTGCTTGAGGGTTGATAATGATAAAAGGATGGAGTATATTGGAACGGAAAGTTATCGGTGTATATAAAATTCTACGTGTGTGTGTTAATATTTCCCTCTGCAGCGAAGCCTACAGAACACAAACGAATGATCTGTGTGTAATTGTTGTCTGAAGTCTCCCATTGTAAACCATAACAGTTCCATGCCGATAGCTATAAGGGGGCGCAAGTTATGGTGGTTGAAAGTCCTCCAATTATAAAAGAATTGGGACTGAAGGCCAGCGATGTCGTTTTCGATTCTATAGCAAGGAGGTTACATACAGCGAAACGTGATGCTACAGACCATATCTTTGGTCTATGCGTGGTACAATGTCTACGGCTCTTTCTCTGTAAGGGTAAGCATACGAATAAGGAAATATAAGAATAAATAAAGCAGTAGACAAGAAATTTCTTTTAATACATCTCTTTAAAAAATCGATTTCACGTTTCGCGCATTGCTTCAACTGATCGATCTGTCATATTATTAAAGTCATTATTCTTGAATTTCGTTATTGGATTCTTCGAAACGAGTGCATTTTTACGTGTGATTTGATATACACTACTTACTTTCCTGATAATGTTGATTTAAAAAGTTTGTTTCTAAAGAAAGTATTTTATTTCATTTCATCCTTCAAAACCAGTCTCATAGCACACTACTGCAAGATAGCTTATCTATCATAATCAACCAACATGCGAGCGGAGCCGCGGGTTTAAGCTAGTATATCTTAAAGAAGAAACAAGCATCTTAAAAAAGAAGACTAATACAAAGAGGGTGATCTACGATTCTCCCACTTTCCGAGAAACATGTATGAAACTAGTCGCCTCGTACCTGACACATACGAGCGGCTGTCACAAGGTTAATATCTCTACATCACGTAGGTGTACTCGTCAGGGGAGTGTGATGGAACCGCTATTATTTTCTATCTATATAAATGATCTGATAGACAGAATAAGTTGTAATTTGCGGCTGTTTGCTGATGATGCTGTGGTGTATGGGAGGGTGTCGTCTGTAACTGACTGTAATAGCATATAGGATGACTTAGACAAAATTTCTAGTTGGTGCGAAGAATGGCAGCTAGCTCTCAATGTAGAAAAATGTAAGGTGATGCCCATGAGTAGGAAAAACAATTCCATAATATTGGAATAAAGCGTTAGTAGTGAGCTTCTTGATGCAGTCGCGCCGTTGAAATATCTAGGCGTAACATTGCAGAGCGATATGAAATGGAACGAACATGTAACGATAGTTGGAGTAAGGCGGACAGCCGACTTCGGTTTATTGGGAGAATTTTGGGAAGGTATACTTCATCTGTAAAGGAGACCGTATATAAAACGCTTGTACGAGCAGGTCTTTGAGTATTGCTCACGTGTTTGGGATCGGCAGCAGATCAGTTTAAAAGAAGACATAGAAGCAGTTCAGTGGCGAGCAGCTAGATTTGTTACTGCTAGCTTCGACCAATGTGTTAGTGTCACGGACATGCTTCGGGAACTCAGTAGGGGCCCTAAGGACGAAAGACGGTTTTTTTTTGTGGATTTCTGTTGAGGAAATTTAGATAGCCAGAATCTGATGCTGAGTGTAGTACGATCTTCCTGCCGCCTACTTACATTTCGCGTAGTGAAGGCAAGGAGAAGATTAGAGAAATTAGGGCTCGTACGGAGGCATTAGGCATTCTTTTTATCCTCTTTCTGTTTAAGAGTGGAATAGGAAAGGAAATGCGTAGTAGTGGTACAGTGTACCCTCCGCCACGTGCCTTACGGTCGATTGCGGAGTATGCATGTAGAAGTTTCCGCTATATAACGATAGATACGGGTGGTCCCATTTAGTGAAGAGACGTTTTTACATGATATTTCATGTTACGTTGTGAGCACAGCATTGCAATTCGATGCATATTTTCCTGTTTCCGTCGCCCTACATGGTGTGCTCAATCGTGGATGTGCATACAAAAGCGTCCCGTGCTGAATCCTACCCTCCTACAAAGAGTCGACTTTTGATGAAATATCACGTTACAGCGTACTGCAACACGATGCGTTTTCGCATATTTCCGCCCTCCCCCATAGTGTGCTGAATCGTGCTCATGCCTCCAAACGCGTCCGGCACTGAGAAACCTCGTATGAAGACTGTACGTAAAATATCACTAGAACTTCCGGTGTCGGTCAAATTGTCATTTTTCATTTTAAGATGTGAATGTCTTCGGTGTTTAATCCGTAACTGGTGATGTTGGGTGTCAAATGCCCAGCTGAAACTTTGAACAGCATTATTACCAGATTGTTGTGAGTACCCCATCAAGTCAGTTCGTTGCGAGTCGGCCTGGTGCGCGGTACTCAACAGACCGGTCAATTAGTTGATTTTATAAGCTGTTTTTTAAATTACTGAGTATTTTTAACCCAACATCACATGTTGCGGAACTTTTTTGGAATATTCTCGTATGCTATTGTATAGGTAGTATGGCATCTGGCAATTTTCCTATGATAACTAATGACCCTGGGCGCAGTTCTCATCCAATCAGTGAGTTTACTTAATTCATTATTACTAAAACTCTGCTTACTGATAACCAAGTCAGTTATCTGGACATATTTTTCACTCTCATGAACATTAGCCTAGTGAATGCTTATGTTATCTACCGTGCATTCCATGCAATCCAGAGCTAACCAGATTGAAATATATAAAAAATCTTCCAAAAGAACTTGTACAGCCTCATCTCATTCGTCGGCTTCAAATCAACCATTTGCCCCGTGAATTGCGGCTGAACTTCAGTAGAAAACTCCAGATACCTGTTACATACGAAATCAGACAAGACTTGGGCAGACAAGTGAGGTGTAAGAAGTGACTACCAGCCTCTGACAGAAAAGATATCTGTAACAGCTGCAATGCCTGTATGCCGAGATTGCGTAGAGTAATGGCTTGCATATTCTTGTGCGTGTAATAACTTGTCAAAGAACAGTGTGTTTCCACAAATGTTCGTTGTTTTTATACTTTAATACTAAAATTTGAGTTATTTGTTTACAAAAAATTAGCAGATATTTGGATTATGTAAAACGTAGCAAAATTTTTATGGCCATACATATATTTGAAAAGTTGTCTACTCTGTCAACTTCAAATAATTTTCTGCTGCTAAAAGTTGCTCAGCGATGTCAATAAAGGTCACTTTTGAAATGTAAGTAGAAACTTTACACTTCTCGTTCACCATTGAAATATAACGGCCATGGAAATTAATGGGTATAAATAACCCGACCTCACCAGTTGCGTTACAAAATTATCACCTCACCAGTTACGGGTTAAAATACTATGTTCCTGTGATTTTCTGACTTTTAATAGTTTTAGACGATATTTAAGTTATCTTAATAATTTTGATTTTAACTGAAAATTTCTAAGATTTTTAAACATTTACCATTGGTTCCCGACAGCGGTCAGTTGGCCGCTGCTCACGACTAAGAAATTTATCCGCTTTATTTGGGGTTTTTGTTAGCCAACAATGATCAATTACATACATTGCTGCCTATATTGGCTATTACGCATTGGTTTGGTTTTACCAGTAAGAAATGCTCGCCCTCAGCAAATCCAGACTCAATCCGTTATGACTGCCGACAAAGGAGAACGAACATCTAAAGAAACGAAACGATAAACTTGCCAAGTTGGATTATGCAACGAAAACAATACTAGAGACATTTACTTCATATGTAAAAAAATCTGCATGTGGTTCGTGTAGCGGATATGCTTAATCTGCACGTAATAACCTAGTGATACAGTTATTTGTTACAGAAAAAGGGATAATTTATGAATAATTATGTAATCCTGTGAAAACAACATTGGTCACCTATTGTTATATCATATGTGTTGTTATATGATATAAAACAGAAACATTGAAAATGTAAGCAATTTTTTGTAAATTACAGGTTAAAAATAAATTTTATCAGCTTCATATAAGAATGTGCATACATTATTATTATGTAAAGTAGTAAAATCAATAAAATCAATAAAATCCAATAAAATCAAACTAAAGTGTAAGGACTTTTGTGGATATGATGGGGTATCTAGCAGAATTCTAAACTACTGTTCTCCATATGTCAGCCCAGTACTAAGCCATATTTGTAATTTTTCATTTGAGAATGGTCAGTTTCTTCACAGATTAGAGTACTCAGTAGTGAAACCACTTTATAAAAAAGGAGAAAGGGATAATGTAGATAACTATAGACCTAATTCTATGCCATTGGTATTTTCTAAGGTTATTGAAAAGGGTGTATATTCCACATTAATTTCTCAAACGTACAGTTCGGTTTTAGAAGTGGTTTAACGACTGAAAATGCTATATTTACGTTTCTCTCTGAAGCACATGATGGGTTAAATAAGAGGCTACGGACATTAGGCGTCTTCTTTGATTTAACAAAAGCGTTTGATTGTGTTGATCACAAAATATTGTTGCAGAAGTTGCAACATTATGGAATACGAGAAGTAGCTTACAACTGGTTCACGTATTACTTTAATAATAGGCAACAGAAGGTAATTCTCGGCATTGTAAAAAATGGCTAAGACGTACAATCGCAATGGGTCACAATTAAGAGCGGGGTGCCCCAGGAGTCTGTTTCATGACCGTTGCTGTTTCTTATTTATATAAATGATATGCCTTCGAGTATAATAGGCGACTGTTAAACTTTTTCTTTGCTGATGATACCAGCTTGGTATTGAAGGATGTTGCTCGTAATAATGACACAGTATCAAATAATTCAGTTCAAGAGATAAGTTCGTGGCTTGTAGAATACAAGTTGATGTTAAATCACAGTACAACTCGGTTTTTACAATTTCTAACACATAATTTGACGAAAGCTGACATATTGATTACACATAATGGGCATGCGATAAGTGAAACTGAACAGTTCAAATTTCTAGGTATTCATATAGACAGTAAACTGTCGTGGAAAGCCCATGTTCAGGATCTTGTTCCAAAACTAAATTCTCCTATATTTACCATTAGAAAAATAGTTTAAATTAGTGATATTTCAACACTAAAAGTAGTGTAATACGCTTACTTTCACTCACATATGACGAACGGCATTATTTTTTGGGGTAACTCGCCTTATGCAAAAAGAATATTTCTGGCTCAAAAACGGGCGGTTCGAGCAACATGTGGTGTAAGTTCACGAACGTCATGTCGACCCCTTTTCAGTAGTCTGGGAATTTTGACTCTGGCGTCACAATACGTTTTTTCTTTAATGTCGTTTGTTGTTAATAATATCAGCTTATTCCCACGAGTTAGTAGCTTTCACTCGGTGAATACTAGACAGAAGTCCAATCTACATTAGCATCACACCACCTTGACACTTGTGCAGAAAGTCAAGAATTACCTCATGGCTCACTCCTTTTATTCTGTTGAGGAACTCCTAGAAAAGTTAAAAAATTAAGCTAATTCAATTTTTCTTTATTGATTCTTTTCACTTTTATTGTCATGTACATAGGACTACTTAAAAATTTTCTACTACCATTCTTGTGTAAAAATTCATGTATTGACTTGTTCTATGACCATGGAGTCTCACTCATAAATTGGGTCTTATGGAACAGAAAATCTTAATAAATAAAATAAATAAATTATCAATGACAATAAACACGACATATCTTTACATTTTCTAAAATAAAACATTTTAAAATATGAATAAAAGCGTAATGGGCAGTTGACCTCCATTGCGCATTGCAGGTGGTTGATCTAAGCTGGGCGTTCTGGAGTTATGTCGGGACCAGATTTTTATTATTCAATGGATTTTAGCGTTTTTAGTCCCCCCACACGGTGCGCTGAATCATATACGAGCATTCAAACCCGTCCCATAGTGAATCCTAGCCTCCTCCAAAGAGACGACGCCCCAGAAAATATCGCGTTACTGCGTCACCAGTGTATTGCAGTATTACTGTCCAGGGGATTACTGTCCGCTGTTCATAGCTGCCCGACAACGCTCTGTACTAGTACAGTACTGGCTTGGTGCCTCGCACGTGTCCCCTGGTTTAGTTCCAATATCCAGCAGGGACCTCCACATTTGTCGGCGGAGCCTCTTGCGATACACTCGGAGCGCGCTGAGAAAATCCTCTTGGCAAGAGCATCGACATTTTTATGTGGCGTCTAAAAAGACCACTTGAGGTTTTTTTAAAGCAGAGAGCGGTGATTGAGGGTGCGGCCACCGTGCCAGCTCCGCTGGCAGCCACAGCCACGGCTATCCGCGGCGTGGCGCACTGCGGCAGGGCCGGCTGCGCTGTGTGTGCGGCGTTTAAAGCGACGCCTCAGCTCCACAATTATAAATCACTCCTCAAAATATCCTCCTGTCAAATGTGTAAATTGGTGCAACGCTCGAGGTAATTGTGCATACGTTTTCCCATTCCCATTCTGGCACTTGAAAACCACGGTTCTCCAAAATACCAGTTGCTCTTTCAAATGTCTATATAATTTTTGTACCAACGAATGAGATAAGAAAAGAATCTTCAGGGTACAGATCAGTTTAAAAAAAGCAAATTATCAGTTCCAGAATGAAACTTCCACTCTGCAGCGGACTCTGCGCTGATATGAAACTTCCCGACACGACTCCAGAATGAAGTTTCATATCAGCGCACACTCTGCTGCAGAGTGGATGTGTCATTCTGGAAACATCCCTTAGGCTGTGGCTAAGCCATGTCTCCACCATATCCTTTCTTCCAGGAGTGCTAGTCTTGCTAGGTTCGCAGGAGAGCTTCTGTGAAGTTTAGAACGTAGGAGAACGCCTGGAAGTTTCAAATTATCAGTTGTTTACTATATACTGTGACAACCGGCATAGCTCATCATAAAAACGGATGCGGCGTTTCCACGTTTATGTCCCCATATTTCTTTTATGATTTGAAGGAGACAAATTATAGTATGAAACTACCTCGCACATTAAAATTGTGTGCCGGAACCGGGACTCGAACCTAGGACCTTTGCCTTTCGCGGGCAAGCGCACTACCGACTGTGCTATCCCGACACGACTCACGATGCTGTCTCACAACTTTACTTCCGCCAGTACCTCGCCTCCTACTTTCCAAACTTCACAGAAGTTCTCCTGCGGAACTTGCAAGACTAGCACTCCTGGAAGAAAGGATATGGTGGAGACATGGCTTAGCCACAGCCTAAGGGATGTTTCCAGACTGAAACTTTCACTCTGCAGCGGAGTGTGCGCTAATATGAAACTTCCTGGCAGAATAAAATTGTGTGAAGCAACCGGGACTCGAACCCGGGACCTTTGCCTTTCGCGGGCAAGCGCACTACCGACTGTGCTATCCCGACACGACTCACGATGCCGCCTCACAACTTTACTACCGCCAGTACCTCGCCTCCTACTTTCCAAACTTCACAGAAGCTCTCCTGTGAACCATGCAAGACTAGCACTCCTGGAAGAAAGGATATGGTGGAGACATGGCTTAGCCACAGCCTAAGGGATGTTTCCAGAATGAAACTTTCACTCTGCCTTAGGCTGTGGCTAAGCCATGTCTCCACCATATCCTTTCTTCCAGGAGTGCTAGTCTTGCATGGTTCGCAGGAGAGCTTCTGTGGAGTTTGGAAAGTAGGAAGCGAGATACTGGCGGAAGTAAAGTTGTGAGGCGGCATCGTAAGTCGTGTCGGGATAGCACAGTCGGTAGTGCGCTTGCCCGCCAAAGGCAAAGGTCCCAGGTTCGAGTCGCGGTTCCGGCACACAATTTTAATCTGCCAGGAAGTTTCATATCAGCGCACACTCCGCTGCAGAGTGAAATTCTGGAAATTATAGTATATCGTAATATGACATTTTTATTAAGTATAATATCCTTTACTGCTGCTTATTAGCTTTATTTATTTGTCAACCACTGCTGTTTCGCCGTATTTGGCATTGTCAAGTATCTGCAATAGTTGAAATAAATTTTGTGAAAATTTTTTTTTCGAAACAAATAGGGAGTACATTATACAGTTTTAAATTATTACTTCCATTCCATTTGTTGGTAACACACACACAGCATCTGTACCTCTATATGATTTTTATAGGTACTTTTCTTAGAAAGTCGTTCTTTAAATAATTTTTAATGTACTGACTTTCTTATTTGACAGCTGTTTTGATGCTATGTGTTTACAAAGATCTTATATTGCATTATACCTTTGGTAATGATCTAGCTTCTCTGAGATGATTAATTTCGAATTTTGTGATATCTTTGAATGTCAATGTAGTTACAAATGTTTTATACTCTGGATTTTGTATTGTCACTGGTTACGAAATAGTGTGTCTCTTTGGTCTCTGAGGTATTGCTTGACATTTGGAATTTTATAATATCTTTGAGTTTGAAAATGCGTTTCTCTGGTGTATGAGATATTGTATATTAATCTAAATTTTGCGTTATCCTTGACTATGGAACATTACATCTCTGAATTTAGCTGTCAAGTCTAATTACATCTAAAAAAATTTGTAAATAAATTTTTTGTTTAAAATCTGTGTGTTCATTGAGAATTTTGTTAGGTGAAGCTTTTATGTGTATGTATATTTCTAATTCTTCGAGAATGTGCATTTAAGTGCCTTTTGAAATTTTGTTCAATATTTTTAAAGCTGTCTCAATGTTTGTGGTGGTGTGGTTTTCAATTTTCAAATGCTGGTTGAGAGCTGACTAATTATTTGTAAATTTCTTGAGTTTTTGAAATTAAAAGAATTCAAACAACGAGACTATGAAATGTAATAAATAAATTAATTGAACAAAGTATTCAAAGGCTGACCCCTCCTCCTGAATCGGACTTCCGTCTCCTACCTCTGCTTTCTCCTGCACTCCAGCGGAACCAAGTTTAGGCAACTACTACTCTGCAGTGGAATGCACAAATCGTCTAGTACACTTGTCGCTTCTCGCCATTAGCTGTTTTAGCAGTTTTTACATTGTGCTGCTGTTGCGATTCAACTCTCAGATACATGCATATAAGCCTTTCACAGTTCGTGTGTTTTGTGTTGTAATATATCAGCTTCACGCTTATGACGAACTTGTAAGTTTCGTTACAAATTTAAAACGTCAACATAACAAGGATTAGAGTAGCCTAAAGTGGATGTCCGTTAGTTGCCTAAAGCGGATACTTTTTTTTTCTGTATGACTTACACCTTCTTATTATGTTGGAATCTTCTTGGAGAACATTATATAGAGAGTGGAGTCCATCTAATATGTCTAATGCTATCAATGCTGTTTAGAAAATGAGGATGGATTGAAAAATCCTTGAACGATATTATATAGTATATGCAAAATTGAAAATATGAATCTTAACATTTTTTATTTTTTCTGACGCAAAAACGAAATGGAAGACCACTGTTGAGTATTTCTCTTATTTGTGGAATGTATGTAGCATTGAAAAGAAACTACCATATTTTGAATGAATTGCAAAGGCTTCTCTTCTTGTATGTCCACAGCCTACATTAAGTCAGCAAATGACGTGTTAAACTTTTACTTCAGTTAATGCTGTAGTTTTGATCGTATTCGTAGGCGTTACTTAAATGCGACTACCGTTTCGGCCATTCTCAAGTCAAGATTCATCTTTTTTTACAGTTTCATGTCCTGGAGTGCTTTTCTTTATAGTTTTTGCGCTCATATAATTGTTTACAGGATGTATGAAACAAGTTATTTTTGCACTGTTATTAATTTCGTAGTATAGGTCACCCGAGTGACATTTACGTATTATCAGTGGAGTGAATTAGTCTACGAAATAAATACTAGTGCAAACATAAGAACTTGCTCAATACAAATAAACTGTAAGGAAAGAAAAAAATCTTCACTTGAGAATGGCGGAAAGCCGAGACGGAACAGTCGTCCTATTTAAGTAGTGCCTACAAATAAAATAAAAAGTGCAGCATTAAGTGGAATAAAAGTTTAAAATGTCATTTACTGGTTGTATGGTTTCAGAATACATAACAATGAAGAATAATTACAGTATGTCTAGTCTCATCATTTGAGCATTTTAATGACCACGGTGGAGTGGCCAAGAGTATTGAGGCGCGATGCGCGACGCCGTACCCTCCTTGGGCATGGATGTTTGTGTCGTCTTTCTTCTTTCTTAGTTTCGGGCATCAAATGACTACGTACCAATTTCAATGTTTCCTCCTTTGTTCTTCTTTTTTCCTCCAGTATTCTTTCATCTTTCCACTATGCATCCTTTCTCTCTCCTCAGATCACTTTACTCCTGTCTTCTTCTAACTCCTGCCTTGGAATCCTTCCTTTTTTAACAGGTTTCTCTTTCTGTTGCATGTTTTCCACTTATATTGTTTCTTTCCAAATCTTTCCAAACTTCTTGAATCCATGCTATTATTGACTTTTGTCCAAGAGTTATTTAAAAATCTGTTTGGTTAACCTGTGGCAGTTCATTCGGTATAAATGTCCAAAAAATAGCAGTCGCCTCTTCCGTAGTGTTTAGGTTATGTTTTCTAAGTTGCGATAAACTTCTGCCTTACTTCTTAGTTTCAATACCTCTGTATTTCTTAGTGGACCAAGTACTTTTCGAATGATTTTTCTTTCTAGGACTTCAAGTTTATGTAATTTGTAATTCAGTACTAAACATTCAGTGGCATAAAGGCACTCTGCCTTTACTACTGTGTTCAAGTGCTGTATTTTCAGATTTTTAGACAGAGACTTTTGTTGCAAACATTCCTGGTTGTACCATATGCTCTTTCCATTTATGTACTCTTTCTTCTACAGCAAATTCTTCTAAGCCATTTTCCTGAATCATTTCTCCCAAATATTTAAATTTATTTACCCTTTTTATCGGCCCAATATCTGTTAGTAGGATTTCTGGAGCATTTTTTATGTTTGTCATAAATTTTGTTTTCTCTACAGAAATTCTTAAACCTGATTTAGTGTAAGGTAGTTGATATTTTGTAAGTTTAGTGGCCGATGACCATGCAGTTAAGTCCCTTAACCTTAAAAAACATTTGCATTTTAATGTCCAAAAATACGTCTTCGATATATCCGGTATAAAAATTTTCGTAAAGGGCTTGTGAAAATTCGAGATTCTTAAGTGGTCCATAACTCAGGTGAAGTGTTCTACATTGCACTTGGCCAACTGTTAATTTCTATACAAACTTGTAGAATGGCAACACTGTAGCTGCCCTGCAACGCAGTGTCAAGGTTTTAAATATTACACAGTCAATTCAAATTTTGCAAATTCATTGGATTTTGCACGTTACATGTAGTCTGTGATGGGCTTAATACGGCTTACAGATTGACCATCTATTAATAAGCGGTTCCAAAGAAAAAAACAAAAAGCCATGATTATGGGTACTAAAATCACAGATTATGGGGATGGACACTTCGATATTTTTTACTCATTACAAATCGTCGAAATGTTTGCCATATGTTCTTAAGATAGTATTCTCAAAATACGTTTTAATTTTTTTCGATATCTTTATTCGGTCCCGAAATCTAGAAATCTAAAAGTGATTGCACTTTCGCACAAAATCATTAGAATCTATTTTAGTCGTTTTTGCACGATCAGCCGCAAATATCTAAATAACTAACCACATCAAATTTTTCTAATATTGACGACATATGTATCTAAAAATGGAATTTTTCCGTTTTCGAAAGTCTTTCCCCTTTATAAAGAAGAAACCGAAAAACCGTGATGTTTCGCTAGCAAAACAGTATATTGTGCTGAAGACGCCGCTCCAGCCGTTCTGAAACATACCGTAGTATTGAAAAAGTCAATTTGTTGAAAAAAATTAATTATGTACATCTCACATTTATTTTCATTTTTCATCATAGTTACAGTGCAGCATCCAGTTTAGTCAAGTATTACAACGTATTTTAAAGAGTTTTCAGAAGTATAGCCCATTGTGAAGACTCTATGAGTTGAGGTGGACTGTCCTAGAGCTCTTAGGCGCTTCACTTCGGAGCGCTCGGTTGCTCGCCGAGTTTACCCGAGGTTCGAGTCCTCCCTCGGGTATAGATGAGTGTGTGTGTGTGTCCTCAGCTTAGTTTTAGTTTGTAAGCGTAGGTACTGATAACCAGAGTAGTTAAGTCTTATAGCTTTGCAAAAATGTGAACATATGAAGACTTTACGAATGTTTGGCTTAGGTAGTCAGTAGCTGTACATATAATGTAGATAGCAGATCGCAATTTTATTCAAAGTTTTGAGCAGACTGATGTCTCATTTGGGTCACGAGAGATTCGTGCGTGCACAATAGTACGCAGTAGCAGTAGGTTGGAGAACTTGACTTTCGAAGAGTCGTACCCTGGAGAGTAGCAAATGGCTCTAATGTTTTTTGTGTACGTTGTGTGGATGTGTATCTAGAAAGTCCGTTTACTGAGTTCCAAAATCTGTAGTAGTTTACATAATATTCTAGAGAAGTTATAATTCATGGCAAATCGTCGCGGATTTTACATGTTGCTTAGATAGTGTAATCATTCCAGGGAGCCTTGAATCTATTTTGCGTAATCTTATCCTAAGGGCTGATTCAGGGAGGGGAGGGGGGAAGGGGCACGTAAACACACCCTCTCCCCCTCCCCCAGCCTCAGACGGCCTGACGAGAGAGAGAGAGAGAGAGAGAGAGAGAGAGAGAGAGATGGTGAGGAAGAGAGTCAGGGGAAAGAATCTCAGCATTAGAATAATTAACGTTTACTTACAGGCTGACGCAAGCAAAACTGTTTATCTGATTCTTTTCCTAGACCTTAAGAAATGGAACTCCCACCCATTACAAAGAGTTTTATTTGAAGCAACACGTTTCGATTTTCGAGTTATTGGAGCAAATTAAAAACTTCAACAGCATTTTTCCACACATCAGATACAAAGGATTTTCGTGGTAGTAGAAATTCTGTTTGAAACACGCACAAGTGTAATTTTCAGAATCACATTTTCACTCTGCAGCGGAATGTGCTCTGATTGTAACTTCTTGGCAGATTAAAGTGTGTGCTGTACCCGGGATTCGAACCTGTGACCCTTGACGCTTCACCGCCTGTCGTCACAACTTTATTCCTGCCTGTTCCTCACCTCCTATTTTCCAAACATCACAGAAGCTCTCCTGCAAACCATGCAAGACTGGACCTCCTGGAAGAAAGGATATGGTGGAGACATGGCTTAGCCACAGAATGAAACTTTTCATTCTGCAGCGGAGAGTGCGCTGATATTAAGCTTACTGGCAGATTAAAATTGTGTGTCGGAACCGGGACTCGAACCTGGGACCTTTGCCTTTCGCGGGCAAGCGATCTCCGGACTGAGCTATCCCGACACGACTCACGATACCGCCTCACAACTTTAAGTTGAATGTTTCATTCTGGAAACATCCCTTAGGCTGTGGCTAAGCCATGTCTCCACAATATCCTTTCTTCCAGGAGTGCTAGTCTTGCTAGGTTCGCAGGAGAGCTTCTGTGAAGTTTGGAAAGTAGGAGGCGAGGTACTGGCGGAAGTGAAGTTGTGAGGCGGCATCGTGAGTCGTGTCGGGACAGCTCAGTAGGTAGAGCGCATACCCGCGAAAGGCAAAGGTTCCAGGTTCGAGTCCAGGTTCCGGCACACAATTTTATTCTGACAGGAAGTTTCAAGTAGAATGTTGACGAACGTACTTTTACGGATGAAGTTGTTTGTAATACTTCAAATGAAGTCCCTTTACAGAATTCGGAAGCGTCATTACAGAGGAGAAATCCTCATCTTAAGACGTATGTTTAGATTAGATTAGATTAATACTTGTTCCATACGACACTTCGTAATGATGTGGAACGTGTCAGTTAAATGAAATGTGTCAATACATAATATTACATGACAGTCAATTTTTGAACATTTTATATATATATATATATATATATATATATATATATATTATTCTTTTTATTTATTTTTTCCTAAAGTACTAACTTTTATCTAGAAATTTATCTAATATGTAGAAGGAATAGCCATTCAGAAATTCTCTTAATTTATTTTTAAATGATAATTGGCTATCCGTCAGAATTTTGATACTACTTGGTAAGTGACCAAAGACTTTTGTGGCAGAATAATTAACCCCTTTCTGTGACAGAGCTAAATTTAACCTTGAATAGTGTGTGTCACCCTTTCTCCTAGTGTCGTAGCTATGCACACTGCTGTTACATTTGAATTCAGTTGGATTGTTAATAACAAATTTCATAAGTGAATATATATATATATATATATATTCTGAAGCTACTGTGAAGATTCCTAGATCCTTAAATAAATGTCTGCAGGATGATCTAGGGTGGGCTTCAGCAATTATTCCGATGACCCGCTTTTGGGCAATGAATACTTTCTTACTAAATGGTGAATTACTTCAGAATATGATGCCATAAGAAAGCAGAGAATGAAAATAGGCATAGTATGCTAGTTTACTGAGTTGTACATCACCAAAGTTTGCAATCACCCTGATAGCATAAGTAGCTGAGCTCAAACGTTTCAGCAGGTCTTCAATGTGTTTCTTCCAATTAAACCCCTCATCAATGCATAAACCTAAAAATTTTGAATATTCTACCTTAGCTATAGATTTCTGGTTGAAGTCAATATTAATTAATTGTGTGCTGCCATTTATTGTGTGAAACTGAATATACTGTGTTTTTTCAAAATTTTAAGAGAGTCCATTTACAGAGAACCACCTAATAATTCTCTGAAATACTTCATTGACAATTTCATCAGTTAATTCCTGTGATTCGGGTGTGATAGCGATACTTGTATCATCAGCAAAGAGAACTAGATTGGCATCTTTATGAATATAGAAAGGCAAATCATTAATATATATTAAGGACAGCAAAGGTCCCAGTACCGAACCCTGTGGCACCCCATGCTTGATAGTTCCCCAGTTTGAAGACTCAGCTGTTATTTTGTATATTATGTGAATTACTTATATCAACTTTCTGAACTCTTCCAGTTAGGTATGATTTAAACCATTTGTGCACTTTCCCACTCATACCACAATACTTAATCTTATCTAGAAGAATTCCATGGTTAATACAATCAAAGGGTTATTTACGGTTATCCAGAGCATTTAATATTTCATTAGTGAAAATGTGTATTGCATTTTCTGTTGAAAAGCCTTTCTGGAAACCAAACTGACATTTTGTTATAACTTTATTTTTATTAATATATGAAGCTACTTGAAATACATTAGTTTTTCAAAAATTTTTGATAGAGCGGTCAGAAGAGAGATTGGGCGGTAGTTATTGACATCCAAAGTATCACCTTTTTTATGAAGTGGTTTGACAATAGCATATTTCAGTCTATCAGGGAAAATACCCTGCTCCAGTGAGCTATTACAAATGTGGCTAAGAATCCTACATATTTCGTGGGAACAAGCTTTTAATACCTTGCTGGATATACCATCACTGCCATGAGAGCCTTTACTCTTGAGAGAGATTATTAATTTCCTAATTTCAGATTGAGAGGTGGGTGGGATTTCCATTCTATCAAACTGTCTAGGTATGCCCTGTTCCATTAATTGCCTAGCTTCTTCTAATGGACATTTGGATCCTATATTCTCCACAACATTTAAAAATAATTATTAAAAGTGTTTTCAACTTCTGACTTTTTGTTTGTAATTTTTTTCATTCACTTTGATGGTAATGCTGTCTTCCTGTGTTCTTGGTTGCCCTATCTCCCTTGTTATAATATTCCAGATTGTTTTAATTTTATTCTTGGATGTACTAATCTCAGACATTATGCACATGCTTTTAGATTTTTTAATAACTTTCCTTAATACAGAACAGTAGTTTTTATAATAGTTGAATATTTCTGGATCACTACTCTTTCTTGCTGTCAGATACAGTTCCATTTTCCGGATACAAGATATTTTTATACCTTTGTTGAACCATGGATTTTTGCTTGGTTCCTTACAATTGAATTTGACTAATTTCTTGGGGAAACAGTTATCAAATACCCTTACAAAAGTATCATGAAATAAGTTGTATTTTAAGTTAGCATCATGTTCCTTGTACACTTCATCCCAATCTAACTGCTGAAGACTTCCCGTGAAATTTCTAATTGTCCAATTATTAATTGTATGAACAACTTTGGAGGACTGATTCAAATTACTGAAAGGAGCTATATCATATAATGTAACTAGCTGTGCACCACGATCACAAAGACCATTCTCAGCAGGACATGCACTAATGTTGTTAAACCTATCTTGGTCTATAAAAAAAATGTCTATCAATGTGCTGCTGTTCTTTACTACCCAAATAGGAAAATCAATAACAGATGCCATATTGAAAGAACCAAGAAAGACTTCCAGGTCATTCTTCTTATTACACTCTTGCAGTGAATCAACATTGAAATCCCCACATACAATTTTTTGCTTCCCCCTACCTGACAGATAGCAGAACAAGGCATCCAAGTATTCCAGGAATTAATGAAAGTTTGCTGAGGGGGCCCTATACACTGTGACAATTATAAAAGAACCACCCTTTAGTTTAAGCCCACAGGCACATGCTTCTATATATTGTTCTATACAAAAAAATGTTGTTTGTAAATTTTTTACACTGTGACAACTTTTGACATAAATGGCAACTCCTCCCCACACCTTCTTCTCTCTACTTACATGTGCTGCTAGTTTATACCCACTAATATTTACTTTATTCATATCAGTGACAATGTGATGCTCAGACAGGCATAGTATATATATTACATTGTCAGCTTCTATAGTTTCTAAACAAATCAGGAGCTCATCTACTTTATTCTTTTAACCCCCAATATTTTGATGAAAAATACAAACATTATTTTTTAATTTACTATTGTTAGAATCATGTGATTGTTTCTAAACAAATCAGGAGCTCATCTACTTTATTCTTTAAACCCCCAATATTTTGATGAAAAATACAAACATTATTTTTTCATTTACTATTGTTAGAATCATGTGATTTTTAACAGCTTTATTACCTGCCTGTCTGGGCTTCTCATTGGACACTGAACTTATCCTAAAAAAGAGGTACTCCCAAGAGTTGCAGTGTCCCCCCTTATAGATTTTCCTATCAACCCAGCCAGTTTTCCCTTCCCTTTCCTATTGAGGTGCAGGCCATGCCTAGTAAAGTCCCACCTATCAATAGTTTCAACAGGGACCAAACCAATGTCCGATAGAGTGGCCGCCCTACGCAGCCGATCTAACTCATGTTGACTCTCCTTACAGAGCTGTTCAACTGAGGCTGATCATACCGCATGAAGGGAGGCACCATCCGAACATTCGTATGGTTTGTTGCAGATGCTATTTTCACCAGGTCACACTCAATACTGTAGCCCTGATCCCTATTTGTACTGTTTGCCGCACCACCCACTATCACAACATGATCCTCCTTAGTAAACCCTATGCACAATGAATCTAAATCCTCTACCACCTGGCTAAGATTTGCACTGGGCTTGAAAAAGTTTATGACCAGGGACCTGTCACCTAATTTTTCCTGCACAATTTGGCCCACACCTCCCCTGTGGCTGCTACCTAGCAACAGAACTTTCCTCCTACTTTCTACTTTTTTTGAAACCTTTGGTTTCCTATTGAAATTCTGTTGCTCCTTAATTACACCTACATCTACTGGAGGCTCTTCCTCATTAGACTGTGGTAGCAAGACAAACCTATTGCTTGTGCCTGAAGGGCCCTGATTTTCCCCTCCTATTCCTCTATTTTCTTATCACTTGAACAAACCCTGCACAAGAAAGGAAGAGTCTCCTTTGCTTCCCCAATACCCACGCCAATACATTCTCCCCAGTAAAACCAACTGTCACAGCAGCTGCATAGAACCCCTGAACTAACTTTCCTACGGCAGCTCAAACACTTTGCACTCATGGTTGTTTCCTGTATTAAGCTTGACGAAAACGGAAAAATTAAATTAGATACAGATATAAAGGAGCACTAAAGTTAAGGAGGGCACTAATATATGACTAATATATGTAAATACTAGACGTACAGTGACGTAAAAGCAACTTCTGTTACGTGTTAACACTAAGTCAGTGTACTCTGTAAATTAGGCCTACTCTCCGAATGTAAACAAAGGAAATGCGAAGTTTCTGGGACAGCAAATAAATTCTTAATCAACTCTACGTGAATAATAAGTGAGAAGCAATGAAGGGATATGATGCACTTAACTTGTAATAAAGGCAAAATAACTAATAAGCGAGTTTATTTAGATTTGCTGTGCACGAACGTAAACGAAACTTACGTCTGTAAACACTGCTGTATGGACTTTTTGCGATTAATGAAAAATTACGCAAGGGAAAGTGAAATCTTTAATTGTAAGCTAGGACAGGACTCTAATAAATGTATTTAATTACTTATCGGTGTAAAACTAAGTCTTATTACAATCTAAATTACTTATCTTTTCCGAGAGGTCGAAGCTGCCGCGTCTCGCCTATCGCAGGGCTGCCAACGTTACGTTTGGGAGTACGTATAAAGATCTTCGAATACAGTAGTCATCAACGAAACGTCGTCTGCACTAAGAGGAAACTAACAAAAGAGTTTTTGTGTCGATAACTTAATCGTATACTAGGTAAAATCTTATTACCTAATCAAATCAATAGTCCACTACACGTCTCAAAAGAAGTTCGATGGAAATAAATGGTACATTTGTAAATCGACCATTTTACGTGTGGTTTCGCAGAAAGTCTATAATTTTCTCAAGAAAAAACTCGAAGAACCTTTACCAGCAGAGATAGTCTTGCTACCTTGGGTGAACCGCGATTTCTGTTACAACTCACGTACTTTAAATGACGTTTTAGTTACGATGAAAATACAGGCTTAAACGCTGAGAGGGAACGAATTACTCGAGTGAAAACGATACTGTCTATAGATCTTGTTTACTAGTTAACTTCTTCTCAGAGACGAGTCAGTAAAAGGAATGCTCATTTGCAGCATTTAGATTGGCAGGCAACTGCAAAAACAGGCTACACTTTGCGTTTGTTTTTGTCTGTTTCGCTTCGTTAGAAGCTTGAGCTTTCGAAGTAAGAAGTGTCTGTCTGAAGGCCGGGCAAGCTACAGAATGTAGAAATAGCATTAGAGTAATAGCAGAAGAGCAAATCTAGGGGACTGATGACCTAGCTGTTTAGTCCCCTTAAATCAACAACAACAACAACAGCAAATCTACTTATCATTGTCTCAAAAGAAAGTGCAATACACCACAAACGCGCCACTCAAACGCGCGGGCCACATACTGTAGCGCCGTTCCCGAGGAAACCGCTGTTCCTGTGTGACGTCACAGCCGCAGCCAATGGCAGCACGGAACACTTACTGCTCAACCTTATTTGTTTTATGGACCTTGACACAACCTATGGGATGTTTCCAGAATGAGGAGTGCTAATCCTGAAAGATTCACAGGAGAACTTCTGTAAAGTCTGGTAAGGAAGCGACGTACTGGCAGAAGTGATGTTATGAGAACGGACCGTGCAGCGTGTTGGGATAGCTCATATGGTAGAGCGCTTGCCAGCAAAAGGCGGAGGTCCCAGGTTCGAATCCCGTTTCTGGCCCACGACTTTAATCCACCAGGAAGTTTCAAGAGTAATTTTGTTGATTGCGAAAGCTTTCTTGAAACCTTATCCCGTTTTGAATAGCAACTTTACAAAGAATGAAGAAGAAATTGATTACGTACAACGAAAACACAGGAAATCTGATTTTAGTTTTTGAGGAATATCAAACATAGAACGACGTATTCGTATTTACTGCCTGTTTGTTTCTGGCCCGTAGTTGGGCGATCTTTTAGGATACGTTGTTTTTCCAGTTTCTGCATTGTTTGGTAATGACACAGCTACTCCGGTTACTGTACTGTTCGTCCACGGCAAACAGACGTTAATACACCACCTACGTTGACGGTCGACAAATCGTACCCACCGAGGATTGTCTGCGGCCCAGTAGTGCATGTTATGGCGATTCACTTCACCATAATTTGTGAACGTGGACTCATCAGAGAACATAACACTTTGTAAAGACTCCAGCGTGAAATTACACATGGTCCACACACAGAATGTCACTCTTGCACAGAAATCGTTCCCATACAGTTTCTGGGTCAGAGACAGGCGGTACGGGTGAAACCTGTGGCCGTGTACTATACGCCACCCAGATGTGAGACTGACACCAGCGACTGCAGAAACGGCTCGTAAGCTGACCTGAGGATCGTGGTGTAGTGCAGCTAAAACAAACACCTCCGTCTCCTCACTTCTTGCCGGTCTTCGTCTGTTACTGCGGCGCATTACCAAGCTGCCTGTTTCCCGAAGTCGTTGTTCGGCACGTAAGAACGTAATGGCTGCCGGGGCTCTTCGCCTAGGATATCTCACGGCATACGCCGTGGCTGCTTCAGTGGCTTCGTGTCGGCACTCGCCGAGCATCAGCAACATGTCAACGTACTCGTTGTTCGTGTATACCATCGTCATCCGATGTCAGTAACTGTGGTATATTGAGCCCCGGTTGTTTGTGTGGCTCCAACTGTCGGGCATACGGCCGTGTGCGGCGACAGTCGGCAGTCTAACAGCGCATCGAGGAAGCTTCTCGCTCCGTGACACCGGCGACGTTACAACTCGGCCGCACCACATTTAGAAGGCGCATTGCGTTATGCGCAGCATTTGTGGTATCTGCCCCTGAAACTTTGAAGGCTTGTACTTCCGAAACTAACAGTGATAGGAATGTAGTTTAAATTGATTTGGACGCAGCTGGTTTCAACGAATCCAATGCACGATAGAAAAAAACTATTGTTCCATTTAAAAATTATATCTTTGTGCTGTAACTCTTTGGAAAATTATACATAAACTATGTTTATAGCTCCGTAGAAAGTTTAATATTTCTTGTGTTGACCTACCGCATTGAAATTTCCTGTCACCTATTATTTTATAAGTTACAGAGGCAAACACACTTAGTGAAACACCCTGTATAAGATGGTCCACTGTTAGTGACCGGGCGAAATATATCACGAAATAAGCATCAAACGAAAAACGTACAAAGAAGAAAGCTTTTCTAGCTTAATGCTGGAAAACAGATGGCGCTATGGCTCGCCCGCTAGATGGTACTGCCATTGGTGAAACCAAGAAGGTTAGGATACAGGGACAAACCAAGAAGGTTAGGATACAGGGACACGCCCTTACGTTGAAAAAGTGAAGCGTCCCTTCGGCATATTGATAAGATTTCGAAAAGTGTTTGTTTTGGAGAGTTAATATTTTATGTCAAAACAGGAAGAAAACGTTCGACAGATTTTTCGTGATGTACAACGTGTTAAAAGAGTGCGGACTACGACGTGTAGGTCACGGGCTGCACGGCCGCTGCGATTGGGGGTTCGAATCCTCCCTCGAGCATAGATGTTTGTGGCGTCTTTGGTATAAGAATGTTTATAAGTAGTTTGTAAGTTGAGGCACTGATGACCACGTAGTTAAGTTCCATAAGCTCTACAAACAATTGAACATTTTGTAGTTGTTGTGGTCTTCAGTCCGGAGACTGGTTTGATGCAGCTCTCCACCCTACTCTATCCTGAGCAAGCCTCTTCATCACCTTATAAGACCTGCAACCTACATCTATTTGATTTGCTTACTGTTTTCATCTCTGGGTCTCCCACTGCGATTTTTACCCCAAACACGTCCCTCCATTGCCAAATTTACGACTCCTTGATGTCTAAAAATGTGTCCTACCAATCGATCCCTTCTTTTAGTCAAGGTATGCCAGAATTTCCTATTCTTCCCATTTCTATTCAGTACGTCTTCATTAGTTACGCGATCCACCTACCTAATCTTCAGCATTCTTTTGTAACACCACATTTCATAAGCCTCTATCCTTTTCTTGTCCACACTGTTTATGGTCCATGTTTCGCTCCCATACAATACCACACTCCACCCAAATGTTTTCAGAAAGCACTTCCTTACACTTAAATTAATATTCGATTTCTCTTTTTCAAACCGCCTTTCTTCCCATTGCCATTCTAAATTTTATATCCTCTGTACTGCGACCATCGCATGTTATGTTACTGCCCAAGTAACAAACTCATCTACCACCTTTACTGTTTTGTTACTTAATCTAATTCTTTCAGCATCGCCCGATTTTCTTAGACTGCACGCCAAAACCCTCATTCTGCTATTGTTAATCTTCATTTTACACGCACCTTTCAACACGCTGTCCATTCCGTTCAATTGCTCTTCCAGGTCTTTTGCTGTCTCTGACAGAATTACTATGTCATCGGCAGAACGCAATGTTTTTTTTTTTTTTTTTTCTTCAGCGTGAACTTTAATTCCTTCTGCAAATTTCTTCTTGCTTTCCCTTTATAGCTTGCTCAATGTACAAATTGAATAGCATTGGAGAAGGCTACAACCCTTTCTTACACTCTTCCCAACAACTGCATTCATTTCATGCCCTTCAACTCGGACAACCGCTGTCTCGTTTATGTACAAGTTGTAAATAACCTCCCGTTCCCTTTATTTTACTCCTGCTGGTTTCAGAATCTGAAAGAGTGTATTCCAATCAATATTGTCAAAAGCTTTCTCCAGATCTACAAAAGCTAGAAATGTAGGTTTGCCTTTCATTAATCTATTTTCTAATAAAAACTCAGTTTGCTATTGTCACTCACTGTGATAATTATGTTTTATTATAATGACATAGTGCACCTACGCACTGTAAATTATGTTATATAGCAACTGATTACATTACAAGATTATTGCCTCGAAAAATGATTTTATTGGACCAGATGATGCTGATATAGTTCAGCGAAACCGGTCGTCTTAAATAAAAATTGATGATCAGCGATCTTCGCTTTTTTATATCTTTCTACAATTCTCTTCTTTTGTTAACATGCTGTTCAATGTTATTGGCTGTAACATCAACTGCAGTAACTGTTTTGTCATCGATATCTTTAAATACTGATTATGTGAAAACTCCTGGCTGCAATCGTAAGCCTCTGTAGAATTTTTATTCTTCCAAGATTACCATTGCTGAATACTAAACAAGCATCATATGCAGAAATTTCAACAATAGTTGTGGAAACAAATGAAGTTTAGGTCAACGTTTCCAAATCAGTCATTTTGTAACTTTCAGTAGGATTTTGAATTTTTCCATGCACAGTCTTTTGTGGAGGCTTGGCTCTGCTGAACACATAAATGTTGGTTTCGTAGCGCTTGACACGGCCACAGGTAAACTGGGCTTGTGTGAAGAGTTGATGCCGTCGTGCTCAGCTTGCTTGAATTTGCACCATAATATGTTATTATAGAGCTGGTTTACAAGTTGTCTTTACGACATCGAGAAGCACGACGCTTCCTAACCTTTCTAAACGTCTTTCTAGAACGAGGCATGATGTAAAATAAGAAAACCGTTCTATTCACTACTTTCGTAAGAATGTATTCGAAGCAAACACTCGTAAACAAACGATACATACCAAAGAATATAAAATCAGCGGAGATGTTACTCCACAGTCTTTCGATGTGGTATACAAGTAATGTTTCCTACACGGTGACTGCAAAAAATTGGTGAAAAAAACGGCATAAATAGAAAATCCTAGAGAATGAAAGAGAAGATGTGGGCGTGGCCCTGGGCAAGCTATACAAATTATTGTTTTCTCACTTAGAATCGGAATTGGAACGTAAATTTGGTAATTACAATTTCAATACCATGTAGTAAATAGATAGCCAATAACATTTTTTCACAATTTTGGTCATTTTCGTATACGTCTCCCTCCGCCTTGGCGTAAAACCCAAGGTCGCTCGTATCGTCTTCTATTATTAACAACGTCCGTTAACCTTTTTTGCCATCAAATCACATACCAACTACAAGTATGTAGCCATTTATTACCTACAGGACACAACCACAGTATATCAAAGATACTAATCAACATTATACAGACATAAGTTAATATTCACAATAAATAGTAGAATATTCCTACTTTCAACTGCAAGCGCGCTACTTACCCTTTTATGTATTTATTTGGTTTCCACATTACTCAGACTTAGAAAAATAATTCTTTCGGGTAGGACTATGGACTCAGTTTTTGGCTTTTAAAAGTTGACTTCTTTGTTGCTACGAATGTAATCACTGACCGGAAGCTCATACAAACATCTGTGATGAATTTTCTCGTCCTGCTTCATATTTTTTCAATTTAATCACCCTCTTTTTTCAGCATCCAAAACTTACATTTTCATTCACACCATTATTTAATTGTGAACAATAAAAGGCAGTTCATTTCCACAGCTTCGAGACATCGAAATGAGCAGAGAATTTGCAGTAAGCATGTAAAGTGACGTAAAGTACGGATTCCACCGTTTTCTTGTGTGGTGATGCTTTCTGGTGTCGTCTGTATGCAAAATCTTCATCCCCGCTAAATATTAAGTGCGGACTTCTCCACGTCTCATTCAGTGTCTCATACCTTCAAAATTACATCGCCCTGTAACATTTAATTTCATCACCTGTTAAATTTTTTGTGACAACAAAGCGCAAAAAAAAAAAAAAAAAAAAAAAAAAAAAAAAAAAAAAAAAAAAATCAAGTTTTACCAACTAATTTAGAGGGTGGGCAGACAGTAACTCTACAAACAGCCACACTGTTGCCTTGCAATGATATACACTTACACCAACCTCCCAACCTCTTAGACTACTTCTAAGTGAGTGGCTATTTGTCGGCACTTCCAATTCAAATACTTCGAATCTCGCGTACTGGAAGTAAATTTCGCTAAACACCGGCCTAGGAAACTATTCTTCGTCTCTCTGTCAAACAACATTAACTAGGTGCATGATCTGATTTAAAATAAATTATGAAACAATTTACTCGTAATACCTTTACACGGTTACTGTTCCGATTCCACTATCAAAATTAAAACTTAACTCTCGCCGTCAGTAACAGAAAAACAAACTTTGAGCGGCGAAAGACCAACCATGAACGTTCACCTACGATTCAAAAATTACTCGAATCACTGTCTTGTGCGACTTACACTCGACTTCTTTCTCTGTGTGTTACTTCCAGGTGAATCCTCTACCCGAGTGAACTATAGTCCAGCTATTACAACGAACGAACATGCAGTGCTGTCATTATTAGCAACAGTTATCGCAAACATTTTTGATGATTCGCAGGTTCGCCTTTTAATGGCCATGCAGTCAAAAGATGTTGCTACCACTGATTACCCAAGGAGGAAGAGAATAGGGGAAATGCCCTTAAGTAGCCAATGACATTTGTGGTGACGAGTGTGTATTCATTGCATTCTGAGTCCAAAGTGATGCTTTTAGGTAAAGTGTTTCAGTATTTCTTTCCTCAAGGACCTCTAATTTTCATTTTTTACGAGAAATAGGTTCCACTGAAATTTTAAAGACCGAGTGGTACAGTATTTTAATATGAATAGTAATAACAGGGCAACCTTTATAATGAATTTTCGTATGTATTTATAATAAAAATCGTATCTTCAGTACAGGACTTACGAAAATGGTACAGTAAGGCTGTGTCATTATTGTGAAAACCTTGTTCCGCATTTCCTGTAAACTGCTCGTACTACATCTGACATTTCAATTATTGTAAGCATTTTCGGATATCCCAGTATACAAGTGATATCGAATGAGAATAATAATTCAGTTTGGGACAGCTGCATTTGTCCACAAAAGTACACTACATCAAATATGTACTCAGAGATCACAGTCATTTAAATGTATGTAAGTTAGCAGGACAAGAACCACACATTTCTTCAGTCTATAAACATATTTCCTTAGCTGCGCAAAATGGTGCACTGGCATCGATTGACAGCTAAGCTTCTCATAGCAGCGCCATCTCCCATTATTATAACCTGCTTGCGATGACTAAGGTGACGACATGTTACTCTTTGCCGTGCCGCAATGATTATGCGGATTTTCAAGTTACAACAAGTTACACAAATGTTTACTTCCAGATGAAATTTTCACTCTGCAGCGCAATGTGCGCTGATATGGAACTTCATGGCAGATTAAAATTGTGTGCCGGAACCGGGACTCGAACCTGGGACCTTTGCCTTTCGCGGGCAAGCGCACCACCGACTGTGCTATCCCGGCCCGACTCACGATGCCGCCCTTAGGTTGTGGCTAGGCCATGTCTCCACCATATCCTTTCTTCCAGGAGTGCTAGTCTTGCATGGTTCGCAGGAGAGCTTCTGTGAAGTTTGGAAAGTAGGAGGCGAGGTACTGGCGGAAGTAAAGTTGTGGGGGCGGCATCGTGAATCGTGCCGGGATAGCACAGTCGGTAGTGCGCTTGCCTGCGAAAGGCAAAGGTCCCACGTTCGAGTCCCGGTTCCGGCACACAATTTTAATCTGCCATTAAGTTTCATATCGGCATATAATGTCAAATGAATCGATATGTTTCGATAGACGGTTTTACGTTTTTGTAAACCTGAAACATCCACAACCATATTGCTAAAATGTGTGTAAATCTATGAGAGTTAACTTCTCTGATTATCAGCCCCTAGGATTACAAACTACTTAAACTAAGTTAAACTAACCTAAGGACAAACGCACACACGCATGACCGAGGGAGGACTCGAACCTCACGCACCGCAGCAGGGCGCTTTGGACGCTCGGTCTCTCCACTGCGGCAAACCGTATTGGGCCTCTTCCTTGTGCGTTTCTCTTTCTCTTCCACTATTACGGTACATTTCAGGAAAAAAACATAAATTTTTTTAGGAACGAGAAATTTAAATTGCCGTCGTGATCAACCTAAACTCAGACTACAGCAGGGCTTCAGTTACGGTTTCCAGTAAAATGTATAATGATTCACGAGGATAGTTCGTGTATATATTTTACTAACTGGAAAACGCGCCTGTCGGAAGTAAAAAAAATGATCTTTGTTTAAAACACTGCCAGAAATGTGGAGAACTAACAACTATAAATATATCTACATCTATAAATATGAATGTCTGTTCGGAGTACGTTTGTCATGTCTGAACCACAAGACATAAACAGCTAAAAACTTGTAGAGTTACTAATGTCTACCCGGGGAAGGCTTTGGGAACTGTTTTACGGCGATCGGGTAGCTATTTATCTATTTATCAATGCGAAAGTCCGTTCAGTGTACGCTTATCATGTCCGAACGACAAGATGCAGAGACTTAATACTTGTACAGTTACTAATTTATGCCTGAGGAAGATTTTAGGCACGGTTCTGTAGCGATCTAATAGATATTTACTAATTTGAAGACTAGAATATAACGCGAAATGAGGAACAATAATTTCTCTTTGAAAATTATATTTACTCTTTGAAAATTATATTTTCTCTTTGAAAATGGTTTTATTGGTTGCATTGTGGCTTGATGGTTGATAATGGTAAAAGGGTGGAGTATATTGGGATGGAAAGTTATCGGTGTATATAAAATTATACATGTGTGTGTGTTAATATTTCGCTCTGCAGCGAAAACTATAGAACGCAAACGAATGGTCTGTGTTTCATTGTTGTTCGAAGTCTCCCGTTATAGACCATAGCAGTTTCATGCCGATAGCTATAAGGGGGTGGAATATATGGTAGTTGAAAGTCGTCAAATTATAAAAAAATATTCGGACTGAAGGCCAGCGATGACGTTTGCGACTCTATAGCAAGGAGATTACATACAGCGAAACGTGATGCCACAGACCATATCTTTGGTCTATGCGTGCTACAATGTCTTCAGCTCTTTCTCTGTAAGGATAAGCGTACGAATAAGGAAATATAAGAATAAAAAAAAATAATGCAGTGAAAAAGAAATTTCTTTTAATAAATCTCTTTCAAAAAAATCGAGCGAGCGGAGCCGCGGGTTTAAGCTAGTTATTTATATTTGATATAGGAACATTTACATTTAATTATTTTCACGCTATACGGTAAAATAGAGAGTGATCTTAAATTTCTCTGAGGCTTCATGAACATAAGTGTGTCTCTGACGAACACTCGCCGGTCTGGAGAACGTACTTCATGAAGCCTAGAGCTATTCAGAAATTTCCTAATGACAGGTAACTCGTTGAGGGTCTACAGTTTGGCACCGCCTTGCTTGAAGGTTATGAAGCCCAGCCACTATTCGCAGAATGACGTGTAAGAAAAGGGCAAGCTGTGCACAAGCAATACTAAATGTGGGTTGATTTTTAAATAAAATCACCAAAGGATTTGTTTCATATTCTAAATGAAAATATGACCAAGGGCCTTGTTGCAGATAGACTGCGCTTTTTTCCACGCAGATTATCCTAAATTGCTTACTTGTATTTGGAAAATGTATATTGATGTATTTGTGCATACACATTTTAATGACAAGTAAACGCACCTCGGTTATCCGCCGTCTTATTCTCTTGTAATGCTGGTGCTTGTCAGTTACAGTCACTATTGTGTGAGATTTCATGTTGTAGTGAGCAACAGCAGAAACAGGCGACCTGGCCGTATTTCCATGTGAATGAAGCTCCAGAATTAATGCCTGCTAAATTTTCATGAGATGCAGATCCGACGAAGTAATTCCACCAGAAATTCAGGAAGGTGAATAGAATACTAAAGCAGTTCTTGTGTACGTTAATAAGAGCAATGCGGGTTGAAGGAAGCAAAAATTCCATCCGGCCAAACTTTGCGTTTGTGTGGCCCTTTTGCACTGACGGCTTTTCGCCAGTTCGCTGAGTTTATTTGCTTCTTTTTGGTGTGTTCAGAAAATTTTCCTTGGGGCAAGTTGGAAATAACCCACATAGGAACAAAACAGATTTGTGTGTTAAATGTTCAAATGTTTGTAATTCGATGGGACCAAACTTCTATGGCACAAACTTCTTAAACTAAGATAAACTAACCTAAGGACAACACACACATCCATGCCCTAGAGAGGATTCGAATCTACGACGCGGGAGGCCGCGCGAACCGTAATGTGAAACTCCAGACCGCTCGGCTACTCCCGCGCAGGTGTGTGTTAAAGAGGTTCATAGGGACTAATATCCCGAGATATTGCGACGCGAAGTTCATGCTTGAAAAACCCGAAATGCGCTGCTAGCGCACGTCCTGAGGCTCAGGCGAGAACCCCATGCTGCCCGTAATCGCGATGTAATTGACATGCGTAATTGCACTTCCATACTTACCAAAAGGTCCGAAACGAATAATACGGTCTGCTGCCATCCTGCATTAAAGTCGTACATTCCAGCAGGTATTTATCCCATAGGCTAGGGGTGATGCGGTTCTGTAACATATCTGTGTACCGCAACGTTAGTCACAAAGTTAACTTCGCTTATCGTTAATCCATTACTAAAAAGGTAATGCCTTTCAATGTTAAATACTTCACTGTAGATCTAGCGCAAGTGACAGTGAATCATTCACTCATAATAGTAAAATTCATGTTGATGATTTTAGTGAAACGAGCAAGTGGACTAAAGGTTTTACCGTTGTTTAGGTAAAACTGTTTTGATTTGGGAAGTTCAGGTAAGACATAGAAGATGAATGTAAACATGTTTAACCAATTAGTTTTATTAGCAAATAATTATCAATGATATGTTTATCTAATGCGTTACACGACAAATTGTTTCAAACAAATGTTTCTGAACATCACTGGGTAAAATGGTCCTTTGTAGAAACTTGCACTGTGATACCAGCACTACATACTAAAGATAGCGTTCACATATCATGCTCAAAATGATAACTTTGGCTTGCATACATAGGGTCACTCTGCGGATGCCCTACTTCGTGCTACTGTTTCCTCTTTGATGGCTGTACAAGCATCAATAATGCGTTGCTTCATGTTCTCTGGTGTTGTTGGTTCATGTTGGTAAACAGCATCCTTCACTGTTCCCCAAAGAAAAAA
Organism: Locusta migratoria; assembly: GCA_026315105.1. NCBI lineage: Eukaryota > Metazoa > Arthropoda > Insecta > Orthoptera > Acrididae > Locusta > Locusta migratoria. The sequence continues at coordinate 887,281,965 of CM048745.1, forward strand.
ATTTAGCGGTGTAAGGTCCGGAGCTCGGGCATGCCACCTAACTAGGCCACCACGTCCAATCCACCTACCAGGGAACTTACGGTTCAGAAGTCGTCGTGCTCTTAAGTCGTTATATGCAGGGCATCCGTCATGCTGATACCACATGTCCATTCTCCTGTTCAGAGGTACGGTGTCGAAGAGAACAGGAAGATTGTGTCGTATAAATCTGGAGTACTGTCTGCCATTTTGGACGCCATTTACAAAGAAAGGTCAATTTGACGTGTGCTGATGTGAGCATTCACAGCTACGGCAGCGAGCACAGCAACTTCAGCACGTTCATCTGTGCGTGTTCTAGGACGTTGTCTAGGTCTTGGATTTAAGCTTCCCGCTTCACGTAGACGAGATGTGAGACGACCAAACATCCGGCGCGAAGGCGATGGCTTGTCAGGGAATCGTCTTCTGTACAGTCGTTCTGCCTGAACAGAATTTCGCCCTTCTACAACAGGGTACAGTACAGGTATGTAGAGTAGGGTAGACAACAGACATATTAACGTAATAATCATAATGATCTCTAACAGTACTATAAACAAACAAACTATCTAACAACGTATTTCCCGTCAACGTAAATTCTCCATAGATCAGCAGCATTTCTACCATATCTTCATGTGTGTACATAATACAGTATAAGTTCCACAACACAACGTTTATTCACAATGTGTACTACCTTCGTGCCGTCACTAGATTACTCTGATGCACGACTACACTGGCAAGCGGTGTACTGCACGCCAAAGCAACAACAAATGGGATGCTCGGAGGGTGGTGGAGTACAGGAGTTTGCATGGGTCGCAAATCACAAACAAGGCGAAGTGGTAACTGTGGCTGTAGTGGGAACTTCGTTGGACACGTGTCTAGGCAGAGCTAGGCCCTGGATGAACGAGTGCGCGAAAGGCACAGTGGGTCATTTAACGCATTCGATAAATCTTATTTAGGGTGTGCAGGATAAAGAAGACAACCTGACTGGTGTATACCGATCGGTACTGGTTCATATTGTATACGTAGACACAAAAAACGTGCAAGAGGGAAACCATTATGTGCCTATGAGAGTTGATGGCAGCAGACGTTATTATTCGTTTCGGATCTCTCGATAAGTATGAAAGTGCGATTACGCATGTCAATCACATCGCGATTACGGGCAGCATGGGGTTCACGCCTGAGCCTCAGGACGTGTGCTAGCAGCGTATTTCGGGTTTTTCAAGCGTCAACTTCTCGTCGCAATATCTCAGGATGTAATTGGAATATTGTGATGCAATCAACGCCATTGCTTATGTGATTTGTCATGCTATGGATTGCTGAAGAAAAAATATAGGGTGTCCATTTAAAAAAACATAAATTTGTGTTAAAAAACACATTCGCTTTCGTATTAGAATGTTTTCAAATATGTACATTCAATGGGCCCCAGTCGTACATTGATACCGGTGAAAGTCTTTTTCCAATAGCTGTTATTGTACCCGAGACATTTTGGGTGGAGGGATTTACTCAAACACTATACCGAATATGACCTCAACTAATGCAAAATAAATAAATAAATTAATAAAAATAAACAGGGCAGTGAGATAACTTCCCAATATTTGTATCATTAAGCCCACTTATAGTGTGTGCATATTTTTTTAGAAAAGAATCAAATGTTGTTTGTAAAGCTTATGGGACTTAACTACGGGGTCATCAGTCCCTAAACTTACAAACTACTTATGAACTACTTACGAACTAAGACGGCACAAATATCCATGCCCGAGGGGGGATTCGAACCCCCGACCGTAGTGGCCGTGCTGACCGTGACTGGAGCGCCTCAGTCACCTCGGCCACCGCGGCCGGCAGAAAAGAATCCTTATAACTAATTACATCCATGAAATTTAAGTGTGCCTGTTGTTTATATACAGAATTGGCACCAAATTTATAATATTATTAAACTTTAGTCTTTAGAGAACCTTGTCCTACATGGAAAAACTAGAATTATCACTATAAAAACTTTTGACGGTGTACACTCCACTTGTTTAAAGGAAATCTCTCACCACTTTGACACTGAGAACCCCAGAGTCATCGTTGCAGCAACTCTGGTCCATGGTGTACGGTCCTATGTCTCTGTCATTTCAACCAACATGCTGTTGCAGCTTAGATTCATGGCACTGGATCAAGCGTTCTTGTTCACACACGGCATATGCACCCTACATGGAACAGGAAGAGCAGAAGGCACTCATGAGTCAACATAAAAGTTTGTCTGGACACCAGGATTCGGTTGGATTTGTATCCCACCCCCCTGCCATCCAGACTTGGTGCAACTGAAACTAAGCATTGAGACATGTACAGAAACATGTAAATCAACAGAATTAAGAACTGAAAGTGGCTGGTGTTAGTCATTATCAGATTAACCCAAACCACCATGCCTGCACTCTCATCAGCCATAGCTTCAGATGAAACAGACAAGAGAATATGTGGCCTACTTGGAGTATTACTCCATCAAATAAAAAAAAAAAAACCTGCCTGTGTCAAAAATATATCTTAAAGCTCAAATAATACTACCAAAAGAATATTATCATAGAGAATTTTCTCTTCCATCATAATGAGACCTACAAACATAAATACAAATCCTACCCCCTCACACCAAAAAAAAAAAAAAAAAAAAAATTATTTTTGCTGGTGTGTGATTTAAATTTGGAACCCTGTCATCAGCCTCATGTGCTTTCCACAAGTACTCCCCACAATAAAATATCTAAGTTTAAAGTCTAATTTCAAAATTAGTTTCTCACAAAACATCTACATTTTTTATCAGAAACAGTTTAATATAACAATGCAGAGCATTCCATATTAGACACGTTACCTACCAAACACTCAAAGAGCCAGACATTAAAGAGCAAACACTTTCTCTCATTGAAACATTTCTCAATCCAACCCACCTTTAGCCAAAACAGCCACAACAAACATACATTCCTCACTTCTGACCCATATGGTCAGTCACACCCACATATGCAACACTGTCAGCTGACATTTTCATCACAATTTATCTAAGCCACAGACCCCACTGCCTGCATCAATGTCCACCACTTTCTCATTCTCCAAGTCACCCCACAACTCACACCACATAGCCATCCCTGCTCACATATACACACACATAAACAGTACACTCCCACTTTATCCTTTACTGTTAGCATACACACATACACATATGTACAGTCTTTACTTCAGGTACCACTGTTGAACTGCAAAATCTGAAGTTAGCATATATTTCAACAACAAGAAAAGGAATATGTAAAGAAAGCATGTAAACGTGACCCCAATGCTTAAATCTAAACACATACATAAATACTAACACAGAACACAGAATAAATATACATAAATTCTTAACCTACTATGTACAATGCACTGAATCTATACTTCATGACAGTTACTTGTGAAAACATGCCATTAAATCTTTATCATTTACAAAATTTTTGAATTTCACTCTCTTCATGCATCCCTCCAGACTCAATTCTAACACTTTATCTTTATACTTCAACTGAGCTTCATATTTGCACGGAAAATCACTTCCTAACATTAGATTTAAACAAAGTCCCTTTATGACTAATAAATCTTGAATAAACAGCTCCTCCTTAATGATTACTTCAAATTCTGGGTTCCCTTTCATATAGTTTGGTTCGTTCAAGAATTCATTTTGTATCTTAGCTTGCTTGGCCCTCCCCCAGTACTTATTTAAAAACAACTTTTCAAATGCCTCAAAAGTTACAAATTTATCAGCACACTGATTTGCCCAAGTTTGAGCAGAACAGTCAAGCATTCTCTTTGCTAACTTCATTTTACACTGGTCTGACATACCTGGCACAAATTGGTCCTTGCATGCAGCCAAAAAATCTACTGGATGATAATTACCCACTCCTGAAAACTTTTTGCCATTAGGTGTCTGCACCATGGACCAATTAGTGTTTCCTGATGCAGTACCCAATTCTAGATTATTTATTCTAGTGTTCACCTTCTCAATCTCAGTATTGTTGACTGTCACTACTTTTTCTGTCTTTTTCCTAAAGTTACATTCTGTATTCTCTAATTTTCCTGACAACAAAGTTTTTGTTTCCTCAGTACCTGCCACCATCCTCTTGTCCACCTCAGCCAACGCCTGCATAGTGCCCTCATTCCTGTGATCACATATTTTTTTCACATCATCTAACTTGCCTCCTACCTCAGTCTCAATAGCACCAATTCTGGCATGTATCTCATTTCCCCTATTTTCAAACCGTTCTGTTAGACTTACTATCTTTTTGTCAATGTCTGTGAATATTTCTGCCTTTAATGCAAACATTGAATTTTGTAGTGCCCCAATGTCTGCCTTAAAGTCTACTTTAAATTCTGATTTTACAGTTTCTACTTCTGATTTTACAGTTTCTACTTCTGATTTTACAGTTTCTACTTCTGATCTTAAATTTGGTTCTAAATGTAAATTTGAGTATGAATGTTCTATTTTTGATCCTATTTTTGATTCTAAATTTGATTCTAAATTTGAGACAAAACTCGCTAACATGGCTGCTAACATCTCCGGTGTCAACAACATTCCCCCAGTATTTACCCTCTCTGGACTTTCTGGTATGCTACTCTCTGAATCTACGTCGCTTGGCGACCTCTTAAAAACCTGCTCCATTTTGTGTGCCACAAGAAAGCTTGATTTACACACAAGAATTTATAGCGCCAGCTGCTTTACTTATCTTTTAAGCCAGAAGTTGCTGCAACTAGCTGCGACGTCCCCAACGCTCGCTGCCGTCTGTCGTAGAAGCTGTGGCTGGAATATGTCCTCACTGCATCCCTTATCCTTTGTAGAATCGAAGCTGCTGGGCCCCGACGCTCCGTTGACGACTTGCGAAGTCCCCACGATCAATGCCGTCCGTTGCAGAAGATGAAATTTGAGTGCGTGGATCCCGCGCGCCGCCGCTCACTGCTGCCGGTCCGATGCGCCGTCGATCGCGGATGCCCGCGCCCGGATTCTGCCAGTCACCAACCGTCGTTAATCGCGTGACGCGTTTACGTATCGTCCGATTATGCTGTTTTGTCCACTATCACTGTCCTAAGCACACCCTACCTCTCTGTCCGAGCAAGACCAGTGTGAATTTATCCCGCTCGCTGCTGCCAGCCGCCACACACACTTGAAATTGTCCGTCGCGTCCGCGCACTTGTTTGCAACTGTTCGTAAATGTTCACTGTCCTATACACACCCTAATCTCTCCGTCCGAGCAAGTCCAACGTGAACTTATCCAGGACGATCCCCCAAATGCGAGCGTGAAGGTCGGGGTGAGAGTTTAAAATAAGGAAAGATTAATTTTTTTTAAAACTCACAACCACGAACTGCGAACCAAATTCCTAAACATGCAAAAACACTGGAACTGTGAATGAGACTGTTTGACTCGTTTTCTAGGGGATGATATCACACGTTCGCAGCTTTCCTTCCCTGCATATGATTAACAAAACAAATTCATAATAAAATCAAGTTCATGAGAGAAAAGGGTGTACTAACTACTGTTTTTGAAAACACGTGAAAGTTCACTTTATGTTGTTTATTTCACAATATTTGAACCCTGTGGCTGATACGTCTGTACGTCGACACATTTACCAAATAAAGTTATAGCTCGTGAGCCCCCAGACAAAATGAATATTTGTCGTGAATTGTTTTCACACCACGTGGCTGTCTCAAACACCGTTTATGTTCATGCCTATGCGACGACACGTGTTATATTAGCAAATCACAGTCACTTTAATTCAATGCGATGCACACCTTTTTCCACCGGCTAAAAATTCACTAACACACAGCAGCACTCGATTTAACTTGGTACAGTCTACGACGAGCAACCACACGTGGCGATTGCCACAGACAAATCTCAAGTCACCACCTCGAGATCCACATGCCGACTGATGCAGAGCGACGCCGCCCGACCAGCTCATCACGTGCTCCGGAGTCCTCACTTCCTACCCTTGCGCGCGCGCACGCGCGCCAATAGCTCAACTGCCAGGGTTTTTTTCCCCTACGTCATCAACTTCCGCACGTGAGCTGTTCTAACCGATTTGCCAACGTACAGCGCTCAGCCAATACATTTCTAAAACTTTACTTAAAATCAAAATAATTATACTACACATTAAATAAATTGTCTTCTAAGGTTTTTATATTGGTATAAACATACTTTGTACTATCTATCATAATCGTGCAATTTCTTATGTCACAGATAAGTGATTTAACTGAATACTTTAAGATAAAATACACAAGATTAATTGAAAATAAAATGAGAAATAGTTAATATATTATTTTTATAAACAAATATTGCCATGCTAGTTGTGTAACTGTCTTGTGTTCGTTGGTAATTTATTACTTTTCATTGTCAATTAAACATATTACGTTAGATGTGACTATATCAGCTAATGTATTGTTTATTTATCAACAGGCTATTTTGTAATGAGGGCCTTAAAGGTTCCTAAGTGCATTGTATTTTGTAATGAGGGCCTTAAAGGTTCCTAACTGCATCGTATTACTTCAAATGCCAGTAGTATTACAATATTTGTGCATTGCACTGTGCCTGGCACTTGCCATTGTCCCTCTCTCTCCTCACCGGAAACGAACTGGAAAATCCTAAGTTGGAACAAGCCACCAATGTCGGCCTGCTCGCTGGCCTCCCGTCAGCTACAAGCACACAGCAAATCTCAACGTGGAGAATTTCTACCTTTGGCCTAACTATAAATGTTGTCACCCAACTGCGTACATATATTGCTAACATAATTAATAAGATTAAAATTGTGTAACATTTAGTGCATTGGCATGGTCAATGTTTGCAGTGAACTTCATACTGTTTAATTATCAAATGCTATTAATTACCAGTATTTCTATTTGGCAGTAATCTCACAATAGATACTCCGCAATCCACCATAAGGTGTGTGGCGGAGGGTACACTGTGCCACTACTGAGCATTCCTTTCCTATTCCACAAAGAACGAGGAAAAAGAGAGTGCGTATATGCCTTCTTTCTTTTATCTTGTCCCTGTAAGCACTACGCCAAATGTAGGTAGGCGGCAGGAAGATGGTACCACACTCAGCTTCAAATTCAAACCCTCTAAATTTCCTCAGCATATTTTCACAAAATGACCGTCGTCTTTCCTCCAGCGATCCCCAACTGAGTTGCCGGAGCATTTCCGTGGCACTCGCACTTTGGTCGAACCTACCGGTAACAAATCTAGCTACTCGCCTCTGAACTGCTTCTATGTCTTCCTTTAAACTGATCTGCTGCCGGTCCCAATCCTTTGAGCAATACTCAAGGATGGTCGTACAAGCGTTTTATACGCGGTCTCCTTTACAGATGAAGTACATATACCAAAAATTCTCCCAATAAACTGAAGTCGATTGCCCACCTCACCCACAACTGTCCTTACATGTTCGTTCCATTTCATATCGCTCTGTGTTGTTACACCTAGGTATTAGAACGACGCGACTGTATCAAGTAGTTCGCTATTAGTGCTATATTCGAATATTATGGTATTGTTTTCCTACTCATGGACATCACTTTACATTTTTCTATATTGAGAGCTAGCTGCCATTGTTTGCACCTACTGGAAATATTGTCTAAGTCATCCTGTTTGCTATTAAAGTCAATTAAAGATGACACCCACCCATACAGCCCAGCATCATCAGCAAACGGCAGAAAGTTACAAATTACTCTGTCCATCAAATCATTTATGCAGGTAGAAATTAATAGCGGTCCTATCACACTCCCCTGGGGAACGCCTGACGATACACTCGTCTCTGATGAACACTGTTCGTCGAGAACAACGTACTGCGTTCTGTTACTTAGGTAGTCTTTTAGCCAGTCGCAAATCTGTGAACCTATTTCATATGGTCGTATCTTCGTTAGCAGTCTGCAGTGTGGCACCGCGTCAAACGACTTTTTGAAGTCGAGAAAAATACAATCCGCCTGTTGCCCTTCATCCATGGCCCGCAAGATTTCATGTGAGAAAAGGGCATGCTGAGTTTCCCAAACCCCGTGTTGAAGCTTTTCCGTCTCAAGGAAATTTACTATATTCGAACTGAGAATATGCTCCAAAATTCTACAGCAAACTGATGTCTACCAAACTGGTCTGAAATTATGTGGGCCAGTTCTCTTTCCTTTCTCTGTACAAGGAGGAGACAGTCTGGAGGAAGATGTGCCGACTGATTGGCCACGAAAAATCGAACGGAACTCAATAATGTAACCACTCCCAACTGGTAGACGCTATCGCAGCAGCTGTAGGGGTACCTGCCACAAAAATCTTCCATACGACCTCTACATGTTCTTTTCCTGTCGCCAAGCCAATGTGATAATCACATGACGATTTGTAGTGACCTCATCATTTGTACGGGCGCTGATCCGTAGTTTCTCAACCTTACAGTAACTGGAAATGGAATTTGGTATTTCCTTTACGATACGCAACTGGAACCACATTCTTCTACTTGCAGTGTGGCAGCGTGTGCAGCAAACAGAATCGTGTGGATGCATATCCTCCAATCGTAAAGTCACAGAGCTTAATGACTGTACCACATATGAACACTAACAGATGTGCAGCTAATGAGTTTTGGCACTGACCACTGGAACTATTATACTAGTTGTAATTTAATTCCGTACAGTATTCTTGTTGATTCTATTAAAAAGTGACGTTTCGTATAAAAATAATCTTAATGGCCGAAAACCGCTGCTTCGTTGAAACTGCTACTTTCCTGAAAACTTTATTTATTTAGATTCCAAAATTATACCGTCCCAGAATGCACCATGATATTGGTATAGTATTTCATTCCAGGATTGTGTTCGAGGTAACGGTAGCTGACGGCTGATTTACTTGGTTGTTTTAGTCGGTTTTGTCGCTAATAGTCAGATGCGATGTAGTCTCACCCTTAACGGGAACATCGCTTTCCGATGGCATGGATTTTGTTTTTGATAAAAGATAATATCTCAAGTAAATGTAACTTATTTGGGGTGGATACACGGAGTGAAGGAGCATCAAGAGATCAAAATTATCGGTGGCGTTTTCCAACACACCATTTACTGTTCACAGACTTCCAGTGCAGGCCAGTATGCAGTTGCAATTGAATAATAGTGATCAACCGACACATAAGGGGTCACATTGCCAGAGCCATACACAACCTACAGCTAGAATACAGCAACACAGAAAATATGTGCCCATCTGAGAGAATTTAAAGTTGATAGTGATAAAATAATGGTAATTTATTATCCAAACATTTCATAACACAGGGGATAAGATGCAAACAGACCAGGACAAGCCTTACGTTGAGTTCATGTAAAACATCCTAATTAGATAACACTTTTGGACGCCAGGCTAATTGAAAATAGATCAATTACAAACCTATAATGATCACTGAAGATATTTCACTGACTGCCCAGTGAGCGATCCTTATCAAATGGGTTTGACGGAAGCCATCGAAAGAGTCCAAAGAAGGGCCACCCGTTTTGTATTGTCACGATAGAGGGGAGACAGCGTTACGGAAATGATACAGGATCTGGGATGGAAATGATTACAACAACGGCTTTATCGCTGCGGCATGGGCTAATTACAAACCTCCAATCTCCAACATTTTCCTCCGAATGCGAAAATATGTTGTTGACTCCCACTTACATAGGTAGGAAAGATCATCTGAATAAAATACGAGAAAACAGAGCTTGAACGGAGAGATTCAGGTGTTCTTTCTTCCCGCGCGCTATTCGAGAATGAAATGGGAGATGAATAGTATAGAGGTGGTTGGATGAACTCTGTGCCAGGCACTTAAATGTGATTTACAGAGTATACCATGTAGATGAAATATAGGAAAACTGCTAATAAAACTGTCAAGTATTGTTTAGTGTAAGGCAATACTTATTAGCACTGAATTTAGCACGAAGTTAATACATTTTGCTACTGTCTGCCATTATGAAATGTTGTTCAAAGTTCCATAGCAATATCGAAAAGTTTAACAATAAGATTGTAAAATTACTCTTTGGTTTGTTTTTAAATATTGATATACTTGTTGCTAATTTCACTCAGATAATGTTATTTGTGCATTATAGAGATTGTAAATAGTATCCCCCAAACTGAACTTCTGCTTCTTTAGCGAAATCGAGGGAAAATCACGAAACCAATTATTTGAATCTTCGGACACTTTTGATTTATAAAATAAGCAATTTAATTTCTATAATCACTGAAATATAACTAACCTGTACAATAATGTCAAAGTAGTGCGACCTATAAAATTAGGGCAAATCCTCTTTAGCAATGTTAGTAACTCATTTACTACAGTGCTTCAATTGTTTATGATATATGTGAATACACTTGAAATTAGCACAATCTAATCACTGTTTTCAAACAAATGTACTTTCGAGGATATTCTGGCATACATTCACGGGATAAGAAAGTATTTGGCATGTGAAACAGTATAATCAGATTAGGTATGTTTGTCTTTACAGATTATATTAGATTAATATTTCTTGCGTAGATCACAAATACAACTTTTCACAATGATGTGGAACGTGTCAGTTTCAAAACTGGTGTCTACGCATGACACTGTACATTTTACGTATTTTTAATAATTTTACTTTTGTCATTTAGCGAAATTACTCAGGTTTATCTAAACATTTATCTAAAGCGTAGAAGTTGTTGCCATTCAGAAATATTTTAAACACTAGTTTACTATCTGTCAAACATCTGATGCTACTTGGTAAGTTTTGTGTCCCGACTTCGTCGCCGCTTTTGTGTCCCAGCCTCGTCGTAGGTGTCGGTGGCCGAGTGGAATGAGACCGACACGCTGGTGCAGGTACGGAGGGGAGCAGCCAGAAACTATAAACACTCGAGTAAATTAGAAAGATATATATTGCACAGAATGTAACAATACTTAACTTTTACATAGTACTGCAGAACGTTGATACATAGTTGTTAGAGGCCTGCCTAGTGCCTGTACATTAGCAAAGTCTTCACTCGTGCCTATCGGATTACGAAGGTCCTAACTCGTTGCTATCTCAGTCCGAAGTGCCGATGTCCTTCAGTGGTGGCCACGAGCGGAGTTGTGTCAGAGGGCGCTCGTGGCCGTCGTCGCGAGAACGCCGCGCCGTGCGTGCCTGGCGGCGCGCGGCGAAAGTAGGTGGCGCGCACTTTGTACTTGTGCGACACCACACCCCTCCCCCCCAAACCGCCGCGCCGTCGTGGCGTAGGGCTGAGGGCCACGGCGACGGCACTGGGAGGAGGGCCTGGGCGGGGGCGTTACTGGTGGGACGGGCGTCGTAGCTGAGGCCGGGATCGAGACGCCGTCCGCGCCCCGGCATCCGCCTTGAGATCCTCCAGGGAACCCGCCGAAACCTGGGGAAGGGCGCCCGCCACCGCCCAGAGGGAGCAGGTCATCTTCTTCTGAGGTGCGTGGCCCAGGCGGCGGCGGCACGCACGGTCCCGGAGTCCCTCTCGGTGACGCTGTCATCTGCGGCGGCGACAGCGGCGGCGTCGCGTCGATCTCCATCGGGACGATCTCGTAGTCCGGGGACGAACGATGTGGTTGTGCTCCCTGGCGGTGAACTGGGTCTGGAATCAAGAAACCGGAGACAGGATCGCGCGGCCTGTGCAGGCGCAATTGGTTTGCGTGGCGCCGCAGCTCCGACCCTGTGGAAGAACGTACAACATACATATTGCTACCGAGCACGCGCTGAATGGTGCCCGGCAGCCATGTCTTCTTGTTTCCAGCAAACACCCTGTACAGCACCGGCGTAGAAACCTGAAAACGCGTAGCGCCATACGAACCGACTCGGTGCGTGGGAGGCTGCAGCAGGTGAAGGAGAGTGCGGTGACGGCGGCCGTGTAGCAGCTCGGCAGGAGACGGGCCGTCACGTGGCATGCACCGATACGTAGACAGGAAAATTTGAAGAGCTTGCTGCCTGGAGTGCTGACCTTTCATCTTCTCCATGTGAGACTTGAATGTTCGAACGAAACGTTCTGCTTCACCATTGGACTGAGGGTGAAAAGGTGCAGTGATAATATGCTGAATACCATTCACACGACAAAACTGTTGAAATTCCGCACTAACAAACTGAGGTCCATTGTCACTGACGATAGTTTCAGGCAAGCCTTCGATGCAAAACACTGATGTTAAGGCACTGATTGTACTAGAAGCTGTCGTTGAGTTCATGGCAATCACAAAAGGAAACTTGCTGAAAGCGTCTACAACAATTAACCAGCGCGTATTCCAGAAAGGTCCGGCAAAGTCAATATGTAAACGTTGCCATGGTCCCTTGGGGCGTGGCCAGTCTGAGAAACGTTGCGGAGGAGCCGCCTGATGCTCCGCACAAACAGTACACTGTGACGTCATGTTCTCTATCTGAGCGTCCATACCAACCCAGGTACAATGACGTCTGGCCAGTTGCTTTGTCCTAACAATGCCCCAATGTCCTTGATGCAGGAGGCGTAACACTTCTCGTTGCAGGGAACGAGGAACAATCACTCTTGCTTGGTCGTTGTCCGTATGTAACAACAGAACACCCTGACTTACAGATAATGCATGACGTTGTGCAAAATAACGTCGAACCAGAGGCCGATCAATGTCTTTGGCTCTGGCAGGCCACCCTGAGCGAACAAAATGTGCTACCACACTTAGGTCTGCATCCACAGCTGTTTCCTGTGCAACCCGACGAGAGTTCAAAGGGAAATCTGCGACAGCGGAAGCATCTCTGGAGTCTATCTGACAACATGCCATTTCTGAAGAATCAAACGAAACATCCTGGCCAACCGGAAGTCGGGAAAGTGTGTCCGCGTTGGCGTGTTTAGTGGTAGGTCGGTACAAAATCTCATACTGATAATTAGACAATATCAAGGACCATCTCTGAAGCTTTTGTGCCGTTCGTGGCGGAATTGGCTTTGTGGGTGAGAACAAAGACGTGAGAGGCTTGTGGTCTGTCAACAAATAGAATTTTCTGCCATACAGATAATGATGAAACTTTGTGACGCCGTAAATAATTGCTAAGGCCTCCTTTTCTATCTGACTGTAATTCTGTTGCGTCGGCGTCAGTAGCTTGGATGCAAAGGCAATAGGACGATCGTGACATCCAATACGATGCGACAGAACGGCACCCAGACCGTACGACGAGGCGTCAACTGCTAACACTACAGGCTTCTGTGGGTCAAAGGGAATCAAACATGCATCACTGAGTAGTGCAGACTGTAATTTGTCAAAGGCAACCTGGCAATCTTTGGACCAAACAAAAGGAACATTCTTCCTACGTAAGTGATGCAGTGGAGCTGCAATCTGAGAGGCATTGGGAATAAATCTGAAATAATAGTTAAGCTTTCCCATTACTGCTTGCAATTCATGCACATTCTTAGGAGGACGCAAGTCTTTGATTGCTCTAAGATGTGATTGTAACGGATGGATTCCTTGGGAATTAATCACATGGCCTAGGTACTCTATTTCAGTTTGAAAAAACGAACACTTTGCTTTATTACAACGTAGACCTGCTGCAGTCAAAACTTTGAAAAGGCACTCCAGGTTTGCTAAATGTTCTTCAACTGTACGTCCGGATACCACAATATCATCTAAATAGTTCGAACAACACGGTACAGAAACTGTCAGCTGTTCCAAAAAACGCTGAAAAATAGCGGGAGCGGAAGAACTGCCAAAGGGTAGGCGTTGAAATTGAAAAAGGCCCATGTGAGTATTAATGACGAAAAACTTTTTTGACTCGTCATCAAGTGGAATCTGTAAGTATGCCTCTGCTAAATCAATTTTAGAAAAGAAGCGGGACTGTCCTAATTTGTCTATCAGTTCCTCAGGTCTGGGCAGGGGATAAGTGTCGACAATTGTTTGACTGTTTACTGTTTATTTGAAGTCCGCACAGAGACGAAGTTTTCCTGACGGCTTGGGTATAATTACTATAGGCGAGGCCCACTGACTCGCAGAAACAGGAGAAATCACCCCACTATCTTGCCAACGTTTAAGTTCTTCGGCAACTGTATCACGCAAGGCGATAGGCACTGGTCTAGCTTTACGAAATTTTGGAACTGCAGATTCTTTTAAAGTTACATGTGCCACGAAGTCTTTTGCACAACCTAGTTCCGGCGAAAACAAGTCACTATATTTGTCACACAATGCATTGATTTTATCCTGAGGCACTATTGACGAAATTTGAAGCACATCTCTTTGAATTGATAAACCAAACAAGTCAAAAGCATCTAGTCCAAAAATGTTCCGTGTCGATTTGGCCTGAAGAACTACAAAAGCAACTGTTTTTGTTACACCTTGAAAAGAGGCAGGCAGGCTACACGTTCCTAGCACGGGAATATTTTCACCTGTATAAGCTGTTAACACTTGCTGTGACGGCGACAATTTTGGCGAACCCAGAAGTTCATAAGTATCTTTATTAATTAATGTAACAGCGGAACCAGTATCAAGCTGAAATTGCACAGTCTTATTTTCTATGGAGAGATTTACAAAAAGTTTGTGCTTCTGGCGCACTACAGGTGCGCGACTGTGGGCAACGTCTGCTACGGTTTGTTTGCTGCGTCTGCGCGGGCCGCGTAGTGAAGTAAGCGGCGCAGACTCGGCACGCAGCGGATTAACCACACTGTCACTAGATGACACTACCGCCGGATCGGCGTCCGAGCAATGCGAAGCTACTCCAGATGTACTAACTACTGCACTACACTTTTGAGTAGCTACTTGGTGTCTACTGTCACTAGCTACACAGTACTGGGCACTATTACAAGGAGCAGTTGCAGAAGGCACTATTTTCACTACAGGAATGCACTGTTCATAGTCATTTTGCTTGTCCCGAACCCTTTTCCGTTGCACTGTTTTACGCGCTCGTCGGCGCTTGCTACGTGGTGCACTATATAGATTTGCCGTAGGCGCAGAACTACTTTCTTGCAATTGAGATCCAAGGAAAGCAGTGTTCAATTCCACAGCCCGTATAACATTTACAGAATGAACAGTTCTCGCACTCTGCGAAGCACTGTTTCTAACGTTACTGTTCTTTGAGTTTGTAATTTGCATACACACAGACTGCACATGTCCCAATTTGCCACATTGATAACAGGTTGCGTTGCGACTAGGGCAATGAGCACGCTTGTGGCGAGACACACACTGGGGGCAAGATTTACGTACATTTTTCTGAAATGAGCGTTGGCGCCCGTTATTCAAATTACTGTTTCTAACACGACGGGGCGACCTTTGTGTCGCACTTTTACACTGGCTACTGTTCACTGTCTGTTCAGCACGGCCTGTACTATTGTAAGAATCACTAGTGCTACACTGAGAACTACGTCTAGGAAAGCGTCCGTTGCGGCGCACTGAATTAACACTGTGGCTTTGCATTTCTACATCTGCTAAGTCAAAAGTATCATGCGCTTCTATAAGCTGCAGTACACTGTCTAATGAGGGGTCAGACTGTTTTAGAATTGCTGCCCTAATTCTGGCGTCCTGAATGTTCTGCGTAATCGCATCCCTTAACATCACGTCACTATACGAAAGTCCACAAGAACAAGTAAATTTACATTTGCGGGTTAAGCCCTTCAATTCCGTAATCCACTCTTGGTGTGACTGCTGCGGTAATTTTTTAAGTCTGAAAAATCGGTACCGTGCAGCGGCTACAAGAACTTTTCTCTCATAATGAGCATTTAGTGCCTCTACTATTTGTTCAAAGTCTACATCACGAGGAGATGCTTGCGGGAATAGTTTCTGCAGTAATACGAAGGTTTTGGGGCCCACCACGGACAATAAAAGATGCTTAACAGTCTGACCTGTAAGTTGATGAGCCGCGACGAGTTCTTGAAACTGTGCGAAATAGTCGCTCCATTCTTCCTCACTTTCGTTGTACTGGCGAAACGTAGGAAGCCTTGCGGCGGCGGGTGTGGGCTGCTGAAGCGGCGGCTGTTGTTGTTGGTTATCTGCCTGCGCTGTGAGCTGGGCCACAGCCTGGAGGAGCTGGGTTATTTGCGCCGTCTGTAACTGAATAATTTCCATTAAGTTTGGGTTCGGGGTAGTGGCCATGCTGACCGATTAGGCGCCGCGCATACTAGTAAATTATAACAAAACTTAAATGCAATATGAAAGAGGACACTCTGCAACAAAAAAGTCCACAAAACACGTAACTGAATATGTTCCCCCAAAAATGTTATAATAAAGGGTGGGTGGGCGGGAGCAATTTCTGCGTGCTCCGACTGCTGCTGTCTGGCTGCTGTAAGCGGGCTGGTCCAAGGTTCTATCACTCCTCGTCGCCACTTTTGTGTCCCGACTTCGTCGCCGCTTTTGTGTCCCAGCCTCGTCGTAGGTGTCGGTGGCCGAGTGGAATGAGACCGACACGCTGGTGCAGGTACGGAGGGGAGCAGCCAGAAACTATAAACACTCGAGTAAATTAGAAAGATATATATTGCACAGAATGTAACAATACTTAACTTTTACATAGTACTGCAGAACGTTGATACATAGTTGTTAGAGGCCTGCCTAGTGCCTGTACAATAGCAAAGTCTTCACTCGTGCCTATCGGATTACGAAGGTCCTAACTCGTTGCTATCTCAGTCCGAAGTGCCGATGTCCTTCAGTGGTGGCCACGAGCGGAGTTGTGTCAGAGGGCGCTCGTGGCCGTCGTCGCGAGAACGCCGCGCCGTGCGTGCCTGGCGGCGCGCGGCGAAAGTAGGTGGCGCGCACTTTGTACTTGTGCGACACCACAGTAAGTGGCCAAACACATTTGTGGCAGCAAATTCACCTCTTTCTGTGGTATAGTTAAACTTGAATAGTGAATATCACACTTTCTCCTAGTGTTGTAGCTATGACATAGCTATTACTTTTGAATTCGGATGGAATGTTATTAGCAAGTATAATAAGTGAATGCATACATTGTGAAGCTATAGCGAAGATCCCCTGATCCTTAAATAATAATGTCTGGAGGATGAACTTTGGTGGGCTCCAGCAATTATTCTGATTTCATGCTTTTGTGCAACGAATACTTTTCTTACTCAATGTTTAATTGCCCCAGAATATGATCCCATATGAAAGAAATGCATACCAACAGCCATATCAGCTAATTTTCTGATATGTCTATCACCAAATTTTGCAATGTCCCCGATAGCATAAGTATCTGAAGTCAGATGTTTCAGCAGATATTCATTGTGATTTTTCCAGTTCAATCCCTCATCACCGAAGAAATTTTAATATTCTACCTTAGCTACATATTGCTATTGAATTCCTATCTCAATTTATGGTATCATGCCATTTTCTGTATGAAACATTATATACTGACTTTTATCAAAGTTTAATGAAATACTGTTTGTAAAGAAGGACTTAATAATTTTCTGAAATACATCGTTTACAATTTCATTGTACATAATATCATTACAATGAAGAATACAAAGTTACAAATTTTTTGATTGAGAATCAAATTAGGGCTGAAAGGGTTAAAAGAACAAACATCTGAAAAAAACGAAATAAGGAAAACGTATCATGGGCTGAGAATATGGAAAATTCGGCTTGCTACAATTGCCAGCTACGACTTTGGCAACCGCGTCTATTATAGAGCGGACGTACGAATATATAACGTAGTACCGAAAATTTAAGAACGTCGTATCTCGTCGTATGGCTAGAACACTGTGGGGAGTGCTGCGTTTCCGCGTCGCTTCACCGCGAACTTAATTTTCCAACCCTGCCAAGCACACAGACTTCGTGTTGAAATGGAAACGTAACTCCTGTGAAATGTCCGTCAGCGGCGACAAGCTGTCCCGTTGAAGACGCACGTTCCACCTGACGGCGGACGCATAATGGAGCGCTACCACGTTGAGCACCCTCCCTCCTGGCGTTCTTCACCCCACCTGCTGCCGCCGCCATTACGTTGGCAGTAACGACACCGCGACGTACCGCTGGCGGCAGATGGCGCGGCCCTCCTGTGAGGAAGGCCCTAGCGGCTCGACGAACGTCACACGGCTACATACCACCACCGTCAGCCGGCGCAGTGCACTAAAGCACTCGCCATTCCTAACGTCGGAGTAATTCTGAGCGCAAAATGAAGTTCACCGGAATAAAATTTAGCGGAAGCGTTTAAGCTGGGGACTGTAATTAGTCTATTTTTCATACTAACCTTGTGTTACTCTATCTTTCTCATTACGCTAATTATTGAAATATGTAACATTTTTCTCTGTATATCCTTTTTTTATTATTATTTTGATTTCTGTGCCTTTGGGGACACATCAGGTGTGATGGGCTCCTGGGATTGTAGTACATTCTATGTTTATATAAAATTTCGGGATTTTAATGTTTATTGGCGCAGCTTGGCTGCTAAAAAGTGGTTTTACGTGTTGGGCACGGCCAGGCCGCACAAAGCAGAGACGCTCTTGGGGGTCTCCCCCTCCCACCAACTTTCGCTCGCCTTCGGGGAACGACGTGAGGGGCTGGCTTGACCTGTTTGGCGCGACGCTACAGGCGGCGGAGTATAGCTGGCAGCAGTTTTTAGAGTGTATGGGACGCTTTACACAATGCTGGACCGCGGTTTACGGTGGGCGATAGTGGGGACTGCCTTTTTAGCCATTCGACCGTTTCGCAAGAGAGTAATTTACTGGATACAAACAATAGCAGAGTGCTCTGGTCCCCGGACTGTTTATGGAGAAGTATTGCCCTTAGGTGTTATCTAAAAAATCTTCCTAGAAAGCAGTAGATTTTGAACACAGTTAGTGTGAAAAAATGGTTAGGTTGAGAGGAAAGCTTTCTGCCCGTCTGGCACCCCAGGGGTTTGGCTCCAGCGGCTGTATATATAGCACAACGTTAACATTTTTAGTTCGTGTGACCGTAGCTAGGAGCAAGATGAAATTCCTTGCAGATCATTCACCCCGGGAACGGTGAAATCCGCGGGAAGCGTTGGTGGCGTGGGCGGAGCCTCTTGGCAGCCGCAGAGAACGCGTCCTGATTCGGCAGAGTATTTTAGTATGACAGCTAAACAATTTGTCAACGGCGCTACATCATCCGATTGTTTTGACTATTAGCCGTAAGCAGAAATTGGCGCGTCTTTTACGCGAGGGTGTGGCCGCCCGTCACTTGCCGTGAGCTGCGGCAGAGCGCGAGGAAGCACGTGGACTCCTGTGAGAGCATCCGAAGTGTACGGACCTCGGGAGACAGGCAATACTCCATTTAGATTCGCGGGAAGGACATCGTCTTAAACGGTCCTCTGGTTAGACTTGCGTGTGATTCCGAAGATTCGGACGTTGTGTTTACTTCACAGACGTTACATTGTCTGGTGGTTACGCTGTGAGCGGCCACAGTTTAGTTTTCGTTTTGCTAGAAGTCTCTGTTTGAGCATTCGCGCATTTGCGAATCGGGCACTGTTTTTACAGATCTTATTACGCAAGTGACTGATCGATTTGTGCCAAATGGCTTTTGTGTCACCTATGCAAAATATTGATTATTCTACTAGCGTGATAGAATCGCACAGCAACTGCCTAGCGACGCCGACGCTGTGTTAAGTTACATGTCGACCCTGCTTAACAGGTCGCAGCAATTAGGGTCGGATAAAAAATTTCAGCTCATCCGCTCCCACCGCCTGCTGCCTGCGAGCCTGAGACGCTGCCGTCAATGATCATCTGTGTGGGTAAGGTGACGCACTTGCTGGAGGGTTATATGAATCAGACTTGTTGGATTCTGTCCCTTATTTTATTCTTTTGAGATCTGCCTATTTACTCTGAGGAGCTTAGGGTTAACGATAATTTCAAGCCCCTGTATAACCAATCTAATAGCATTCTGTTTTGCAAAACCTCCGACCTTTGACTCAGCCAGTCATTTTTCTGTGTCTTAATGTTTTAACATTTGTAAAAGGTTGTGTGAATACCATTATCTGTTTTACATGATAGGAAATGTCATCTGAATGTTTAATTATAATAAATTGATTTTGGGCAGATCGTCTTTCATTTAAGAACGTTCCTTTGTCACTATTTTTGAGGGGAAACAGAATAGTTAAAACCCACAGTGTACCAATAATTTTTCAAGTACATTTTTTTTTTTTTTGGTACAACTGATACATTGCAATAGAGTACGAACATTTATTATATGTTTGAAAATATCTATGATCACATCAAAGCTGATAAGTAACATTTTAATTTTCCATATTCTGGAGAAATATGGTGGCGACCCAAGATAATATATATATATATATATATATATATATATATTGTTATAGACTTTTCACTACACTGGGTAAAGCGAAATCCCTGCACTCTGGCTTCGCAGCAGATTCCACACGAGCCAGCGATAAGAAATGACTTCACCCTGCACACATTTCCGGCAGTAAACGCACGTCGAAGAGAAATGGGTGTATGTTTCGTACGTCAGTGTGTTTCAGATGTACACAAATACAACAAAAAATTCTATAGAATATAGAAAGCGTCTTGGGGGACAAAAAAAAGCATAGAAACCTACGTCCAGAAACGTCATACAAACGCGCTACAGAGTGTCGAAGTTGCTAAGCTCCTTTTGTTTCTCAAGACGCCTTATACATAGCACAGAACTTTGTTGGTGTAATTGTGTAATTCTGAGTGACCCACCCCCTTAGACTTCGTTGTCTATTCACTGCCTGAAATTTGTGCAGGGGAAAATTACACGAGATACTTTCATTTTTTTTTTTTTTTTTTTTTTTTTTTTTTTTTTTTTTTTTACTGAATGCGAACTTAGCTTCACCCGGTATATTTATAATGGGTTTCAGGACGAGTATTAAATGTTGTAAGAGGTGGATAGTAGAGACCATGGACGGAGACCACATTGGCCAAGGGCTGTCCTTGCCACTAGGGCCATTTGTTTCTCACCTGTTGGCACACTTGACCGAAAATACCTCTGCGCTGTCCGAGCGGGAACTTCGGAGGAATGAAGTGCATAGTCGCCGTTTACATGGCAGAACCGTCGCGCATGGAACACGATACCGCTTAGCACACGACTTGGTTTCATGTCATCCGATATTAGGAAATTCGCAAGACTGAAGTTGTAGACTTTGTAACAAATGAAAAAAGTTAAATGTATGTTTATTATGCAACTGCATTATGCTATTAATAAGGATCGAACCATGTTGCTTCATGTAAAATCCTTACATTTTAACTGAGTTGTAGAATGGGAGGCAAAAAACGAAATATACTGTCTATATAACATCGTTAGCGATGAGATAAATTATCAGAACAACGTCTGAAGAGAACGGTTTGTAGTTTCGACTTTTCACAAGATCATTGTGTACTCTTTTTATTATTAAAAAATCGCAGAATAAGGTAAGAGTAAAATTTATGTTAATTACGATAATAATGTATAACATCGCCAACAACATTAATCTTATAACAATTACAGAGTCTTTAAATCAAATACAAAAACCTTCACTCTCATCACTATTCCTATGACTTCTGCGTCTAACATCAAAAGGCATATTACACGCTTAATAAAATATAGCAAGCTCTCTACTTTCAAGAAACTTGAAAAGTACAAAATGCAATTACACCTCTGTTATTAAAACGTTCCCAACCAGCTACTGCCTTGGCAGTAGAACCATTGTAACCAACAACAGCTGCAATAATCTATGCACTACCAGTGCACTATACGACATTTTGTAATGATGTGGAACGTGTCTGTTTAATATATGTTGTCTATGACAATTAATATATTAAAGATTTTTTATTTTCAGTTTTTAATGCTTATATATATATATATATATATATATATATATATATATATATATATATATATATATAATTCTTCTATAACGGAAAAGAAGTTGCCGTTCAGAAATTCCTTTAATTTCTTTTCAAATACTAGTTGGCTATCTATCAGACTTTTGATGTTACTTGGTAAGTGACCGAAGACTTTTGTAGCACCATAATTCACCCCTTTCTGTGCCAAAGTTAGATTTAACCTTGAATAGTGAATATCACTCTTTGTCTCAGTTTTGTAGCTGTGCAAACTGCTATTACTTTTGAATTGGGTCGGATTGTTAATAACAGATTTTTATAGTGAAGATTCCTAGATCCCAAAATAAATGTCTGCAGGATGATCTTGGCTGGGCTCCTGCAATTATTCTGATTACATGCTTTTGTGCAATGAATACTTCTTTACTCGATGTTGAATGCCCCAGAATGTAATCCCATATGAAAGCAGTTAATGAAAATAGGAATAGTAAGCTAATATACTAAGATGTATATGACCAAATTTTAGAATGACCCTGATAGCATAAGTAGCTGAACTCAAACGTTTCAGCAGATTTTCAACGTGTTTCTTCCAATTCAATCCCTCGTCAACGCAAACACCTAAAAGTTTTGAATATTCCGTGTGAAACGGTATATACTGGATTTTATCAAAGTCTTATTGGAGTCCATTTGTAGAAACCACGTAATAATTTCCTGAAAGATATCATTTACAATTTCGTCAGTTAATTCCTGTTCGTCAGGCGTGATTGCTACGCTTGTATCATCAACTAGCTTAGCATCTCCATGAATGTAGAATGGCTAGTCATTAATATCTATTAAGAACAGCAATGGACCCAAGATCGAACCTTGTGTTATCCCATTTTTGATAACTCCCCAGTTAGAGGAAATAATTCTTCCTTCTATATCATGTGAACTGCTTATTTAAAGTTTCTGCAACTTCAGCATCGATATTAGTAACGGCAAAAGTGAAAACACTTTCATAAAAAAGACAGATCTGCCTTGAAGTATTACTCTGGGACCTAGTCTAGCAGGTGCAGTACTCTCTACATCATCAGTTGCCTTGTGTACAGTATAGCGTTAACGGCTACATCTCCCCCTGTAACGTGACATCGTATATTAAGCAAACAGCTACTGGACATGGTGCCCAAGTAGTACTTCAAGGCCGCGGTGGAGTAGCCGAGCGGTCTAAAGCGTCTCGCTGCGGAGCGCGCGGTTGTTCGCCGTGGAGGTTCGAGTCCTCCCTGGGGCATGGGTGTGTGTATGGGTGTGTGTGTTTGTCCTTAGGTTAGTTTCCCTAGGTTTAAGTAGATTGTAAGCTACGGACTGATGACCACGCAGTTTGGTCCGATAGATTTAAAAAAAAAAAAAAAAAAAAAAAAAAAAAAGTACTTCAAGGCCCATCTGTTGTTTGTGGAAGTGTTTTCGACTTTACTGTTATTAACATGGATGCTGCAAGTAATGGCAGTGGATACATTACTGCAGCGGTTATTCGTTTCAGTGATGTTACTGTGAAGGGAGTAGCTGATTTGGAAATAGAGAATTAACTAAGGAGTGTGAGGGTGTTTGAATTTGGACACATTTCTGTACATTGCAAATTGCGAAATATTCCGACATCTGCTGCTCTTATAAAGATGGACCATCGATCTATAAGACATGTAAATTTTCAATAGGTCTACATATAAAACCACAATTCGTAGTTTGTACAAATGGTCGGGACACTGACAGAAGGAAGCAGTTTATCAGACAGTTGTCACCCACTTACTATGATGGTTGGGGCAAAAGTCATGGCAACTACTTCTTCGTTGATATACCAGTTGGAAAATGTGTTATAAACAACTAATGGATAAGGTGTTAACTACGTGTGTGTACAATGAAGAGCACTGAAATATTGCCGGCCGCGGTGGCCGAGGGGACTGAGGCGCTCCAGTCACGGTCTGCACGGCCACTACGGTCGGGGGTTCGAATCCCCACTCGGGCATGGATATCTGTGCCGCCCTAGTTCGTAAAGAGTTAATAAGTAGTTTGTAAATTTAGGAACTGATGACCCCGTAGTTAAGTCCCATAAGCTTAACAAACATTTGAACATTTGAACTGAAATATTTTGACGCTGTAATTTATTAGGGTAGCATACAGGGCAATATGGTCTTCATGGTACAAAAGGGTGATTTCACAGTACACATAGAATTGTATGACCCTCAAAGTAGTCCCCTGCTGCTGTCACCACACGCTGCCAACGATAGGGAGGCTGTTTACCACCTATTTTCCGCACTATGTCTGAATCGGGTCACCTGTTCGCGTGCAGCATCAGTGAAACTACATATAACACCCACATGGATACCCTGCAAGTCACATGGAAGGGCGTGGTACAGGGTTCATCGAACCACTCTTATGATATTTCTCTACAATTTAGTTCTCTAATAACTCGCGGGGAAAAGGAACACCTAAAGCTTCCTGTTTTAGATCTGATTCCTCGTATTTTATTATGATAATCATGTCTCCCTATGTAGGTGAGTGGTAAAAAAAATGATCTCATTCGTAACAGAATGTTGGTGAAAGAAATTTCGCAAATAGATATTGCCGCTACAATAATGCCTTTCTTTTAATGATTTCCACCCAAACTCGTGTATCATTTCAATGAGACTCTCTCCTTGATATGGCGATAATACAAAACGAGCTGCCCTTCTCTGCATTTTCTCTAAATCATCCGTCAGTGTGGATCCCACAATGCATTGTAATACTAAAAAAAATGAATAAAGGATGCATTAGTGTAGGCAGTCATCTCGTGTCGCAAACCACCTACCACGTTTCCTTAATCTTTGGAATGAGATCAAAGTCAAGTGTCGGGAAAGTAACTGCCCTACACACTCATCTTTCCTACGCACCGTACTGGTGTACAATACGGTATGGCATTAATCCCAAGGGCTTTCACTATTTCACTGTGATATTCAGTCGCATTTCTACTTCGGAGAATGGCTATTTTGATATAGGCGTGCAGATCAACGCGGGTTACTTCCATCAGGCACGACACTCACCGACTGATTTCAGAGCCCTCACTGCTCTTCTACCAGTTACCACAGACCTTTATGTTGTTCTGCATACATATTATATTCCTGCAGAACTTCCACACGACACATATACATTCCTCGCCATTAAAATTGCTACAGACGCTACAGACGCGAAATTTAACCGACAGGAAGAAGATACTGTGGTATGCAAATGATTAGCTTTTCAAAGCATTCACACAAGGTTGGCACCTACAACGTGCTGGCATGAGGAATGTTTTCAACCGATTTCTCATACACAAACTGCAGTTGACCGGCGTTGTCTGGTGAAACGTTGTTGTGATGCCTCGTGTAAGGAGGAGAAATGCGTACCATCACGTTTCCGACTTTGATAAAGGTCGGACTGTAGCCTATCGCGATTGCGGTTTATCGTCTCACGACATTGCTGCTCGCGTTGATCGCGATCCAATGACTGTTAGCAGAATGTGGAATCGGTGGGTTCACGAGGGCAATACGGAACGTCGTGCTGGATCCCAACGGCCTCCTATCACCAGCAGTCGAGATGACAGGCATCTTAGCCGCATGGTTGTAATGGGTCTTGTAGCCACGTCTCGATCTCTTGAGTCAACAGATGGGGACGTTTGCAAGACTACAACCATCTGCACGAAATGTTCGACGACGTTTGCAGCAGTATGGACTATCAGCTCGGAGACGATGGCTGCAGTTACCCTTGAAGCTGCATCACAGACAGGAGCGCCTGCGACGTTGTATGAAACGACGAACCTGTGTGCACGAACGGCAAAACGCGATTTTTTTCGGATGAATCCACGATCTGTTTACAGCATCATGATGGTCGAATCGGCGACATCGCGGTGAACGCACATTGGAAGCGTGTATTCGTCATCGCCTTACTGGCGTATCACTCGGCGTGTTGGTATGGGATGCCACTGGTTACACGTCTCGGTCACCTCTTGTTCGCATCGACGGCACTTTGAACAGTGACCGTTACATTTCAGATGTGTTGCGACCCATGGCTCTACCCTTCATTCGATCCCTGCGAAACCCTACAGTTCAGCACGATAACGCACGAACGCATGTTGCAGGTCCTGTACGGGCCTTTCTGGATACTGAAAATGTTCGACTGCTGCCCTGGCCAGCACATTCTCCAGGTCTCTCACCAATTGAAAACGTCTGGTCAATGGTGGTCGAGCAACTGGCTCGTCACAAAACGCCAGTCACTACTCTTGATGAACTGTGGTATCGTGTTGAAGCTGCATGGGCATCTGTACCTGTACATGCCATCCAAGCTCTGTTTGACAATGGACAGATGTTCAAGGCCCTTATTACGGCCAGAAGTGGTTGATCTGGGTACTGATTTCTCAGGATCTATGCACCCAAATTGCGTTACAATGTAATCAAATCAAATGTTGAAATGTTTGTAGAGCTTATGGGACTTACTACTGGATCATCAGTCCCTAAACCTACAAACTACTTATGAACTAGCTTATACTAAAGACGGCACAAACATCCATGCCCGAGGGGATTCGAACCCCCGATCGCTGCGGCCGTGCAGACCGTGACTGGCACGCCGCAGTCCGCTCGACCACTGCGGCCGGGCCGGCCGCGGTGGCCGAGGTGACTGAGGCGCTCCAGTCACGGTCAGCACGGCCACTACGGTCGGGGGTTCGAATCCCCCCTCGGGCATGGATATTTGTGCCGTCCTAGTTCGTAAGTAGTTCATAAGTAGTTTGTAAGTTTAGGGACTGATGACCCCGTAGTTAAGTCCCATAAGCTTAACAAACATTTGAATTTGAACTGCAGCCGGCAAAATGTAATCACTTGTAAGTTCTAGTATAATATATATATGTCCAATGAATACCCGTTTATCATCTGCATTACGTCTTGGTGTAACAATTTTAATGGCCAGTAGTGTATATATGATGATGGTACCCGGCGATCGTAAACGGGTTGCCCCCATCAGCCAACGCGCCAAGTATCTTCTTAGATGCCTAGCCGATGTAAAAGCAATTTACAAGTTGTCGTTTATTGACAATCTTTTTAATTAATATGGACGGCAGCTCTTGCAGTTGTTTAGATTACTCATTGGTGTTTTCTTGTGAGTACTCCATATCTCCCGTATTACTAATCCAAAATTAATGATTGAGGTATCATTTTCAACGTTTCGTTCACCACTAATGACGACAAATACGCAGATAGTTTAAAGTTATTTCTTTTCACAACTGCACGGCCACTACGGTCGGGGGTTCGAATCCCCCCTCGGGCATGGATATTATGGCGGCGTCCTTAGTCTTAGCTAGTTCATAAGTAGTTTGTAAGCTTAGGGACTGATGACCCCGTAGTTAAGTCCCATCAGTTCTACAAACATTTGAACATTTTTTTCTTTTCACAAAAAAAAAAAAAAAAAAAAAAAAAAAAAAAAAAAAAAAACATTGAAAATAATTGTACTGTTCGTACTATCTAAGTTTATAAATTGTTTCTCAAACTACAGTTTCATTTTGTGAAAACAAGAACTTTAAACTATATATGTATTTTCGGTTATTAGTGGAGAACAAAACTTTAAAAGTGATACCTCAGTCATTAATTGTGAATAAGTAGTACAGAAGATATGGAGTACCCACCAAAAAAAGGAGAAATAATATATATGATTATTACGAAACAATAAGCTTTGAGATAGGCTTGTTATGTGAGAAACCTGTAAATGTCAAAGTGGGGAAATGAGGGTGATTGGAATCATTCAATTTTAGCAACCTGTAATACCAAATTACGAGAACTGTTCCGACATTCCACTAGTTTGAAGATGAATTTACTCGGTACTAGGCAACGAACCGTGGTCGGCAGATCATAAATACGAGGCCTGGCTGCTGATAACGGCACAGAGGTGGCTACCTGTCGATTCGGCGGCTTATCGTGATGCTGAAGCTAAAGATCGTCAGAGCTGCATACTGTGGAACTAGCTCGCTCTGAAAGCAAAGAACCGTGGTATCTCCACCACTCTCGGGGGGTGAAGACTAGCTAGAAAATCACCGATTGGATCCGGCTATGGAGACCAGAGAGAAATTTTAAGACTTACTTCCCCGAAGAGAAAGACAAGTTCACTCACCAAAATCTACATTGCAAGTCGTAGTGTAGCTTCCAACTCTAGTAGACTCTGACGTCCTTCTGCATTCTGTCCACGAGCATTCATTGACTGGTTTCCCCACATTCGGAGCGACCAATCACCAGGTTGGCGCTAAAATCTGGGCAATCCCACTCGTAAGCGCGTTCCCTTGCAGTGGTACAATAGGATCGTTCGAGTGACCCAAACACTGATAGTTTCTGATGGACTGGAAGGTTTCCACTGCGCATGCCCGGTTTTCGCCAGTTTACAACTCCGAATTCGGACGCATGTTTCACTTGTTTCGCAGTTTGGCCACCCATAGCGCTAGTTGGATCCTTCGCTCTCTTCCTTAGTCGAACGACGTGTCTGCTTCCCATCTGTGTTTGTCACAATACTTTTACCTCATCGAGATGTGCGCATGTGCAATAGGGTGGGCCGAAAAAAATTAATTTTTGATTATCGAGTTGTAATAGTTGCGTATTTATGTACAGATTAACGAAAAAAATCATTTAAAAAATCCAACTTCATATCTTCAGTTCCCGTAAAGAGTTTGAAGTTTCTAAAAAAAAAAAAAAAAAAAAAAAAAAAAAAAAAAAAAAAAAAAAAAAAAAAAACGATAAATTTATAGAATTTATGAAAGGTCATATAACAGTATATCTTTCAGTATCACTTCCTATTAGGAATATCCATGTATGGTTTAACATGAAAATATTTTTGATATTCCTAGCTTATGTAATGAGTTCGCGCTAAAGGCCTTAACTATCGAAATATGACAGCATTTCTATATGTTCAAAATGTTACGGTAGTTTACTAATATCTCGTATTTATATGTATGTTTTAAATATGTTAGGTTTTATTTATTGTGATTTGATTATTTAAAGAGATAACATCATAACTTCGCAGCTCTTCGCCCATTTCACCAGCAAATTTGGTTAAATGACCCAGAACTCACCACGAGGAGGTGGCTGCAATTCCAGTTCCACCCACACCCTGCCCAACCAACCAACCGTCCAAGGGGGTCATACTAATTATATATTCATATTTACAATATATACATTTATTTACATTTTTATACCTTTATTTGCATACTAGTCAAATATGTAGTTGGCTTGAATTCTGATTTGTGTCCAAATTTTGGCATTATTGATCTTGACAGTAGAGTCGTCCTAATGAATCCATCTCTGCTATCTTGCCCATATACTTTTTCTCTAGACTCGGTTACTTATTTTACACATCTTTCTACAGCCTGAGTGTGGCACGGAAAGTTCTGAAATTCAAATTCGGGCAAAGTCTTATTCATGAAATATGTAGAAATGAATTCTGTCGTCAATTTCTGCATCACCGGGGGAGGCGATAGCTTACATTTTGACCAATCTATAAGGTCACTGTAGTCATAGCCTCAAAATCTAGTGTTGGTGTAGTAAACGTTCTTACTGAAGCTTTGTGGTTAGTTTTCATATTTCTTGACTTTAGGACTCTTCTAAAACCCAACTCTCTAATATGTGATCTCTCGTCTACTATCATAGCCAATAACACGTTTTCTGGATGATAGAAAAACGAGTTTCGTCTGCTTTTTTATGTTCTCTGGAAGATGTCTGGTGCTTTGGACCATACTTTACTGAGGAGTATGTCTTAATAACGAACCAGACTGGCGCATATGTCTTTAGAATAGTGAGTTCATTTGTGGGATTTTCTTCAGAAATATACAAGCGCAACACTCTATTCTCACATGTTAACCAACGGGAGTGACTAAGAGGTCCAGGATCACGATTAGCCAGATCTGGAGTACATTTTCCACTTTGAATAGTTTTGACAATATCCAGGAGGTATTGTTGATTTTTGTTTAAATCTGGTATATATAGATCCAATTTTTCTGACAACCCTGACTCCACAACCTCAAAATCAATAACAGGTAACTTTTCACAGTCAGTCTTTTTCCAATTATTCCACTAAACGAAGATGGTCCAATTGACTCTCCATCCAAAAACTGAAATAAGTGTCTGAAAGGTAATTCGTTGAAGTGAAGTAAACGAATGAACCACTGTAATGGTCGTTGAATTTTTAATTCTATATTGGAAATAACACCATTTTTTCCACCCAGTGTTTATTGAAGTACCATCACAACCAATAGCTTCTACCTCATTAATGTTAAAATTATCTTCAGAAGGCACTCAGCTATACCCCTTCCATTTGCACTTTCTGGAGAAATATGCCCGATACACTGCCCTCCAGGTTCACGAACTATACTGACATGCTCTTCTTTCTTGACTCTTCTGTACATTTTGTTTCCTATTTTCTCCTAGAATAAAGTGTTGTCTCTTTTGCCATCAAAGTATATTTCTTTTATTATATTAATGCTGCGGTTTTGTTTCTGAATAGACAGTCTTGCTTGTGCATTTCTCTTCGTACCTTATTTTTGTCTATAACAAGTGAGGAATCTGTTTCAGATATCATTCCTAGATCATACAAAACACTGGAAGCTATAGCAGCCGTAGCTCTATCTGAAACACGAAAGCGATCACTAATTAAAGCAGTAGACGTTAGATTTGTTCTTATCTGAGACGAAGTAGAGGGAAGTGATGACAAATCGACCTCAGTTGTTTTCTTTTCAAGAGATTTTCGTTCTAATTCACGAGTGTCTCTTGTAAAAGCAACATTTCGTCGCTCTCTTTCTATCTGTTTCCTTTCTTCTTTCTTTTGAAGTTTTCTTGTTATTATTTTATTTACGTTGGCGATGCATGCAGTCCTAGATGTTCGCTGATTATGTATGAATTTTCTCTCTATAACAGTTATCTTTCTATATTTCTCACAATTGCAGTCTATAATTACAGGGCAGTCACATGTACTCGGCTTTTTCCCACATTCAGAGGTGTAAGTCATAGGGCATTTGTAGGAGGAAATATCAAATAGTTTTGATTTGGCTTCAGCTACAAACACTTGCAATTTTTCCTTATAATTATCTTTTTCATGATCTCTGGTATACGATTTTCTTAATTTGTAATAATCATCGTGAAACTTTGTTATCATTTGCACAACTATTTTGTGAGATACAACTGGAATGGATGCTTTATAATAAATTGCTTCTATTTGATTAGCAACATTCTCATAAATTATGGAAAATGAAACATATTTCTTTGAATCTAATTGTGTAGAAGTATTAAAGCTCTCTTTAAAACAACGTAATAGAACATCCTCATAAGTTGGAAGGGTTGTCCCACTAAGTCCTTTAGTCAAACCAAAAATAGGGCATCGAGACGACTGTCTCGTCAATAACAACTTACTCATGTTTGTAGTTGCCATTTCACACTTAGTGCCAACAACACAGGTGACTTAAAGACACTTAATGCACCTTATTAAACAGTGCGGACTCCACTAACGTTTAAACTAAACGAACACTTCAACTCGATGTTGTCACCAGCAATAACAAGTAGCAACTGACGGAGTCAGTAGCAGTGGCGGAGCAAGAGGTGGCAGTGGGAGGGTCGGGGGGGGGGGGGCGACTTGTTTGCTGGCCTGTCTGCCACGACCACTGCAGTCTGACACCCACCTTTGTCTGGTCGTCACTCAGCATACAAGGAAATACAAAGAAATACAAGGAAATGCAAAGCTGAAAGTTCTTTCTCTGCTTTATGAAATCGTGAAAATTTGCCGATTTAACACAATTTTCTTGTACATTAACGCCCTCTGCGCGAACTGAAGGTATTAAGTTAGATTTTTTAAATTATTTTTTCTTGAATCAGCACATAAATACGCAACTTTTAAGCCCTATTACAACTCGATACTCAAAAATTCACTTTTTTCGCCCCACCCTAATGTACAAGTCTTTGCGGTAATAAGCGTGCCTAGCAAAACAATTCTGAAATACGGACAGTCGTTGTTTACATGTGACGGCAGACGGGTTTTGTGATCGTACGCTGTGTGTTTGTAGAAGTATTGTGGGATGTTTGTGTATGGCAGCTGTTGATGTTGTGTCTATAAATTGATAATTTCTATCGCAAATCTATCTGCTACATCTCTAAATGACGCCGTCTTGTGGCTAGCGAATCACTAAAATATCAAAATTTGAGCTTTCTGTATCCGCCATTCCTGTAATAATGAAATGAAGACCTCCCACATTTCTCCGATAGATCCTCTGCCACGTGATGGCGCACAAGGAAATGTTCTAAAGATTTAGCATCCGTGTATCGAGGAACCACTCTTTCAAAGTAATCTTCATTTTTCTATCTTCCTGTCTTTCATTTCTTTCCCGGTAGACAAATAACTGGCACTTTCGGCCAGAAAAATCCATTTCCCCTCTACAATTACTCACTTTCGCAAATAGAAATTTATCGAAATTTAAATAAAATTCATGCACTAAATTACTATTAAAGTGATATCACACCAACAAAAGATTAATTACCATGCAAATGACCTAGTGCAAAACGGCAAATCCACTAAATTCTCTTCACTATTCTTCGGCGCCTCACTCACGATAAAAGAGAAGACCTGGAACATAAAACTCTTTTCAAATGTGCAGGCATGTCTTTTGGAGCAATATCTAGTCAGAAAGTGTCGAAAGAGCTATTCGAACGCCTCAAAACGTTTCAGATTGTCGTGAGCGCCGCTTCAACGAAATTAGTCTTTTTTTATTTAATTTTTTTTTTTTTTTTTTTTTTTTTTTTTTTTTTTTTTTTTTTTTTGTATGTTACTTAACTACGGGGTCATTAGTCCCTAAACTTAGAAACTACTTATAAACTACCTTATACTAAAGACGGTACAAACATCAATGTCCGAGGGGGGATTCGAACCCCCGACCGTAGTGGCCGTGCAGACCTTGACTGGAGCACCTCAGTCCCCTCGGCCACCGCGGCCGGCTACCAATTAGTGCGAAACAACTTGCAGCATCTTCCATGGTTCTAATCCTGCTGTGACCCATTTTCTTTATTTTTTATTGTGTTCAAATACTTCTGTAGTATTACATTGGGATTTTTTTTTATTTAAAATATGTGACGCTTGTCTCAGGTAACCGCTTTCTTTGGCAGCGAGTAGAGATAGTGTGCTATTTTTTTATTTTCAGTTTTTTTCTCGAGCTGGGAAGAAAGCGGAATTGCATTTCGTCTTTTCTTGTTATATCCATTGTACGATACAGATTCCGCTCTAGGATCTCTTTACGATTACATGTAAGTGTGTGAGCTTAGTGTGTAAAAATATCTTTTCTTACTTTACCATAACCACATTAATATCATGTTTCCATTTTTCCAGCAATTATGCTTGGAATCATTGTTGGACTTATAATAACAATTCTATGGAAGTTTCTGGGTGCTATTTAAAGTAGCCATAGTGACTATATGTTCACTGCAATGCCTGAAAAAATCTTCACTGTTAAGCGAAGTTCGATCAATTTCAACAAATTTTACTACAAACAAAATCAACTTGGTATCTTTTCACGGTCATTTAGGTCATGCATCCCCCACTAAACAAACCAAGCATCATCTTACAAAATGCAGTAAGACAGTCAAAGTAGGTTCATCCAGTAGGCGACCAACTAAGTGCAGGAAATCTAATATGTCAGGTAAAGTATGAATTCCGCCACTTTCTTATGCAGTGATGCTTCCTGGTGTTTCTTTATTCAAACTATTACGACCGCTAAACATCGAGTACGGAATCTTTCATGTTTTGTTCAGTAGATTATTTCTTCATAATTATTTTTCTCTGTAATATTTCAAGATCTGTCCAATTTTAATAGCGGTACGTAACATTAACCTTAACGGTAACAGCAAGCAAGAAGGAGAAGCAGCATTACACTTCCAGAATTGTAATATCTAATAGTAAGTTTTACTAAAAATTCCCTTTTTTCGGTTTTTTATTCGTATATTTCTATTTTTATAAAAGATCGTTAAAAATTGTTGTTTCAATCAAAGAAACATATCATACGTTTTTACAGTATTGACTACACCATTAGTTGAAGACGGTAGTCTATGATCAGTTTGTGAAGAGCTACGCCGGACGCTGTTTTGGGAAAGTCTTCTCGATAGCTACTAATGGCTTTCCAAGCTGCTGAACTACTCAACCATCGTTTTAGGTGACCATAATGTGTTCAGGTCGTCTACATAAACACAACAAAAACTAACACAACACGTGAAATTAGAGATCCCAAAATGTTTTATGTGACTGAATTTTAAAAAGAAAAAAGAAAATTTCTCTCACGGTGGGATTCGATCCACAGATGCTACAGCGGCGAGGCCGGAATGCTATCACCTGAGCTAAACCAGCAGACAGAACAAGTGATTCAATTATTGGTACTTAAAAATTTCAAAGCCGATTTTTGAAGTATTTTTGAGAGTTGCGTCGAATGGCTGTGGCTGATTGTTATTTGGTTTCTGAACTTCATGTAACATAAATACCAATAATTTCTAAAATCAGTACCCGTGTGGTCTCCTTCTTAGACCAACACTGCCAAAAGAGAATGCCGCGGACGCTCTTGCAGGTCGATATCGCTGAGTGGCTGCCCGGTGGGGCACAACCCACTAGGCCCTAGCGGAGTCTCCGCACACCTCTGGCCACAATGGGGCACGTGTTGCAGGTGGCTGTGGGGCTAGACTGCCGCTCGCGAACAATGCACACCGGGAAATCCTGAACGGACACACTCCATCACAGAGTCGCTCCTCCCACTAAGAACTCCTACGCCGGCTGAGAGCTAAGCTGTGCAAAGTTGCGCGGGCTTTGCCTCCAGGGTTTCACGTCCCGCTAACAAGCTGTGCTTTGAGAAGCAAATATAGCGTTGTCGTCCAGGAGCCCGTCTCGTCACACCAAAATTTCCGAACACCAAGCTACGAATTGTCCACTGCATAACATTTCTCTAAACCAGTGCTGTCCAAACTTTTTTTTTTTTTTTTTTTTTTTTTTTTTTTTTTTTTTTTTTAGAGTTAAGCTTATGGGACTTAACTACGGGGTCATCAGTCCCTAAACTTACAAACTACTTATGAACTACTTACGAACTAGGACGGCACAAATATCCATGCCCGAGGGGGGATTCGAACCCCCGACCGTAGTGGCCGTGATGACCGTGACTGGAGCGCCTCAGTCACCTCGGCCACCGCGGCCGGCTGTCCAAACTTTCCTTCATGGCGACACCCTTTTATAGTTTACAGTTTTGCGCGACACCCTTTCACTAATATAAATACATATGATAGAATTTAGATGGTTCTTGCGGGGGGGGGGGGGGGGCAAGGGGGGGGGGGGGCGGGAAGGAAATAAAGTATCGCTTAAATGTAGTTTGTAAACGAAACTGAAAACCTCATACGCATTGTCATGTTTAATGTTGATCCTGACAGGAGCAATTACGTACACTCACCGTAAAAAAGGAAACATTAGGAACTACGGAGATGTGCAACAGAGTAAAACCGCAAACAACAATGCCTAACTCATACAGTAATACTTGCTTCTTCTACATGCAACCTAATTTCCGAAACACGAAAACTGAATTTCGTAAACCGTTTTTCGCTGTCGTGTGTACATATCAGGGCCAGATACGGTTTTGCCGGATCGATTGAAAACGGCATCTGGAAATTAGCTGCTGGGATTTGTGATTTAGACAGCACAGTGGCTGTTTCCTTTCAGTTCAATATTATCACATTATTTTCAGAAATAAAGAGGATGTATTTATGACAAGTGATTAATTATTATTTAAGTTCTATTGTTAGGTTCTTGCTTCACCACGATTTCGGAAGTCCCGACATATTCGGAAAAAATGGATAAATAAAAATGTTCAAATGTTTGTATAATCCATGGGACTTAACTACGGGGTCATCAGTCCCTAACCTTACAAACTACTTATGAACTACTTACGAACTAGGACGGCACAAATATCCATGCCCGAGGGGGGATTCGAATCCCCGACCGTAGTGGCCGTGAAGACCGTGACTATGGATATATATTTGTGACAATTAAGAATATGAATGTCATCTCTGGTCCCAGAATCTGTTACATACAGGAAACCGAGAGAAAAGGATATTAACGCATACCACGGTTCGAACCAACGATCACTGCATTTAAAATACTACTCTCCGTTAATCACCAGGCCATACTCTATACTAAACATCGCTACTGAGTAGCTTTAGTCAGTGGACAATTGTGACTGCTTTTACAATCTGTGATAGCTTTTACAGCCTATGTGTCATTGATTCACATTTAATTGTAAGAAACGCTACCGAGGCAGTGGCGTAGCTACTACACCAAGGGCCCCGGGGCAAAAATGACGTTGGGGCCCTCTCCAAACTAAAACTATACCACAGGTGCCGACTTTTGAAAATCTTGGGGTATGTTCGGTGGCGTTTCCAATAAGGGAAAAGTAGTTCCCTGCCTGCAGCCCCCCCAACAGGTATTTCTAAGAAAAAAAAAAAAAAAAAAAAAAAAAAAAAAAAAAAAAATCTTTATTACTTTTTTTCCTATTGCACGTACAAAGGTAAAGTAATAATTAATTTTGTTTTATTTTAGAACTATTTCTTCTTTTTTGCTTCATCTGGTGTTAATTTAGGACCATTTTAATCTCTGAAAGGAGAAAAGTAATTTTTTAACATACAGTAATGAAATTAACAGCCATTAATTTCAATTTCACGTTTCAGAACTACTGGGCGGCTTTTGCGACCATTTTAACCTGTTTTTCCCGTTATAGTAACTACTGAAGTCATTTTCAGAGTTTTCGTCTTCTTAGACATGCATATCAGATAATGATGTGCCTGTATTGTGAATACTGTGTTCATTAGCACAAAAACAAACCTCGAATGGTCTTCCTGCCTTCTTTCTTCTGCAGATTTATTTTCTATACAGTATTACGAAAATAGTCCATAACCACTTCTGCTGTCATACCATGTCTGTCGATACCAATAGGTTCACAACCCATTGTTACATCACACACCAATTCAGTAAACAGGATGAAAAACGTCACGACTTAACACTAAAACGATTCCTTTAAGACAATTGACTTCTAAGAGAATACATAAACGTTAAATTAGTAGTATACTCATTTTCATCGTATCGTACCAAACCCACTTCATTTCTAGTTATTTAATACAACAATTAAAGGTTACCGCCTTCAGTTTACGATATTGAACTTACAAGCAGCATTCCATTAACATTCGGACTATTTAGAAAATGATCACTTCAGTCGCATGTCAACATGAATTTTAATGCCTACGAATCCAATTACCTGTTTGTTTTAGGTAATCTTTTTACAGCGGTGTATTACAAAAGACAGTCTCCCATCAATGGAATGAGAGAGTCGAATTTAATTACAATCAAGAAATATAACGTAAAGAAAAAATAATACCAATATTTTCAGTGGGGTATGCCGAGCATACCCACTCAAATTTTGGGGTGTGCTTGAGCGACCGAGCATAACCGTAATCGGTGCCTATGAACTATACAGATGCAATACTGCTTCATCAGGTCCTTACCGCTTACTGGACGACATAATAAGGCAAACATACTCTTAAGTAAATATGTGTCACGCAGCAGATAATATTTAATCGTACTCTCTAATATAATTATAACTGTGAAAGTTAATTATGCTTTCAAGCAGAAACTACTGGGTGGATTTGGATGAAATGTTAGAGAGGGATAGAGTTGGACCTGGGTAGGACATACAGATAAAACTACCAAGGAATAGTTTTCAAAGTTGCTCCATACTCGGTGAATGAACTCACAGGCAGAAGCTAGTAAAAATAAAAAATGAAGTTTTACTCAACCACGAAAATATGGCCCCCTGCCGCTAATCAAACCATAAACAGTATTGTCACACACTGCTAGTAATTCAGCAGGTGCCAGGGTGCACGTCTTAACGGAAAAGCAATACCTTTTTATGTTTATATTCTGAGATGGGAATAATTTCTGGATTTCACTTCGTGCGTTTGAAGTTTGTTGGCAGTGTTCAAAAAGTTAAAATTCGAAAATCCTTCATTCAGCAAAAATATTATATACAGTAGAACGTCGATTATCCGAAGTGTAATTGGCGGACATGCATGTTCGAAAAACCGATTATTCGTATAATCGAACTGTACACTTCTACTTGCCAATAAGAAGTTCTGTACAGTAAATGTATTTATACAGTATTTGGAGTCGCGCGATCCTTCACATTGCGCCGAGCGGCACGCCGCAACACTTGAAAGGTGCAGCTGTTGCTGTGAACAGCTGTGATGCTGCAGCTACTGTACTTCTGCCGACTGGAGTGTGCTGACTGTTGTACTCAGCGACTGTCGGCTTGGCCTGTCAGCAGGCGCCACTAGAAGCAATGTTCCGTCACCCTGTGGCCCAGTGCGGCTACTGTGGGCAGCTTAGTTTGACGTGAGGGGAAATTGATGGACGGTAGGGTTGGAAGGTAAAAAATAAATAAATAAATAAAAATAAAAATTAAAAAATGACGCTCTATTGTAACTTTTACCGAACTTTGCTCATGGATGCCGAGGGGCCCCTTGACCTCGGGGGCCCCGGGGCACTGCCCCGCCTAGCCCTATGATAGCTACGCCACTGTACCGAGGGTGACGTGGCTTTGATAAATCAGTTAAAAACGCTCAGGTGCAGATTTTTGAGTAGGAAAGCAGACTACAGTGAAGGTTCGTTAAAGAAGCTGCAAGTTCCGGCAAACTGCGTATGGGAAGAGCTGTTATCAAGAATCAACCGCAGCTCTGCGCATGCGCAGTTTGCTGGAAATTGGCAACTGGCAGATGGTGTGGGATGAGGTGGGTCGTTCCGGCGGGTAATGTTGTACATGCTCGGACCAGACAACAAAAATATTTACTCGCGTTTGACAATCCGGATAATCTCGAATCTCTGAGGTCCGGATAATCGAGTGATCGTCATTCCTTTAATACGTGATCTGTGGTGCACTGAATGAAGAGAAGGATGATTAACTGCAGGCGAGTCTTCAGGGTAATATGAAGAGAAGGATATTTTGTGTTATTTTGTGACAAGTGTTTTTGTTTAGAGTCTAAATTTGTTAGTCTTGCGACACTCTTGATACTACTAAGCGACACCCCAGGGTGTCGCGACACCCCAGGGTGTCGCGACACCCAGTTTGGAAAGCTCTGATCTAAACAAACCTTGAAATTAATTTAGAGTGCGCGATGGGATGGATTGCAGTAGGACTGTATTTAAAGAGAGGGTGTGAAAATAGTGTGGCACCTCTCAACCTCAGTTCGTAAATGACTTGTAAATCATGGGCCTTTGGATGGAATCCATGTATACCGATACTCTCGTATGTTGAACACTGTGCTTCTTGGAGGACTACGTTCGAACGACTGACTAACGTCCGTTTATGGCTTCAGGTGTGATTTAAGTGTTGGAGACTGTACCAGTCTGAGTGTACTCAACACACGTGTAGGCATTGTCTGGTAGATTGTGATTAGGATACTCTATGTCGTGTTCTCTACAATCAATTGCAGCATTTCCAATGTAAAACCCATACATAAATACCATATAGACTTACAGAGCACGTCAAAATACGTGGGGGCTGTGCACGCTATACTGCAGTAGAATAGTCAAACAAATTACAATGAAAACTTAAATGTAAAATAAGAGACGATTTCAGAAATTGAACATTAACATTCTATTTCTTACGTCTTATAAATATGCTTGTATCAACCGGTTAACCAACGCAGAAAACAAAAATACTTTGAACCAACCATATCTCCGTACTCAGTAAAGATGGGCACCTGTTATATGGCATTTTTGTTACAAATCGTCTACACAACCGCCTCGCTATTTACTGGTGCTCTTGAGATACCCATTATATGTGACATTGACCAAGCAAGTTAACACCGCTGCGTACGTGTTAACACGTACGCGACTGCAATGCACAACTGTGTATATGAGTTTCGGACGTTTACTTCAGTATATTATAATTTGTTGAACGGCGGTCAACACCTGAACACCTTGTTCTGTCAGACCTCCAAGAAGGGCAACTCTATGTTGCGCAGTTAATTGCTTCTCTATTCCACGTTTTCTGTAGACAGTGTCCACGGTAATGACAACGTACATAAAAGAAAGCAAAACATCTTTGACAAAGAGTAACAGTGGGCAAAACCCGAAGTTGAAAGGTAACAATCGACGGGTGTGAAGAACGATTATCCGGGCAACGTAAAACAGTTAAACCAGAGGTGACTGCAAAACCGGACTCTCCCACTTGAGTAATACTCTCTCAGTAATAACGGGAAGGCTGCAGCTAAAAACTTTACAGAAGGGCTGCAGTTTCTAAATCATTAATAATGAAAGACAATGCAAAGTTTCGAAAGAAATGGTGCCACAATATAATTAAGAAATGGTTGTTGTTGTTGTGGTCATCAGTCCACAGACTGGTTTGATGCAACTCTCCACGCTAACCTGTCCTGTGCAAGTCTCTTCATCTGAGAATACTTTCGGCAACCTACATCCCTTTGAATCTGCTTACTGTATTCGTCCCTCGGTCTCCCTCTACGATTTTTACCCCACACACTTCCTTCTAATGCTAAGTTGACGATTCCTTGATGTCTGAGCATGTGCCCAACCAATCTATCCCTTCTCTGAGTCAGAATACGCCAAAAGTTATCTTGCTACCCAAGTAACAAAACTCGTCTACTTTATTGCCTCATTACCTAATTTAATTCCTTCAGCATCGTGGTAGTACATCGAATGGATGGATGATTCAAATGTCTACACTGTTTTATGCAAACATCCGGGTTATGTATGGAAAACCCTAAAAGAAGCTTATGATTCTGCATGCCTGCTTCTTTCAGTCAACCATGGGGGAGGTATTTATACCGTGGTATTCAACTGAGTCAAACATTACACTCAGTACTCCGATAAGTGTGACTGAATATCTCACCATCCTCGAAAACCAAATCATTTCTATGAGTAATATAATGCTAACAAACAGAGTGCGCCGACGCAGACGCTAAAAATGCTCTTGTGTGCTTTGTAAAAATTTGGAAAGTCATCAAACGTCTCCTCTGGACAGCAAAATCATCCAGTCTCAAAATAACTCAACCGTTATTGGAAGCTTTAGTCCAGACCCAATTAATAGCCCTAATATCATTGATACAATTGATGGAGGTTTAGTTACAAGAATGGATGACGTCCTTTTCAAATGGCAAAGAGCCTTTTCGCACATGATACATCTACATAAATCCTCTGCAACTCACATTGAAGGGCATGGCAGAGGGTTCATCCAACCGCTTTTATGATATTCATCTACAGTTCCATTCTGTAATGGAGGGCGGGAAAATATGTCGCGGGATCTTTCAGTGTTCGATCTGATTTCTCTTATTTTATTCTGATAATTAATTCTCCTTCTGTACATCGGTACTCAGAAAATATACTAGCATTCGGAATAGTTGCTGAAATAATTTTTTTGTGTGATTTCCACCCTAGCTTCTGCTTCCATGATACTGTCCCCTATATCGTGATAATTCAAAACGAGCTGCCCTGCTCTGAACTTTCTCTAAATCGTCTGTCAGTCCCACTAGGTTAGGATCCCAAACTACACAACAAAATAGGACGCACAAGTATAAACTTGGCAGTTTCTTTAGCAGAACTGTTGCATCTTCTGTGTTCTACCCCCGAAACGTAGTCTTTGGTTCGCCTTCCAATTTAAGTTGTTATTCCTAGGTATTTAGTTGAATTTACGGCTTGCAGCTTTGACTTATTTATCGTGTAAATGAAGTTTAACGTTTTTTGTTTTATTGATCGTATGTAAGAATTCACACTTATTATTATTAATGCTTACTTGACAATTTTTGCACCTTGCTGATATCTTACCTAAATCGTTTGCAGATTGTTTTGATCTTCTGGTGACTTTCCTAACCGCAGAGTCTATGAGTGCTACTCAGTTCGTCTCCTAAATCGTTTGTAAAAATAAGGAACAGTAAGGGCCTTGTAACACTTCCATGGGGAACGCCAGACATCGCCTGTTCTACTCGATGACTTACCGTCAATTACAACGTACTCTGTCCTTTCTGGCAGGAAATAACGAATCGAATCGCACAACTCTGACGATATTCCATTAACACGCAATTTGATTAGAAGACGGTTGTGTGGAACAGTGTCGAAAGCCTTTCGGATATCTAGAATCACAGAATCTATTTACCTCTTTTCGATAACACTAAAAAGCAAGTTGTTTCACAAGAACGATACTTCCTGAATCCGTGTCGACAGTGGGTTAACAGATCGTTCTCTTCGAGGTAGTTCATAAATTTGAGGAAAGTGTGTGATACAATTGGTGGTGGAGCCGACACGCAGTCTTCGTTACAGTCGCTTCTGGCTCGGGCTATACGTGACTGGGACAGTGAGAGGAGAAAGTTACAGTGGTACCCAGCGTACCCTCGAGCAAATATCAAGTGGCTGAGTGTTCATGTACAGTACGTGAGGATGTTTTACTGCAGTATTGAGCTTTCGGGTAATTACTTCACTGTATCTTCCTCATTTTGAATGAGCTGCGAAGCTTACTAGAATAAAGGGCGTGAGCTAGTGAAAGCAGTGGCATTCAGTCCTTTAATTTTGATCTTACATATGTAAGTAGAAACCATGTGGACACACATGCTAATTTGGTTGTTGTTGCTGTTGTTGTGCTCTTCAGTCCGGAGACTGGTTTTATGCAGCTCTCCACCCTACGCTATCCTGAGCAAGCCTCATCTCCTCATACGGCCTGTAACCTACATCCATTTGAATCTCCTTACTTATTCATCTCCTGGTTTATCTCTGCGATTTTTACCCCACACACTTGACTCCAAATTCCTTGATGTCTGAGAATGTGTCCTACCACTCAATTCCTTCTTTTAGTCAATTTGATTCATTTTCTCCACAATTATGTTCAGTATCTCTTCATTAGTTACGCGATACACGCACCTAAGCTTGAATTATTTACAGAAGGATGGAAAAAACTGCTAGAAGCTGTCCTTGGGGAAGATCAGTTTGGGTTCAGGAGGAACGTAGGAACACGGAAGGCAATACTCACTTTACAGCTTATCCTAGAAGATAGATTAAGAAAAGGCAAACCTACATATTTAGCTTTTGTATATTTGGAGAAAGCTTTTGACTATCTTGATTGGAATACGCTCCTTCAAATTTTCAAATTCTGAAATCAGGAGTAAAATATAGGAAACGGAAGGTTATTTACAACTTGTACAAAAACCAGACAGCAGTTAGCAGAGTTGAACGGCATGAAAGGGATGCTTTTGTTGGCAAGGGAGTAAGGCAGGGTTGTAGCCTTTCTCCAATGTTATTCAATTTGTACATTCAGCAAACTATAAAGAAAAGCAAGGTGAAATTAGGAAAAGGAAATAAAGTTCATGGTGAAGAAATAAAAATATTACGTGTTGCCTATGACATTCTAATTCTCTCAGAGACAAGAAAAGACCTGGAAGAGCAGTTGAACGGGATGGACATTGTGTTGAAATGTGCGTATAAAATAAACATTAACAATTGTAAAACAAGGGTAATGGAGTGCAGTCTAAGGAAATCGGGCGATGATGATGG
This sequence comes from Locusta migratoria, assembly GCA_026315105.1. NCBI lineage: Eukaryota > Metazoa > Arthropoda > Insecta > Orthoptera > Acrididae > Locusta > Locusta migratoria. Next base: position 887,325,269 of record CM048745.1, read on the forward strand.
AATTAGATTAGGTAACGAAACAATAAAGGTGGTAGTCGATTTTTGTTACTTGGACAGTAAAGTAACATACGATGCTCGCAGAACAGAGGATATAAACTGCAGAATGCCAATGGGAAGAAAGGCGCTTTAGGAAAAGGGAAATTTGTTAACATCGAATATTAATTAAAGTGTAAGAAAGTCATCTGTGTGGAGTGTTGCCTTGTATGGGAGTGAAACCTGGACGATAAACAGTGCGGACAGGAAGACGATGGAGGCTTTTGATTGTGGGGCTTCAGAAAAATGCTAATTTTATGTTTATGTAAGTACTCTTCCCGTTAGCGGACAGTTTCTGCTTTGTTTAGAAATAGCAATGTGTATCGTAACCGAGCGATATTGGTGTGAAGCACGGCATAATTTCGGCTTCAGAGTTGGACCCGCAGTTACGAGGAAATTTGTCGTTTACTTTGACAGAATCGTTTGTGCGTCACATACACCTACGAAAATTAAATGAAACATACACTGTAAAATTGGGGAGCCCTATAGATATCAGCAAACACTTCTCCTGTCGAGAACGCTTCTGACTCCGTGCCTGCAAACATCTCCATGCAGTCTACGTTCCTTTGAAGGGTGACTTCAAACGCTTATTCTGTCCTAGCAGTCTTATTATGAGAAGAAGCCAAACATGGCGACGCTTTGCTGGAAGTTAGTCTGACGTAGACTGGATGGGAAAATAAATGGATTTGAACGCGTAGGCGCATTTGAGGAAGTTGACCTATTTAATCGATACTCAGTTTCTCGTTACTGTGGGTATGTATTATGGAAGAAAAGTAGCAGAAATATATTTAATCACAAAATTATTTATTGTAAAGTATTAGATGAACTTAATTTTTGACGCAAATTATTATGTGATTATTAGTCAACAGCTGCGAATAGATTTTTAAATTAATATGTTTCAGACCTTCTAAAACAAGATAAAAAATATCGCACTTACGTTTTACAGCCCACTTTAGATTTGTAGTTTTATAAGTTTTTGCAAACATTTTGGACCAAAATAATAATCTAAATAATAAAAAATCTATTAATAAGAGTGTCTGAAACATTTTTAAGAAAAAAAAAAAAAAAAAAAAAGGTTATGCAGCGGCCGGTTCCGAACCACTGACCTTCAGCATCACCGTCTAACGCATTGCCCACTACGCTGCAGCTAACAATTAGAATTTGTGTTCTATAATCTCATACTACTGATGGCCGTTGTTAACTGTTGCTAATTTCGCATTTTTAGACATTAGATTATCATTTATCGTTCGAAGAACGACGTGTTTTTGTTAATTTTCCAGTGCGCGATTGCTTTGAAATGACAACGTGTACGTTACAATACGTAAATCATCAAATACGCAACGCAAGATGCCAAAGAGAGTTCTGGGCGAGGAATGTCACTTGACATCTCCAAACGGTTGGTTTTCGTTAATTCAATGGAGGGTGTCAAAACTCCGTTATGTTTTGGCCCACTTTAGGTTACGATAGTAACACTAAAAGTGGGCCTTTGCGATCGTCTTTTGACAGCTAAAAATTTTAATGAAAATAACGGCTTAACTATTCATCTGACATAAAAATTGAATTTCATATCTCGTAGCGTTTCATAGATATTTGCAAAAATAACGGCGATTTTGGGATGTCTGTCTGTCTGTCCGTAACGTGTTCCGTGTTTTAAGACGAACCGATCAACCAATCAGCACCAAATTATACAGACATGATTGCAGACCTCCAGAGACCAGAACCTCCCTTTTTCAAATTTTTCGAACACAAAATACGGTAGTAATACCAAAAAAAGCCGTTTGTAATATAATTTTAATTTCAAACGAACCGTTCATCTGACACAAAAATTGAATAACCTAATTGGTAGAGGAGAAAATTCTCTACAACTTAGCCCTCTTACGTTTTTTTTCATATCTCGTATCGTTTGAGACATATTTGCAAACATAACGGACACTTGACAGCCTCCATTGAATTAACGAAAACCAGCCGTTTGGAGATGTCACGTGACATTCCTCGCCCAGAACTGTCTCTGGCATCTTGCGTTGCGTATTTGATGATTTTCTTATTGTAACTTACACGTTGTCATTTCAAAGCAATGGCGCACTGGAAAATTAACAAAAACACATAGTTCTTCGTACGATAATCTAGTGTCTACAAATGCCATATTAGCATCAGTGAATAGTATGAGATTAAAGGATTCATATTTTGCTTGATAGCTGTAGCGTAGTAGGTAAAGCGTTGGACTATGACGCTAAAGGTCGGTGGTTCGAAACCCGTCACTATTTACTTTTTATCCTAAAAGGGTTTCAGACACTCTTATTAATTAATTTTTCATTATTTAGATTATTATTTTGGTCCAAAATGTTTGCACAAACTTATAAAACTACAAATCTAAAGTGGGCCGTAAAACACGGCAGTGCGATTTTTTTAATATCTCTCAAACGATACGGGATATGAAACAAACACAAGGGAACAAATATGTAAAGAATTTTCTCCTCTACAAATTCGTTTATTCAATTTTCGCGTCAGATGAACGGTTTATTTGCAATTAAAATTACATTACAAACTTTTATTACTAACGTATTTTTTTGTCCGAAATGTTTGAAAAAGCAAGGTTCTGCTCTCTGGTAGCCAACAATTATGTCTATAAAATTTGGTGGCGATTGGTTGAAACGGTTCGACCTAAAACGTGGGACAGACAGACAGACATCGTCAAATGGAAACGGCTTTTTTGGTATTACTACCGTATTTTTTATCCGAAAAATTACAAAAAAAAGGGAGGTTCTGGTTCCTGGCGGCCTACAATCATGTCTGTAAAATTTGGTGCTGATTGGTTGAACGGTTAGTCTTAAAAACAGGGAACACGTTACGGACAGACAGACAGGCATACATACATCCCAAAATCGCCGTTATTTTTGCAAATATCTCTTAAACGATAAGAGATATGAAAATACATAAGAGAGCAAAGTTGTGGATAATTTTCTCCTCTACAAAGTCAGTTATTCCATTTTCGTCTCAGATGAATGGTTAAGCCGTTATTGTCATTTAAATTTCGAGCTGTCAAAAGACGATCGCAAAGGCCCACTTTTAGTGTTACTACCGTAACCTAAAGTGGGCCAAAAAGTAAATATGTACTAACTGACATTTTCATAATAATTCTAATCTAAAGGAATACAATTTACGTTAAATATAGTTGTATATAACTAAAGAGGTTTATCTTATAGATGAGTCTAAACCCATTTGTCTGTTTTGCGACAAGTAGTGTGCTTCCTAAATGTTTTTACATATCGGTATAGCATGCTGGAGTAGAAATAGAGTGCTGTAGGGGGCATATAGGCGGGGGAAGAGAAAAATTGGGAGGGGGCTTTGTAGGAAGTGTGTGTGTGTGTGAGGGGGGGGGGAGACTACTACGAGAGTAATTGGAAGGCAGCAAAGTAGCATGGTGTTGGGGGATGACATGTTAAAAAATATAGTTTTAACTGAAGTTGCAAATCAAATGAGTACATATATTATTTGCACTTTTCTTAGAATATACAAAGTGCGAGCAAATTGATGGGTTATACCACAGTCTAACACATACAGACCGAGCGAGGTGGCGCACGGTAACGCACTGGACTCGCATTCGGAAAGATGGTGGTTCAAATCCACCTCCGGCCATCTAGATTTATGTTTTCCGTGTTTTCCCTAAATCACTGCAAGCAAATGGCGGGATGGATCCTTTCAAATGGTACGGCCGAAGTCCTTCCCCCATCCTTACCCAAAAATCCGTCTGTAATGACCAATCTGTCGACGGGACGTTCAGCCCTAAGCTTCCTTCCTTCCTAACGCATACAGTCACGACACTCCGACTGATTTTTGTTATACGCTGCGACAGCAGCGCTCCAAGCGGCCGGCTAGCTAAATTTCTGAATACGATTTTGGATGAGTGCGAATAGTGTCGTTTATATTGATTTTATCATACATTTTTTACATTATGGAACGTACGTAATGGCATAAAATAGGTAATAAATTAAAAATAACTCCAACTTTGTTTTTCTTAAGTTTCCTAAGATCCCTGACATGGTACGAAACGGTAAACTGCAGGACAGTTTATTTACATTAATCTTCTAACCTACACGCATTTACTGAATGATTTCATTTTCTTTTAAAAATAAAAACGGCTAGGAAACATCAGAAGACTTGCCGTTTGGCAGAAAGACGTCCCTTTTCTACTCAGTGACGTTAAGGTCTCCTCACTACAATTCCAGTAAAATCGGCGACGGTGGATCGTAGGAAAGGAATATAGACTGCAATAACTACAGTATTTAACACAGCAATTTAGCCGCAACAGCTGTAGCTGAAGGAAATGGAAAACGCCATCAACAAAGAAGAACCCAATTACACAATTGTTGTTACAGCTGAACCTCAAAGGGCAAGAATCTTCAAAACGTTGGCTTTTAAAGCTAATTATACCGGGTGATCAAAAAATCAGTATAAATGTGAAAACTTAATAAATCACGGAATAATGTAGATGGAGAGGTAAAAATTGATACACATGGTTGGAATGACATGGGGTTTTATTAGAACCAAAAACATGACCGACATATGATTCTTCATGTGTTCAGAAAAGCAATAATTGCCATAACAAATTAAGACAAAGCAAAGATGATGTTCTTTACAGGAAATGCTCAATATGTTCACCATTAATGTAAAGCATGTCGGATGTTGTCTGTTAACATCCGTAGAGATGTGGGTCTATCACGATACACTTGCGACTTCAGGTAACTCCAAAGCCAATAATCGCACGGACTGAGGTCTGGGGACCTGGGAGGCCGAGCATGACGAAAGTGGCGGCTGAGCACACGATCATCTCCAAACGACGCGCGCAAGACATTTTGTTTTCTAATAAAACCCCAAGTCATTACAAGCATGTATGTTAATTTTTACCTCTCTATATACATTTTTCCGTGATTTATTAAATTTTCAAATTTGTACTGACTTTTTGATCACCCGGTACTCAAAAGCATATGTACGTATAAGAAAGACGAGTGAACCCTAAAGACGTGAGAATCACAAGACTTCACAACGAATTGATACGCGTCAAAAAAGTCTTTGTAGTAGTAAGAACATAACATAATAGAAATTTATGTTTCCGTTATGTTTATATTTTACTTACTTTCAGCGCAATAAGCTGCAAACATACACATATTCGTAAGTATTGGTTCATGACGAAGTTTTTCGTTATACCACTGAATCAGTTAAGTTCGGCTGTTTTCACATTAATTTTCGTATTACGCATGTATCTTGATATTTTTCTAATGCTTGTAACGCAAATATTATACTAACTATTTCGTTAAATACGTACACAAAAAAATTATAAGCAAACATCACGCTTTAGGCGCTTTGCCCACCGCTAGGAGCGCTAGTGTCGTTGCAACTGTCTGTCGGTGGCAACTTTCACAGCAGTGAGTGTCGCGACCATGTATGTTAGACAGTAAAAACCATTAAATAAATGTCGTAAAAATATTCAGAGATAGTAATTAAAAATGATTGCGTTATGTTTTAAGAAATACTGGAGGTGTGAAACAGTGAAGTATAAAATTAGAAATGTCATAATGTAAAAGTAAGAACTTAAAATTACGAAAATTCTAGTTTTTAACTGTTGAAAAATTAAAATATACGTAGCCAGTGTGGTACAGAAATTTCTCGCTCCTGCTTGGTGCCATAGTGTGTGGCGCGCTCTGATTTTCCTGCTATGTAGGAAAGCAGTCAGCACGGCGTCCAGCTGCTAGCAGTAGGAAGGCGTGTGGTATCTGCCGACGCGCTGCAGCTGTCGCTTCTCTTCTCGGTGAGTGGAGTGGCCGCTAGGCAGCGCACTGCGTAGGCATGGACGGCTGGAAGACGCCTTCAAAGTTTCATATATATATATATATATATATATATATATATATATATATATATATATATATATATATATATTGTTATTTTAACAATACCTGGTGGTGGCAGGCTGGTAACAGCAACATTGTTCCTCTTCAGCTGACAGTATAAACAACTTTGATATGCAGATTCAAAACATTCAAGAGGAGAAAAATAATTGCAGAATTGAAAACATTGTTAGGACATACAATTTAGGATCAGTAGACTATAACGAGAGCACACATTGAAAATCACATGGCAACGCAATATTCTGTCTACTCGGCGGTTTGTGAAGTGTTAAAAACTGGAGACACTGAAAACGAACACTGGCAATGACAGTGTAACACAGACTAGGCATTGCTAACATATAATGGCTCAGGTCCCCCGCAGGAGGGGCGGCGCGAGGGGGTGAGGGGGGTATGAGGGAGGATATCACAAAGGGTTCCTGGAAAAGGAGAGGGAAAGCCTAGCTTGTGGGGGCGGATGGGACGGGACGGGGAAGGAGAGAGGGGGCGTACAAATACAGGGACAGATTAAGATTGGTTTGATGGGTGGATGTCAGGACGGAGGGCGTCATCTGGGAAGGGAAAGTGACGGCCGTTACTTTCGGAGAGGATGTGGAGAGTTTGAAGGTAATGGGGTGGCAGAGGCCCAGGATGCAAGAAAAGATGGCATTGAACTGGGTGCTGGGAATCGAGATTGTGGTGGTGGAGGTGTTCGACGAACGTGAGCAGGTGTGGTAAAGGAATAAAGTCGTAAAGGATCCATGTGGGGGAAGGGAGGTGGATGTGTTAAGGGAGGCGGAGGGCGTGGCGTTCAAGGATCTGAATGGATTCGTAGTGGCAGGGAGAGAGGAGACTTAAGCTCGATGGAAGCAGCATACGATAGGAGGCATTATGTGATAGTATCTGAAGGGGATGATGGAATGGTTGAGGCCCCATTTCTGGCCAGAGAGGAGTTTGAGGAGGTTGGCGCGGGAGAGAGCTTCATCACGGAAGGGTTGCAGGTGGTGTTTCCAGGAGTGGGAGCGGCAGAGAGTAGGGCCTAGTTTTTTATTAATTCGTGTAAAAAGCGTTGCATACAAAAGGTCAAAGACAAGAGTATGACTATGATACAAAACAAAAGAGATTATATACAGGGTGTTTCACTAAGTGTGTTTGCCTCTGTAACTTATAAAATAATAGGTGACGGGAAATTTTAATGCAGTAGGTCAACACAAGAATGTTACACTTTCTGAGAAGCTATGAACATAGTTTATTGTATCATTTTCCAAAGAGTTACAGCACAAAGATATATTTCTTTTAAATGGAACAATAGTTTTTCTATCGTGCATTGGATTCGTTGAAACCAGCTACTTCCAATTCAATTCAAACTACATTCCTAACACTCTTGATTTGGGAGCTACAACCCTTCAAAGTTTCAGGGGCAGATACCACCCGCTGTACATAATACATGGCTGTGTGGTGAGTGTTGGACGTTATGGCGGTGTTAAGTTGATTTACATGAGATGTTCAAATGTGTGTCCATGTCCCTCAATGCATAGTGCAATGCTCCGTCGAAAGGATCTGCGGACGAGGTGTAACATCGCCGGTGTGACAGAGCGACATGCGTCCTCGATGCGCCATTTTAGATCATCTGGGGATGTGAGCTCAGTGACATAGACGATCTTTTAGATATCCCTACAGAAAGAAATCTACTGCTGTTAAATCGGGCGACCTTGCGGGCCATGAATGAGGACCATGGCGCCCCAACCATCTTCCTGCAAACCTGTTGTTTAGTTCTTCCACAACAGCACGCGCAGAATGGGCTGGGTGACCATCGTGCTGCATCCACATATGGACTCTCTTATGTAGACACACATGTTCAAGGAGACCACCCAAACTGTCGGCTATAAAAGCGCGATATAACTCACCTGTCAGTGTACCTAGGAAGTAGTGTGGACCGATGGTTTCATCCCCAAGGATTCCACCTACATTGACGCTCGACAGGTCGTACCCACCGAGGATTGTCTGCGGCCCAGTAGTGCATGTTATGGCGATCCACTGCACCATAATTTGTGAATGTGGACTCATCAGAGAACATAACACTTTGTGAAGACTCCAGCGTGACATTACGTATGACCAGCGCACAGAATGTCACTCTTACACGGAAATCGTTCCCATGCAGCTCCTGTGTCAGTGACAGGTGGTACGGGTGAAACCTATGGCCGTGTACTATACGCCACCCAGATGTGAGACTGACACCAGCGACTGCAGCAACGGCTCGTAAGCTGACCTGAGGATCGTGTTGTAGTGCAGCTAAAACAAACACCTCCGTCTCCTCACTTCTTGCAGGTCTTCGTCTGTTACTGCAGCGTATTACCAAGCTGCCTGTTTCCCGAAGTCGTTGTTCGGCACGTAAGATCGTAATGGCTGCCGGGGCTCTTCGCCTGGGATATCTCACGGCATACGCCGTGGCTGCTTCAGTGGCATCGCGTCGGCACTCGCCGAGCATCAGCAACATGTGAACGTACTCGTTGTTCGTGTATGCCATCGTCATCCGATGTCAGTAACTGTGGTATATTGAGCCCCGGTTGTTTGATTGGCTCCAACTGTAGGGTATACGGCCGTGTGCGGCGACAGTCGGCAGCTTAACAGCGCATCGAGGAAGCTTCTCGCTCCGTGACACCGGCGACGTTACAACTCGGCCGCATCACATTTAGAAGGCGCATTGCATTAAGCGCAGCGTTTGTGGTATCTGCCCCTGAAACTGTGAAGGGTTGTAGCTCCCAGTGATAGAAATGTAATTTACATTGATTTGGACGCAGCTGGTTTCAACGAATCCAATGCACGATAGAAAAATACTATTGTTTCATTTAAAAGAAATATATCTTTGTGCTCCAACTCTTTGGAAAATGATACAATAAATTATGTTCATAGCTCCGCAGAAAGTGTAACATTTCTTGTGTTGACCTACAGCATTAAAATTTCCCGTCACCTATTATTTTATAAGTTACAGAGGCAATATACTATATGAGGCAATATACTATATAGGTTACAGAGGCAATATATATATATCAGCGGCATCATTGTTGACAGTACAAACAACTTTGACTTGCAGATTAGAAACATACAAGAGGAGAAAATAATTGCAGAATTGAAAACATTGTAAGGGCATAAAATAGAGGGAAAGTAGACTATAACGAGAGCACACGTTTAAAATCACATGGCAACGCAATATTCTGCCTACTCGGCGGTTGGTGAAGTTTTAAAAACTGGAGACTCTGAACACGAACACTGGCAATGTCACTGTAACACTGGCACAGGATCCCAGCAGGGGATGAGGACAGGAGGGTCGGCGAGAGGGGGTGAGGGTGGATGAGGGAGGTAATCACAAGGGCTCTTGGGAAAGGAGAGGGAATGTCTAGCGTGCTGGGGCGGATGGGACGGGAGGGGGAAGGAGAGAGGGGGCGTACAAATACAGGGACGGATCAAGGTTAGTAGGATGGGTAGATGTCAGGACGGAGGGCGTCATCTGGGAAGGGAAAGTGATGGACGTTACTTTCGGAGAGGATGCGCAGAGTGTGGTGTTGAAGGAAGGGAGGGTTAACAAGGTAATGGGGTGACAGAGGCCAAGGATGCAAGAAGAGATGGGATTGAAGTGGGAGCCGGGAATCGAAGTTGCGGAGGTGGAGGTGTTCGACGAACTTGAGCAGATGTGGGAAAGGAATGTCGTAAAGGATCCATGTGGAGGAAGGGGGGTATGCCTTAAGGGAGGCGAGGGGCTTGGCGTTCAAGGACATGAAGGGATTCGTAGTGGCAGGGAGAGAGGAGACCCAAGCACAATGAAAGCAGCATAGGTTAGGAGGCATTATGGAATGGTTGGTGAAGAGCATGATGGAAGGGTTGAGGCCCTGTTTGTGGGCAGAGAGGAGTTTGTTGTCGCGGGAGAGGCTTTCATCGCGGAATGTTTGCAGGTGGTGTTTCCACGACAGGGAGCGGAAGAGAGTAAGACCTAGGTTGTTTATTTATTTATTCGTGTCAAAAACGTTGCGTACAAAAGGTCAAAGACAAGAGTATGACCATGATACAACACAAAAGAGATTATATGTAAACAAATTACAAAACTATTAAATATAATCAGACCAAAAATTAGGAAGCTGGACGGCATTCTACTTGGCCTGCAACAGATCCTCCAGCGTGCGGATACTGGGCACTGAGGACAGCTGTGCAGGTGCTTGCTGGTTGGTTCGGATCCACATTCACAGAGAGTTGATTCATTCCCGAGTTAGTTCCGTCTGGCCATGTTGTCCTTTGTTCTACCCACCCCACTCTTAGTCTGTTGAGGGACTTCCACGTTTTCCACGGTAGATTTTCGCCTGTGGGGAAGGCCTCCAGAGGTGGAATCCATGTTGCGATGTCAGCATTTCTGGTCATCCACATGTTTCGTCGTGCCGTTGAAGGTGATGTACTGCAGTTGACAGTAGCTGTCATAAAACTCTTCCTGGATTTCAGCCTACTTGGGACAGTTTGGTGTCCATGTAGCGGGTAGGCAGCGTTTTGTTCTACTTTGCTTCTCTCTACATTTGCGTCAACTTCCCTTCTTATATCTGGTGGGGTCTATCCTCACGAAGTTGTATAGTTTGTGAGTAGGTCTTACCCCCTGTTGTTATTCTACAGGTCTCGTTGAGGGCAACATCCACATGCCTGGCATGGACAGATGTATACCAAACAGGGCAGGCGTATTCAGCAGCAGAGTAACATAGTGCAATGGCCGTTGTTCTGAGAACTGTTGGTTGGGCACCCCATCCGCTGTCTGTGAGTTTTCTGGTGATGTTATTGCGTGTGGATACGTTTTGTTTTATGTTTAGGCAGTGCTTCTTGAATGTCAACGCACGATCCAGTGTGACCCCCGGGTATTTTGGGCTATGACAGTGCTCCAGCTCTGTGCCATTCCATATGACTTTTAATTTTTTGTTGGCGTTTCTGTTTCGTAGGTGAAAAGCGCATACTTGAGTTTTAGCTGTATTGGGCTTCAAGTAGTTCTTTTCATAGTGTGCTGAAAGAGTTTTAAGACCATATGTTAGATGTCTCTCTACAGTTTCGAAATCTTTGGCTTGAGATATTAGTGCCAAATCAACAGTGTAGATGAAGCTTTTTGTGTTAGGAGGCTGTAGCTGGTGGTTGCTATACATGTTAAACAAGGTTGGTGCCAGGACACAGCATTGGGGCAGACCGCTTTTCTATATTATTCATCTGCTTTTCTTGCCATCTAGTTCAACATAGAATTTACGATTCTGGGGTAAAGTACCTATAAAGCTGGTAAAATCATAGTCTCCCGTTAACTTATATAGTTTGTGCAACATAATTGGTTTGCGGGAATGTGCGGTCATGGAGCATAAGCTTGAGGTCACGTGGCAACAAGTTTCTAAAAATGCACTGTTCATAAAATCACTTTGTTGAATAATTGTGTTATCGGGATCCTGCAACTGGTTTGTTGATATTTCAATTTCTTCCTTGAGCCCATATACACCTGCAGCTGTGAATTTCGATGAAGTTTTTGTTCACGCAGTTGGTCAGTATGAAGCGAGGAATGTCATCCTATACGCAAATTAGCAGTATCTATTAGCCATAGATTGAAATTCTTCTGTCTTGACCCGTTCTGGATGCCAAGATTCTGATCTGATAATATCTGCAGATGAAGGTTTCCCGTTCACAGTTCGCCTATCTTATTCTCGTGATATCCAGATAATTGATTTTTGCATTATTTTCGTGGTCTACTGTAAATTTTCGAGCACTCGTTCTCTGTTCTATGTCATGAACATCGTTGTAGTCTCCTTTAACAAAATGTCGTCATTCACATAGCGGTAGTAGTGGCGAACTTTATTGGCTACTGTAGAGTTGTTAAGAGCAGTCGGGCCTGGATATCATTTGGATTGGTAAACATCCGCGTCTGCCGAGTGCAGTAGGCATGCGGCGTGTACTCAGCGCTTTTGAGGCTAACTGAGGAGCTACTTGACTGCGGCTACGATCACGAAAACCGACACAACGGCTGGGAGTGCGGGGCGCGGTCCACGTCCTCTTCCACATCACATCCGGTGACGTCTTCGCCGGAGAAAGACATGGCAACCTGTCGGGGACAGTCCCGAACTGGGCAACTTTTAGTGGCCATTAGAGGGGTACTCTGGGAAGGACAGTTAATTCCACACTCGAACTGGGCAACTTCTGCTCGCAGGTAGCAGGATGGTCTGACCTGCAGTATTACATTAAAAATTTTCATTCGATAAATAATTTGTTTACGATGCTTATCGCTGACCACAGCTTTGGCAGATAATTTCGTTCTTCGTGTATTTCTGATTTTCATCTATCTTTTACGAGCTGCCCAGAACGCATTTGTGCACTTCGTCTTTTATGTTTTACCCTTCGATAAGATTAGACGTACGTCAGGGGCTTCCTTACTACCAAATGTAAGTTTGTGAGTTCCTTTGCCTCTATAAATATGAAAATATAGTTGGTAAAATTAAAATCTTTTATTTATTAAAAATGACCCACCTTTAATAATTCATGAAGTGTTTCTATTTTTCCAGCAGTAATCTTGATTATGCAACATTAAAAACATTTTTAAACGGTCGTTCAGTTAGTACAATCTGCCCCAAGCCAACCAAACATCATTTTACACAATGCAGCAAGAGTTTTTACAGCTTCATCTGCTACATCCAGTCAACTTAACATAATCATCATGGTAAGAAAGGCCATCGCGGAATCTGCTAGTTTCTTTGTGTAATATTGTGCTCAGGTTTTGCTTTCATTCCAAATTACTACTGCCGCTAAACTTTAAAGTCAGGTTCCGCTTCCTTTTTTGAGTTTACTAATTATAAAGTTACCTAAATGTGTCAGAGCCACCAAATTATTTTCTTGTATTATTGTACCATTAGTGAACTTTAATAGCGGCTACGAACAGCAACTACTATTTCAACACCTGATCGGAAGAAAGAAAACGCAATATTACAGAGCCAAAGCGTTCCTGGTCCTAACTATAATTACTCTGTGCCCTACCTGAACTCGTTAGTACTGTGAGTGACATCAGCTCGCTGACATCTGTGTTTAGTTTTGTGCTTCGGTTTAGTCATGGAAGCGAATAATACGGCAGAAAGCCCCGATTTGCAAAGTTATTAGTGATCGTGGAATTTGATCTGTGACTGTTATAATTTGAAACCTTACAGAAGAGTTGTACCAACGGAAGAACGTGGATGGCGATGCTGCGGTAAACGTTCGCGGTGTGATTTTATTTACAGTAGATTTACATCACCAAATTTTCGGATTACACAACATAAAACTACATTGATGAAGAAGATGCAGCCTTTCCTCCAAACGTTTGGGCAGCAGATTGCGCTTCCTTGTTGAGGACGACTGACGCTTGCGAAAGTTTCCATTCCCAATTCAATGCTTCATGTGAATCTCCTCAGCTAAACATCTTTGGGTTTGTGAAAAGTCTGGAGCATGGACAAACTGATACTTATATAAGAATCAACTCAGCAAAAACTAATATCACCATCCAAACGGACTCAAAAATCAGGAAGAGGCACGCTTTACTACAACAGAAATAAGAATTACTTACGAATGGTGAAATTTGCAAATTATGCTTTGTAAAGTGCGTTTCATACCAAGCAGTCGTAAGCAGAAAATGCGCCAAACTAAATGGAAATATTTTTGTACGTGAAATTTGTAATATAATATTTTTATTTGTATATAATTTGTTTGTTTTTAGATCTAGTTCCTTGGCACAGTATTGACATTATTCCTTAAGGACTCTACAAATAGGGGCGGAGGTTGCGCATTTGGTAAGATTAGATTTTGGAAGCGTTTTGCGTGATTGTGCAGTCGGTCTGCCAGAAGCAGGTACGAGTTGCCCAGTTCGTGCGTGTCAATCAGGGGTCACTTTGGGGACAGTTGCCCAGTTACAGTCTTCCGTTTATCACCAACAGGTAGAAGTTGCCCAATTCGGGAGCCCCCGGTCGGTACCCGGTTCAGCCTTTGAAGCCTCTGTTGGACGGAATTAGCTAAGTTTTAAGGTTGTTAGTGAAAAATTGGTTTCCCAAATGATGAAGGAAAATTTCGGTCATCATGCTGGCTCAGAGATTTCCCATGTCTAGCCCTTATGTTTGGTGGTATATCTTTCCGCTGAGAGTGAAAAAGTTGTTGGATAATGTTAGTTCTAGAAGCTCCATAAATTCAACAACTTCTCCTGTAGAATTTTTTTGGTGTATCATCAGGTTGTTCTTTATTATGTCTAACGTTTCATGGACAGGAATGTTGATGTTTGAGATCACCTCGTCTAGGACTACAAATATGGAATCATCTGGTATGACAGTATCCATTAACTTTGTCTGCAGATTCGTATGAATTTTTTAGACTATACTGTTGGTAAAATGTGTATAACGTTTTCAACCTTTGTATTAGTGTATCATTAATTACAGCAGTAGAACGCTGCCTGGTGTTGCATATAGGCCTTATGGACCTGTTTTGCCCCGACGGGGAGCGGCCGAGTGCATTGAGGGGCTATGCTGCAATGCCCGAGGCCGTTCACCGTCGGGGATTCGAATCCCCCCCCCTCCCTGACATGGTTGTTTGTGTCGTCTTTAGTATATGCTAGTTTGAAAGTACTTTGTAAGTTTAGGGACTGATGACCCCGCAGTTAAGTCCTTTAAGCTTAGAAAACATTTGAAAATATGGACTTTTTTTATGTGGCTTTATCTCTGCACAAGCGTCTGGTGTTTGCATATTCATGGCAATATATATTGCTTTTTCTCTCTGTCAGAGAAGACAAAATCAAAGTTTTGGGTTTTCTGTTTTACTTGTACGTGAAAATTTGTTGCATCTCTAGTTTTGCCGCGGTGGAGTAGCCGAGCGGTCTAAAGCGTCTCTCTGTGGAGCGTGCGGTTACTCGCCGTGGAGGTTCGAGTCCTCCCTGGGGCATGTGTGTGTGTTTGTCCTTAGCTTAGTTTACCTAGGTTTAAGTAGTTTGTAAGCTACGGACCACGCAGTTTGGTCCGATAGATATACAAACATTTGAACATTTTTTTATCTCTAGTTTCCTCGTTAATCACGTTATCAGAAAACAATTATTAGTTTCGTTTACGTAGACGTCGTATCTGACAAGTCCCTGTGTTGACTTTATCCGCCCTTTTGATTATCGCTTTATTCATCTTTAACTTACTATTTAAAGGCTTTATGATCTTAGTTTCGTTATTATGTTTTCTATCCCACTGCGGCTGTGTTTTTAGCGCGTTGGTGATCTTGACTATTACGTTATTCAGTTTATGATCAGGGAGATTTACTATATCACAAGCGCATCTAACTTCCGTTATAAGTTTTTCAACATCTCTCTCCCCTAATTTTGGTTTGTGATTATATTTTAAGCCTTTTCACTAAAGAGAGATTACGTCATGTGTAAAAGGAATATCCGTAAGTTTTTCAAATTTGGCGAAGAAATCTTATTTCTTACAATGCCTTGCAATTAATTTTGCATTTTGTGCAGTAGACAATCTTTTAGTTATAATTAAGTGCAATATGTATGGAACTTCATTTAATACGTCATTGTTCTTGTACGACTCCCATTTCTTCTTTTACGCACATTATTTTATTTTTCCTCTCCCGCTCGAACTGTTGCTTTCTTCCTTGATCTTGACTTTTCATAATTTGGAACAATATTCTGATAGAAGAATTCCTCGTCAAACTTAATATTTTATTTGTCCTTCTTGTCTTCATAGATATGAGGATCCTGTAATTTACAGATTTTAGCTTTGCTTCGCACATCCTCCTCCCACAACTTCCTCCTACTGTCTTCAGAAACCTGATAACAATATTTCAGAAAGTGTGATGACGAACTAGACGCAGAAAAATTGCGCCGCATCAAGGATATGTACGAATTCCTTGATAGGTCTTATGTATAGTTCCCGAAATGACCGATTAAATCGCCAAAATCGCTTGCATAGGAATTATTTATAACAAAATGTCCAAATGTTTTTAAATCTATGGGACTTAACTACTGGGGTTATTGGTCCCTAAGCTTACAAACTACTTAAACGAACCTAAGGACAAACACACACACACACACACACAGAGAGAGAGAGAGAGAGAGAGAGAGAGGGAGGTCCGAGTGAGGACCTGAACCTCCAACGGTGAGCATTCGCTCTCTACGCAGCAAGGCACCTTAGAACGCTCGGCCACTCCACCGCTACTAAATTATTTATTTCACATCACTAGTTTTGGCATATGTTGCTGCCATCCTCAGATTTCAATAAGACCATAAGATAAACGTCTACCTCCTGTTCAAATTGAGAACGTACACAAAATTTATATAAATATCACCACAATGAATCGTCAAAATCATAAAGTATGGGTCGCCAAAATGTGATGCACGAACGTTAGCACGTTAACGCAATGACCAGTCAGCCCCGCAGCTCAGTCGATAGCGTCCCTGATTACCACGCAGAGGTCCCGCGTTCGATTCCCGGCAGGGGATTGGGTGTTGTGTTGTTCTGAAATTCATTTTCATCATCATAGACATACAATTCGCCGAAATAGCGTCAAGTAAAAAGACTTGCACTAGGCGGCCAAACAATCCCAAATGGGATCTCCTGGCCAAAAATGACATCCGGTCATTTCATTTTCATTACCCAATGGTCTAAAGTCGTCGTTGTCAGTCGCTGAATATCTTGACATTCATGCATCACATATCGGTGGCCACATGTTTTGTTCTGTACGTTTATGCACTGGACGATGCAATGTGAAGATAATTTCATACTGTTTGGACACGGTCTCAATATGACGACGAGGTAGTAGTTTTCCAATAGTTTCATAAATATCTTCTGAGGATGGCAGTTAGAGCTACCGAAACCAGTAATGGAAGTTAATAATTCCCAAGCAAGCCACCGTGGCCCTTGAAACAATTAAATTATTGATTTTATAGAGTTGCTGTAAGAGAGACAGAACACAAGGGGACATCACGGTAAATAATAATCATTGAACTAAGCACTTTATGTTGAACATTAAAGAAACAAGCAGCTTGTGTTGTTTCCTATTTTTCAATTGTGAAATATCCGTTATTGCTTGTCCAAAATATCGTTAAAGAAATAAAGTCATTTTGATACCTGTCTGACATTATGCTGATAGTTAAATTCTGCACTGGAGTGATACATGACAAAACATATTTGCAACGAAAGATAATACATTCAGCTGTGTTCAATGTATTTATTTAGCAACCAGTTTAGACGGTCAATACCGTCATCTTCAGGCCCTTAAAATAAGAAACCCGCAGTCAATATAACTGGTATCGCACATTAGTCCAAAATTATAGCAACAAGGAACAACATTTTTCGTTACAAGATAAACAGCCTCTGGTTCTCAGTTGGACAAAGTTAAACATATTTGCTTTCACCTCCATTACCGACAATATTGAGTATCACAAGCACAAGGAAAGTTCACGTCATGTCCTGTCACGGCCTCTGCTGAGTAACAAGCGAGTCAGTAGACCTTCTGATCGCTGCGTACTCCTGAATAGATCGAGGTTAAGGCAACACCGCCTACGTCGGTGGGCCGTTCCAATTTCCAGCGTAGAATGTAAACCCCCAGCCCTCCTCAGAAACTTGTAATAGATTCGTCAAGGGCGCCGCTAACTAGAACTCCCCTGTGTCAGCAGAGATTGCAGCGAGAATCGATAACTCCGAAAGCAGCTTTGACTAAGGATATCTGCGTTCACGCCCGAACTTTTCGAGAATATAAACGTTCTCTACTGGTTTCCAAGAATACAAACGTTCTCTGCTGGTTTTACAGTCATCTGTTCATATTAAGTCCATTTTCACTGCTTTATCATTATTCACAAACTATACATGGTACAGAAACTATAGGGATACAGTAATTTTAGATATTTACGAATGTCTTTTTTAATTAGCCCTTTCTGTTGGTTTCTTTTTCTCAGTTGGTCTTTCGTTTATGATGTATTTATTTTTTCAATGTACATTTTTCTACAATCACCAATTTTGCTTGTTACTTTCGCTGTTCTTTTATATTCATGAATTTTGACTACTATTATACACAAAAATGATATGTCGTCAATCCGTAGATAGTGTAGAATCTACTTTGATAAACTAATTTTTTTATACTCACTACATTTCTTCGACTTCAATAATAAGGCCATCGTCACATTAAGTTACAGACAAATTATGTGACTAGTTTCGCTGAAGAAAAGTTTTGTTATGTTACTGGAACATAGTTATAAAGTAATGTCAAAGAAACAAGAAAACAGAATTTTGCTCTGTAGCGAAATGTGCGCTGGTATAACACTTCCTGGCAGACTTGAACCAGGATTCAATCTCAGCTGTGAGGACGGACCATGGGGCGTATACAGAAAGCTCATCGATAGAGCAAAGATCCATGATTCGGATTTCTTTTTGGCTCACAGTTTAGCCATGAAGTTTCATATCAGAAACGACTACACTGCAGAGTGTAATTGTAAGTCTGGTACCAACCACTTGTGGGATATGGATTTATATTTAGATGCAAAGACCACCTATTTACGAAAAATAGTATGTAGCATTACATCTAAATTCCTTCTCTTCCAATTTTTTTCAATGCTCAGGTTTCACTTCCAGACAAGACTGTCCTGTAAACATATATCCTCAGAGAATTCGAATATCATTGATCTAGTTTATTTCGATACTTTTCATCCGTTACGTTACTAACTTCTGTTTGTGTTACCAACTGTTAGGTGTGTCTATGATATCAGTGATCTCATTTTCTCACGCATTTCCCCTTAACTCCCCCCCCCCCAACTGCGCGTGTGTATGTGTGTGTGTGTGTGTGTGTGTGTGTGTGTGTGTGTGTGTGTGTGTGAATGGTAGTGAAACTTTTTTCCTTCTTTTATTTATTTATATATTGTTTCTTCCTCTCTCTCTTTTCCTTTTTTTCTTTGCATGTGTTTCTCTATGCTTTTACTTTTACATTTCCTTTATTATATTTGACAATTCCATAAATTTAGAACATGTTTGTTTGAATGTATGATATTCTGAATGCGATGCGCCTGTGTTGGTTGTAGATCTTCATTGATTTTCATTTCTTGTTCAACACTGCTGAGTCGATGGCGGTGGTAGTTTACGTGTTCTGGAAATGTAATTTGTGCCTTCGTAGCTTCGAAGCTGGTTGTTTAAAATTTACATGTAGGGTTACTGCAGTCTCATGTATTAAACATAAGCCTTGTTTCTTTAGTATGTATCCTCTTTTATTTGTTAGTTTATATGTATCGTGCGTGTGTGTGTGTGTGGTGTGTGTGTGTGTGTGTGTTTGTGTGTGTGTGTGTGTGTGTGTGTGTGTGTTTTTAACACGAATGATAAATATTTGAGAGAGGGAAGGATAGCAGATTTCGAAATGTGTTCGTAGAGACGAATGTTGATTATTAGATTGCGTAACAAGTAGGGAGTTACTAAAAAACTGGGGAGAACGGAAGTATCTGGCATACCTTGAGTGAAAGAAGGGATCGATTGGTAGCACAAATTTTGACACATCATGGCATCGTGAGTTTAGTAGTGAAGGGAAGTGTGTGGGTAACTGTCTTAGAGGGCGCCAAGAGACGAATCTTGTAAGCAGGTTCAAACGGACAGGGGTTGCCCTTCTTACGTCATGATGAAGAGGTCTGCTTATGGTAGTGGCGCAGACCTTTATCGTATCAGTCTCCAGACTGAAGACCACAACAACTCTTTCTCTAACTCTGCATTAACCTATTTATTGAGTGTAACATATTTCTCATTGCTGCTAGCTTCTCTCTAAGAGGATGGTTCGATGTAAACTTTATTATTGTGTCTGAGTTTATTGGTTTCAACAAACGTTGGCTAATCCGTGTATCCGTGAGTGCTAAACCTGCAAGATTAGCAGAAGAACTTCTTTCAAGCTTGGAAAGCAGGAAGCGTGGTACTGGCGGAACTAAATCTGTAAAGAGAGGCCGTAAATCGTGCCAGGATAGCTCAGCCGGTAGAAATGTTCCCTGTGAATTTTATGTTTTCATTGCGAGGTCCATCATATCTTCTGTTTGGATTATCTACCACACAATTCACATCAGTCTTATACCTGTGCTAACATACAATTTTACAGTATTTATCAATTTTGGTTTTATAAATGAGCTACACAAATTATGAGTTCTGACATTATCGAAGGATAAAAAATCGGTATTTTATGAATTTAAAAACTTTAATTTTTATTTTTAAAAAATTCTTAAAAACACCTAGCCGCAGAAGAAATAAAAATATTCTATATTGGTGACTTGATTTACCTTTCCAGTCATTTTCAGACAATAGATGGATAAAAAAGTACGAGTTACGTCCCTCAGAGTCTTTAGGCCAGTCATTCTATAAAAATTACAATTTGTTGACAAGAATGTGATGAAACGTGTTCAATGATAATAAGTCAACACTCTTGCCAACTACTAACAATTTTTGTATATTGACTGGCCGAAAGCTACTAAAAGGGAATATAACCATTTTGATAAAACAATTTAAATATCGTCACGTGTGCCTAATTTTCCTAATGAGATGAAAAGACAATCGTTAATAAAGCCGATGATATAGTGCAGGTTATATCCGGAAAGTTGCGGTACCGGCATTCGCAACAACGATCGATCGTGAGAGGGAAAGTATCGTGAAAAAAAATATATTTAGTAAATGCCGGACAAATACGACGCGGTAAATAAGTTTGAAAGCAAATGATTTTACGGTCGCCATTTCAAATTAAAAGCAAAATCATTAAGTCAAAAGTTAACGAAAACAAATGTAATTATTGATCTGTAAATTACTTAAATGGTAAGGCACTGAGTCTGTAGCATGCGGGCTAAATCAGGGATCAAAAGACACTTATACCACGCTTTCCTTGTTGTTGTGGTCTTCAGTCCGCAGACTGGTTTTATGCAGCTCTCCACGCTACCCTGTCCTGTGCAAGTCTCTTCACCTGAGAATATGAATGGCAACCTACATCCTTTTGAATCTGCTTACTATATTCGTCCCTCGGTCTCCCTCTACGATTTTTACCCAACACGCTTCCTTCTAATGCTAAGTTGACAATTCCTTTATGTCTCAGAATGTGTCCAACCAATCTATGTCTTCTCTTAGTCAGGGTATGCCAGAAACTCCTTTTCTCCCTGATTCGGTTAAGCACGTCCTCATTAGTTACGTGATCTAATTTTCATCACTCGTCTGTGACACCACATTTCAAAAGCTTCTATTATCTTTTGATCTGAGGCGGGCCGCGGTGGCCGAGGAGACTGAGGCGCTCCAGTCACGGTCTGCACGGCCACTACGAACGGGGGTTCGAATCCCGCCTCGGGCATGGATATTTGTGCCGTCCTAGTTCGTAAGTAGTTCATAAGTAGTTTGTAAGTTTAGGGACTGATGACCCCGTAGTTAAGTCCCATAGACTATACAAACATTTGAAAGTTTTTCTTTATCTGAACTCCTTATCGTCCACGTTTCATTCCCATACAATTCTACACTCCAGACAAATGCTGTCAGAAAGGACTTCCTAACATTTAAATTAATATTGGATCTTAACAAGTTTCGCTTCTTTAGAAACGCTTTTCTTCCCATAGCTATTCTGCATTTTATATCTTCTTTACTTCGGGCATCAGATCTTACTACCCAAATAACAAAATTCATCTACTACTTTTATTGTCTCATTACCTAATCTAATTTCTTCAGCATCACCTGATTTTCTGACATTGCATTCCATTACCTTCGTTTTAGTCTTGTTAATGTTCATCTTATATCTTCCTTTCAAGACACTGTCCATTCCATTCAATTCTCTTTTAGTTCTTTTGCACTCACTGACAGAATTACTATGTCATCGGCAAACTGCTATGTTTTTATTTCTTCTCTCTGCACTTTAATGCCCTCTCCAAATTTCTCCTTCCATTCCTTCACTCTCTGTTCTGAACAACATTGGGGAAAGGCTACAACCCCGTCATACTTCCTTCCCAACCTCTGAGTCCCTTTCTTGCCCTTCGACTCTAATAACCGCTATCTGGTTTGTATACATCGGTTGAATATAACTGTTCGCTCCCTATATTTTACCCCTGCTACCTTCAGAATTTGGAAGAGTGTATTCTAGTCGACAATGTCAAAAGCTTTCTCCAAATCGAAAAAAGCTAAAACCGTAGGTTTCCCTTTCCTTAGCCTATCTTCTAAGTTAAGTCGTAATGTGAGTATTGCCTCCCGTATTCCTACATTTCTTCTAAATCCAAATTGATCTTCCCCGAGGTCGAATTCCACAAGTTTTTCCATTCGTCTGTAAATAATTCGTGTTAGTAATTTGCAACCATGACTCATTAAAATGCTTTCTTTGGAATTGGAATTACGATATTCTTCTTCAAGTCGGAGGGTATTTCCCCTGTCTCATACATCTTGCATACCAGGTGATACGATTTTTTCATGGCTGGCACTCCTAACTACATCAGCAGTTCAGACAGAATATCATCTACTCCAGGGCCTTGTTTCGACTCAAATTCTTCAGCCCTCTGTCGTATTCTTCTCGCAGTATCATATCTTCTATCTCATCTTCCTCCACTTCGTTTTCCATTTCTAGAATACTGCCTTCAAGTTTATGTCCTTTGTATAGGCCCTTCCACAGTTCAGCTTTTCCTTCTTTGGTTAGTACTGATTTTCCGTCTGAGTTCTTGATATTCATACAGCTGCTTTTCATGTCTCCAAATATCTCTTTTATTTTCCTGTAGGCGGTATCTATCTTTCCCCTAGTTATGCATTCTTCTACGTTTCTGCATTTCTCCTCTAGCTATTCCTGCCTAGCCAGTCTGCACTTCCAGTAAATCTCATTTTTCAGACGTTTGTACTCCATTTTTCCTGTTTCACTTGCTGAATTTTTATATTTTCCCCTCTCGTCAATTAAGTTCAGTATATCCTGTGTTATCCAGGGATTTCTACTAGGCCTTGTCCTTTAGCCTAATGGTCCTCTGCAGCCTTCACTACCCTTCCTCGCAGAGCTACCCATTCTTCTTCTACTGTATTATTTCCCCCCGTTTCAGCCAATCCTTGCTTAATGCTCTCTCTGAAACTCTCAACCCCCTCTGGTTCCTTCAATTCGTCCAGGTTCCATCTCCTAACCTTTCTACCTTTCTGCAGTCTCTTAAGATTTAATTTACAGTTCATAACGGGGGACTGATGACCTACGCAGTTTTGTCCCCCTAAAACATCAAACCAACCAACCAACCAACAGTTCATAACCAATAAGTTATGGTCAGAGTCTATATCGGCCCCTGGATATGTCTTACAGTTTAGAACCTGGTTTCTAAATCTGGTCCTTACCATTATAAAGTCAGCCTTCTTTCATGATGATTCAATAAAGTGTTGGTGATCATTAAATTGTGCTCTGCGCAATATTCTACCAAGCGATCTCCTCTTTTATTCCATTTTCCCAGTCCATATTCACCTACTACATTTCCTTCTCTTCCCTTTCCTACTACCGAGTTCCAGTCCCCCATTACAATCAGGTTTTCGTCTCCCTTAACTTCCTGAATGATTTCTTTTATCTCCTCATACATTTTGCCGATATCCTCATCATCAGCCGTGCCATTTGGAAGCTTGTACTACTGTGGTCGGTGTTGGCTTCGTGTCCATCTTTACTACGATAATGCGTTCACTATGCTGTTCATAGTAACTCACTCGCATATTTTCTTATTTATTGTCAGACCTACTCCTGCATTACCACCAACTGACTTTGTACTTATAACCCTGTACTCACCTGACTAAAATTCCTGTTCATCCTGCCACCGAACTTCACTAATTCCTACCATAACTGACTTTAACCAATCAATTTCTCTTTTCAAATTTTCTAGCTTACCTACGCGATTAAGGGTTACAACATTCCACGCTCCGACCCGTAGAATGCCTGTTTTGTTTTTCTTGATGACGACGTCCTCCTGAGTAATCCCCGACCGAAGATTCGAATGGGGGACTATTTTACCTCCGGAATATTTTACCCAAGAAGACGCCATCATCATATAGTCACACAGTAGAGCTGCTTGTCCTCGGGAGAAGTAACGACTGTATTTCCTCTTGCTTTCAGCCTTTCGCAGTAGCTGCATGGCAAAGCCATGTTAGCTGATGTTACAAGGCCAGCTCAGTCAATCATTCAGACTGTTGCCCCTGTAAATACTGAAAAGGCTGCTGTCCCTCTTCAGGAACCACAAGTTTGTCTGGCCTCTCCACAGATAGCCCTCCGCTGTGGTTGCACCTACGGTACAGCTATCTGCTTCGTTTAGGCACGCAAGCCACCCCACCACGGCAATGTCTGTGGAAGAAACTTGTTTTCTGGCACTCTGTGTTTCTGTGTTGGGTCAAATAATCCATCTGCTAAAGAGAGACAAGGTCAAATGAGTATTCAGGCCTCACGCAATCACGCAATAGTACATAAAAACGATATATACATTGAAATTTAGATATGGTGGTGACTGTATTTTCGTGTCACACTGTAACTGCCACTCTAATTTTTATACATCCGCTTTAAAAAGGTATTAATTATTTGCTAAATTTCCTGGTACTGAGGATAGTATAGGAATTCCGCATATTTCAAAAAATATTCAACTGGAAACTGGAAGTTGTGTCGTCTAGTAATCAGTTTGAACGTAAATGATATTTCGGTTATCTTTACGTCCATGTTGCATAGGTAGCAATCGTTTAACATTTCTTATGATAACATGTAACAGTTCTTTTGCGAGATAAGGTGCGCTTTGACTGCAAGCAGTTTTTATTTAAAAATCACAACCGGTTTCCCGTTCTACAGCAGCAGCATCAGGTGCTTGTAAGTTATAATAAATGAAACTATCTTACAAGTTCGTCTGTAAAAAATTAAAAAAGAAATGTGCAATGTTGCGGTCGTCATGTTTAATGCGCTCGTCGTGGAGGGCGGCAAAACCTATGAGAAAAATAAATATTTGAAAAATGTATCTGGGGTTTACGCCGTAATATGTGCACGACGCGAAAATCCGATTATACTTTAAGGAAAACATAAGGTACCCTACCCGTACCATGTGTAAGCGGTGGTCACACGGCAGTGACCGAGGCAGTACCTGCGAGCACAGAATAACACAGAAGCCTTACTTATAATGACATGGAAATGGCCGACCGCGGTGGCCGAGGAGACTGAGGCGCTCCAGTCACGGTCTGCACGGCCACTACGGTCGGGGGTTCGAATCCCCCCTCGGGCATGGATATTTGTGCCGTCCTAGTTCGTAAGTATTTCATAACTAGTTTGTAAGTTTAGGGCCTGATGACCCCGTAGTTAAGTCCCATAAGCTTAACGAACATTTAAACAGGGAAATGAAGCCGTCTGAGAGCGCGACACCCAACCAACATGGCAGCCGAGCTCCAGCCGGCCACAGCTGCGAGCACAGGGTAGTTCATAGAGTTCGCTGTCTCTTAATTCCTTATTCATATATTTTAAGACTTTCCTTTTTTGACTATCTATTTTGGCCATAAATAATTACAAATTTAAAGAAGAGATAGCAAACCATAACAAATGCAATAGAAGCACATTTTTCCTCTGTCTGTCCCTTTAACCTTTTATAAGTCGAGGAGTACCGAACGTATCATCATGCGATTTCTCTTAATTTCTTCTTTATAATATTGGG
Organism: Locusta migratoria; assembly: GCA_026315105.1. NCBI lineage: Eukaryota > Metazoa > Arthropoda > Insecta > Orthoptera > Acrididae > Locusta > Locusta migratoria. The sequence continues at coordinate 887,350,841 of CM048745.1, forward strand.
ATAATCTTAAGCTATATTTAATGTCAATACCAATATGTGAAAAAAAAAGAATCATAACGCAGAATCGTTCACCGCTTCTGCACTTTAGTCAGCTCTGGAGTGCATTTGTCTAACTTTTACGAGTGAAGAGTGAACCACATTTAACATTTATCTGTTCTAAAGCGCTGGCCCCAGATGGCTTAAGACTAAAAATATATTGATTTTGGGAGATCTGTAAAATTTAGACATGATCTAGCGGCCTGTTTTTAAAAATCGTCATTAGTTCTAAAATTGCCGCGGTGAAGTAGCTGAGCGGTCTGAAGCGCCTCGCTACGGAGCGCGCGGTTGCTCGCCGTGGAGGTTCGAGTCCTCCCTGGGGCATGGGTGTGTGTGTTTGTCCTTAGGTTAGTTTACCTAGGTTTAAGTACTTTGTAAGCTACGGACTGATGACCACGCAGTTTGGTCCGATAGATTTACAGACATTTGAACATATTTGAGTTCTAAAATTCTAAAATATGTACTTTGGCGCAGGTCTCACAGTTTACGCTAGAAAGGTCACTAAAGTCCGGAACACGTAAGCCATTCTACGTTATTGTTCTTTTTTCAATTGGTTATCATTTTCGTATTGGCATTTTGAAGTCAGGATTATGCCGAAGAAATTGAAAGAAACCGCATCACAATACGTTCAGGTGTTCTCGAATTAAAGTAGTTTAAAGATTAACTGTGCAAGGCCGGGGCGGCTCAGCTAGTTCGTAATAAAATAAATAAAAAGTCTTAAGTCATAATTATTTAATACCGAAATTGTTTCCCAAATTAAAAATGTATATCAAATTTGGTCACAAAGTACAAGGTGAGTAGGCAACAGAATCTGTGCTCGCTGGTGGTCAAGCTTGCTGAAAATAACGAATAGAATTTGAAACGTTCCACAGCTCTATTGCTTCCAAATTTGTAAGATAACCAGGGCAGCTTAAATAAAAAGAAAATTTCATTTCATTATCTACAACTTTCTCGCTGACGAAAATTTCTTAACCAAAAAAAAAAAAAAAAAAAAAAAAAAGGTGGCTGACGACCAACATTTCCTTGTCGTAATTTTAATTTCATATAAAAGTAATAATTTCAATTATAATTTTTATGCAAAGACAATACGTATTGTACTTGCTAAGAACACTGTTGCGTTCCTTCAGTAGTCACCTGTCAGCGTGAAAATTTAGGTAATTTTTTTTTCTTATCCTAAGCGGTTCAAATGACAATGTAATGGAGGCTAGCGCCACTTGAAGAACTACGCATTTGTCGGCACAACTCCGTTTCTAAACCCATCCTAGGTGGGTGCTGGGCTTCACAGCCTGTACGATGATGTAGGCGGTGTTATTCTGTGTTCGCTGGACAGTACTGGCCATTCAAACGCGCGATTGCTGTTACCAGGGTGGCGTTAGCGTCGCTCAAAGCGGTGCCGTTTCCACTACAAGGCGTGAGGGTGCGAATGGCTGTACAAACACCAAAATCTTTGTGTTTATACATTCATACCCTTAGGGCAAGACTATAGTGAAAAATGAGTAAATAAGATGACAAAATAATATGTAACACCTCTGTTGTACCGCAACATTGCAGAGCGACATGAAATGTAACGAGTATTGCAGCCGGATAAATTGGCGGTAGCAGACCATTGTTTAACGGAAGGACACAAAATGATATATGATGAGACCCGTATAGTAACCAGTACCTCCGGTTTCTGGAACAGTGTTTACCAGAAGCCATTGATATCAGGTTGACGGACAATTTAATAAATAGAGACATGGGGGTTTCCTCTTAGTAGAACATGGAATCCATTATTAAATAATATCAAATTTCAATGTTCGACCCGGATTCCAGAACCTGGGACTGATTAATGTAGGTCCGATATATCGTTGTGGCCTGTTCCACTAGGGGCGGCGCCACCAGCCCTGACCAGGAGGTAGCAACTGTGACGGCCGGCGCATGCGCCGTGCGCGCGACCGACGCCTATATAGGACGCGGTACTTCCATCTTGCACCAGTATTCAGCGGTACTTAGCAGCAGAGGAAGTTCCTGAAGATGACGCACAGTTGTACCGTGTGAATCGGTGTGATTTTATTATCCGGCAGAAAACCCGCGAAGACTTCGAAGATTTGTCACGCCGGAAAAGCCTACGAAGTTACAACATGTAAGGACAGTTGTAAGGCGAACAGCCGATTTCGCTTTATTGGGAGAATTTTGGGAAGATGTACTTCTTCTGTAAAGCAAACCGCGTATACAACGCTTGTACGACAACGTCTTGAGTATTGCTCAGGTGTTTGGGACCCGCAGCAGATCAGTTGAAAGGAAGACATAGAAGCAGTTCAGAGGCGAGCAGCTAGGTTCGTTACTGGCGGGTTCGACCAATGCGCGAGTGTCACGGAAATGCTCCGGGAACTTAATAGGGGATCGCTGGAAGAAAGACGACGTTCTTTTCGAGAAATTCTGTTGAGGGATATTTTTGTTATTATTATTATTTTAAAACATATTGCTGTTGTCAGTGACCGTTAGAGCGAGAATGCAGAAAAAAGCAGCCCTCAGTCGCAAATTAAAAATTATTTGACCTGGTTTCGGCAATGACAATAATTGCCTTCATCAGATATTATAAAATAAAACATGTCACATAATAAAATATACAACTCAGCTGAAAAGCTTACGTCACAAAATTTAAATAGAAATTATTAGTAATAGGTAGCCACTATGGGCTGCACGCTAGCACGGAGGCATCAGACTATAATGAGTGAGTTGTATATTATGTGACTTATTTTATTTTATAATTTCTGATGAAGGCAATCATAGTCATTGCCGAAACCAGGTCAAATAATTTTTAATTTGCGACTGAGGGCTTGTGACACAACCGCGACTAATCAAACAGTCATGGGCCACTAAGTGTGGCACCCGTGCTAGCCTAAGGGCAAGACTTGGACCGAAACTACCCAAAGATTTATCCAAACAGGAAATAAATTGTGGAAGGCGATAACTAAGTTTGAAATAGGTGTAGCCTATAGCAGTAAAAGAGATCTGATTACAATGAAACAAAAAATTAACTTAGGTAATTTTGCAATTGTCGTGCTAATTAAAATTATTAACAAAAAGGTTCATTCATAAAAATGTATACACGGTCGCCAGCCTAATGAGGCATAACAATACCAAGCAGTGATAAAAATTCAGTTAAATTTAGAAGGTTGGTGTAGAATATATATAGGGTGGAAAAACTTTATCAGCAGTTTCATAAGAGATAAAAAAAATACCAATCACAAAAATAATAAAGATTTAAATGAAAGCAGTAATTATTTAAATTATTGTAACGGTAAGAGTCACCTCATCAGTTACTTTCTATTACTATAGAACATAGCGTGGAATGCAGCATTGCAGTGCAAGTGGCCCTCAGAAACAAACTTACTGAAAGGCTTATAATAAGTGGTAAAAAATAATAAACTACTGATATTATGGTCAGTGCTGTTCCTAAGATCTTTGTAAATAAGTAAGAAATTGGTTATGATAGTTAAAAAAACTTCTTAAATATCACTGACTAGTATGTATCACTTTCTTGAAGATAATGATATCTTTCTCCCTACCATGAAACTAATGATTCTGTTACATTTAACTATATTTTTCAATTACGACTTTGCTGAATCGATTCATCAGTTAAATCTGCTAGCCTGTAATCTAGAACGAGGTCACTCAAACTTTACTGATAATTTATAGGTACACTGTAATACATTTTTACTAATACCACAAATAGAATTTCGTGTCTGAACTATTTCAAGTATATGAACTGATTTAAATTAATTATGTGGCTAAACAGTAACTTATTCCTACCAATACTATTGTGCAAGAGCATTGAAATATATAGTTGCAGCACTGTATATTGTAATAAGAAAATTCTCCAAAAAATTTACATTATTAAAATTGATTGCTGCTTTTTTAAAACAATAGGATGACTCGGTTAATAATTCTTTATAGGAGAGGATCCCTATTAGGTTATGTGACTTGGGATAAATTAGGGTTACGTACACACTACTTTTCACAGAAATGTAACCTCCATTGTAAAACAATTTTTCCATTCTTCTTTTTTTTTTTTTTTTTTTTTTTTTTTTTTTTTTTTTTTTTTTTTTTTTTTTTTTTTTTTTGCTTATGGACTTAACTACGGGGTCATCAGTCCTTAAACTACTTATCAACTAGCTAATACTATGTACGGCACAAATATCCATGCCCGAAGGGGGATTCGAACCCCCGACCGTAGTGGCCGTGCAGACCGTGACTGGAGCACCTCAGTCCCCTCGGCCACCGCGGCCGGCTGTAAAACATTCAAAACAAAATTTAAATCTCTCAACGACCAGTTTATAAACATTAACAATAAATATTGTGACCTGATATTAATGCGGAGTAGTGGCGAGGTGGCGGCTCAGCGTATACAGCTCAGATTTCGTCTTTATGCAGTTTGTGAGCCGACATTATAACAACGGTTGCCACTAGCTTTCATTTAGCTCCATATGCAGACAGTAAAAGTGTTACCATTGCATCTGCACGTTCACCGAGATCATTGTATGTAGATAAGTCTTCTGCCTCAAGTGAAACAAATATTTGGTCCAGAATACAGTAGCATAAGTTTGCCAGTACGTCTTGATGCTGTGCCCTCCAAACTCAGGCTCACTACTGCTGTGAGCTCCCACCACGGACTGACTGCTGTGAATGCCAACTCATACTGACTTCTCTCTCTGCGTTAGCTGCACGCCAATACCACCTTTTCATTTACAATGGAATTGTATTCACATTGGAATCACTACATCTTTTAATGTTATGCTGGTCGTGAAATATTAGAAGTTAATATAATATTCACATACATAAAACGATTCAAAAATGAAACTGACATTATCGAAGCCATTTAAATTACAAAAATACTATGCAAAATTAGACATGATGTAGATATTCATAAAACATACAAAGCACATTAAGTACAGACATCACATACCATACAATACTGGAAACGATTGTAACATGAATGAAATTTAGTATCTTACGTAGCATAAAAATGAAATATTATTATTAAAAATGGTCAAAATTGGGAAATGGCGTTATAAGCTGCATTTTTATCCTTTGGTTTTCTGTTGAGGATAATTAAAGGGCCAGAATTTGAAGCTGAGTGTTGAATCATTTTCCTGCCACCTAACTTAAATTTCACGTAGTGATCACAAAGACAAGATAAGAGAGATTAGAGCTCGTACGGAGGCATATAGGCATTCTTTTCTTCCTCGTTCTATTTGGGAGTGGAATAGGAAAGGACGTACCTAGTAGTGGTACAGTGTACCCTCTACCACGAGCCTTACGGTGGACTGCTGAGTATGTATGTAGATGTTGTAACGTTTGTATACTATATAAGTAACTACGGTTTCATTCTACCGATACTCAGCTTTTTAAGATTACGACGTATGGGGGTTCTGCTCGCTGCAACATTATTCTCCTGGGGCGTCGTGGTAGAAATAAATAGTTGATATGTACAATTTTTCACTACTTTTTTTAATTTAAATCAAACTTCTCGCCACCAAAACAATACAAATTCAATACATCAGAAGTTAGAGCACACAGTACTTCCACTTTAAAATGCAGACTGCCGTAGGTTCCAGAGCACTTGACAAATGACTCAAACTCGAACTCTCCAAAACTCGAACTCCCCCCCACGCAAGGCGGTGAGGCAAATATATAACATCGGCAATAATGACGTTACATTAAGTACTGTTCATAAAAATATAATATACTGATTTACAATTAACAAACATAACAGAAAAACATTTCATGTACACAAAAATAATCGCAATAAAAAATGAAAACAATACATACAATAATTTTAGATGAAGCAAATATTTTTAAGTCATAATTTCCGATCTTTCTGTTGACAACAAAGTGCGATGTTAAAAATTAATTAATTTGTTAACGAGTACATCACACATGTTCCTAACATATATTGAGCTATCAATTATCTTGGAAATTCTGAAAATAGGTTCCAAATCTCAAGTGAGTCAATATATACAAAGAAACACAATATTCAAATCTCGAGTATATCATTAATTACACAATTAGCTGGTCTACACAACTAGTTTATGAGCGTAACCTATATACAATGCTATTTATTATTATTTCTTTATGTTTTCAACAAAAGTTTTTACAATTCATCTGTGTAAGTCTTTAAATAACATACATTGACGAAACTATTGTTTATAGAACTCTCTGGAAAGAAAATATATGAATCTCTTAATTAATGAAAACTATCTCTCGTTTTAATCACAGTATCACCGAGACACTGTTCTAAACTGATTCCTAGACTGGCCATTACGTTTTTAACTTCACACGCAACATATATCACAACTGAACCACACGATTCCGGATCCGACGCAGACGGTATCGTAGGATGACATTGAGATGAGAGGACTAGGCAGACGGTATCGTACGATAACATTGAGATGAGGGGGTCAGCAGTATCGTTACAATGTGAATGAGCATATATGATATTTCTGTTATCTTTTCGCACGTGTTTCATAGGTAGCACTCGGTTAACAGTTCTCATGATAACGTGTAACACTTCCGTTGTTAAGGTACGGTACGGTATGTCAGACAGTAAAATGGGAACCCTTAGAAAAATTTTGTTCACGGAGCTAAAAACGTGAATAAGTAAAGTTAAGAAAACAGCGGCAGTTCCAGAGAGTGTATTGTGCAGCTCGCTGACGCAGAAGAGTGCCACGCGATACTGCGGCCACACAGACCGCCGCTGCAGCCCTGTTGAGATAAAGCCCCCAGTAGTTAGGGCGCCACGGGTCGCCGAGCTAAAGAGATGGGAGTGTGCCGAGGGGACACAGAAGAACCGCCCCTTTTTCCCAGCTATCTTTACACACCATCGCCGGCTGTGCAGCTGTAAGGGCGGGCAATTCCATTTATGTTGGGCTCCACGCCGCCACCCCAGGGGCTTGTCGTGTGCCGCAGCACGCTACACTCGTGGCTCCGGCTTCGGCACGTTACGGCCGCTCAGCTAACTGCATCAGCCTCTGCGCCTGCTGCCTCTAGTCAGCCGCCAATTGGCTGCTCCCCAGGTACCAGGCGTGCGAAACAGACGTCGCCCAGTCCCGCGTAAGCAGCATCTCGTTTGATGACCTCTGAGGACCAGAATCAGTTTAACAGGAGGGCAATTTAGCGGATACAGAATCGTCTGCCCCCACAATGTTAAAATATCTATATCTATAATGTGAATGTCTGTTCGGTGTACGTTTATTATGTCGTAACCACAAGACATAAAGAGCTAAAAATTTCCACAGTTACTAATATCTTTAGGCTTTAGGCTGCGGTGGCCGAGGGGACTGAGGCGCTACAGTCACGGTCTGCACGGCCGCTACGGTCGGGGGTTCGAATCCCCCCTCGGGCATGGATATTTGTGCCGTCCTTAGGATAAGCTAGTTGATAAGTAGTTTGTAAGTTTAGGGACTGATGACCCCGTAGTTAAGTCCCATAACTTCTACAAACATTTGAACATTTTTGTAATGTGAGATAAATGGTATAATGGTGGTAGTATGAATCCTCTGCCAGACACTTAAATGTGATTTGCAGAGTATCCCATGTAGATGTATAACAAGGTTCTTAGTTTACTTCTCTTTATGAACTTTGATTAATTTTGACACTAATGTATATTGCTTGAATGTCCTCTAAATGTGATGTATTTCAAAGTTACAATTCCTGAAGATGGTCTACAAGGAGGACCGAAACTAGTTGAGTAACATATAATTTTTGCAGCCGCGGCGGAGCGGCCGAGCGCATTGAGGCGCTATGCTACGCTGTGCGAGGCAGCTCTCCGTCGGGGGCTCGAATCCCCCCTCAGGCATGGATGTTTGTGCCGTCTTTCGTACAAGCTAGTTCATAAGTAGGACTGATGACCCCATAGTTAAGTCCCATAAGTTAAAAAAAAGTTGTTGCACTCTAGACTTTTTTTTTTAGTGTGTTTCGGCCTACTATGGTCCACGAGGCTCGTCTTAACTCTCAGCTAGGGTCTTCTGCTTTTTCTTGGCCCAATACGCCTTCATCTTCTAGCTGTGAGCCTGCTTCCTCCCATCCTCTAAAATTCTTGCTTGTGGGAGATAGTGGAAAGACTCCATGTAGGGTGGCCTGACGGTATTGCGTTCGGTTCTCGGTTGTCTGTAATGGGATCTGCAGTTCCTCTAAGTCTGATCTAACAGAGATGCACCACTTAGCTTTGGACGCCTTTCCCCTGCTTGTCACTGTGAGGATCTGCCTGGTGAGCCTCGAGTGATTGAGCCCGTCGCCTTTTCCTCATACCTGTGACTATGTCTTCCTGGTATTCATACAGTTCGATATTGTGCCTGATTCTGTAAGTACCGTCTTCCTCTCTTATGGGTCCTAATATTCTCCCCAGGATCTCAATCTGTTTAAGTTCTAGTTTCCTGTTCTTTATATATAAATTTTACAACAGAAGAAAATTAAATTCTCTACTTTTGAAAACTACAGTTGCGTTATTCTGGGGGATGACTAAAATATTTCTAGTTGGATGGTGGTATTCAAAACAGAAGGAAGGAAGGAAGGAGTATCGATTTCTTTGGCTTCTATCTATCGTAAATGTTAACATAAAAGTTTCAGAGGAGCGTGAATCGTAGACCCGCACGCTAGGACTTCCTTGTAAGTCGATGAAGCCTTTTCTATAAAATACGAAGCATCTTAATTACGGATGTTTAAATGAGCAGCGGATGTTTGAGTGCCCGCAGTTTGCTCTTCAGTACAACCCGATCCCCCTGTCCCTCCTTTCTCGTTTCGGCCAGCACTGTTGGCAGCCCTGTTTCCGAGAAAGTGAGCCGGCCAACCGCCTTTGATTACTCGGGCAGAGCGGCCGGATATTGGGTATCCAGGGAGAGCACACACAACATCACATCACATCACAGCACAGCACAGCACAGCCTTCGGACGTATCGGCGTCGGTATCCAATGAGACGCAGAGGAGTTCATCTGCAAGCCACATCTACCGGTACTAAAGTTATTGCACAGTACCTAAATTAAATATTGGTCAACGCTCTTAGCGTTTACGAATATACTGCACATATATTTTGGTCCACTTGAGGTTACGGTAGCAACACTAAAAGTGGGCCTTTGCGATCACCTTTTGACAGCTCGAAAATGGGAAGAAAATAACGGCTAAAATGTGCATTTGAGACGAAAACTAAATAACCTAATTTTTAGAGGATAAAATTCTGTACTTCTTTGCTCTTTTATGTTTTTTTTTCCCTTCATATCTCGTATCGTTTCAGAGATATTTGCAAAATAACAGCGATTTCACGATGTCTGTCTGTCTGTCTGTCCGTAACGTGTTCCTACTTTTTAGGTCGAACCGTTAAACCGATCGGCACCAAATCTTACACACATAATTGTTGGCCGTTAGAGACTGCAACCTCCATTTTTCACATTTTCCAGACAAAAAATACGTTAGTAACATTACGAAAAGCCGTTTCTGATGTAATTCCAGACAAACAGTTCACTTGACACGGAAATTGCATAACCGAATTAGTAGAACAGAAAATTTTCTACAACTTTCTTATGTTTCTTCATAACTGTCACCGTTACAGAGATAGTTGCAAAAATAACTTGATTTTACGTATACCACCCGTTAGGGAATGTCACGTGACATTACTCGCATACGCCATCTTGTTTCCAGTATTTTATGATTTTGTTAACTTACGCGTTGTCATTTCAAAGCAGAGACGCTCTGAAGAATTAACAAAAACACATCGTTCATATTACGATATATTATAATCTAGTATCTAAAATGTCATTTAAACTGTTCCCAACTGTCAGCTTACAAACTGCTCAACTAAGTTAAACTAACGTCAGGGCAACACACACACAGACACCCATGCCTCAGGGAGGACACGACTCTCCGACGGGGAACAACCACGCGTCCCGCAACAAGGCGACTTGCGACGCTCGACTAATCCTCCGCGACAATTACATACGGACACTTCTGTGTGTAACATGGTAGACTGTCTCTCATTGCCGCGGTGGAGTAACCGAGCGGTCTAAAGCGTCTCGCTGCGGAGCGCGCGGTTGCTCGCTGTGGAGGTTGGAGTCCTCCCTGGGGCATGGGTGTGTGTGTTTGTCCGCAGGTTAGTTTACCTAGGTTTAAGTATGATGTGATTCTTCAGTTTCTCCAGGCGTATTTAATAATCAAAATATCCACGGGTGTACTGCCGGTCTATAGTGTCCAACGGGCACCGTATATATATATATAATTTCATGGTTTTAAATGTTAGTTTGTGTAATAATGTGTTAATATTGCTGGGATTTCATTATGCTAATAATTTAGCACTATGTCGCAATATGAGCGGTTTCTCTGTGGCTCCACTGTCCCTGTGAGAATGTGTACTTGCTTTATTCTGTATGTGCGTGTATGAGCATCTTCTGGCATGGCAGTCTCAGTATATGTATGAGAATTTTCGTCGTCGTCTGCTGGCTGCTCGCTTTGCATGTTTCTCTTGCTTCGTGTCGACAAGTAGTCGTTACCAACTTCTGCTTTTGATGCTTCCAAAGAAGTTCCTACACCCTTTCTTTACAAGTTGGTTTGTCAATGTCCAGTAGTTAGCCTCAGCAAGATAGATGTTCGACCTGGTAAGATGTTCAGATTTTCTTTCCTCTCTTGAGATGGTAGCGATTCATTGTTTAGTTTGTTCAAGTTAGACTTCAGAACTTAGGTTCATTTTTCGGAATAAGTTTCTCCGATCATGTGTGGAAGTGTACTAAATTTCATTTTGGTGATTTTGCATAGGTAAACACGGTGAATGTGTAACTAATTCGGTTTGATAATGGCCGTGAATCGCTAACATTTGTGAGACTAACCGGCGGCGTACGAACTCTTTAATTTCTTCTAGCTTTGTGGGACGCGGCTAATATGCGGAAATATTTTTATTCTGTGTAGTGCATGTGAAATATTCCTTTCCGTTTTCTCCTTCCGCGAAAGATATGGACTCCATGTGGTGTGTTCTTAGAACAGGCTTCAGCTATCCCCGTGTCTGTTTCTATGCCCTTCAGGCAAGAAATTATGCATGCATTTTTCTAATTTCCTTTAGTACATCGCGATCTCCTCTCTGTCTATTTAAATTGCTGTTTCATTTCCAAATTTGTACTTTGCATTCAGTCTCCGTCAGTAAACTCTTCTAGCCTTGTACTACCTCTTTATTAGCTTGCTTATGAAATACTACGTATTTCTAGAGGCTGTATGCCGTATTTCTTAATTGATTTACTGCGACTTTGTTTTACTACATTTTTCTGTTCTTTGAAGACTGGTCTTCGTCATCCGTGTAAAACCTTCAAATCGCGTCTAACTGTATTTCTTTAGCTTCCTTATGATATCCTACGCATTTCTAAGGGTTGCTTGCTGGAGCAAATATTTCTTTATTTTCCGGAAATTGATTTTTTGTATTTTGACTGGTTTTCGGAACCACGTCGTACCGAACTCCAACTTCAAGGGTTTATATCCAGTCACTTGAGTTCTCGCCACTGATCACATACCAGTATCTTACTATTGTGTATTCTTGCTTCGTAATCTATGATCCGTTTTGTTGAAATGAATACGATCTTTAAGCACTTCGCTTTCAGTGGAGTGCGAATACGTAATGTAGCAGACGCATGCTGTGTGTCTCAGTAAGTCTGCATGCTCACGGTTTGATTTAAATAGAAATTAATCTCGCTATTATCGCGTACCATCTCAAATAATGAAAGACAGACCAGAGCACTTATGGAGTTTCTTTTCCTTGTGTTGTGTGGTACATACTGGTTCGCTGAATTTCGCCTACGATAGCGGCGCCTGCTTCTTTTTGGTATCAGCACGCTGAGTTGGGTGAGTTTCGCTTTGCTTCGCGCGTGTGAGTGGCTGAATGCTTGTTGATTGTAAATCCCTCCCCCGACGATGTTTAGTTCAGATTACTTTAAGTTAATTTGCAATGGGATGCATTTTTATTGTTTAACAAAATTGGTTCCCCCATTTGCGTATGTTTGAACTAATTAAATAACTTATTGTCAGTGAATTTTTTCCTACTTATGAATATTAGTTTATGAATACCCTCCCTTTTACATTTAATGTTTTTTCTCAGCAGTGCTGGGAACAAATGCAGATGCAAATAATCATATTTTAATTCCGTTGCGCCATAAATGTTCTCTCAGCCACCTTCATTAAATGGTTTAGTTCGCAGTGGAGTGTATATTAATGACGGTGTGTAATTCTCGTGATGCACGACGTGTGTCTGTCTCTGTCTTCCTGCTGCTAAATTTTGAGTCACTTCTAAATTTAGGGCCGGGGAACCAGATTCTGTTGCTGGAAGTAGTCTGTAGTTCACACGAATCCTTTAACTTAACAAATTTTTAACGGACTGAAACACATTTTTGCCGTTCCTTTTCCTTTTTTGTCACTTTGAACGTTAATTTTGTATTGATTCAGTTCCAAAGGTGATGTTCCTCGGGCAGCATCCACGTTTAACAAGCTATATTTAGTAGAGTTTTCAGATCAATTTGGCTATGAATCGCTGAGAAAAAGAAAGCACGCCTCGTCTCCACGGCACGGACAACGACGGTTTCGCTGTACGGAATACGGACGACGTGGAACGTACAAAACCTGGGCATTTAAACGAGGCACACACGAATGCAGCTACTTGTCCCTGCTTATGGGCCAGCAAACACTGCCTCTCAACATTTTTACACAATTCCGCAACTTATACCTGCTGCCATTATTTACAATCCTTTCAAAGCAATAGACATTTATATAACACTAGCTGAAAGCTCGTCTGTGCCCAGGTATGTATTGCATACTCTACATAGTCTCTCTCTCTCTCTCCTCCCATTCTGTGTTCGTATCTTATAGCTTTCTTTATACAACTCTTCCTATCCAAAATTCTTCTCTCTCTGTACATCTCACCTTTCCTCTCTGTTTCCATCGCGCTCAGGTTCAGCCTCCCCTTTCTCTGTAATCTCGTCTCTCTCTCTCTCTCTCTCTCTCTCTCTCTCTCTCTCTCTCTCTCTCTCTCTCTCTCTCTGCCATACTTCTCCATCTCCTCATTACCTCCTCCATGTATCAAAAATTAAATAATTCTGTGGACTTTCTTCGTAATCAGTGGTGTCTCAGTTTACTAGCAGGTAGCCCTCCCCCTCCTCCCAATATTAACGCGCGGAAATGGTCATATGAAACGAAACAAAAAATTTTATATCTACACAGAAAATCGAGATCGTGTGTCCTAAGGCGATATTCAGCCCACTGATACAGGGTGTCCAGAAAAGGACTCCCTGATTTCAAAATTAAATATCTCGAAAACAAAGATCGATAGAGGAATGCAGTAAGTGGTATATTTATTGTTAAAGCTGTAAGACGGTTATACAGCAGTTTGAAATAATAACTACAAAAGCTGCTAACAGATGGCGCTGTAATCGCCATACGTAATGCCTAGTATAAATAGTGATCCGAAGCCCAGAGCGATCAGTACCACTATTGAGACGTGAAAGGAGGTTAGCGTACCGAAGGAAGAGATTAAAACCCTGTACTCCATTGAACAACGCGTTTTTCTGGTGCTAGAGTACCTCAGGTTAGAAGAGAGTCCTACGGCAAAAAGGCGAAGTTTTCAAGCACGATTTAATGTTTCAAAAGGACCCGTTGCGAAAACCATTCGTACGCTCTTCACAAAATTTCAACGAACAGGCAGCGTAACTGATGATCTAGTGGGGCATGTTGGCCGCAAGCAAACCGCAGTTACGCCTGAAAATATCGCCTCAGTTTCTGGAATAAATCCAATGTCATCCGTCCGTAGAATTGCATCTGAGACTGGTTTGAAGCGTTCCAGCACGCAGAAAATACTGAGAAAGAGCCTACACATGTTTCCATTCAAAATTCAAATGCACCAGGCCATACCCGTACGAGCTGTGCAACAAAGGGTTCCCTTTGCTAATCAGATGCTCACAATGATTGATAGTGAAAGATTTGATGTTGGCTGCATCTAGTTTACAGATGAAGTACTCTCCCACCTGAATGGATACGTGAATAAGCAGAACTGGCGATTTTGGGGTTCCGGAAAGTCATATTGGTGTGCAGCAAAACCCCTGTATTCTCCTAAAGTTGCTGTGTGGGCTGCAGTATGCAGCAGAGGCATTATTGGCCCTTTTTTCATTCGAGAAACGGTCACTGGTGCACGTTACGTTGCCAATTTGAAACAATTTGTTGCCACACAGAAAGCGTTAGAGGATCGATTAGGTACTGAATGGTTTATGTAAGATGGAGCCCGACCACATCGGCCCGAACAAAGGTTTCGCTTTCTTGAGGAATACTTCGGGAATCGAGTCATTGCTTTGGAATATCCCAAATTTACTGACGCAGGCATGGATTGGCTTCCATATTCGCCGGATTTGACTTCCTTTTTTTTTTTTTTTTTTTTTTTTTTTTGTGGTGTTCAGTGAAATACATGGTCTACCCGAAGCATCCGGCCACCTGAACGAGCTTGAATCGGCGATCTCTGTGGCATGTGAATCCATTTCGGTTGAGACACTACGAAATGTGATGGCGAATTTCATTCTTCGTTTGCGCGACCTCTTTGGTGAAAATTTTAAAAACAATGTGATGTGATTGTTTGCAAAGAGTGTTTTCATACGATTATTTCACTATATGTATGCTTTTGTAACAATTATTTCAAACTGCTGTATAAACGCCTTACAGCATTCACAATAAACATACAGCTTACTGCATTACTCTATCGATCTTGTTTTCGAGATATTTAATTTTGAAATCAGGGAGTCCTTTTCTGGACAGCCTGTACTTGTTGGTCATATGACTACAATGGTGTCATATTGCTATTTACTACCGATAATATTTATAGGAGGTCCTTTGTTTTGCCGTTAAAATCCAACGTATCGCTCTGTACGGCTAGTGGTGTTACTGAAACAGCAAAGGACGTCTAAGACAAGTGGTCCTACAAGTGTAATGAGTGTGCCATCTATTATAACAAAACCAATTCGTGTTTGAAGGATGCGGTACACTACCTTAAGATTTTGCAATACGGAAACGAATATAAGAAATGTACATCTAAATAGCCATGACGTCGGTATTGACAGACATCATGTGCGAATACTGAAGTGATGAGTGTCCATACACCTCTGCTGACGCGCGCGCAATCTCAGCGAGCGAGTGTCGTGGCGCCTGCAGTGGCGGCAACCGCGCGCTACACTGGTCACAGAGCGTTACGGCTGGACAGGTGGAGAGGAGTGGGGGGGAAACCGATACCTCCGCTCGCCGCGATTCCACACGGGGGCGGTGACGGCCATTACTGTAATGGAGGAGTGGGGGATGCTCATCTCGGAAGACACGGGACCTGCATCTCCCCACACCCGTAAATCATCCCACAGACGTTCCGCCTGGCAGCAAAGGGACAGGAGAAACCGATCGGTCCAGGAATTACTCTACAAACCAGAAGGCGCAGCTGTCAGGGCGTTACTACGTATGTTTGAAAAAAATCTAAGTGGTAGTATATTTGTCTTCATTATCACCGTAGGTTCGACAGAACTCCGACGCTATGTAGCATTATATTTAATATTTATTTTTATTAAAATTATATCTGCGACTCTTGTCGCTAGCATTCTTTCTCTATGCCAGTATATCTCTGATTACTTTGTTCCTAAAGAGACATTCAATTTTATTTATTTATTTTCATTTTTATTTATTTATATATTTATTTAATTTTTTTTTTTTTTTATTTTTTATTTATTTTTTTTTTTTTGAGCGGGCAGGAGGAATAACGGACTCACTTGCCGTCTTTCGTCTTCTCACTGTTGAATAGATTGGACGTCCCCCCCTTTTTGTCTATTTAAGTGAGAGCCTATAAGTTATTAATTGTAATAAATACCTCCATTTGAGTCGGGCTCGGTGGTGTCGGGGTAAAGTACTCGTCTTGGATCTGACGAGTAGCGAATTGGAAACCTGGTCGGACCTAGGATATTTTCTGTGCTTTAACGCATCATTCACCTCTCAACGATGTTATAAGTCACCAGAATCGACCCGTGGTTAAGCTGTAGGTCCCCTTTCTCCGGTTGGATAACTGGGGTAGACTAGGGACACGCAAGTCGCCGAAGTGGCGTCCAATTGAAAGACTTGCACCAGGTCAATGAGCTACACGAAATTATTATTACTAGTTTATTTCAACTAATTATGTAATTTGAAATGGCTTTCCCCATTTTTATTGATTTTGTAATCTTTATTTCCAGCACAAATCGTAAAATTATACTTGGCCATTGTTGCGAATCGCTTAGCGATTGCGTAAGAACATCGCAGACGCCACTTATGCACAATTTGTATTCATTTTAAAGCTAGCAATAATTCTTCTTTTCCTTAGCGAAGTCCGATACTTTGGGAATTTTTACCACTAATTGTAATTGTAATTTAATCATACAACTTCAGCATTCGAAGCTTACGTAACCATGCATCAGTTTACAGTGATAAAATTAATGATTCCATACAGGTTCGACTACAGTGATATGGCTTCAATACAACCTGATTTCTTCCGGCAGGTAGAGAGCGGATTCGGCCACTTTCTTTTATAATGGTACTTCTGGTGCTGTCTTTATGCTAACCACTATTACCGTTAAATCCTGATGCCGGAATCTTTCAGGTTTCTCTCAGCGTAGCTCACTCTGAAATTACTATTCACTGCAATATTTCACGGTTTGTTAAACTTCAATAGCGGTACTTTAACCCTGACGACAACACCAACGAAGGAGAATCATTACAGCTACTAAAATTTTGGCCGCAATCTTCATATTTTCAAAACTGTTGCAGCCTACCCCTATCCTACTCCTTCGTCATACATACACTAAATATTTGCAAAATTTGTCATTTGATTCCGTGGCTTGTACTAATAAATGTGCTGGCTCCACCACTCACTTTATTATCCCATTAATAGTATCTGCCTCTCTCGCATACCGCAGCCTTATTAATACCCATTAAAAATCCTGTTGTCACAGTTCAGATTATAGAAATGGTTTGCCGGTCGCGGTGGCCCAGCTGTCTACGGCGCGCAGATCACGTTCTGCACGGCCACTACGGTCGGGGGTTCGAATCCCCTCTCGGGCATGGGTTTTCCGCCGTCCTTAGTATTAACTAGTTCATAAGTAGTTTGTAAGTTTTGGGACTGATGACCACGTAGGTAAGTCCCATAAGCTCTACAAACATTTGAACATTTTTAGAAATAGTTTCACTTATCAATGGTGTTAAACATGTCGAATGTTGTGAGAGGTCTCAGTACTGACAGAACGAAGACTGGTCTTCGCCATATACGTAGTGAGGTACGTATTCTGCATACGTAAATACTTCGTCAATGAAAGATTTGCGTGTGTAATAAATCAACATGTTTGTATATGGTAATGCAATACGCCATGCGTTCATTGGGTAAACCTAATATTTATAAAAGTGTAAGATTCTATCAGAGTATTTCAAATACAAGGGACATTCAAAAAGAAACGAGTCGGAGAAATAATTACAGAAAGCAGTGCCTTCATATTGGGAGTGTTGAGACGCCTGTCCCATTGTGGCGGTGAACGGCTGCCTTATGAAACTCCCGGTGCTACGATGTGAGCGCAGCCGTTGGCAGTCGTGGGTGCAGCTCATCCATCGGGCATGGCTGTTTGTGTTGTCCTTAGCACAAATTACTTTAAGTTAGTGTAAGTAGGTTGTAAGCGTAACGACTAATGACTAACGTACGTAAGTCCCTTACATTTACAAACAACTTTTGAAACAATTTACGCACGCACAGCAGGACGTCGTCGTCCGAAGTGAATCGTTTGCTCCTCGTGGTCATAAGGGGACCGAAAATAACCCTTCACCACCCAGGTGCGGTCTGTCAGACCACAAAGGTTGGTAGTACTGATTGTTTCTTTTATACCAGCCGACCAACAATGCCGAGCGTTCACGTATTCCTTTATTTTTGTCGACAAGTGCCTGTGTGCTTGTTTCGCTGCTTTTTCTTACTAGCTGCCGCTCTGTGGCTTTTTTCTTCGTGGTCTGAGAGACCACACGTGGGTGTTAGCTATGTCATCGGCGGTTGGGCCTTCCAGAGTAGTTAAAGTGCATTATCCCGATTTTGAACCTATATTTTTTCAGCGGTTGAAGAGAGAAAATAGTCATTGTGGCAATAGCTGTGACGAATTATTTGTGGTAGAATAAGATCAAAATTCCACCGCTGAGCTGCAGATGAGCAACGATGACGAAGAACACATTGAGATGATGTATGTATGTGAGGCGCGGTGGAGTAGCCGAGCGGTCTAAAGCACCTCGCTGCGGAGCGCGCAGTTGCTCGCCGTGGAGGTTCGAGTCCTCCCTGCGGCATGGGTGTGTGTGTTGTCCGTAGGTTAGTTTACCTAGGTTTGAGTAGTTTGTAAGCTACGGACTGATGACTACGCAGTTTGGTCCGATAGATTTACAGCCATATGTATGTGAATCTTTTGCAATATAGTGAAGTGTTCAAAAGTGATCCAATCTTACCATGAATATTTGTGTCTTTTATTATTATTATCATTATTTGCTACTGATGGAACTGGTACAGATATATTCAGTTGTGTGTCATCCGAGAACAGATTTGCATTTTTACTTGCTTGCAGTTTTGTCGCATAAATACATTTATGCTCAAATTTCATTTGAATCATTTAAATATGTTCATAAACTAGCAATTTATAAAAAGTAAAAAATACAAAACTGGATCAAAACGATAATGTACTACGATGTTTCAAATGGATTACTAGTTTTCAATTTTTGACACTCATGATTACATGTATCTCCAGTTGTTCAGTTAATTTGTTTTTGATCTTTCGATGCTATTATTCGCGTTGCATAATGTTGAAGGCGTTCATAATATTAAAAAAATTTCCATAACAGTTTCTACGTAATAAATGTTTGTGGACTCTCAGACAACACCTAGGTAGTGACACAACTAATATTATACCTGGGTGATTAAGGTATAACGTAATCACATACAGAGATGTCTGGACTATGTGGAGGGTGGCCGACAATCACCCATTTGAATTTTTGATTTGGACAGTAGTTCCGCGACTTCGTTGCCAGTATGAGACATTGCGCTGCTGAGATTGCCTGACATCCAATGATATCGGTAATATATGTACGTATATTTTGACTAATTCCTGTGTTGTACGGTCTGTTTAAATTCCATTTTTTTTAAATAACGAGCCCACGTAGAATTTTATACGACCAGATGATGATGTCAGAGCGCATTAAAACTGGTCGTCAGTAAATTCAATAATCATACACCGATATTGCTATTGGCCCACTTTAGGTTACGGTAGTAACACCAAAAGTGGTCCTCTGCGATCGTCTTTTGACAGCTTGAAATTTAAATGAAAATAACAGCTTAACTATTCATCTGACACCAAAATTGAATAACCGAATTTGTAGTGGAGAAAATGCACTACAACGTTGCTCTCTTATGTTTTTTTCATATCTCGTAGCATTTCAAAGATATTTGCAAAAATAACGGCGATTTTGGGATGTAGGTCTGTCTGTCTGTCTGTCCGTAAAGTGTTCCCTGTTTTTCAGACGAACCGTTCAACCGATCAGCACCAAATTTTAAAGACATGATTGTAGGCCGCCAGAGACCAGAACCTCGCTTTTTTTAAATTTTTCGGACAAAAAATATGGTAATAATACCAAAAAAAGCCGTTTGTAGTATAATTTTAATTGCCAGCGAACCGTTCATCTGACACAAAAATTGAATAGGTAGAGAAGAACATTCTCTACAACTCAGCTCCCTCACGATTTTCCATATCTCGTATCGTTTGAGACATATTTGCAAAAATAACGGAGATTTGACACCCTCCATTGAATTAACGAAAACCAGCCGTTCGGAGATGTCACGTGACATTCCTTGCCCAGAACTCTCTCAGGCATACGCCATCTTCTGTTTCGTATTTGATGATTTTCTTATTGTAACTTACACGTTGTCATTTCAAAGCAATGACGCACTGAAGATTTAACAAAAACACATCGTTCTTCGTACGATAAATGATAATCTAGCGTCTTCAAATGCCATATTAGCATCAGTTAACAACGGACGTCAATAGTAGGAGATGAAAGGACTGATTTTTGATTAATAGCCGTAGCGTAGTGGGCAAGGCGTTGGACTATGACGCTAAAGGTCGGTGGTTCGGAACCTGCCATTACCTATTTTTTTCCTAAAAGGGGTCAGACATACATATTAATTAACTTTTTATTATTTAGATTATTATTTTGGTCGAAAATGTTTGCAAATTGTAGACTACAAATCTAAAGTGGGCCGTAAAACACGTCAGTGCGATTTTTTACTTAGAAGATTATTAAGCTTTACACTGTCTTGGAGCAAAATATTCTCACGGGTGAGGTTGCCTGTTCGTTTTGATTTGATGGCTTGGCGAAGGACGATCAAGGTTTGCGAATAACGCTGGACATTCACTGTTGTCCCGTGTTACAGGAAGTGATCCAGACAGGGGTTATCTTGGTCAAAGAAGTATAATCTTTCCTGTACTCGTGTGGATGGCCTTGCCTTTTTTTTGTTTTTGTTTTTTGTTTTGGATGGTGGTGACCCCGAATTTTTCCACTGGAGACTTTGTCGGTTTGACGCTTCGAAATGATAACGACTCATCTCCAATCACCTCTCGTACCAGAAACGCATTCCCTTCCTGAGCATAGCGCTGCAAATGAGCAAGACAGTCGACCATTCGGCATGCTTCCTGGTATGATTGTGGGGCAAGCATTGGGCACAATCCGGTTTTTAGGCCAACTAAGGATAAGTCAAATTACTTCGGTTCGTAAAGTATAAACGGGCTCCTATGTCAGCATGTGGGGTTTATAAGATTTCGTTTACTTGTGGAAACGTGTATGTCTTAATGACCAAGACGTCAGTGGAAGAGTAAAACTATGTAAATGTAGAATGAAACTTTCACTCTGCAGCGGAGTGTGCGCTGATATGAAACTTCCTGGCAGATTATAATTGTGTGCCGGAACAGCGGAACAGGGACGTGAACCTGGGACCTTTGCCTTTCGCGGGCAAGCGCTATACCATTGAGCTATCACGACACGTCTCACGATGCCGCCCCACAACTTCAATTCTGCCAGTACCTCGCCTGTCAAAGTTTCATTCTGGAAACTTCTCTTAGCCTGTGGCTAAGCCATGTATCCAGCATATCCTTCCTTGCTAGTATAGCAAATTTTGCAGGAGAACTTCTGTGAAGTTTACAAAGTAGAGGGCGAGGTACTGGCGGAAGTGAAGTTGTGAGTCGTCATCTTAAGTCGTGTCGGGATAGCTTAGTCGGTAGAGCGCTTGCCCGCGAAAGGCAAAGGTCCCAGGTTAGAGTCCCGGTTCCGGTACACTATTTTAATCTGCCAGGAAAAATTTTTTTATGTAAAATTTTTTGCCGGCTATGGAAAACAAAAATTCAACTGTGACTGAGCAGGCATTTAAACCAGGAAGTAATGAAATTTGTGGAAACCACAATTTTGTCTACAAGCAGGATGAATTATCGACACACGTATAGAAAAGTAATTGAAATATATATGCACGAGGACTTTTTTTTAATAGAAATGGAGAAGCCATAAAGCTTTGTGTCATATAGACTGTGCCTTTTCACAATAGGTAGATGTGTTTTTATCTTTCACTTCTGGCAATTGATAGTTATATTTTATCATTGCCAAAGATAATTACTGATGATCACGTGAAAATCAGGCCTTATCCATTTTAGGTAGCGCTTATCAATTCGCAAGACTAAACGCCGTTAGGAGCACTTCTGAAGATGTCCATCGCAGGTCTGGACGAAACAACAAAATGTTTCATGGACCGCGGCCATTAAACCTGGATAATCATAAGCAAATTTGCTTTTTTATGCAGTTTAGTCACACGTCTATGAACAATATTCTACTTGAATAAACAATCACTTAACCAAAATATTCCCTGGAGTTACTTATTCCCTGTAATTAGAGAAATATCTTGTAAATAATATTCGATCTCTGTACTTACAAGTGCGATTACACTCCAACGTCTCACTACGTCCGTAAATATATTCCCCTACATCCTAGATGTCGGACGGTGTCCAACAGTTTCGTGCCACATCAGTTTGTTTCAACGCCTGACGCATCGGCTACCCCACCGACAGCACGACACTACAAGCAGCCAGCGCAGCAGGCGTCAGTCAACACAAACACACGACAAGTTAACAACACAGTCACACCACCAGCACTAAGGGGGACCTCTCGTCCCGATAGGGGGTGAATACTGAACATAGCTTTTAATTTGCAGGCAGAATTAGCAGAATGTTTCACGGAATAACGGCAAGAGCGAAATCCAGTTTCCAAGGGGTTTCTCGTCATTTTTTTTCTTCGTGAATATTCAAATATTTATTAAGCTTATGAGACTTAACTGCCGGGTCATTAGTCCCTAAACTTACAAACTACTTATAAACAAGTTTAGACTAAAGACAGTACAAACATCTATGCCCGAAGGAGCATTCGAACCCCCGAAGGGGAACGGCATCGCGCATCACGGCATTGCACCTCAGTGCGCTCGGCCACTTCGCCGCAGCCCCATATTCCACATTTAGTTTCTACATCTACATCTAAATGGGATACTCTACAAATCACATTTAAGTGCTTGGCAGAGGGTTAATCGAACCACCGTTATACTATTTATCTCCCATTATATTCTCAAATAGCGCACGGAAAGAAAGAACACCTGAATCTCACCGTTGGAGCTCTTATTTCCCGTATGTTATTCTGATGATCATTTCTACCTATGTAAGTGGCAGTCACCAATATATTTTCGCATTCGGAGGAGAATGTTGGCGATTGGAGCTTTTAGTAAGTATCCCACGCCACAGCGATAAGCGCCGTTGTTGTAATGATTCCATCCCAGATCCTGTATCATTTCCGTAACGCTGTCTGCCCTGTATCGTGACAATACGAAACGAGCTGCTCTTCTTTGGACTCTTTCGATGTCCTCCGTCAAACCCACCTGATAAGGATCCCACAATGGGCAGCAATTCTCCGAAAAAGGACGGACAAACGTAGTGTATGCAGCCTCTTTAGTAGTTCCGTTGTACCTTTTAAGGTTTCTGCCAATAAAACGCAGTCTCTCGTTCGCCTTTCCCACGACATTATCTACCTGTTCTTTCCAGTTTAAGTCTGAAGTAATAGTAATTCCTAGGTATTTTGTGGAGTTTACGGTCTTCACTTTTGATTGATTTATCTTGTAAACAATGTTTAGCAGATTTCATTTCGTACTCATGTGGACGACTTCACACTTCTCATTATTTAGAGTCAATTGCAGAATTTTACACCATAGTGATATTCAGATCGTTCTGCAGTTGGTTTAAATCTTCAGATGATTTTACTAGACGGTAAACATCGGCGTCATCTGCAAATGATCTAAGAGAGCTACTTAGATTTTTCCCCCTAACGCTCGATATCACCTTTATTTATTTATTTATTTATTTTTAGTCTCACAATTCAGGAGTATCAACGAACGACAGCAAGCAAGGTGAAGAATGTTAGTGATTATGTTGACAATAAAATTTATTGTAAAGAACACTAGGTACCAAAAGCGCAGTAGGATTCAAGGACGTAGGAACTCAAGTTCTAAAATGCAAACAAGTCTGCAAAATGGAATTTATGAGTTTTCTGTGTGCTTGATTCAGAAAATGGTCACATTTTCTCTCACTTTCCATATTGCGGAAAGAGAACTACAAAAAGTCTAAATCGTCAAGAAGATATACGTTTTGAAAACCGAACAGTGGCCCAGATGCAAGGTTGAACAGGTGGTACAGGCATATATGCTGACAATCGATTTAGCTCCATATTTTAATGGTTATTGTGATTGCGGATGGTGGATACAACCAACATACGAGGCGCGTCGAGAATGTAAGTAAACACTGGGTTAGCGAGGGAACTTATAAAAAACGAAATACATAAAATCATAACAGACATGAAACAACAGAACAACAAAAACAAAAAAAGTCCCGATTCCATAACACTCAAAAACCTAAAGAGAAAACTCCAAGAGGAAAACGTCATCATTTCCAAAGCAGACAAGGGAGGCACAGTCGTTTTGATGGACAAACAACAGTACATTGAGAAAACAAATGATCTCATCTCTCAAAGTAATGTTAAAAAATTAAAATCAGACCCAACAAACAGATTTCAGACAAAAGTAAAAAACACCTTAAAAGATATAGACTACACATTGGATGACACAGAAAAAAGAAAATTAATTCAGAATAACCCCACAGCACCAACCCTCCGATGCCAACCAAAGGTACATAAACCAAATATCCCGTTACGGCCCATTGTGAATTTCAAAAATGCTCCCACTTATAAACTTGCAAGACACATGATGAAAGTACTATCAGGAACCTATCAAATGAAAGATGACAAAACCATAAACAACACCTCACACTTAATACGACTCATAAAAGATACAAGAATCCCAGACTCAGCTACCCTTCTTTCCTTTGACATAGAAAATATGTACACTAACATACCAGTAGATGAAACAATAACTATCATAGAACAAAATCTAAAAGAAAACAGTCAACTACCAAATGAACACATAAAAGAGATATACTCATTGCTAAAATTGATAACCGAACAAAACTATTTTCAATTTAATAATGAATATTACCTGCAAGAAGAAGGCTTACCCATGGGATCACCAGTGTAAGGTACCCTAGCCAATATTTTCATGAACCATGTAGAAAGTATGATTTTTAAAAAAGTAACCACAAAAAACTATAAAATACTCTACTGGATAAGGTACATGGATGACATCCTCTGCCTAATTGATGAACCTCCGGAAAGAATAGACCAGCTCCATACAGATTTAAACACTATACACAAAAAAATAAAATTCACAATAGAAAAAGAACATAACAACCAAATAAACTTCTTGGATATAACCATCAAAAAGGAAAACAACAAGCATACCTTTGACATTTACCGTAAGCCGACAACAACCGATACAATTATACACCAGACCTCCAATCACCCACATGCACAAAAACAATCAGCAATCAGATACATGCTCCACAGACTCAACACAATACCACTCAACAAAGAAAATTACCAAAAGGAACTAGACATCATCACACAAATAGCAACAAACAATGGATACGATGGTAATATAGTAGAAAAATTAAACAAAAAAATTAAAAAACAGATACGGGCAAAAAACACCAAACGTACAGACACCCAGACAACAACACAGCAAAGCAGCACACAAACACACACAACACAAACTGCAGTACTAGAAACACATGAAAGCAAAAAAGAAAATTCAAGATGGTACACAATGACATACAAACACAAACTAACACACAAAATAATAAATATTTTCAAAAGACAAGGCATAAAAATAGCTCTCAAAACAGATAACCCAGTCCAAAAATATATCCCAAAAATCAAAACAGACACAGATATCTACCAAAGAGCTGGAATATACCAACTACAATGCAACTCATGTGATGGAAGGTATATAGGACAAACCAGCAGAACATTCGATACAAGGAACACATCAGGGCATGGAAATACAGAACAAACCACTCCACTTTTGCAGAACATCTAATAGCATATAACCACAAACCCACCACAATAGAAAAAGACATGAAGGTAATTAGAATAAATAATGAAAAACATCTCCTAACATTACAAGAAAATTATCACATATATAAAACAAAAGCTGAGAAAAAGATGCTACTAAATGACCAAATAAACCTGACCAATCAATCACTGTTCTCACTGATTGACCATATGGTAGACACAAACCCCAACACATAGTCACAATCCCCCCCCCCACCACACACACTCACATACACACACACACACACACTCATTCAAACAGAGAAAAAAAAAAAAAAAAAAAAAAAAAAAAAAAAAAAAAAAAACACCTACCCACCCACATACACACCCACACCCACACACACTCATGCACACAAACACACACACACACACACAAAGATACCTTCAACACATTTTCAATGAAACAGTTGAATTTCAAATAAGCTAAGGTTGGCAACACTACAAAACAAACAGCAGTAGACACAGTATGGCAGCAGGTGACAGCAGAATCAGAGAACTGCAATGTGGTTCGAAAAACAGTGTAACCTTTCGACCTGGTTGCCAGAATAAGACTGAAGTGGAGTAACAAGTGCTGTAAGTACACCATTTTATACCAAAAAACGAACTGTTTTAAATCTGAAATGAAATGTTTTGTAGATATGTAAGAGACTTAACCTATATGTGCAAACAAAAAGATGTAAATATTTCAGGACACCCACTGATGATGCCTTGAGAGAAAGGGCGAAACGCGTATGGGTGATTAAAAATATAAAAATAAAACCCTTAAGTTGCAGTAGCAAAAGGCATTTATTTTAAAACCTTACAGTGAAATACAATTCAGCTGCTGCTCAAAATGGCCACTGCAAGCAACGTATTAACGTAATGTAAGTTCCGTTTGGTAATAAAATGAAATCGTACACAGATACAGAAGAAATTTTTATTGCACAAAATTCTACAACTCTTAAACTACTTTTCCACGCAACTGCCGAAATTTTGCAGGCATTTGTCATAGCGTGGCACCAGGTTTTGCATACCTTCTTCATAGAAGTCTGCCGCCTGTGTCTTCAACCAGTTGGAAACAGTTTCTTTCAGCTCGTCGTCATTGGTGAAGTGATGACCGCCAAGGAAAGGCTTGAGGTGTAAGAACAGATGAAAGTCGCTATGAGCGAGGTCAGGGCTGTACGGCGGATGGTGAAACACGTCCCAGCCAAATCCCTGTAGGGGGTTTTTCGTAACATTTGCAGTGTGTGGTCGTGCGTTGTCGTGAAAGAAAACATCACTTTTTGACAGCAGTCCCCGGCGCTTATTCTGAATTGCACGGCGCAATATCCGAAGTGTCTCGCAATAAGCATCGGCTTTGATTGTTTGACGTCGCGGTAAGAAGAACACTGTGCAAATCATTTTCCGAGATTTCATGATTTCCTTCGGCTTTCCTTTGGTGGGAATGAAGTATGCCTCCATTCCATTGATTGCCGCTTACTTTCAGGGGTGTCGTAAGAAACCCACGTTTCATCTCCTGTGACTATCCGTCTCAGAAATTCTTCGCCGCTTTCAGCATAATAGGTCAAAACCTCAGGTGCACTAACCATCCGTTGTGTTTTGTGAGCAAAGTTTACGGAATGTCAGTAGTTTGGTAACAATTTCATGCACCAGTAATCGTGAAATTTGGGGGAAGACCATAGCGTGAGCAGTAATTGTAAACCTACGGTTTTCCTGGATTTTGTCATCAATAGCGTGAACCAGTTCTTCTGTAACCAAAAATTGACGCCCACTTCGTTCTTCACCGTGCACATCACTACGCCCGCCATGGAACTGTCGGACCCATCTTCTCACCATCGAATCACTCATAGCATTTGGTCCGTAAACTTCGCAAATTTGCCGATAAATTTCACTTGGTTTCACTTTCCTCGCAATCAGAAACCGAATCACCGACTTGATTGCACAGGCGGCAGGATTTCAATCAACGCCGACATTTCAAATAAGCACAATAAAGCGTACGTAACTGACAGAGATCTCAAAATGGCGCATGTTCTTCTCCTTGATACACTTCGTCTACAGCGCATTTGGGGAACTGCAATCGCAGCGCTGCAGCGGAGATA
This sequence comes from Locusta migratoria, assembly GCA_026315105.1. NCBI lineage: Eukaryota > Metazoa > Arthropoda > Insecta > Orthoptera > Acrididae > Locusta > Locusta migratoria. The sequence goes on from CM048745.1 coordinate 887,378,600, forward strand.
AATTGAAACGGAACTTACTTTCTGGACGCGCCTCGTACGTTCACTAACAGCCGTAATCTGTAGTTGATATTTATTATATTATTTACACAACCTATCCCGTTATCACAGAAATATCATCTTCAAGCCATACGAATACCATCCATGCATTCACGTGAATAGTCATAATGGCCATGTTTACCGCTTTATCCCCGTAGCTCCGGAACAAACGTGTGTTACTGTCTTGGCCATTGTGACTATTCAAGTGTTCGGCTGGATAGTATTGCAGGGGGTCGGGCGGTTGCTGGAGCACCCCTTGGTGGGTACGAACTCAGGTGGTCCTGGAGAGCGGGTTAGTTGTCAGGAGGCCAGACTCCTAACCGCCACGGTACGCCCTGCAGGAAGAGGCAGGGGCGGTCCAGGTGCAGCATTTGAGGTAAGACAGAATATCGTTCGGTAAAACATTTATTCTGAAGTGGTGCATATTGCTGCGTACTCCAGGCGACCGGGTCGATGTCGTCAGCAGCCTCCTGCCGTGCTGTGCGCTGACAGAGCGGCTGCGTCCGCACTAGCTGGCGTGCGGAGGTAGGCGACCCTCTGCCGCGCCGTCTGTTGTGAACTGAATGGAAGTACGGCGGAACGTGTGGATGGGAGACTCACACGTCCTGACGGGTGGTTCTCGGTCCCCACATGTTATGCTGTCTCGCATCATCTTCGTACTGGTCCGCGTTGACGGTTGTCGTGTGGTCGTGATGTGCTCTGACTCCTGGCCTACCAGCAGGTAGGCGTCTTCCCTAGAAAAGCAAATATTTCGGTGTGCAAGCCCTCCTAGATACTTTCTCTGTGTCAGTAGTCGGTTGTAGCGTAGGAGTCAAACTCAGAGCTACGCAGGAGTCGACGTCTCGCCGATTGTCAGCGAATGTAAAAGAGTGTTGGAGTTCTAAAACAGACTTGTAGCGGCGTTAGCACATGTCACGGAATAGAGTGCTACGATGTGTAAGCCATCGATTCGTCTGACCATGAGCTCAAGTGCTGGAGTATATAAAGGGTGTCCCACTCAACTGTTTAACCCCAGATATCTCTGAAACTACAAGAGATATTGAAAAGCCACTTTTACGGTCATGAAAGATACTCTAAAACGTGAAGAAATATTATTCTCAACACAAACTTATGTTATATGACATTGTAGTAAGGAGTGTGTGACTGATTAATTATTTATTATGTTCCACATATATAGTGGTTAAGCCATGTCGCACAAATTGAATTTTAATTTACAAAACGTAACTAGTTTCAATGAAATCTGTCATCATTATCAAACGTAAGCAAAAATTGCATTAAACACAAACTGAGAAAGTAATTAAATTATGAAGTGGTGTAGTAAATGTAGCCAGGCCATCTAGGGGTGTGACAGTGACTCCCAACTGTCTGCCATAGTGACACATGGTATAGCACCATTTCCAGCTATATATAATTCCATACCATGCCATTACCATGGAATTATATATAGCTGGAAATGGTGCTATACCATGTGTCACTATGGCAGACAGTTGGGAGTCACTGTCACACCCCTAGATCGCCTGGCTACATTTACTACACCTTTTCATAATTTAATTATTTTCTCAGTTTGTGTTTAAAGCAATTTTTTCTTACGTTTGATAATGATGACAGATTTCATTGAAACTAGTTACGTTTTGTAAATTAAGATTCAATTTGTGTGACATGGCTTAACCAGTATATATGTGGAATATAATAAACAAACATGTATTTTTTAAGTGGATACCCTATTTTTTCTTAAGCAATCGATAGGATAAAAAATCACAAAAAAAGTGGCGTCGGTTGCATCGCGATGAATCAATTACACCCGGAGAAACTGCAAAGCGAAGTTGACGTTGAAACACATGAGACTCAGACGAGACTCACGCTTGAGTCGGACACGCGCTACCAGCGAGCCTCATGCTTCAAACATCAACTTCGCTTCGCAGTTTCTCCGAATGTAAGTGATGCATCGCGGTGCAACCGACGCTATTATTTTATGTACTTTTTCATCCTATCTATTGCTTAAAAAATAATATGGGGTATCCATTTAAAAAGAACATAAGTATGTGTAGAAAATAATATTTCTTCAACTTTTAGAGTGTCTCATAAGACCTACTTTCATAAGCCCCAGCCGTACATTCATGGCCATAAAAGTGGTTTTTCAATATCTCTTGTAGTTTCAGAGATATCTGGGGTGAAACAGTTGAGTGGGACGCCCTGTATAGTGTGTGTGGAACGGCTGATATTTCCCCTACGTGCTCTGTCATGACCGCATCGGACCTGTCAAACGAATGTGTCGGCGTTTTACATCTTGCCGTTTTCACGTAGGTTAGCTGGTGCTTCCAGAAAGCTCCGGATACGAGTTGTTGCGTTAGACTTAGGCATTGTTTATTCACATAACGAAGTGCGACACTGCAAGCACGTGCTGTTCCATTAACTTACCCTGATGCGTGCTTTTCAGTCCGGCGCGTGTGCGTCCATTCCTGTCAGCTTGACCCAGTAAGTATGACGAAAGGGAGCTACTATTTCCCTTCCTCGTTCTGTTGACACATCCGTAACGTTTCCACAGCAATCAACCCAAGACGTAGAAACTACTACACAGCTGCCGTGCAAGGGTATTAACAAGGCCTGATGATAATGTTTCTGTGATATCGATACCAGTTGCGTATATAAAACTATGAAGAAGAACTACAATTTACAGCTGTTGGTATACGCATAAATAGGTTATTTTTATTTACTGGCAAATTTTGTACATACCTTCAAATTGCTCAGAATTGTACAAAATTAAATTTATTGTATCAGGTACATAATGGCTTTACAGCTATATGAAGAAGAAAATTCTTGCATAATTGAGGTACGTGCCCATCAAACTACGTGAAAATTACAGGTATTGTATTTCATGACAAGAGATTAGTGACTATGATGAGTGCATTCTCAAATCCAACGTATCACTGGTTACAGGAGGAAACAGGCAATGCTATTCCTAAAAGCTGATGTTATTTCGAAACACACGAAGTATATAGGAGGAGTGCACACGGCTGATCACTACTAGGGCTACAATGGTTTTACAAGCAGGTCATACAGCAGGTGGAGAAAACTGTTTTTCTGGCTGAATGAAGTTGCACTTTGCGAACAGTTCTATTCTTTGATCATACAATGTAAGCGTTCACGTCCGGCGTCAACTTCATTTAAAACTTCCGGGCTCATAAGCCGTGGTCGATTTATAAAACTTTTATAAATTGACCACGGCTTATGTGCCCGAAAGTTTTAAATGAAGTTCTATTCTTTACTCAATAAATAAAAGAGAACCTGGAGAACGGCTGCAAACTCAAATTTCCTACTGAAGAAATGTAATCGGTCAGTTTGTTGGGCAAGTGAGACGTACCAATGCAAAGAAAAGAGAAAGACCATCAACGTCTGTCATCGAAGAGAAACTTAATGAGAAGATCCATTTGATATGCAAAACGTGAGAAAATAAAATTCAGAGGATTGCTTGGTTTGCAGCATTTTCTATTATGAAACATGCAACAGGAACCCTGGACTTCACCCGGGTGCATTTTCTATAAGTGTTATACACAGGAAATTACATAGAACCATAAACAAAGAAAAGTTCAGTTTCTAAAGTTATTTAAAGAAAATAAATCAAATTAAATCACATTACACTTTCTTTATTTTTCAATAGAAGTGTAACAAATCCTATTTTCTAATAAAAATAAATCACGGAGATGGAATAAAAACCTTGCGGTTTCTGATGACATGGTAATCCTGTCAGAGACAGCAAAGGACCTAGAAGAGCGATTACATGGAATGGACAGTGTCATGAAAGGAAGATATAAGATGAACACTAATGAGAGTAAAACGAGGTAAATGAAATTTAGTGTCTGAAAAACAAGCTATGCTCAAGGAATTAGATTAGGTAATGAGATGATAAAAGTAGTTGATGAGTTCCGTTATTTGGGTAGCAAGATAGCTTCTGATGGCTATGAGAAGAAAAGCGTTTCTCAAGACGTGAAAGTTTGAGATCCAATATTAGTTTAAATGTTAAGAAGTTGTTTCTGAAAGCATTTATCTGGAGGTTAGCATTGTATGGGAGTGAAACGTGGACGATAAGGAGTTCAGACAAAAATATGATAGAAGCTTTTGGACTTTGGTGCCATAGACGACTGGTGAAGATTAGATGGGCAGATCACGTGACTAATGAGGAGGTGCTTAACAGAACTGGGGAGGAAAAGAGTTTCTGGCATATCACGACTAAGAGAAGTGATAGGTTTGGGGGGACACATTCTGAGACATCAATGAATCGTCAACTTAGCATAAGAAAGAAGTGTCTGTGGTAAAAATCGTAGAAGGAGACCTAGGGACGAATAGTCACTGGATTGAATAGAATGTGGGTTGCCGTTCGGATTCTCAGATGAAGACGCTTGCACAGGACAGGGTAGCATGGAGAGCTGCATCAAACCAGTTTGCTGACTGAAGACCACAACAACGATAATATATACCCTACGTTTGGACGAGAGTACAGTTTCTGACATTCATAACAATAAACGTCATCGGAAACTGATTCACAACCAAGATACCTATGATACCCCTTCTACCAGAAGAGCAGTTCGGTTTTAGGATGGGACGATCCACAACACTGGGAATAGAAAACCTGCTGGAACAAATAAATCAGACAATAGAAAGACCCAAAGGAAAACTAGATGTGGTTTTTGTCGACTACACGGAAGCCTTTGACCTGGTCAACAGAAAGGATTTGAAAAACTACAGGAATTAATTGGAAGGACCAGTACAAAGACTCTAATATCGAATATAGTATCAATAAACCACATACAGGTAGACAGTGTACTAGATGTATCCGACTGGCTGCCACAGGCAAATGGTGACCTCGATAATGATCCACTCAGACCCATCCTGTTTAATGTCCTCACGCATGATCTCACGAAAGAAATGACAGGGACAAGCACGTACATATACGCTGATGACATGGCCATCGCGGCGACATATAGAGAAGTTGTAAACAAAGTAAGCGATTGGGCGGAGAGAAACTACATCAAGATAAACCAAGACGGAGTTACTCGTGTTCAGGAAATGAGGAAGACTCACTGAAGTAGAGAACATCAAATGCAATGGAAAGTTACTCAAGAGGGTTGACAATTTGAAATATCTAGGCATCACAATCCAAACAACGGGAAAAAGTTTCGGACTACACATGAGATCTAGAGCAGTGGCGGCCACTAGAGCTATGAATGAAATCAGGAACGTCACACAACTATCGATCAGCACAGCAATGGACCTGTTCAGGCTAAAGATACTACCTATTTTGACGTATGGCCTTGAATCGGTGGAAGAGTGCCTCACATACAAACAACTTGAAGAACTAGAGCGAGATACCTGAAGAGAATCTGAGGAGTCCCACAGAACACAAGATCGAGAATAGTCTATGAGCTTACCATGGAGACCTTCTTGATATAGGATCTAACAACGAGCTCATACTCCCAGCTAGTGCCAACTTCAAACAGCTTCTACGAGATCTGCATGAGAAGAAAAAAACATACCGGAAGAGTTCTATGCAACGTCTGCTATGCAAGACAGAACCTGGAGGGAAGCGAACCAAGAAATGCAACACGTGACAACGACACTGACAACAAATTATGTCACGAACCGAATGACGAGTGTGTGAGTGAACTGTGCTTAGAATTTTGTGATCGGTACCATATTATCAAATGCAGGAATAGAATAAAATCCATCGTAGCTTATAGCAAAGACAAGTAAACTTAATGTCATATAATGTGAAGTAATCCTTGCACGGCATGTGTGCGTTTCCTACAAATAAAAATATAATAAAATCTTTTCAAGTCAACAAATAATCCTGTTCAGTTACGAAAATAATATGCGCACTATGCTTCACAAGAAGTATTTACAATCGAGTTTTTAAAATGTTCAAATGTTTGTATAGGCTATGGGACTTAACTACGGGGTCATCAGTCCTTAAACTTACAAACTACTTATGAACTACTTACGAACTAGGACGGCACAAATATCCATGCCCGAGGGGGGATTCGAACCCCCGACCGTAGTGGCCGTGAAGACCGTGACTGGAGCGCCTTAGTCCCCTCGGCCACCGCCGCCGGCTCGAGTTTTTACATTCTAATACAGCAAAAAAGTAAGCCTCTAATAATTCGAAAACTTAGCTAATATGTAATTATTAATGTTACAGAAGTACATTTCGCAGTTCGGTAGCCTCAGATCAGGTGGTCAGAAAGTTCTCCTCACACGGCTGGCTGCTGTATGCGTCCGACCGCAGCGGGCACCAGGAGCACTTTAGCACGCAGCAGCATTAATGGAAGCTGGGGCTGCGGTCCCGGCAACTGATAGAGAGAGAGAGAGGAAGCCACCGGTATCGCATCTGGTCGCTGGTGCCACGCACCGCACCCTGCTGAAAAGTTGTGCTCCCTGACCACCAACATGCGCCACCGAGATCGACCGCAGATAATGCAATGAGATCGAGCAATATTGTCCTGAGTGCAAATTACCTTGATCTGTTAAACAGAGAGCCGACTCTATGAGATAACGTGTTAGTCCTAATGACGACTAGTAGGCCATAATTTTTCTATTCAGTGAGCGGAGATCAGGTACAACGGGAATAATTCCATAGAGTGTACGTTAACCGGTCTTACATCGTTTTTTTTCCTTCTCCATGTTGCCATGGATGACTCACAACAGTTTGCGTTTATACCGCAATACTTACTTAAGCACTTGCTTTAGTTCAAAAAGAGGTCATCTACTCAGGAACACATATTTTCAATAATTTACCAACAACCATAAAAAATTTAGCTACAAATGAAGATCAGTTTAAGAGGAGCCTAAAAGACTTTTCATTGGCCAACTCCTTCTACTCCACTGACGAATTCTTAAATAGAACCAAATGATGCATGTATCTGTATTCATACTACTAGTATTATTATATTATCAGCTTGTAAAAATATGTATAAGAGAACCCGTACAAAAAGCGAGGATCACCTCAACACGAATCTATGGAACGAACCAACTAATCTAATCTAACAGTTTTACTAAAGAAATTCCAATTTGCTGCTAAGTTTAGATATTTTTATTAAGTCACAACAGACTGTTTCGGCGCATTAATGCCATTTTCAAGTGACGTCTAGATGGAATGACGTGCATATATAATCGAATCAGACTGTTTTCTGGTGTTATAGAATTTTTAAAATATCTTATAACGCTAGAAGACAGTCTGATTCGATGATATATGCACGTCATTCCATCTAGGCGTCACTTGAAAATGGCATTAATACGCCGAAACAGTCTGTTGTGACTTAATAAAAATATCTAAACTTAGTAGCAAATTGGAATTTCTTTAGTAAAATGTCATTATATTACCTTTATTATGCTGCAGGCCCTAAAGAGCAAAAACTTTAAAACTTTTTTAATCTAACAGTGTTCGCGAGGATTGTAGTTACTCCCCACAGCACTGTGTGAAGAGTAGAAACTCTCAAGTTCACCAACCTGACGTTTTCTACAGGTGTCGTCCCCACGCAGATGGTAGCGCACAGGTCGGAGTTCTTGAAGTGGGACTGAAATTATTAAACTATAAACAGGAACTCATGTAATTACGGAATTATACTACAGTTCTTGGGATGCCAGCTAATTTATTTAAATAATGCAGAAAACTAGCAAACCGCATAATAATATACTTTTGACACACATGGTCTTCACTGGAAGTTCAATATTATGTCATTTCGCATAGTTCTAAAATGATCATTTTATGTCTTATGATCGCCTACATACGCGAGAGCTACATGTTGCTCTTACGAGTGCGGCCTTCAGGAGGCTCACAGATCTTTCGTGAGTACGTGCTTGGAGAGCACGGGGCCCCGAGCTAATGAGTCTTCCTTCCTTCTGTACTTCCCGGACTGCATTTCCTTTCCCCCTCCCCTCCTTTCCTATTCTCACTCCTTCCTCTCCCCACCGTGGGACTGATAACCTTGGTAGTTTAGTCCCTCTATCCCAACCAAACAACCCAACCCAACTACGAGTGCGTGTTCTGAAGTGTGGCTGCTCGATGCAAGGCTGCCTTGGCTCCGCCATTTGCCGCGCAAACTTGTTACCCGTGCATCGTCCGGCTTAAATTAATTGTTTCATTTATTAATTTTGTAAGAGGGGCATAGCTCGGCTTTGAGAGGTTTTCCAACTTGACTTTGACATAGAATAAATAATTATTTATTATTAATAAAAATATGATCACGTTTTGACTCGTGCCCCCCAGTGCTACAGCCAATCGGTGTTCATTGCTGCTGCTCGGCGACTTCCCTAGAAATCCTGGCTCTTTACCATGAGTTCTCGCCAGATTTCACCATCTGTCGCCTGCTGGTTCTAACCTACTGTACCGAAGCAATTCGCAAATCTTAATATGATGGCTGTAGGCCAAAAATATTACACAAGGAATCAGCGACCATAACGCCAAACAGAATCAATGAATAAACCTGAAAATAGAAGAATCTAGAAAGGTAGGAGTATGATTCGTTTGGCAAACAGGGTGAGATTTCAGAGAACCTGACAGCTCAACACGACAGTGTCATCTCTGACACTAACACTGTCGATCAACTGTGGAAGATGTTCATGCACACGGTACAATACGCATTAGATACGTATTGTAACGTTTATACATGTTGCACATCCCATACGTCACGAATATACATTCAGCATTGCCAACATTATCGAAGCAATCCATAGGAAACTTGAGTGAAAGTCTACCACCGGTAAACTAATTTTGTCGTACCCTGTATTAACTACGATGAGTGTTTTTCAAGTAAGTACCGTTTTGCCACACCGCGGCCGCGGCGTTACGGTGTTCTGCGCATGCGCACTGGGTACCTGCATCTGTTGTCTACACGCCATTACAGTCTGATTCTTCCTCGTTTACGTTGTGTACTGAGTGTTTAGGATGTCTCCGATGATCATGAGTTGCGCAGACACAGAACCACGGGTTGTTAATTCAACAACAGTTCATCATTGCTATCGCTACTGCAACCACAGTCCATTCAAGGAACACTGAAATTGATGTCTGGCTCAAACCACGGCACATTGAATGCTATTTCTGGAATTATCCACAAACAGTATTGAAGTCGGTACACCATCTCAGCAACAGAGAAAATACAAAGATAGGTAGAAAACGAAGAGCTTAATACATAGCGTATTATTTGAAGGGTACGTATCTATAGGATACGTGCTACGCACTTCGTCTTCCGAAGACGTAGCTCGAAATACGCTACGCTGGTGTGAAATAACCTTTAACCTGGCGAGATTCTGTTTCACGTCTTTTAATGTATGTGTCGTATTATGATGTAAATTCGCAGATACATTCAGCGGTATATGTGCCTAATGTCTGCAAAATGCATCGTGAATGGTGTTAGCAGTAAAGACGTAAGAAATCAAAACCTCATGATGATGCGGTTTTTCATGAACCAAGTTATTTATGACTTCATATCACATGAACTATATGTCCAACAGTGATATAATATCGAAGGAGCATTCAGTGGTATGTATGTGAACTGTGAGAATTATCTGGCGTATAAAATTTACACTGTAGGAGTAATAACTTGCAACGTCATGCCGAATTCCGTATATATACATCATGAACATCAGAAAGGTAGTAAGCGATAAACTTTTTTCCTTTCATCATTTTGTAGGGTTTATCAACGAAAAAAAGTTTCGTACTACGGTCGGGGGTTCGAATCCCCCCTCGGTCATGTATATTTGTGCCGTCCTTAGTCTTAGTTCATAAGTAGTTTGTACGTTTAGGGACTGATGACCCCGTAGTTAAGTCCCATAAGCTATACAAACATTAAACATTAACATTAAAAAGTTTCGTAAAGATTTGAAATTATATTTACAATTTACTGCAAGCCGCTAATGCTCTCATTCTCAAATAGTTGACGAATAAAATCACGCTATCGCACACCGCAAGATGGGACTGATATGTTTACGACGTGATATCGCATGAAGTATGTATCGCTTGTGGTTTTTTGCAACAACAGCAAATTATTTCTGATCTTAAATAGTATTTGTAGCAAATTTGGTTGAAATTACTTGAGAAGAATATATAGAATATTACCGCATTATGCGGCCGTTTTTCACGTCTGTCATTGTTTATGACGTCATATCTACTTACGTATGGGTCTTGGGTGCTTCTTAACCCGACAGCGATTGTTGCCTGGTGTTAAGGATTATGAGTACCAAGTTTGGTTGAAATCGGTCCTGTAGTTTAGGAGGAGATGTAGAACCTACATTCAACAACCCCCTCCCCCCCCGCACCAGAAACACACACACACAGCCTATTTCATAAGATGTAAGATTGCATATGTGTAAAAAAATAAAAATAGTAGGAGGGGGAGGGAGGGATACACTACCCTCGATAAGTTTGGAAACAGTAATAATAGACAATGAAAACGATATATTGTTTAAAATCCATTTTGTTCTTTTAAAAATGTTCATTTAAGTCAAATCAACACACAGGAAGATGAAAAATTTAATTTTCGATTCCTCCAGAATGAAACTTTCACTCTCCAGCGGAGTGTGTGGTGGTATGAAACTTCCAGGCAGATTTAAATTTAATGCCGGAACCGGGACTCGAACCTGTGAAAGTTTCATTCTGGAAACATCCCTTAGGCTGTAGCTAAGCCATGTCTCCACCATATCCTTTCTTCCAGGAGTGCTAGTCTTGCGTGTTTGCAGGAGAGCTTCTGTGAAGTTTGGGAAGTAGGAGGCGAGGTACTGGCAGAATTGAAGTTGTGGGGCGGCACTGTGAGTCGAGTCGGGATAGCTCAGTGGTAGAGTGCTGGCCCGCGAAAAGCAAAGGTCCCAGGTTCGAGTTCCGGTTCCAGCACATAATTTTAAGCTGCCAGGAAGTTTCAGCTTACTATCTACCTGAAAGCTTAGAAATTTGAACTGTTCACTTATGTGTTCATTTTGCGTCATCAATATGTGAATTTTTGTGGAATAGGAACTGTAAAAACTGAGTCCTGCAGCGGCTTAGCATAAAATTGTTTTCTACTGGCGGCGAACTTATTCTTTAACTGCATATTGTGAACAACATCCTTCTCTACCAAGCTACTGTCGTCAGCAAACAGAAATATCTTGGAGCGACTTATTATACTAGAAGGCATATCATTTGTATAAATGTAAAACAGCAGTGTGCCTAGAAGAAAACCGCGCCTCCCGTCGCTTTAACTGTGTCCCATTCGTAGTGCGTATTGCAGAGGATGACCTTCAGCTCTGTGTTATTAAAGTAAGAAATGAACCAACCGTGAGATACTCCCCTTACTCCACAATGCTTCAACTTCTGCAACGATATCTTCTGATCAACACAAACACATTTGATAACTCAAAGTATACGCCTAGCATACTTTTTTTAATGTAATGCATCAAAGTTCCTCACAGAGGAGTTGGAATGTATAGCTGACATTAGTTGAACCACTTCTGAAATCAAATAGTATATTTAAATAATTACATAATTGACAAGACATTTCAATATTTAGCACATAAAAGAGTAGTGGAAGTCTAATGAGGACAGATATAAATTGACGAACGTATTGGTCGTATTACTGGAAACTGAATTGTTCTAAGTACAAATAAGGTATAAAGTGTGTGTTTTGAAATGTGTTACTGCGTCTATGTTTTCATGCATAAATTAAAGTACACGCATTATCAAAATGAGCCAATTGCAATTACATTAGTTTGTGACAGTGCTAAGACCGGATTCCTTGTGCAAAATAAATGATGTGTATATGTGGGCAACTTTTACTTTAATGAAACCATCGAGATCAGCAACATTGTGACATAGCACTTTTGACCAGGTATTAACTGTACGTTAAGTGCCATTATAACTTGATAAAAATATAATCTGTCATGTTAAAACATCGAAAATAATGCAAGTGTATACTCCAAAGACGTTAGATGATAATGGCGCCGTTTTATGTCCCTCAATTTATCTTACATATTAAAGGAATATGCGACAACTAAAGTCAGTCTGCCATACCAAACTACCCGGCCGATTCCCTTAATTTCCTTTTGTTATCAAGTATAAGAATTTACATACCATTCGCCTTCCTTTTTCAATTCTTAAACGTGATTTCCTTCTGCATAATAGTTATGAGGATGTGCTAGCTTTAAACTAAAGTCAATCGATGAGGCTGTTCTATCCGACCGAACTCCTTCATTTTTGCTTTAAACGGAAGGTAGTCATTCGCAGATTTGCCATCAAGTATCTGAATTAACTTAAATCTCTCCATCATTCATTTTTTATTCAAACACGATATCCTTCTACCCTTCCAGTGAATATTTTAATCGGTTCGTTTTACGATATCTTCGGTTCTAATTAAGGTGCGCAGTTCTTTATGACATAGCAACACTTAGCGCATCACGCCCTTTCATTCGCCCTTTTGAACAGTTTCGTTGTTTAATAATATTCATCTCGGGTATGCAGCCTGATACCGTCGTCAACTAGACATGATATTTCAGCAGACCAACTGGCTGCCATCTTCAGGTGAGAGGGCTAAAACACTAACTCAGGTCAGTTTCCGGCGAGTTAGTGTTTTTAGCCCTCTCACCTGAAGATGGCAGCCAGTTGGTCTGCTGAAATATCGTGTCTAGTTGACGACGGTATCCGGCTGTATACCCGAGATGAATTTTATCAGTTACTACACCGGGAAAGTCTACGCAACCACAGTTTCGTCGTTTGATTTTGAAGAGAGCTAAGTGCGTACATTCAACTTTACCTCAATTTTTCCTAACTTTTTTGTCATTCCACTAACGCTGTGTTCACACGGTCCTCTAGTGAGTAATTATGTTAATTTTACTTTCCACATCGATTGGTTCAGTGGAGGATTACGGGTAGCTGCTGTATAACAGATTTCACCAATGAGAACTTTTCAGGAAACTCACTTTGAAGTTACGATTATCTGTAGGCAGTGACGCAGAAATCCATAGGATCGTCAGTTCTAAACGTTGCATTCAATGGAAAGCATTCCGGCATGAACTGCGGTTTTACGATTCGAAGCTGTATAGCCAGAGCCCATCGCTGCTGAACGATCTGACCGCAGGGACGGCCTGAAATTGGAGGCCACCCAGCCGTGCGCAGCCTCGCCCCCTGGCCAGGAATTCCTGAAGCCTGAGAGACAGCGGCAGCGAGACACCGACTACAAAGGCTGCGGAAGGAGATCGTGTTCTGCGGCGCCGCCAACGGACTGCGTTTTTTTGTTTTGAGGGCGGAGCGTCGGCGCGAGGCGGTCTGCCGTATCCTGGCAACGCGTCGTGGCTGCGGCTACTGGGGGCGGAGGAGGAGGCTGGCGCTCAGCGCTGCTGGCTGCGTCGCGAAGGCGTGGCTGTCTTTGCCTCGTTTTGGCCCGCTTTAGGTTACGGTAGTTAACAATAAAAGTGAGCCAATGCGATCGTCTTTTGACAGCTCGTAATTTGAATGATAATAACGGCTTAACCGTTCATCTGACACGAAAATTGAATAACCGAATTTGTAGAGGAGAAAATTCCCTACAGCTTTGCTATTTTTTTCCTTTCTCTTTTCGTTTCAGAGGTGTTTGCAAAAATAACGGCTATTTTGGGATTCTGTCTGTCTGTCCGTAACATGTTCCCTGTTTGTAAGACGAACCGTTCAACCGATCAGCATCAAATTTTACAGACATAATTGTAGTCCGCCAGAGACCAGAAACTCCCTATTTCAAATTTTTCGGACAAAAAGTACGGTAGTACCACAAAAATAAATAAATAAATAGAAAGTAGTTTGTAAATATTATTGTAATTGCAAACGAACCGTTCATCTGACACGACAATTGAACAACCTAATTGGTAGAGGAACAAATTCTCTACAACTTCGCTCTCCTATGTTTTTTTTTTTTTAGATCTTGCATCGTTGCAGAGATATTTGCAAACGTAACGGCGATTTGACGATGTCTGTCTGGCTGTAACGTGTTCCCACTTTTTAGATCGAACCGTTCAACCGATCGGCACCAAATTTTACAGACATAATTGTTGGCTGCCGGAGATCAGAACCTCGCTTTTTGGAATATTTCGGACAAGAAATACGTTGGTAAAACAAAAAAAAAAATACGTTTGTAATGTAATTTTAATTGCAAATAAATCTTTCATCTGACTTGAAAATTGAATAAACGAATCTGTAGACGAGAAAATTATCTACAACTTTGTTCCCTTATGTTTTTCCATATCTCGTATCGTTTGAGAGATATTTGCAAAAATAAAGGAGTTTCGACACCCTCCATTGAATTAACGAAAACCAGCCGTTCGCCGATGTCACGTGACAATCCTCGCCCAGAACTCTCTGTGGCATACGTCATCTTGCGTTGCGTATTTGATGATTTTCTTGTTGTAACTTACACGTCGTTATTTCAAAGTAATGGTGCAGTGAAGAATTGAGAAAACCACGTCGTTCTTCGTACGACAAATGATAATCTAGTGTCTACAAATGCCATATTAGCATCAGTTAACAACGGCCATGAATAATATGAGATTAAAGAACGCATCTTATAATTGTTAGCTGTAGCGTAGTGGCCAATGCGTTGGACTGAAGGTCAGTGAAGGTCAGTGGTTCGGAACTCGTCACTACCTACTTTTTTTTTTTAAGGGTTTCAGACACTGTTATGAATTAATTTATTATTAATTAGATTATTATTTTGGTTCAAAATGTTTGCAAAAACGTATGAAATTATAAATCTAAAGTGGGCCGTAAAACACGTCAGTGCGATTATTTTTTTAATTTTCGCTATCAACTCTTCAACTTTTTTTTCCTTTATTGTATTTTAAAAACTCCAGAAGGGGGCAGGCTGGCAGCAGCTAACATGCTGCTGTTCAGCCGATTGTATGTTGTTGTTGTTGTTGTGGTCTTCAGTCCGGATACTGGTTTGATGCAGCTCTCCACAATACCCTATCCTGAGCAAGCCTCTTCATCTCCACATAAGAACGGCAACCTACATCTGTCTGAATCTGCTTTCTGTATCCATCTCTTGGTCTTCCTCACCAGTTTTTACCCCATACACTTCCCTCCAATGCTAAATTCACGATTCCTTGATGTCTAAGAATATGTTGAAAGTTATCTGTTTTATGATATTTATTAAATATAATTTATTTTTTGTTCTATTCGTGGTGATGGAACTGGGATTTGCTGTCTGACCGTGTGAGTGTGTATGTGTGAGTTTGTTTGTCTGACTAACAGTGATTTCTGTTGATAAAAACAATAGGTTACGTAAAATCAGATTTTCCACACATGAGAAGAGCATATCAAATTCTTTGTGACTGTTCCACACACTGGATCAAAAACTAAGCCCTGATGGTACATTATGTGAATAAATAATTTATGTATTTATTTTAAAAAAAAATACATCAGCCCCGCGCAACGGATAACTCAGTCGTGCATTGCTATGAAAAGAAGCTCTATCTGATCCGTAAATCCATAAATTACTTCAAAATGAATGCATCACTTTAATCCCGACAGTATCAAAAATGAAACACCTCAACTATTGTGTATGGTGAAGTTAAGCTCTCGTTTCAGAATGCAACTGAGAGTGCACATAAATATTTTACTGTGAAATGAAGTGAATCCTTGTGATACTTCAAAGATGCCAATGCCTTTACTGAGAAGTAAATTGATTTTTGTAACATTTGAAACGTGCTGTAGTTAGCTCATCACACTTAGCCAAACACTTCATTATCGAGCGTTGTTAGTCACCTAATTACTTTATCAAATAATTATCTCTTGAAATTCTCTACTCACAGTTAATACAAGAACAGAAAATTTGAATTAACCCACAGATAAGCACTCTAACTTTGTTATTTCACTCATTGTAACTGCCTCATCATTATCATATTCTCAACATAGTTTTCAACGATACTAACCTAAATCCAAATTATTTTAGTGCAAGTTATCTGTTAAAACATACACTCACGGAGCCACCACGTGCAAGTACGTTTGAGATTAACACTTTTACTTCATTTCAAAACAACTCACATCAATTAGCTCGTCGTAAAACTTATTGGAGGAAAAATGGAAGTTTCTACACAATACAAAATAATGGAAGAGAAATTTCATTATCACACTTATATTGAAAATTAAAAAGCAACATCATTACAAAAACATATACATTCTTATTCTGAACATCCTACCAATATATCCCTTCTTTTAGTCAAGGTATGTCAGAAATTCCTTTCCTCCCCAATTCTGATCAGCACCTCCCCATTAGTTATGCGATCCACCCACCTAATCTTCAGCTTTCCTCTGTAGCACCACATTTCAAAAGCCTCTATCCTCTTCCTGTCCGCACTGTTTATCGTCCATGTTTCACTCTCATACAAGGCAACACTCAATACAAATGCCTTCAGAAAGGACTTCCTTAGGCTTAAATCAATATTCGATGTTAACAAATTTCTCTTTCTCAAGAACGCTTTTGTACCCATTGCTATTCTGCATTTTATATCCTCTGTACTGCGAGCATCATTTCTTATTTTACTGCCCAAGTAACAAAAATCTACCTCCTTTATTGTTTCGTTACCTAATCTAATTCCTTCACCTGATTTTCTTAGACTACACTCCATTACCCTAGTTTTGTTAATGATCATATTCTACGAACCTTTCAGCACACTGTCCATTCCGTTCAGCTGCTCTTCCAGGTCGTTTGCTGTCTCTGAGAGAATTACTATGTCGTCGGAAAAACGCAATGTTTTTAATTCTTCACCCTGAACTTAAATTCCTTCTCCAATTTTCTCCTTACTTTCCTTGCAGAATGTATACAAACTCATTAACAGATATTTTGATAATACAAAAACTGTCTTGATCGCAAAAATTATCAGTTTTTATTGGCCGATTTCTTCGGAATAGAATGTAGCCCATGTGGCAGTGCTGGACTCGGCTAGGCTGGGGGCTGCCTTCGCTGTTTTCCTGCCAGCTGGTAACTATTGTGTAACAGTTACCAGCTGGCCAATCAGTTTTTGTATTAGAAATTGTACTAAATAGATCGCTGTTCTTATCCATCGACAATGTTGTCTAAATTAATGAGAAATTTTGAAGCAAAACAGGTGATATTATATGATAAATTTACAAATGGACATGGAGAGTTAAATGGGAGAAATGAAAACGACTGTGAAACAGTGACGGTGGATAAAACCTGGATGTTGATGCAACGGAACGTCGACAATGAGACGAAGATACACATTTGAAAACACATGCTGAAGCTGTGTTCTGCCTGTGTGGCGTATGCTGATTGTTTTAAAATCAAACGTACACACGAAACACTGAGTCACTGCACATTTAAAACACTGACACAGGATTAAAAACACTGAACAGGCCAAGCAGAGGAGAGGGAAGGGGAAGGAAAGTGGGGTGGGCGGAAAAGAAGGGGAGGAGGGGGAGGTAGGGAAAAGGATGGGTGGAGGGGGACGTGGCACTAATCTACAATGAAGGCTAAGGTTGATAGGAGGGGTATATGTCAGGACCGAGGGCGTTATCCAGGAGAGGAAGCTGATGGAAGTTACCCTCGGATAGGATGTGGAGAGTATGGAGGTGGAGAGAGGGAGAAACATGATAGTAAAGGCGTGACAGAGACCTGGGATTTAGGAGGATAGGAGAGACCAGTGGGTGACGAGATTCTATTTTGTGGGAGATGTGTAGGATGCGGTTTTCTTTCTTTATCGTTATTTTATTCCCCGGATGGGGCGGGCTGTGCTCTTCAGCCAACAGAATTGGTACATTGTACGAGGATATATACAAAACACAATGGCGAACGAAAGGAGACAATACACGTAACATGGTGCGAGGGTGAAGGTCGGGGTGAGAGTTTAAAATAGGGAATGTTTAATTTTTTTAAACTCACAACCACCAGGTGCGAACCAAATTCCTAAACATGCAAAAACACTGGAGCTGTGATTGCTACTGTTCGACTCGTTTTCTAGGGGATGATATCACACGTTCGCAGCTTTCCTTCCCTGCAAATGATTAACAAAAAAATGCATAATAAAGTAAGTTCATGTGAGAAAAAGGGTGTACTAACTACTATTTTTGAAAACACGTGGAAGTTCACTTTGTGTTGTTTATCACAAAATATTAAAATCCTGTGGCTGATACGTCTGGACGTCGACACAATTATCAAATAACGTTATAGCTCGTGAGCCCCCACACAAAGTGAATATTTGTCGCAAATTGTTTTCACACAATGTGCCTGTCTCATACACCGTTTATGTTCATGCCTATGCGACGACACGTGTTACATTAACAAAACACAGTCACGTGTTACATTAACAAAACACAGTCACAGGTGTGATGCACACCTTGTTCCACCGGCTAAATATTCACAACACACAGTAGCACTCGATACAACTTGGTGCAGTCTACGACGAGCAACCACACTTGGCAATTGCCACACAAAAATCTATAGTCTCCACCTGGAGAACCACATGCAGACTGTCCTAGAGCGACTCCGCCCGGCCAGCTACACCACTTGCTCTCGACTCGTCACTTCCTGCCCTCGCGCTCAGCCAATACATTTCTAAAACTTTACTTAAAATCAAAATAATTACACTACACATTAAATAAATGTCTTCTTAGGTTGTTATATTGGTATAAACATCCTTTGAACTATTTATCCAAATCGTGCAATTTCTTATATCACAGATAAGTGATTTAACTGAATACTTAAAGATAAAATACACAAGATTAATTAAAAATAAAATGAGAAATAGTTAATATGTTATTTTTATAAACAAACATTGCCATGCTGGCTGTGTAACTGTCTTGTATTCATTGGTAATTTATTACTTTTCATTGTCAATTAAACATATTACGCCAGATGCTACTATATCATCTAATGTATTGTTTATTTATCAAAAGGCTATTTTGTAATGAGGGCCTTAAAGGTTCTTAACTGCATCGTATTACTTCAAATGCAAGTAGTATTAGAATATTTTATTTGACGCTGTGCACTGCACTGCACCTGGCACTCGCCATTGTCCCTCTCTCCCCTCACTGGAAACGAACCTGGAAAATCCTAAGCTGGAACAAGCCACCAACGTCGGCCTGCTCGCTGGCCTCCCGTCAGCTACAAGCACACAGCAAATCTCAACGTGGAGAATTTCTACCTATGGCCTAACTATAAATGTTGTCACCCAACTGCGTACATACATTGCTACCATAATTAATAAGATTAAAATTGTGTAACATTTAGTGTATTGGCATGGTCAATGTTTGCAGTGATCTTCATAATGTTTAATTATCAAATGCTATTAATTACCGATATTCCTATTGGGCGGTATTCTCACAATGGTGACATAATTGAAGATTAGAAACATTTGAAATGAAGTGCTGGTGTGCAGTACATAAAATCACATGGCGGCTCTAATGGGGAAACAATACAATGATGCTCTGAATCACATGAACAGTGAAAATACACAGTCATCGACTGTGAGTTGGCCGTTTGCATTTGTATTAAAAAAAAAAAAAAAAAAAAAAAAAAAAAAAAAAAAAAAAAAAACACTGATTATTTACTCACCGACAGAGACATAAGCGAGGTACATGCAGATGACGATGAATGTCAAGGGTGTAGATGCGGGAGGAGTAAAAGGGTAGCAGAAGAGGGAGGAAGGGAAGAGCGGAGGAAGGATGACAGGGGGCACAGCGTGAGGAGGACGGGAAGGGGGCTGGAGGTCCCAGAAGCTGTAAGGAGCAGGAGGTGGGATTCCAGACGGACCGGCAAGAGGAGGGGTGGCGAGGAGGGACTGAAGCGGGGTAGGAGTGGATGGATAAGATAGATGTCCGCGCGCAGAGCATCATCAGGGAGGGGGAGGGTGCGGAAATTGCCACGGGAAAGGGTGAGGAGGTTGGACAAATGGAGAGCAGCTCAGATACAATGGTTGCCACGTCAGGATTGGCGAGAAGAGGATGGACAAAGGGTAGGGGGATCAAACTTACGATTGACTATACTGTCACGAAAGTGCTCAATCAAGCGGACAAGTCGGGGGAAGGGAATGAGGTCACAGAAGAGCCTTGACGGGGATGTGGGGTTCGAAGGGATACTGTAGGTGAGGCGGAAGAGCGTGGCGTTCCAAGATTTGTAGGGACTTTTAGAAGGCTGAAGGGGCAAAGATCCGGGCAGGATGGGAGACGCAGAGTATGGTTCGGATGAGGGATTTTTAGGCATAGAGGACGGTGGGAAGGTTCAGACCTTAGGTTCGGCCAACAAGGAGTTTGAGGAGGCAGAGGCGGGAGCGAGCTTTTTCTTGGATGGTGCGTAGGTGGGGGGTCCAGGAGAGGGTGCGATCTATAGTGAAGCCCAGGTACTTGTGGGTGGGAGTGAGGCGGATGGGACGGTTATGGAGTGTAAGGTAGAAATCTCGAGAATGGAAGGAAGGGGCGGTGCTACCTACAATGATAGCCTGGGTTTTGGTAGGATTTCTACACGGGAGTCACTAGTTGCACAAAGTGGTGAAATGGTCAAGTTGTCCTTGGAGAAGGCGGTTGGATCGGGTGAGGGTGAGAGCGATGGCACGGTAGGAAGTGTCATCAGCGTATTGGAAGAGGGGTGAGCAGGCTTATGCATATCTGCGGTATACAGGAGACAAGAGGAGGTGAGAAAGGACGGTACCTTGGAGCACGTCAGCAGAGGGATAGAAATGACGGGAATCTGTGTTGTAGGATGTGGATGTGTTCAAGGAATCTTAGAAGGTCGAGTCTATCTTTCTGAAAGAGTATTACTATAGAGATCGTTTGGGCGTCAGTTTAGTTTCCAGGGACGCGGAAGGAATATGTGAGAGCGATCGGAAAGGGAGGCAGTTTCTATAGTTGATAGTAACCTGATCAAATACCTCACGAAATAAGCATCAAACGAAGAAACTACAAAGAACAAAACTTTTCTAGCTTGAAGGGGGAAAACAGAAAGCGCTATGCTTGGCCCACTAGATGGCGATGCCACCATAGGTCAAACGAATATCAACTGCATTTTTTAAATAGATACCCCCATTTTTATTACATATTCGTCTTGTACATAGGTAAATATGAATGTTTTGTTCGGAACACTATTTTCGCTTTGTGATTGATGGCGCTGTAATATATTGCTCGCGATTTTAGACAAACAGTGGGTTACACACAGGTTTTTTAAATTAATACACAGAACGTACGTACGTCGGTTTGTTCCATGTTTGATACATGTACTTTTGTGAAATTACCATATATTATGAGAACGCATGCTGTTACTGCGTGTTTACGTGTAATTGCCTCATGACTTCACTAAATGCTCAAAATGATGTCCTTCAATTTCAATGCATTTGGCAATACTCGTAATTAAATTCCTCTCAACAGCAGGTAGATGCCGTCTTTGATACAGTTCCCCACAGTCGTTTAATGAACAAAGGAAGAGCATATGGTCTATCAGACCAATTGTGTGATTGGATTGAGGAGTTCCTTGATAACAGATTGCGGCATGTCATTCTCCGAAGTAAGAGTGATGTTCAGGTGTGCCACAGGGGAGTGTCGTGGGTCAATTGCTATTTACAATATACATAAATGACCTTGCGGATAACATCGGAAGTTCACTGAGGCTTTTTGCGGACGATGCTGTAGTATATAGAGAGGTTCTAACAAAAGAAAATTTTATTGAAATGGAAGAGGATCTGCATCGAATTGACGCATGGTGCAGGGAATGGCAATTGAATCTCAATGTAGTCAAGTGTAATGTGCTGCGAATACATAGAAAGAAAGATCCTGTACCATTTAGCTCCACTATAGCAGGTCAGCAACTGGAAGCAGCTACTTCCATGAAATATCTGGGAGTAGGCATTAGGAGTGATTTAAAATGGAATGACCATATAAAATCAATCGTCGCTAAAGCAGATGCCAGACTGATTCATTGGAAGAATCCTAAGGAAATCCGAAAACAAAGGAAGTAGGTTACAGTACACTTGTTCACCCATTGGTTGAATACTGCCCGCCGCTGTGGGATCCGTACCAGGTGGGGTTGATAGAGGAAGCAGAGAAGATCCAACGGAGAGCAGTGCGCTTCGTTACAGGATCATTTGGTAATCGTGAAAGCGTTAAGATGCTCTATCACTCGGTACGGGCTTTTGTCGAAGTTTCGAGAACATACCTTTACCGAGGAGTCTAGCAGTATATTGCTCCCTCATACGTATATCTCGCGAAGGGATGATGAGAATAAAATAAGAGAGATTAGAGCCCACACAGAGGCATACAGACAATCTTTCTTTTCACGAACAATAGAAAGGACACACGATAGTGGTACTCGAGGTACCCTCCCCACACATAGTCCGGTGCCTTGCGGAGTATGGATGGAGATGTAGATTTACGAGTAAGTTCGTATCGATAGATGCGAAGAACGAAATGTATTTATGAGTAACGATTAAGTACTTAGTACTCATTACCGAGTACCTACGGTTCGCTAAAGCTCTTATTGGTGTACCGGCTTAAGCCCGCGGCTCCGCTCGCATGTCGCTACGGTATGATTGATAAGCCTTCTGTCAGTAGTGCGCTGTGAGATTGGTTTTCGAGAAGGAAATGAAATACTGCACCTTCTTTAGCAATAAACACTTTTCAAATGTACAAATGTCTGTAACTCTATCGGACAAAACTGCGTGGTCATCAGTCCGTAGCTTACAAACTACTTAAACCTAGGTAAACTAATCTACGGACAAACACACACACCCATGCCCGAGGGAGGATTCGAACCTCCACGGCGAGCAACCGCGCGCTCCGCAGCGAGACGCTTTAGATAGCTCGGCTACTCCACCGCGCCTAAACACTTTTGATCAATCTTGAAATGAAAAAATAAAACAGTGTCAAGTGCTTAATGATTTACAATAAATAATACGTACAATATGCCTTACAGCCCAGGTTGCAGTATCTCAACACGTATTCTGAGTGTAATGTAGAAATTAATTTTTATTACATTTTAAGACATTCTGGTAAAGTACGTTACTTGTTGTATTGTTTGGAGCATTGATGTACAGATTTTTTGAGTTGCCGACCCTTGAGTTAGTGACGTATGATTGAGCGTGTGAAAAACATCTGCCAAACGCAGGTCTTTTTAGCTAAGTAATTCTGACGTCCACGTCCATAGCTTCGCGATTTTGGTCTATAGATTCGTGGATATAAGTGTTGAATAGGAGTGAGAGTACATGGACTAGTATTTACACAAATTACCTTATTAGGTAGCGACTCTTTTGTCCGCATTAGCCTTGTTTACGTCACCCATACGCAAGTTACAGTAACACTGTTCCATACTTCTACCGAGCGAGGTGGCGCATTGGTAACTCGCTGGACTCGCATTCGGAAGGATGGTGATTCAAATCCACCTCAGGCCATCCAGATTTAGGTTTCTCGTGATTTCCCTAAATCACTCCAAGTAAATGCCGGGATGGTTCCTTTGATAGGGCACGGTCGATTTCCTTTCCCCATCCTTACCAAAACATTCCGAGCGTAAGCTCCGTTTCTAATGACCACGCTGTCGACGGGACGTTAAACTCCAAACTTCCTTCCATACTTCTAAGTATACTCGCATGGAAACGACAATTCACGCTCTCGTGAACGGTAAAATTGGATGTAATCATCTGTAGTTTATATTGAGCAAATTATATTCTGTAGAGGAGACATTACAGTCGTCAAACGTGTTGTATTAGTTGGATATTTATACCCTTAACTGACCTGGTGGGGTCATATTAGACCCCAAGAGTTTTCATTTTAACATTTATTCGTTAGGTGACATGGTGGGGAGCTTTTACGAAAACTGCCAAGTCTAAAGAAGGTAACCAACATATTTTTTGTACAAATTTGAAAAATTAGTAAAAAATATAAATCAAAATTCAGTGTCGGAATTTAAACAAATATAGTTCGCAAATCATCTTTTTCGTTTTGATATGCGCAAGAACCATGTCTTCAGAAGTGCAAAACAGGGGATATAACGTCTTTCTAATGAAAAAAAAAAAATTTTGTGAATTAATAAATGTCAGATAAATTCAAATCTTTAAAAATAATTTCTTTGCGCTTACTTCTATGTTTAAATGAATTTGTTTACGTTATAATTTGATATTAACTAGGGAATAAATGCTTTACGTTCAAAAAGTCGTTTACAATTACATTTACCCCGATAATTTGGGGTCAAAACTGACCCTGCCAGGGTATGAGAGTTACTACATTCGCCAGGGCAGTTAAGGGTTAAGACTGAAATAAATGGTAACGTAAAACAGTGTGAAAAAATTGTGGCAAAAGGTAAAGAGTAGATTACCGTCGACTTTGTCGTGTTCATTTAGAACAGGTGGTTCTGTTCCGGATGTTCCGTTTTATGAGTTGGGATGAATCGCGACCAGAGAGAAAGGAACAGCATGCAGCCGCAGGATTAGTTTCTTAATTAATTCGTCCGGCCGGCGGCTGTTGAAAAGATTCAGGAGACTCAGCGGGCCTTATCGCTTCCATTAGACGGCGGCCACTAATGGCCCTCTTGAGAAAATTCTGGAAAAAAGGAGGAAAAAGAAAAAGGCTGCCGCTGTGGAAAGCAGTGGTGCTGCCGCCAGCGGGGAAACAGGGAAACAGGAAACGGCCGGGGGCGGTCTTCAGGGCCACCGACGGCAAACGGCGAGTCGAGTGGGAACAGCGCCTCTAGGTGTTGTGCAGCCTCTTGTCTGGCGCAGAGAGCCGCTGTGTTCTCGCGGAACTTGCTCCTCTCCACTCGTTAACAGGGAGAATTACGAAAACAGGTGTTGTTAGAGGCAACTTGCTTTCTACAGAGGTGTAGCCATAGGCAAGTAGATGTAAACAAGCCGTCTAAAGCCCTCGCCCACGAGCGAAATGTCAAGTGATGTATCCGTACATTAACTCTTCATTTACAGGCAAAGAAGTTCCCACAAAATAAGTAGGATATAGTAATTGATCACTATAGATAACAGTTGCCGTAGTCACCTCCGGTGAGTTTGCGACATCGAAACAATAGGTGTCAGCATCAACATCTACGTCGTACAGTCAATAAACTCTAACATAGAGACCAAATTGGTATCGAATTTTAGATATTTTTTTTTTTTTTTTTTTTTTTTTTTTTTTTTTTTTTTTTTTTTTTTGCCTTGCTGCGGTACGCGCGGCTGATCGCCGTCTGCGGTTCGATTCCCCCCTTGGGCATGAGTGCTTGTGGTTTCCTTAAGTTAGTTTAAGTAGTTTGTAAGCTACGAACTAATAACCATAGATTTACAAATATTTGAACATTTTGAACATATTTATGGTACATCAAGTTCACAACTTAAATTCCGGCCGCGGTGGCCGAGGGGACTGAGGCGCTTCAGTCACGGTCTGCACGGCCACTACGGTCGGGGGTTCGAATCCCCCCTCGGGCATGGATATTTGTGCCGTCCTAGTTCGTAAGTAGTTCATAAGTAGTTTGTAAGTTTAGGGACTGATGACCCCATAGTTAAGTCCCATAAGCTTTACAAACATTTTATTTGGACACAACTTAAATAACAATCAACCAAACCCATTCGACGCAACTCTAAAAAATTCTTGAGATAATAAACTTAGAGGTTTTGCAAGTAACTGTATGTACCAATTAAAATGTGATCTTTACGAAAAATGCACGTAATTTTCTTTATTTCAAATTTTCTAGTATTTATAACACGTTAATTATGACGCTTTCAATCAAAACACATAACAACTTACATTTTCTTTGAGCGTTGATGTTGTGAAGAGCTACGATGGTGTTTTAGGAAAGTTATCTCCATAGCTTTCTAAGCAGCTAACCAACTCATCCATCATTTTAGGTGTTCCGCCCGTCTAAACTAAAACTGAAGCATTAATTTGGATAATATTGTCACTGAAGACAAAGAGCGATGTTCCTTGACGATACGTCTATTGTAATAGCAGTCTTGATAGCATAGGTAATTTTGTTTTATTTTACCGGTTTCAGCCTAATATACGTCATCTTCATAAATAATAAATATACAGCCCATGCAGCTGGTGCTGGACCCTGTAGGACTGCCGTAACAGTTGCCAACTTACGGCCAGAAAACAGCCACGGCAGTTCTGCAGGGTTCAGCGACGGCTACATGGGCTGTATAATTATTATTTTTGAAGATGAGCCGGCCGCGGTGGCCGAGGGGACTGAGGCGCTTCAGTCACGGTCCGCACGGACACTACGGTCGGGGGTTCTAATCCCCCCTCGGGCATGGATATTTGTGCCGTCGTTAGGATAAGCTAGTTGATAAGTAGTTTGTAAGTTTAGGGACTTATGACCCCGTAGTTAAGTCTCATAAGCTTAACAAACATTTGAAACATTTGTTTTAAGCCGGATATGTCTGAAGCAATGGCCATGTCAGATTAAGAAGCAGAGAGACAGGAAATAAGTTTTAGTCGTCTGGCTGCTCCACCGTCTTCTGTGACAGACGTTGAATGGCCAGCTGAGGTATTCAGATATCTGTCAGGCTACATTGCACGCCGTGCTGCGAAGTATGTCACCTCACTGGGGGTGACGTTTAATGAACTACTTTGTCCTCTTCCAAAACACCTCGCAGAATATGGGTCGATAGAATTTCTATCACGAGGAGATTTGTTAGTGCTGTCTGACGAGTGGATGCGACAGATCGCAGAGTTTGAGCTGCTGTTCAGCGAGATTAGCGGAAGTGACCTACTTTCGAAAGTAAAAAAGTATTTCTAAGAGAGTAGCTGACGTAATTTCGCAGAAATATTCTCACTTGGCGCTGGAGGTCATTAATTCTTACGAACCAGAATTTTCATTCGATTACGCTTCCTCAACGTGAAGCTGAAGAAAGAGAAAGCAGCGACAACACAGGGGCGAAAATCACGCCATTGCCCTTCTTCGGCTAACGGAAAGATTTAACGAGGTACGTAACTGCAATAAGCAAAGCGTAAACGGAAAACTTTAGTGTGTTTAATGGTGTTCTATGTGACTGCGAAGTGCCGCTTCGCGCCCCTCGCTAGCAGTGCTGCTTCGCCACTGAGGTCATTTGAACGGCCAATAGCAGCTCGTTTCGCTTCGGGCCCAACCTTTTATAGAATAACTTTGTAAGAGGGGTTCCCAGATCGTCCCTCATTTTTGATTCTTCTCAATTCCTCTTTAAATATGTTGTTCATCATGCGTTTCACTGCAAAAGACGGCAGGGTATATGTCCCAATTTGTTTGTTTCTTGTTCTCTTTTTGCCTAGAAAATCAGCTTTCTCGTAACTATCTATGCCACAGTGAGATGATATTCACTGATTGCAATTTTCTTGTTGTTTTGTTGTATGGACTTCATAATTTCTTGGATATCTTTGAACTTGAGCAATTTTTGCATCTCTTAACAATTCCTACTGTTGCTGCTTTGGAGTCACCGAATATGCCTGATTTGCCAAATGTGTGCAAATAGCTATTTAGCAGATTTACTGCATTTCTGATGGCTTCAATTTCACTTCAAAATTAGAGTGTAGTGATCCTAAAGTTTGACAAAAACAAAAAATTTTGCTGTATATTCCTACACCAACGTTTCCTTATTTTTGCATTAATGCTCATCTTTATAGATGTGGAACCACTGATCTTCTGGTATCTCTGACCGATTGTTTCTAATGCTGTAGTTTTTATTATTGTTGGATCCGTATCCCATTTATCATTTATCTCTAGTTGACACTGCAATTGGGGAAGAACAGTTGGAGAGAGTAGGAAAATAAATTTCTCAGCAGTGACTTCTGGTACTTGATACTGTAATTTTATATTTTCTACTTTTTCGATGCTGCTAATTTGTGTTTCTAACTGTCTATTACGAGTTGTTACGTAACTCTTTGTTTGTCCATTGATCGTGATTGGGTAGACGAATAAGTTTTTCCTGCTGAAGCAGTGCTAAACTTTGGATACTTGTTTCAATGGGTTCTATCCCAGTGGCCGGCCGCGGTGGCCGAGGGGACTGAGGCGCTCCAGTCACGGTCAGCACGGCCACTACGGTCAGGGGTTCGAATCCTCCCTCGGGCATGGATATTTGTGCCGTCCTAGTTCGTAAGTAGTTCATAAGTAGTTTGTAGGTTTAGGGACTGATGACCCCGTAGTTAAGTCCCATAAGCTTAACAAACATTTGAACATTTTTCTATCCCAGTGAGAATTCTCACTGATGCTAGAGAAGTTATTTTTACTAGAGAAGTTATGATTCTTAAAGCTTGGTTCTGAACTATTTCTAAATTGTTAATATTTCTGGTAGCAGAACTAACAAGTACTTCACTACCATATGTTAAAATTGGTCTTATGTAGGTTTTGTAAGTATTGCTGAGTAGTGTTCTTCAACATCCCCATTTCTTTTCTGTTAATCTTTTCAGTATTCTGAGTCTGGTTTTTGCTTTAGCAGCAGTTTTATTGATGTGGTTCTGCCTGTTTAATTTTTGATCGATATTTATTCGTAAGTATTTAGTGTTTCCAATCTGCTGTATAAGTTCCCCTCCAATTTTCAGACTTCATATTGCTGCAAGTCCACAAGTTATCCGAATGTCGGTGTGGTGCAATGATACATAACCGATTACGGTGCTGAAGGCCGCAGGTTCAATCCCGTCTACCGGCAAAAACATATTTCCTTGTATTTATCATATTGCCGCGGTGGAGTAGCCGAGCGGTCTAAAGCGTCTCGCTGCGGAGCGCGCGGTTGCTCGCCGTGGAGGTTCGAGTCCTCCCTGGGGCATGGGTGTGTGCGTTTGTCCTTAGATTAGTTTACCTAGGTTTAAGTAGTTTGTAAGCTACGGACTGATGACCACGCAGTTTGGTCCGATATATTTACAAACATTTGAACATTTGTTCTACATATTTCTTATTTTTACTTGTAATTTCTACTTGTTTCTTATGTTAACTGTTCTTCTAATTTCTGGTACATTCTGCCTGTGTATAAATAGCAGAGCACTCTGCCCGAGAGGCAGTCATTGCTGTGTGTGTGTTTCAGTTCGCAATAAACCCTGCCTTCCAAGTCAAACCTGCTTCCATTTCAACGCGACAATATTGGTTGAGAGCGACATAGCGAAAATAGTCGATAGACTTTTTCTGGGCGTTTATTTCTAGAAGGTTTTCGTATGACCACTCTTCCTGTCGATTTATCACTTTGTTCATTTTCTCTGATAGTTGATTCCTCTTGTTGTTTTGCAGTAAAATACAGATAACTAGGTCATCTGCATACAGTGCAGTTTTAACTTCTTGTATTGTAGATACATATGAGGAGATGTTATTGATAAAGGTGTTAAATAATGTTGGACCGGTCACAGGAAATCCCATCTTGGACGTACTGTATTTACTTAATGAGTCACTCATTTTGGTTGCACATGGTCTTTCTCGAAGTTGGACATCCAGCGCAACAACGCAATTAGTCCGCCTACGTCTGGTTTAGCCAGCAGTTGAACCCTGGATAATGCTAAACAATTTGTAGAAGCTGTTCAAAATGCAACTCAATATAAATGTGTCCTGAGGTAAAACAGTGCTCCATTCCGGTCTCCGGTAGAGGACAGTATCGCGACCCAAACAAGGAAATAACTTTTGCTATGAAAATTAATACATCTGATGTCAGTACATCATCTGAACCGTGCTGTTCTATTTTAGTTGATTCTCCGAGCTAATCTTTAACTCTTATACTGTCTAATAGTGTGTAATCTATATCTATAAATGTGAATGTCTGTTCGGTGTACGTTTATGACGTCTGAACCGCAAGACGTAAAGAGCTAAAAGTTTGTACAGTTACTAATGTCTACCCGGGGAAGGCTTTAGGCAGTATGTTCAGTGCACACTTATCACGTTCGAACAACAAGATGCAGAGACTTAAATATTTGTACAGTTACTAATTTATATCTTAGGAAGGTTTTAGGCACGATTTAATAGCGATCTGATAGATATTTAGTAATTTGAAGAATATAACGCGAAATGCGGAACAATAATTACTCTTTGAAAATTATATTTACTCTTTGGAAATGGTTTTATTGTTCTTGACGGTTGATAATGATAAAAGGGTGGAGTCTATTGGGATGGAAAGTTATCGATGTATACAAAATTCAACGTGTGTGTGTGTGTGTGTTAATATTTCGTTCTGCAGCGAAAACTATGGAACCCAAACGAATGGTATATGTGTAATTGTTGTCCGAACTCTCCCGTTATACACCACTGCAGTTCCATGGCGATAGCTATAAGGGGGTGGAAGATATGGTGGTTGAATTTCGTCAAATTATAAAAAAATTCGGATTGAAGGACAGCGATGTTGTTGTCGACTCTATAGCAAGCAGGTTACATACATCGAAATATGCCACAGACCATATCTTTGGTCTATGCGTGCTACAGTGTCTTCGTCTCTTTCTCTGTAAGGATAAGCATTTGAATAAGGAAATATGAGAATAAATAAATGAAGCAATAAAAACGAAATTTCTTTTATTACATCTCTTAAAGTCCATTTGACGTTTCGCGCATTACATCAAGTGATCGAGCTGTTATATTATTACAATCATTATTGTTGAATTTCGTGATTGGATTCTTCGAAAGACTCTCATTTTTATATGTGATTTGATCTACACTACTTTCTTTCCTGATAATGTTGATTAAAATATTTGTTTCTAAATAAGGTATTGTATTTCATTTCATCCTTCAAAACCAGTCTCATAGCACACTAGTGAAAGATAGCTTATCTATGATAAACAACCAACACGAGAGCGGAGCCGCGGGTTTCATCTACATCTACATAGATACTCTGCAAATCACACTCAAGTGCCTGGCAGAGGGTTCATTAACCACTTTCATAACTTTTCTATAGCGTTCCATTCTCCAATAGCGCGCGGGAAGAAAGAACACCTAAATCGTTCCGTTTTCGATCTGATTTCTCTTATTTTATTGGGATGGTCATGTCTCCCTAAGTAGGTGGGTGCTAGCAAAATATTTTCACATTCAGAACTAAAAGTCGGTGAGTGAAACTTCGCACACAGATCACGCCGCAATGAATAACGTCTTTCTTTTAATGATTTACCCCCCAATTCGTGTAACATTTCCGTGACACTTTCCCCCCGTAACGTGATAAAACAAAAGAGCTGCCCTTCTATGAACCTTCTCAATGTCTTCCGTCAATCCCACCTGGTGAGGGTCCCACAAGGGGCAACAGTACTCCAGGAGAGGACGCACAAGTGTGATGTAGGCAGTCTCTTTGGTGGAGGTGGTGCATCTTCGAAGCGTTCTGCCGATGAAACGTAACCTTTGGTTCGCCTTCCCCACAATATTTTCTGTGTGTCTCTCCAGTCAAAGTTGTTCGTAATTGTAACTCCTAGGTATTTGGTAGAATTTACGACCTTAAGGTTTGACTGACTTATCGCGTAATTGAAGTTCATCGGATTTCTTTTAGTGGTCATGTGTATTACTTCACACTTTTTTTTATTTAGTGTCAATTGCCAGTTTTCGCACCAAGTAGAAATTTTGTCTAAATCGCTTTGCAGTTGCTTTTGATCCTCTGTTGACTTCACTAAGTAGTAAGCTAGTAGTATCTAAAATTATAGACAATGCCATATTTTCGACGGGAAAATGGCAACTGAAAATTACTTTACGCCTTGCAGCGTGCTCTCCATGCGGTCTCCGTCCGCCGATGGGATCTGTGCGAGTCGCACCTCCTCGCAGCGGCTGACTGCCAAAAAAATGTTTGTTCAAATGTTTGTTAAGTTTATGGGACTTAACTACGGGGTCATCAGTCCCTAAACTTACAAACTACTTATGAACTACTTACGAACTAGGACGGCACAAATATCCATGCCCGAGGGGTGATTCGAACCCCCGACCGAAGTGGCCGTGCAGACCGTGACTGGAGCGCCTCAGTCCCCTCGGCCACCGCGGCCGGCGGCTGACTGCCTGTTCAGTTGTCGCACGTTTCGACTATGTCAAACTAGTGCGCTTTCAGGCTCTCTCGATGTTTCCCTGAAAGACGCGGTTGGTGAAGATGGGCCACCCAATTACCACAGTTTCAAAGCAGGTTGGTGGCTTTCCCGGACACACCATGTCTACTAACTGCAAACACATACTGACGTGTGTCACATTACAAACCCAGCCAATATTATGCACCTAACTTGTGAGTTTTACAAACGTAAAGAGGTAATCTATCCATTGGGATATAGTCATTCTCTTATGTCTCGTAATTTATCCTCAATTATCTTCAGAAACTACAGAGGTAGCTTCCACAGTTATTGTCAGAAACTACAGAGGAAGCTAACAATAATGCCCTAGGCATCATCATGTTCCGAAAGCAAACGATCGGATACATATATCTCTCTGTAACACTATATCGCAATCAAAGTTCAAACTAGCCATTTTCATACTGATTCAACTCTAATAATTTGTAAGAGGAAGAATTTTTTACGTATTTGTCAAAATTTCAGTAACAGTCAATATATCTTTGAAGTATCGAAACAGTACAGTCTCAGAGTAACCGCGTCTAAACACCGTAAATCAGAGTAATTGTTTGTCGCAATAGTAGTATAAATAGTTCCGCAGTATAGCTACTCGCTCTCTCAGTCTTTGTTTCTCCCAATGTTAACAGCTCTCAGATATTGTCTCTCGTAACGATAAGATCTCACTCAGTCTTTGTGGTTGTATCTGAAATAGAGAGTCAGGTGCAAAGAAAAAAAAAAAATATTCCGAACTTTTGGTTTACTACGATTGAATTTATTTGAAAGGCTTAATTAAATCGAACTTATACGCGAGTGCGTAAATAATATCTGTGGACTTTAATTAGGGATAGACTGCCCCCCAATAGGAACGTAATAGTCAAGAAAATATTAATCATTGCTAAAAAGGTTTTCTTCATTGACAAACATTAAATCAAATAACTGTAACTTGATTAAAAAAAGGAATAATTTTAAATATTCACTTTGCCAAGAATATCAAATTGCGTTTTAGTCAAATGAACTATAGATAACTGCTTATTTAAAATATATCGTGTGACTTTGATAGAGTTTTGTAAATCTGTGCTTAAGGTGAAATATAGGAGAAATATTAATCTAAAATTTTGTGTCGACAACATCAATCGTAGTTAGCACCTGACCTTCCCATTGATAATTGAAGAACTTTTAAAAATAACATCTTTGAATTATCTGTGAATCAAAGTGACTGAAAATAATTAAAATGTTATGACTTTTATAGGTAAAGACTAGTGAATGTTTATGTGACGTGCTTCGTTAAATGGAACTACCGGGAAAGAAAAGATATCCTGGCCGCGGTGGCCGAGGGGACTGAGACGCTCCAGTCACGGTCTGCACAGCCACTACGGTCGGGGGTTCGAATCCCCCCTCGGGCATGGATATTTGTGCCGTCCTTAGTATTATTTAGTTCATAAGTAGTTTGTAAATTTAGGGACTCATGACCCCGTAGTTAAGTCCCATAACAACAAACAAACAAAGAAAAGATTATATTACAAAAAGAATTAATAATTTTTAAAACAAGCCCCTGAGATTACAGAGTCCATGTTCAAAAATGTTCAAATGTTTGTTAAGCTTATGGGACTTAACTACGGGGTCATCAGTCCCTAAAGTTACAAACTACTTATCAACTACCTTATACTAAATACGGCACAAATATCCATGCCCAAGGGGCGATTCAAACCCCCGACCGTTGTGGCCGTGCAGACCGTGACTGGAGCGCCTCAGTCTCCTCGTCCACCGCGGCCGGCAGTCCATGTTCATCAGTTAAAATGTAATCCATAAACTGTGTTAAGCTACGTAAAGTTAAACCAGAGGCATCCGTAACTGAATATATGAAATATTATCAGTGTACCAACTGAAATAACCAACGTATGCCTCAAATAAAAATTTTACGTGCCTACTGAATCTTTATGTGAAGACAACGAAAGCTTGCACTACCGCTGACGTCACTTCTATTTTACCGAAGCACTTCAATAAACCAAATTAATTTCCACCACCAACCAAAATATCAAATAAAATGACGCCCATCAGAAACTACATAGGTAGCTTCCACAGTTATCGTCAGAAACTACAGCGGAAGCTAAGAATGAATAATGCCCTAGGCATCAAAATGTTACGAAAGCAACCGATCGAAAACATATATCCCTCTCATGTTGCTGCGTCTACCGGTGACAAAATAGCGATGCACTATTGTCTTTGAAGAAATAAGAGTAGCGGTAAGAGAGTTGAATTCTGCTTTGATCCGGTACTGAGCGGCCACCTGAAGTTCCTTGTCAGATTAAGGCAGAGTTCACCATCTACAGCATAGTTGATAGGAACCTCTGTGGACTTCTGGTACAGAACCGAGTGGAGGGTCTGAATCAGAGGCTCAGACGGTTCTAAGACCGTGTGGGCTGCAGATTCCTCGACTTCTGGGTTCCGCATTCTGCTGATTGGTCAGGACTCCACTACACGCAGGAAGCGCCAACACGGGTATCGGGGGCTGTGTGGCGTGGACTGGGAGGTTTTATCAGTTTAGTGGGCCTCGAGAACACACAGAAAGGGTTTCAATCTCAAGCGCTACAGGTCAAAGATAGGACGAAAACAGATCCAAAAGCCATTGTTTAAGCAGTTGTAAATCGGTATAACTTTGTGGTGGAAGTACCAGAGCTCCAAGCGGAATCTCAAATCATTATAGGTACCGAAAGCTGGCTACGGCTGAAGATAAGTTCCGCAGAATTTTTTACATAGGGACAAATGGTGTTCAGAAAGGATAGATTACATATTGCTGCCAAAAGCGGTTTAGCGAAATTGAAGTGGGTTGTTCCTGTGAGTGGGTAGGTTATACCTGTCAATAATTTTTTTAATCCCTAAACAGACGATTCGATTGCAGTAATGTTCAAAGAGAGCTTGTATCAAATATCAGAAACGTATCCAAAGCAGCAATTATATTTGGTGGCGTCTTTAACTTACCCTCGATATGTTTCCAATAATAAAAGTTCAGAACCAGAGGCAAGCATAAAACATCGTCCGAAATTGTACTGAACGCATTTTTCGAAAATTATCTTTAACAATTGGTTAATGAAGCCACAATAATGGTTAGTGGTTGTGAAAACAAAGTTGACCTCCTAACAACTAATAAAGCGGAGCTAATGAAGGGCATCAAAACAGATATAGGTACGAGGTGCGTCCAGAAAGTAAGTTCCGTTTCAATTTATCTCCACTGCAGCGCTGCGATTGCAGTTCCGCACACGCGCTGTAGACGATGTGTAACAAGGAGAAGAACGTGCGCCATTTGGAGATCGCTGTCAGTTACGTACGCTTTGTTGTGCTTGTTTGAAATGTCGGCGTTGATTGAAAATCCAGCCGCCTGTGAAATCAGGTCGGTGATTCGGTTTCTGAATGCGAGGAAAGTGAAACCAAGTGAAATTTATCGGCAAATTTGCGATGTTTACGCATCAAATGCGATGAGTGATTCGATTGTGAGAAGATGGGTCCGACAGTTCAATGGCGGGCGTAGTGATGTGCACGGTGAAGAACGAAGTGGTCGTCCACCTTTGGTTACAGAAGAACTGGTTCACGCGATTGATGACAAGATCCAGGAAAACCGTAGGTTTACAATTAGTGCTCTCGGTATGGACGACGAGCTGAAAGAAACTGTTTCCAACTGGTTGAAGACACAGGCGGTAGATTTTTGTGAAGAAGGTATACAAAACCTGGTGCCTCGCTATGAAAAATACCTGCAAAATTTCGGCAGTTAATTGGAAAAGTAGTTTAAGAGTTGTAGAATTTTGTGCAATAAAAATTTCTTCTGTATCAGTGTATAATTTCATTTTAATACTAAACGTAACTTACTTTCTGGACGCGCCTCGTATTAGTGAACACGGATTTGTCATAGCGAGACTTAATATCGGACTTCAGAAATCCACCAAAACTTAAAAAAAAGTGTACTTATTCAAAAAAGTAGATAAAAATTCAATTAATGCTATCCCGAGTGAGAATTTCCAGTCTTTCGAAACTAAAAACTTGAGTGTAGATCAGATGTGGCTGACATTCATTGAAATAATATCGACGGACTCTCAGGGAAGATCGCCCGCATTTTGAGAAAACACCAGGTTGGAACTGTTTTTTGTCCGCCGAATAAAATTCGTGCGCTGGTGGGGAGCGCTAAAGATGATCTCGGTTTGAGGAAGGCGGGCGTGTACCAGATTCCGTGTCAGTGTGGAAAGTCATATATTGGACAAACGATGCGTACCGTCGAGGATCGAT
The DNA here is from genome assembly GCA_026315105.1 of Locusta migratoria. NCBI lineage: Eukaryota > Metazoa > Arthropoda > Insecta > Orthoptera > Acrididae > Locusta > Locusta migratoria. Next base: position 887,414,826 of record CM048745.1, read on the forward strand.
GCGTTGAACACCAGAGGCACACACGATTGATGTATCCGAGCAAGTCGGCGGTCGCTGAACATTGTTTGTCGAAGAATCACGCCATGGAGTATGAACACACTAGGATTCTGGTACAGACGTCGAGATACTGGGACTGCGTCGTTAGAGAGGCCATTGAAATTCGCACAAGTGACGACCTCATTAACCGTGACTCTGGCTATAATCTTAGCAAAGCTTGGGAACCAGCGATTGGGTTAATTAAGAGTAAATCTAGCAAACGTAACGAAGTGACGACCACGGCGGACAGAGCCCTCACACCGACGTCTTCTCAGACGCCGGCGCAATCGGTTCCACTGCGCGGCCGCGGCGCGGGGCGCGGACCGCGGAGGGGTCGCTCCGCGGGCCGCGGGTATTTAAATGGCCCGCTACCGGGCTAGAACCCAGTTCCCTTCGAGCAGCCGTAGCGTGCGGATCTCCGTGCCGGCGCGTTTCCAGGAGCTCAGTCCGTCAGTTCACCTGATGATGGCGACATGTATGATCGCCGAAATATTGTGCCCGTTGGACACTATAGACCGGCAGTACACCCGTGGATATTTTGATCAAAAATTAACGGATTTATACCAAACGAACTAACAAAGGGACCGTGGTACACAAAACAAGTTAGATCACTTTTAAAAAAAAGCGAAGAAAAATACAAAATCCCCAAGACTGGCAATGTATTGCAGAGACTAGAAATTTAGCTCGAACTTCAGTGGAGAAGCGTACGACAGTTACCACAACAAAATCCAGTCACGTAATTTGGTAGAGTATACTAAGAAATTCTTGTTGTATGTAAAATATAATAGCGGCAAAACACAATCTTCACTACACGATAGCAATGGAGATCCTACCAATGACAATTCAGCTAAGCAGAATTGCTTAACTCACATTTCCGAAATTCCTTAACCAAAGAAGACGAAGCAAATACTCAAGGATTCCTATCAAGAACAGCTGCCATCGAGCGTAATTTACGAGTAACTACCCATGCAGTATTACCAGTGGCGGCTCGTACAAAATTTTATCAGTTTGCTACAATATTACAAAAATAAACAGGAAACAAAATATACAAAAATAAAAAAGTCAACCTTTGTATGATCGCCTTTACTTAAATATCAATTGGTACTGTATTGACAGAAAGACCTCCAGGGGAATCTATAACAGCGCTGCCAACTGCATGTATTCACTGCAGGTAGTACATATAACGTTTAAAAATATTAATTTCATTTACATAAATTAAAAATTTAGACTCAGAGGTATTTGAATACGAGCATCACACAGGTGGGTTTTAGAGACAACGCGCAAGACGCATGAGCCAGTGCGCTATTTGACTCTGTATGCCGCAATATTCGTAATATGGTATTCTTCCGCAGCCGTCGCACGCAGCGCGAAGAGAAATATTGATCTGGTGCTGCAGTCGGTCTCAGCACACACGAGTCGCCAGGCCTGACGTCATGTCTGCGCCGCCTCTCTGCGGACGTACCAGCGCGGCTGAATCCCACTTCAGCACACGGAGCTGGTTTCCAGCTATCGCGGCGAGAGCGCTCCAAAATGCGTTTTCATCCTTATTATTAGCATTCTAATACGCATTGGAATGGAATTGGCATAATTTTATTGTGATATCTGGCTCGTATTCCAAGAGAAAGGATGTAATTTTACAGCGATTTCTAGCTTGCATTCGAAGAGAAATGGCATAATTTTAGAAATATATGTACAATGTGCTGCAGCACATTATCACATTATCACCAGCCGCCACTGAGTATTACAGCAACTTAAAGTACTTAACAAGAGTAAGTGTCCCAGTCTCGATTGTATACGAATTAGGTATGCTGATGCAATAGCCATACCTATCATAAACAAACGCACGCTCAGCAAAAGAACCGTATCGAGAGACTGGAAAGTTGATCAGGTCACTCCGACATTCAATAATGGCAACATGAATGATCCGCATAATTACAGGCCTATATCATGACGTCTGTTTGCAGAAGGATTTTAGTACATAAACTTATCTCAAATATTTATAAACTACCTCGAAGAGAACAACCCACTGACACATACTGAACACGGATTTATAAAGTATCGTTCTTGTGAAACACGTACAGCTCTTCACTCACGTGATGAGTGGTATCGACAAGTAATGTCAAATATATTCCATTTTTCTTGATTTCCGAAAGGCTTTTGACACTGTACCTCACAAGAGCCTTCTAATCAAACTGCATGCTTATGGAAAGTCGCCTCAGTTGTGAGATTGGAATCAACGTTTCCCCGTGAGAAGAGATACAGTACGTTGTAATTGATAGAAACTCATCGAATAGAAGTGATATCTGGCGTTCCCCAGGGGAGTGTTATAGAATAACTTACTGTGCCTTATTTTTATAAACGATGTAGGAGGCAATCTCAGTTACTCTCATGGACTGTTCGCGGATGTTGCTGTCGTTTATCTGTTAGTGAAGTTCAAATTTTTTTGTAGAGCTTATGGGACTTAACTACGGGATTATCAGTCCCTAAACGTACCCTTATGAACTAGCTTTTACGAAATACGGCACAAACATCAATGCCCGTGGGGGGATTCGAACCTCCGACCGCAGCGGCCGTGCAGACCGTGACTGGCACGCCATAGACCGCTCGGCCACCGCGGCCGGTAGTTAGTGAAGTCATTAGAAGATCAAAAGCAACTGCAAAATTATTTAGATATGACATCTGCCTGGTGCAAAAATTGGCATTTGACTCTTAATGAGAAGTGTGAAGCCATCCATATAACCACTAAACGAAATTCGTTAAACTTCATTTACACACTAAATCAGACAAAACTACAGGCCGTAAATTTAACTGAATACATAGGAGTAACAATTACGAACAACTTAAATTGGCAAGAACATTGTAGGAAAAGCGAACCAAAGAATGCGTTTCGTTAGGAGGACACATACAGATGCAACAGTTCTACTAAAGAAACTGCCTACAATACGCTTTTACGTCCCGTTTTGGAGTATTGCTGTTCTTTGTGGTTTCCACGCCAGGTGGGAATGACGAACGATTTAGAAAAACATCAGAGAGGGACAGTTGATTTTGCATTATCGCGACATAAGGGAGAGAGGATCGCGGAATTTATGCAGGAGTTGGGGTGGAAATCATCGAAACAAAGGCTTTATATGTTGCGGCGAGATCTATTTGCGAAATTTCTTTCACAAATTCTTTCTTCCGAATGCGAACATACGTAAGTAGACATGATCATCAAAATAAAATAAGAGAAGTCAGATCCAAAACAAAAAAGTTTAGATGTTCCTTCTCCCCACGAGCTGCTAGAGATTGGAAGTGTAGACGAATATCACAAAAGCGGTTCGATGAACCATCTGTGAGGCAGTTGTGAATTGTCATGCAATGTGAATTGCAGTGTTTTTACGTAGATGTAGATGAAATGACATAATTGTTATCATTCTTCGTCAAATTTGTCACTTTCCTTTTTACAGTTCTATGCGCAATTAGACGTAGATGTAACGAAACAAATATATTTGGATTAAGTAAAGTTGCATAATTTTTTCTATAGCTTATTTCTTTTTTTTTTTTTTTTTTTTTTTTTTTCATCTTGGGACAGAACAAATCCCAAATATTTCTGCTAGTAGGTTCATTTCGAATAAAACGCACGAGATGATAATATACAGCAAATTTGCAGATTATTACACGTTCCCGGGTGTTTCATTTAAAATGAAAAAAAAATTACTCTGTCTACGATCGACGGAACAGTCAGTGATTTCAGTTGATAGAATTATTCTGAAAATTACAGTTTCATTTTTTGTTTCTCAAGGTTAAAAAAAGAAGAAATCTCTTGCGTAATGTCAAAGTCAATTATATTTTGAAATTTTTTTCTACCTTATTCAATTTGGAGTATGTAATTTCTTGCTGTTTAATGGAAGCGGTGGAAGCTACATTCATACTGAGCACGGAGAAAGAGTGTATACATCGACGGAGTATGTTTACCTGTTAAGTATGAAAGTAACCTACTTTCAAAAATTTTTAATTCGTTTGACTTAAAACACGTTTAGTATACTCAGACAAATTTAATTCTTGGAGCACCATACGATTACTAATTCAAGAAAATTGTTCAATAAAGACCTATAAGTTTCTAAAAAGGAGGCCAAATGGGTATCGGATATATATTTATTACAATCAGCCAAATAACAATCAGCCAAAGCCATTCGACGCAACACTAAAAAATACTTGAGAAAATTGACGTTGAAATTTTTCAAAGTGCACGTAAGTAACAGTAATTAAAAAGTGTAAGATTACCGCCCAATAGGAATACTGGTAAATTAATAGCATTTGATAAATAAACAGTATGAAGTTCACTGCAAACATTGACCATGCCAATGCACTAAATGTTACACAATTTTAATCTTATTAATTATGGTAGCAATGTATGTACACAGTTGGGTGACAACATTTATAGTTAGGCCATAGGTAGAAATTCTCCATGTTGAGATTTACTGTGTGCTTGTAGCTGACGGAAGGCCAGCGAGCAGGCCGACGTTGGTGGCTTGTTTCAGCTTAGGATTTTCCAGTTCGTTTCCGGTGAGGGGAGAGAGGGACAATGGCGAGTGCCAGGCACAGTGCAGTGCACAGCGTGAAATAAAATAATCTAAAACTACTAGCATTTGAAGTAATAGGATGCAGTTAGGAACCTTTAAGGCCCTTATTACAAAATAGCCTGTTGATAAATAAACAATACATTAGCTGATATAGTCACATCTGACGTAATATGTTTAACTGACAAGGAAAAGTAATAAATTACCAATGAATACAAGACAGTTACACAACTAGCATGGCGGTGTTTGTTTATAAAAATAATATATTAACTATTTCTCATTTTATTTTCAATTTATCTTGTGTATTTTACCTTGAAATATTCAGTTAAATCACTTATATGTGATATAAGAAATTGCACGATTATAATAAATACTACAAAGGATGTTTATACTAATATAAATATGAAAGAAAATATTTGTGAATGTGTAGTGTAATTATTTTGATTTTACGTAAGGTTTTAGAAATGTATTGGCTGAGCGCTGTATGTTGGCAAATCGGTTAGAACAGGGGAAGTTGATGACGTAGGGGAAAAAACCCTGGCAGTTGAGCTTTTGGTGCGCGCGCGTGAGGGCAGGAAGTGACGAGACGGGAGAGCACATGGGGTAGCTGGCCGGGCGGCGTCGCTCTGCATCAGTCGGCATGTGGACCTCCAGGTGGAGGTTATAGATTGGTGTGTGGCAATCGCCACTTGTGGTTGCTCGTCGTAAACGGCACCAAGTTGAATCGAGTGCTACTGTGTGTTGGTAAATATTTAGCCGGTGGAACAAGGTGTGCGTAGCATTGAATTAAAGTGCCTGTGATTTGTTAATGTAACACGTGTCGTCGCATAGGCACGAACATAAACAGCGTTTGAGAAAGCCACATGATGTGAAAACAATTTGCGACAAATATTCATTTTGTCTGGGGGCTCACGAGCTATAACTTTATTTGGTAAATGTGTCAATGTACAGACGAATCATCCACGGGGTTCTGATATTGTGAAATAAACAACATAAAGTGAACTTTCACATGTTTTCAAAAATAGTAGTTAATAAACCCTTTTCTCTCATGAACTTGATTTTATTATGAATTTGTTTTGTTAATCATATGCAGGAAAGGAAAGCTGTGAACGTGTGATATCATCCCTTAGAAAACGAGTCAAACAGTCGCAATCACAGTTCCAGTGTTTTGCATGTTTAGGAATTAGGTTCGCAGCTGCTGGTTGTGAGTTTTAAAAATTAAACTTTCTCCTTTTCAAACTTTCACCCCGACCTTCACGCTCGCCTTTGGAGGCTCGTTAGGGGATAAGTTCACGTTGGACTTGCTCGGACGGAGAGATTAGGGTGTGTATAGGACAGTGAACAGCTACGAACAGTTGCAAACAATTGCGCGGACGCGACGTACAATTTCAAGTGTGTTTGGCGGCTGGCAGAAGAGAGCGGGATAAATTCACACTGGTCTTACTCGGACAGAGAGGTAGGGTGTGCTTAGGACAGTGATAGTGGACAAAACAGTTAGCATAATCGGACGATACGTAAACGCGTCGCGCGGTTAACGACGGTTGGTGACTGGCAGAGTTCGGGCGCGGGCATCCGTAACAGGCGATCGACGGCGCATCGGCCCGGCAGCAGTGAGCGGCGGCGCGCGGGATCCATGCACTCAAATTTCATCTTCTGCAACGGACGGCGGTGATCGTGGGGACTTCGCAAGTCGTCAACAGAGCGTCGGGGCCCAGCAGCACAAAGGATAAGGGATGCAGTGAGGACATATTCCAGTCACAGCTTCTACAACAGATTGCAGCGAGCGTTGGGGACGTCGCAGCAACTTCTTGATTATAAGATAAGTAAAGCAGCTGGCGCTATAAATTCTTATGTGTTGATCAAGCTTTCTTGTGGCACCGATAATGGAGCACGTTTTTAAAAAGTCGCCAAGCGACGTAGATTCAGAGAGTAGCATACCAGAAAGTCCAGAGAGGGTAAATACTTGGGGAATGTTGTTGACACCTTAGATGATCGCAGCCATGTTAGCGAGTCTTAGCTCAAATTTAGAATCAAAAATAGGTTCAAAAATAGAAAATTCAAACTCACGTTTAGAATTAAAAATAGAAAATTCAAACTCAAATTTAGAATCAAAAATAAGATCAGAAATAAGAACTGTATAATCAGAAATAGAAACTGTAAAATCAGAATTGAAAGCAGACTTTACGACAGACATAGGGGCACTACAAAATTCAATGCTTGGATTAAAGGCAGAAATAATCACAGACATTGACAAAAAGATAGGAAGGCTAACAGAACGGTTTGATAATAGGGAAAAGGAGATACATGTCAGAATTGGTACCATTGAGACTGAGGGAGGAGGCAAGTTAGATGCTGTGAAACAAATATGTGATCACAGAAATGAGGGCACTATGCAAGTGTTGGCTGAGGTTGACGAGAGGATGGTGGCAAGTATTGAGGAAACAAAAACTTTGTTGTCAGGAAAATTAGAGAATACAGAATGTAACTTTAGGAAAAAGGCAGAACAAGTAGTGACAGTAAACAATACTGAGATTGAGAAGGTGAACACTAGAATAAATAATCTAGAATTGGGTACTGCATCAGGAAACACTAATTGGTCCATGGTGCAGACACCTAATGGCAAAAAAGTTTTCAGGAGTGGATAATTATCATCCAGTAGATTTTTTGGCTGCATGCAAGGACCAATTTGTGCCTGGTATGTCAGACCAGTGTAAAGTGAATTAGCAAAGAGAATGCTTGACTGTTCTGCTCAAACTTGGGTAAATCAGTGTGCTGATAAATTTATTACTTTTGAAGCATTTGAAAAATTGTTTTTAAATAAGTATTGGGGGGAGGCCAAGCAAGCTAAGATACAAAATGAATTCTTGAACGGGCCAAACTATGTGAAAGGGAAACAGAGAATGAAGGAATTTTGTCAGGTGGAACTTGAGAAACTAGTGCATTTAGATACACCTTTGAGTCTTTTAGCAGTAATTTCCACTTTGTGTAGGAGGTTACCTGCAGATTTGCATTGGCAGTTAATTCACCCTCCCACAGATTCAGCTGAGAATTTCATTGAATTTGTAGAAAAGATAGACCAGGGTTTAGTTATGGAACGGCAGCTCAGGGGGACACAGCATGTGAACCACAATGAAAACAGAGGCAGTAGAAATGGGGATCACAAGCAGGGAAACCACAATAGAGGAATTTAAATGAAAATTGCAGAGGTAACAATAACCGAGGAGACAACTGGGATAATAGAAGCCAGAGGGAAACATGGGAAAATGATAGGAGAAATCAAAGGCAGGAAGGTGGAAATAGGAATGGTGATGACAGTAGGAGAGAAAATCAGAGACAGAGTCAGGGAAACTAAGATTTGTACCAAATGAGGTCCGTTTTGGGACAAGGAGCTATTCTAATAACAGGGGATCAAATGACATAATTATAGTAGTAATAGAGATGGCGAGAGAAGGGAGGAAAAACTATGTCACATGGACAGAGATGATGATAGGAAAAAGGAAGTAGGAGTTCACAAGGGCAAGGATAAAGAAAAGAGGGAAAAAACATAAATAGAGTAAACAAGAAAAGGGAGAAAAGAAAGGAAAGTATGTGTCAGATGGATGCTATTATAGGTAGTGAGGAAATTTTTGGGGATTGGTTTTTGCAACATGACAAGAGAAATGCAGAGAGGAGGAGGAATGCTAGAAACAAGGACAATAAATGAGAGTATGATGTGGGAAATTTATTTCATTATAACATTAAAGAGGGTAAAAACAGTGTTGGGTTAGCCGTAGTTTTGGATTGGTCAGAGGCACAAGTGTTGACTAAATGTGGAAATATTAATGTAAATATTGATGGTACTGGAACCAGCATAGATGGTGTTGAGTGTGTGAATCACAATAAATGGAGTTCTGAATTTATAAATTTTAAATGTGATTCAGTAAAAATAGTAAATGGCACTGGGTCTAGTATGAATAATGAGAGAAGTGTGAATGTTTCTGAAGTAGGTGAAATTGTCAATACTGATGTACACCCACCTGTAACTGATGATGTGTTGGGACAGGACAGAGGTATTATTGAGAAGATAAACTGGATTAGGAAATGGGCACCAGATGATTGGCTATTGCACAAATATGATTACTTGGACAGACTAGGCAAACAATTTAATAGGAAGCAGACTTATTACAATGTGTTGAAAGAGTTTGGGGGACAATCAGCATGATCAATTAAGAGGATTAGGCATGTGTACCCCAGATCATGATGAGATAAGTGAGGGACAGAGAGTTGTACAGCAGGGGTTAAGAGATGATGAGGAGAAAAAACAAGTTTTTATGATTCATAATAATGAACAGTGTCATGAAATGGATATTTGTGGGTTAAAGTCAGGTTGGGTTAATAAAGAAGTACATGAGTATGGGCAGGATGATTGGATCCAATTCCTCAAGCATTTAAAAACAGTAGTGTCAGTGGCATGGGAAAAAGAAAATTATGCTTTTGCAAGAAAAATAGGGGTATTTGAAGTAATCATTGATGAGCTGTTTATTCAAGATTTATTGGTGATGAAAGGTCTATGTTTAAATCTAGTGTTAGGAAGTGATTTTCTGTGCAAATATGAAGCTCAGTTGGAATATGAGGATAAAGTGCTAGAAATAAGTCTGGAGGGATGCATGAAGAGGGTGAAATTCAAAAATGTTGTAAGTGATAAAGATTTAATGGCATGTTTACACACGTAACTGCCATAAACCAGTGTAAATAATGAAGTATGAGATTCAATGCATTCTAGATAGTAGGTTAAGAATTTGTGTATATTTATTCTGTGGTCTGTATTAGTATCTAATTATGTGTTTAGATTTAAGCATTGGGGTCAAGTTTACAAGAGTTCTTTGTAATTGTTTTTCTTTTGTTGTTTGTGATAAAACATGTGCTTGTATCAGATTTGCAGTTCAACAGTGGTACATGAGGTAAATATGTATGTATGTATGCCAACACTAAAGGATAGAGGAAGTGGGAGTGTACTATTTATGTGTGTGTATATGTGAGCAGGGATGGCTATGTGGTGTGAGTTGTGGGGTGACTTGGAGAATGAGAAAGTGGTGGTCATTGATGCAGGCAGTGGGGTCTGTGGCTTAGATAAACTGTGATGAAAATGTCAGCTGACATTGTTGCATATGTGGGTGTGACTGACCATATGGGTCAGAAGTGAGGAATGTATATTTGTTGTGGCTGTTTTGGCTAAAGGGGGGTTGGATTGAGGAATGTTTCAATGAAAGTGTTTGCTCTTTAATGTCTGTCTCTTTGAGTGTTCGGTAGGTAATGTGTCTAATAGGGAATGCCCTTTATTGTTATATTAAACTGATTCTGATAACACATTTTGGTATCTTTAATGGTGATCAATTGTTGACTAAACAATTTCTGCAACAACAATTGACGAGAACTATTTTTCTGTCTAGCCTGAGTATCAATAGGATTTGGTAATATTTTATTTAAAAAATGTAGATGTTTTGTGATAAACTAATTTTGAAATTAGACTTTAACCTTAGATATTTTATTGTGGGGAATACTTGTGGAAAGCACATGAGGCTGATGACAGGGATCCAAATTTAAATCTCACACCAGCAAAAAATAATCTTTTTTGGTGCGACGGGGTAGGATTTGTATTTATGTTTGTAGGTGTCATTATGATAGAAGAGAAAATTCTCTATGATAACATATTTTCTTGTCTATTGCATATGAAGCTATGGCTAATGAGAGTGCAGGCATGGTGGTTTGGGTTGATCTGATAATGACTAACACAAGTCACTTTGAGTTCTTAATTCTGTTGATTTGCATGTTACTGTACATATCTCAATGCTTAGTTTTAATTGCACCAAGTCTGGATAGCAGAGGGGTGGGATACAAATCCAACCGAATCCTGGTGTCCAGACAAACTTTTGTCTATGTTGACTCATGGGTGCCTTCTGCTTTTCCTGTTCCATGTAGGGTGCATATGGCGTGTGTGAACAAGACCGCTTGATCCAGTGCCATGAATCTAAGCTGCAACAGCATGTTGGTTGAAATAACGGAGACGTAGGACCGTACACCATGGACCAGAGTGGCTGCAACGATGACTCTGGGGTTCTCAGTGTCAAAGTGGTGAGAGATTTCCTTTAAACAAGTGGAGTGAACACCGTCAAAAGTTTTTATAGTGATAATTCTAGTTTTTCCATGTAGGACAAGGTTTTCTAAACACTAAAGGTTAATAATATTATAAATTTAGTGCCAATTCTGTATATAAACAACAGGCACACTTAAATTTCATGGATGTAATTAGTTATAAGGATTCTTTTCTTAAAAATATGCACACACTATAAGTGGTCTTAATGGAACAAATATTGGGAAATTTTCTCACTGCCCTGTTTATTTTTATTTATCTATTTATTTATTTATTATTTTTTTTTGCATTAGTTGAGGTCATAATTGGCATAGTGTTTGAGTCAATCCGATTCAATAATTTTGTAATTTTAAATTTTGCTCATTTGAATGTATTATTTTTGGTGCTACTTGCGCCGTCCTGCACATGGTTTTGATGCCGCAAGTGGGGGTATTGTAAGATTATCGCCCAATAGGAATGCTGGTAAATTAATAGCATTTGATAATTAAACAGTATGAAGTTCACTGCAAACATTGACCATGCCAATGCACTAAATGTTACACAATTTTAACCTTATTAATTATGGTAGCAATGTATGTACACAGTTGTGTGACAAAATTTATAGTTAGGCCATAGGTAGAAATTCTCCACATTGAGATTTACTGTGTGCTTGTAGCTGACGGAAGGCCAGCGAGCAGGCCGACGTTGGTGGCTTGTTTCAGCTTAGGATTTTCCAGTTCGTTTCCGGTGAGGGGAGAGAGAGACAATGGCGAGTGCCAGGCACAACATGAAATAAAATATTCTAATACTACTGGCATTTGAAGTAATATGATGCAGTTAGGAACCTTTAAGGCCCTCATTACAAAATAGCCTGTTGATAAATAAACAATACATTAGCTGATATAGTCACATCTGACGTAATATGTTTAATTGACAATGAAAAGTAATAAATTACCAATGAATACAAGACAGTTACACAACTAGCATGGCAGTGTTTGTTTATAAAAATAATATATTAAATATTTCTCATTTTATTTTCAATTTATCTTGTGTATTTTACCTTGAAATATTCAGTTAAATCACTTATCTGTGATATAAGAAATTGCACGATTATAATAAATAGTACAAAGGATGTTTATACTAATATAAAAAGGTAAGAAAATATTTGTGAATGTGTAGTGTAATTATTTTGATTTTAAGTAAAGTTTTAGAAATGTATTGGCTGAGCGCTGTACGTTGGCAAATCGGTTAGAACAGCTCACATGGGGATGTTGATGACGTAGGGGAAAAAACCCCGGCTTTTGGCGCGCGCGCGCGAGGGCAGGAAGTGACGGAGTCTGGAGCATGTGGGGTAGCTGGCCGGGCGGCGTCGCTCGGCATCAGTCAGCATGTAGACCTCCAGGTGGAGGTTATAGATTGGTGTGTGGCAATAGCCACTTGTGGTTGCTCGTTGCAGACTGCACCAAGTTGAATCGAGTGTTACTGTGTGTTGTGAATATTTAGCTGGTGGAACAAGGTGTGCATCGCATTGAATTAAAGTGACTGTGATTTGTTAATGTAACACATGTTGTTGCATAGGCTTGAACATAAACGGTGTTTGAGACAGCCACATGGTGATAAAACAATTTGCGACAAATATTCATTTTTGTCCGGGGGCTCAGGACCTATAACTTTATTTGATAAATGTGCCTTAGTACAGATGTATCAGCCACAGGGTTCTGAGATTGTGAAATAAACAACAAAAAGTGAACTTTCACGTGCTTTCAAAAATAGTAGTTAGTACACCCTTTTCTCTCATGAACTTGATTTTATTATGAATTTGTTTTGTTAATCATATGCAGGGAAGGAAAGCTGCGAACGTGTGATATCATCCCTTAGAAAACGAATCAAACAGTCGCAATCACAGTTCCAGTGTTTTGGCATGTTTAGGAATTTGGTTCGCAGCTGGTGGTTGTGAGTTTTAAAAATTAGACTTTCTTTATTTTAAACTCTCACCCCGACCTTCACGCTCACAAAAGGTTGCTGCATCTGTCGGCTTAGCTCAGGTGCTGGAGTACTGGCGTTACAACCATATATTCGTTTTCGCATTCCGTTATATGAAACATTTTGGGATCCCTAATTCCACGTGTTGGGTCAATTTCTATATAAGGAACTCATAGTTCAATGGAGCGATCTATAATTCTTTAATAATGATTTTGCAGCCAATATCGCATTTTTCATTTATTATGTTACGCCGAAACCGGTAACATAATAAATGAAAACTGCGATCTTGGCTGCAAAATCATTATTATGGATTAATTTTTGTTTATGTGTATGTAGACGAGCTGAAAACCTTGTCGTCACGTAAAACGGTGGTTTGAGTAGGGTAGATTCTTGGGAAACAATTGGTATTTAGGGAGATGACTTTCCAAATACAGTGCCGTAGCTCTTCACAAACTGAACAATCAAAGAGAACCGTCGTCAAATGATAGTGAAGCCAATACTGTAAAAAAGGTATCTTATGTTTTTTGATTGACTGTCATTATTACAACATTCCATAAAATATAGAAAATTACGAATAAACATAACACGGGAACTTTTCGTAAACCGAGCGAGGTGGCGCAGTGGTAACGCACTGGACTCGCATTCGGTAGGACGGTGGTTCAATTCCACCTCCGCCCATCCAGATTTACGTTGTCCGTGATTTCCCTAACTCGCTCTAGGCAAATGTCGGGGATGGTTCCTTTCAAAGGGCACGGCCGATTTCCTTCCCCATCCTTACCCAAAACTCCGATCGTTAGCTCCGTTTCTAATGACCAAGCTGTCGACGGGACATTGAACCCTAATCTTTCCTACTTTTCGTAAAAATTACCATTATATATTAAAATTGTATAAGTATTCGAACACAACGGAAAAAAATGCCATAACATGACTCGAACCACTGACCCTGAGGATGGTAGGCTAGAACGCTAGCATCTGAGCTTCAGGGACCCTTGCATAAACCGTTTCAATTATTGGTACTTAGTACTTACGTGTACTATACGAAACTATAGTCGATTTTATTGATAATTTTTGAGAGTTGCTTCGAATGGCTTTGGCTGATTGTTATTTAAGTTCAGAACTTCACGTACCATATATATAAAGAAATTCCTTAATCCGATACCCATGTGGTCTCCTTGTAAGCTTGTCTCTTTTTGGAAAACGTTTTGCGGACGCCGCTGTTCGGAACGGAAACTGAATACCTGCAGCAGTATCAGGTTTCGTCTTGGGTCGATAATCGTGTTACACACAGACCTTCCCGTTGATCTGCATTGCGTACCTCTCTTTATCTGTGGATATCTAATGCGAGCCTCACCGACCTCCAACGTCTGACTATTCAGTTATTGCTCTCCCGCTATAATTTTTATCGTACTTCGTCGCATCCTTCTACAAGTAAATCAAAGAGTCCTTGATGAGTGGAGTTTTCGTCCACCATTGATTTCTTCCTAGTAATAAATGTTCTATGAAAGGTTTTTTTTGTCAGTGGTGTATTTAAGCAGTTGTAAATTTTTTAACCGAACGAACCATCTTCCGTATTATACTGCAGGACCAAGTCTCAACGGCTTCTGTTCGTACCTTATCTGCTCTCCATGTCATCCACGTGTCACTCCCGTAAAAGGCTAACCACCAAGGACGTAGTGGCAGAAAACTCCGCTCTACCCTTTAGTTCATAGTTCGTGTTAACGTGCTCTGTTTTAATAGAAAAACTTTTCTTGTTAACGCTGCTTTGCTTCCAATTTGTTCGTTACCTCTGCCGTTCCCAATTACTTTGCTCTAAAAATAGCGAAACTCATCTACCATAAAACGGAGTGAAGAGAAACGTATTTGAACTTGAAAAAATAGAAAGAACGGTTCTAATATTAAAAGAAATATGAAAGGAACACGTGGAACTACGGGTATTGTGCCTATCAGTAAATGATAATTGTAATTCGGAGGTTGACACTGAATGTTCGTTCTTCACATAAAAAAACTAACAATTTCTGATTCATTTATCCCAAAGTGACAAGTGACTCGTAACAGCAATTTTCTATCTTCGGGCTGGATAGCAATCGATTAACACAGGTTTAAAATCTAGGGGGATGAGAAACGTTTTATTGGAATATCTCTTCCGATTAAAGACGGGTGTTTATGGCGAATTAACGGGTTGTTGGGACAGTATGCGGGGCACAATTGCAGAACTCTTGTCGACCCCAGTTCTGCAGAATGAGAATGATTCACGTTTGTTGTTAACTATCAGTTAAGGCACAATAGTTAGCAGTTTTTCACATAGTTAATACTAGTCAGAAATAAAACCTGCATATGTACCGTAGCACTTTGATTCTTGTACAGAAAGACGTGCAGAATTTTACTCTGTCCATTTTCAAAACTTTACTACTATAATTAAAAATTCTTAGAATTAATCCAAACTTGAGAAGTTTCCTCATTGCTCACTTCGCTCACTCGTAGTCTGTCGAGGAAATCCTGGATATGTTAAAAAATCTTAAGAAAATATCTGTATTACGTTGTTCATTGTTTATATTTATGTTTTCGTCTATCGCTTGAATTGGGTTCCTGTTTTACCTGTTGCTACTCTTTTGTCACAATGACTTGTTCCATGACCATGAAGTCGCACTTCACAGTTCGATCTTTCGAAACATGATAAACAGAATTAAATGGTTGAAAAAGCTTAGTGTTCTTAGAAAACCAAGGACATTATAAACTGAATAGTTCCATTGTCTCTCATTCTTTCTGTACAGCCGATGAATTCCTGGTAAAATTAAACATTCAGCTAATTTCTATTTTATGTTGTTGACCATTTTTACTTATACCTAGGCCTGTCTTTTGCATAGAATTGCTATATGTTTCACGTTATCTATTACTACTCTTCTGTCACTGTTTTGTGTGCTAATCCTTACCATGACCATGGAACCTTGATACACTACTGGTCGTTAAAATTGGTACACCACGAAGAAATGCAGATGATAAAAGGGTATTCATTGGACAAAAACATTATACTAGAACTAACATGTGATTACATTTTCACCCAGATTTATGTAACAATGATATGTGAATGTCAATGTCACCTGCGCTTCGACGTGAAAGCTGCAACATGTGCTCATACTTTCCTGCGTAAAAATCACCCAGTGAAATTGGTTTTCATTACTTCATCGAAATGTCGCAACTGATTTTTGAAATTTAATGCATGCGCTAATGTGTGGATAGGATGCGTGTGTTTTGGGCTATTATAATTACTTCGCACTGTTTACTGAAAATGAAGTACTTACAGTTTCATTTCTATGACATACACTGCTCTGAACACGTCGGGGTTTAGGTGAGACATCATACACAATATACAAATGGTAACGTATGTTGCTCAAATATTGGTTACAACTGTTATTTGTGTATGAAACCGTACGATATTTTGCTGTCACAGCTCTTTTATTGTGGTGGAATGGCCGAGCGCTTTAAGGCGCCTTGATGCAGATCGCGTGGTTATTCCTCGTCGGAGGTTCGATTCTTTCCTCCGGCATGCGTCTGTGTGTTGTACATAGGTTAAGTAGTAGTTGAGTCCCATAGATATCTGAACATTTCTACTTTACTTGAAGTTTACGTGGCGTTTAGTTAGAGCGTGGCACCATGGGGTTGCGGTGTGATCACCTCGGACGACCAGTGCATACCTGCATACCTGCGTAGGATGGAAGTATAAGGTAACAGTCAGGTTGAGTGATATTTGGGCATTGTTCCATGAGTGCAATAGCCAGTTCTGCAACCTTTGTTGGAGGTGCTGGTCTGCAAAGTGCATTCCAGTTATGCTGAACCGGGCTTACTCCGTGAACAAGCTAGTAACTCCAGTAATTCAATTTCCTCAGCTACAAGCATGTTGTCCACCAAAGCAACTCTATGGTGTAAGCGTTATCGCCCACTAGAAGGAACCCATCTCCTATTACACCAGCGTAGGGCCCAACAAAAATCGAATTATCTCGTCTGTGTGCCTCTTAGCAGTCAAAGCGCCATTCTCAACTACATAGACATCCGTACGTCTGCCAGTACTGAACAATATTGGGTCCTGCCCACACCATGATACTGTGATGTTCTTTGCACGTGAACATGATTACTCTGAGTTTTACATTTTCTCTAGATGACAGAACGAAGATTGACTGAACACTGTTGTTGTTGTGGTCTTCAGTCCGGAGACTGGTTTGATGCAGCTCTCCACAATACCCTATCCTGAGCAAGTCTCTTCATCTCCAAATAAGAACAGCAACCTACATCTGTCTGAATCTGCTTACTGTATCCATCTCTTGGTCTTCCTCTCCGATTTTTACCCCATACACTTCCCTCCAACGCTAAATTCACAATTCCTTGATGTCTAAGAATGTGTCCTACCAATCTATCCCTTCTTTTAGTCAAGGTATGCCAGAAATTTCTTTTCTCCCCAATTCTGTTCAGTACCTCCTCATTAGTTACGCGATCCACCCACCTAATCTTCAGCATTCTTCTGTAGCACCATATTTCAAAAGCCTCAATCCTCTTCCTGTCCGTATTGTTTATCGTCCATGTCTCACTCCCAAGGCAACACTCCATACAAATGCCTTCAGAAATGTCGTCCTTAGGCTTAAATCAATGTTCGATGTTAACAAATTTCTCTTTTTAAAGAACGCTTTTCTACCCATTGCCATTCTGCATTTTATGTCCTCTGTACTGCGACCATCATTTGTTATTTTACTGCCCAAGTAACAAAACCCATCTACCTCCTTTATTGCTTCGTTTCCCAATCTAACTCCTTCAGCATCACCTGATTTTCTTACACTGCACTCCATTACCCTAGTTTTGCTCTTGTTAATGTTCATCTTATATGCACCTTTCAGCACACTGTCAATTCCGTTCAATTGCTCTTCCAGGTCCTTTGCTGTATCTGACAGAATTACTATGTCATCAGCAAAACGCAATGTTTTTATTTCTTCACCCTGAACTTCAATTCCTTCTCCAAATTTCTTCTTGCTTTCCTTTATCGCTTGCTCAATGTACAAATTGAAAAACATTGGAGAAAGACTACAACCCTGTCTTACTCCCTTTCCCACCACTGCATCCCTTTCATGCCCTTCAACTCTGACAGCCGCTGTTTGGTTTTTGTACAAGTTGTAAATAACCTTACGCTCCCTATATTTTACTCCTGCTGGCTTCAGAACTTGAAACAGTATATTCCAATCAACATTGTCAAAAGCCTTCTCCAAATGTACAAAAGCTAGAAATGTAGGTTTGCCTTTTCTTAATCTTAAAGTGAGTATTGCCTCCCGTGTTCCTACATTTCTCCTGAACCCAAACTGATGTTCCCCGAGGTCGGCTTCTACCAGCTTTTGCATCTTTCTGTATATAATTCGCGTTAATATTTTGCAACCATGACTTATTAAACTGATGGTTCTGTAGTTTTCACACCTGTCTGCGCCTGCTCTCTTTGGAATGGGGATTATAACATTTTTCTTAAAGTCTGAGGGTACTTCGCCTGTCTCATACATCTTACAGACCAGGTGAAACAATTTTGTCATGGCTGGTTCTCCCAGAGACTTCAGTAGCTCTGAGGGAATATCATCTACTCCAGGGGCCTTGTTTCGACTTAGGTCTTTCAGGGCTCTGTCAAATTCTTCTCTTAGCACAGTATCTCCTATTTAATCTTCATCTACATCCTCTTCCCTTCCTACAATATTGTCTCGGAGTTCATTTCCTTTATAGAGCCCCTCTATATACTCTTTCCACCTTTCAGCTTTCCCTTCTTTGCTGAGAACTGGTTTTCCATCAGTGTCCTTGATATTCATAGAGCTGTTTTTCTTATCTCCAAATGTTTCTTTTATTTTCCTGTAGGCTGTATCTATTTTTCCCCTATTTATACATCCTTCTACATCCTTGCATTTGCCTTCTAGCCACTCCTGCTTAGCCATTTTGCACTTCCTGTCAATCTCATTTCTTAATAGTCTGTACTCCATTTTGCCTGTTTCATTTACTGCATTTTTATATTTTCTCCTTTCATTGATTAAATTTAGTATCTCCTGTGATATCCAAGGATTTTTTGTAGGTCTTGCCTTTCTACCTATTTTGTCCTCTGCTACCTTAACTATTTCATCTCTCAATTTTACCCATTCCTCCTCTACTGTTTTATTTGCCGCTGTATCTGTCAATTGTTGCCTAAAGCTCCCTCTGAAATTCTTAAGAACCTCAGGTTCCTTCAATTTATCCGGGTCCCATCTCCTTATTTTTCTACCTTTTTGTAGTTTCTTCAGTTTCAGCATACAGTTCATAACCAACAAGTTATGGTCAGAGTCTATATCTGCCCCTGGGTAGGTCTTACATTGTAAAACCTGGTTCCGAAATCTATGTCTTACCATTATAAAATCTATCAGATATCTCCCGGTGTCTCCTGGTCTCTTCCACGTATACAACCTTCTTTTGTGATTCTTGAACCAGGTGTTTGTTATAACTAAATTATGTTCTGTGCAAAATTCTACCAGGCGGCTTCCTCTTTCATCCCTTTTGCCCAGACCATATTCACCTACTATCTTCCCTTCCCTTCCTTGTCCTACTACCGAATTCCAGTCTCCCATAAAATTAAGTTTTCCTCTCCCTTGATTGTCTGAATAATTTCCTTTAGCTCCTCATATATTTTTTCTATCTTCTCATCATCGGCAGAGCTAGTTGGCATATAAACCTGCACTACTGTTGTCGGTGTTGGCTTCGTATCTATCTTGACAATGATAATGCGATCACTGTGCTGGTCAAAGTGGTTTACCCGCATTCCTATTTTCTTATTCATTATCAATCCTACTCCTGTGATACCCCCAACTGATTTTGTATTTATAATCCTGTACTCCCCAGACCAGAAATCCTGTTCATCCTGCCACCGAACTTCACTAATCCCCACTATATCTAACTTCAACCTATCCATTTCCCCTTTTAAATTTTCTAATTTTCATACTCGATTAAGAGATCTAACATTCCACGCTCCGACCCGTAGAATGCCAGTATTTTCTTTCCTGATGATAACATCCTCCTGAGTAGTCCCCGCCCGGAGATACGAATGGGGGACTATTTTATCTCCGGAATATTTTACCCGAGAGGATGCCATCATCATATGTTCATACAGTAGAGCTGCATGTCCTCGGGAAAGATAACGGCTGTAGTTTCCCCTTGCTTTCAGCCGTTCGCAGAAACTGTGTGGCAAAGCCACATTTGCTGATGTTACAAGGCCAGCTCAGCCAATCATCCAGACTGTTGCCCCTGTAACTACTGAAAAGGCTGCTGCCCCTCTTCAGGAACCACACGTTTGTCTGGCCTCTCCACAGATACCCCTCCGCTGTGGTTGCACCTACGGTACGGCTATCTGTATCGTTGAAGCACGCAAGCCACCCCACCTTGGCAATGTCTGTGGTTCATGGGGGTGGGACTGAACACTATATACAAAGTATGATATCAAAATGTTAAAGGAACACCATTAAAAACATACCAAATTTTTGAAGTTACAGAGTAACCTGTCCTGTTGAACGAATGTTCACAGTCGTTACTAAAACATAGTAGCTTCAGGCTTTATATAATGTACTTAAAGTCATCATCTGGATACGTATAACATTTTAAGTGAAACTTTTATTGAGTTAAAAAATAAATATAAAAAAATAAAAAATGTGGTTAAATATTAAAATCTTTTAAAAACGTTTAAAATATTGTGGACGTTGTCTTCTTTCTTTCCCGTCTGCGGATGAGGCTTCAGTGTGTCAGGCAGCAGCAGCGTCGCCGAGGTTTCCTCCGCCTCGCCGTATCCCATTCACCCCGCCAGTGTTACTTAAAATGTTATTATATGTATCCAGATGATGACTTTAACTACATTATATAAAGCCTCAGGAAGCTACTATGTTTTAGTAACAACTGTGAAATTCGTTCATCACAGGACAGGTTACTCTGTAACTTAAAAAATTTGGTATGTTTTTAATGTTTTTCCTTTAACTGTTTGATATCATAATTTGTAAATAGTAGCTTATATTCAGTTATAACATTTGCTTAACAGATCTGAAGATGGGCAGCTGTCCCGAAACCGGTCATGTTTTAGAAAATAAAAGCGCTCTGGAGACTGATATTCAAGAATTTTATCCAATCTTGAGGTTTTTTCGTCCAGTTTCTGCCGGATAAACGGTGTCGTGGTTTTAATGGAACACACACCATAGGCTTCCATGCGTAGAGGACACATTGCCGAAGACGATTTCGGATTGTTTGTATTGATATGGCGCTTCCTGATGCTGCCTAGAGGCAGCACTGTAGCTGTGTTTCATTCAGCCTCCTGTCTTGACGGCAAGCTTTTAACCGGAGACAACGGTCATCTCTTGCTGATGTTACCCGTGGAAGACCTTGGCCTTGCCCTCTTTTAACGGTTCCTGTTGTCTAAAATTGCATGCAGATCCTGGGAATTACACTTTGGGAAACTCCAATAGCTGCAGCCACCTCCGTCTGTGTCTGTCCCGCTTCCAGCGTTCCTATGGCTCTCTGTCATGGCTCCGCGGTAAGTCACATTGCATTGCACTAACAGCTCACCACACTGTTTGTATCCAACTGCTTGTGAAATTCGTTTGATACAGTGAACACGATTCAACACCAGCCTTCGTCTGCAGCAACGTTCTGTTATTACCATTGTCTCGGTAGTTGTAATGTTGTTGTCACCACTCCGTAGAAGCGACAGAAACTAGTAGAAATTTCTTCGTTCATTTTGCTACCTCACCTGATCCCCTAAGTGTTTTGACCAGTGTATCTTATAACTCTGTTTCGCAGTAATGCCATTTCATTTGTGATATGATGTCTCGTTCTGCATGAAAATGACAAAGACCACTATTCCTTACGATCCTGTGTTCCGAGCATTCAAGTGTGCGAGAGCAGCTAGTGTCAGTTACATGTTTCCAGACTACTTCCACAAAGAGGGGACCTAGATGGAGGTAATCGCATTGCTAACTCTACGGCAGCACGCAATCAGCTGAGCGGGACCCCAGAGAGACGCTGTAACTTGATCAGGGCCTCAGAGACGCCATTTGTCTCACTTACCAGAGGCAGTCTCGGCTGTGGACTCAACAGCGACCCTCTGGATTTATACTGTTTAGCGGTCTCCTCCCTCTTAACGACATTATTCTGGAGTACTAGTGCATCTATTGACTGGTAGTGTCTTGTGTGTTCGTGTTCCAACAACTGTATACAGTACTTATCATCATCATCTCCAACTACCCTAATGTAGCTTTTAATGATTTCTGTAGCTGTGACTAGTTATTGTTCGTTGTCCTTATTAAAACCCACTAAGCTACAGGGCCTAGTAACACTTGATGAGATATACAACTGCAAAATATTTCTTTAGACATTTATAGATGATAATTATACAGTAATATGACGAGCAGTATAGAAACTGAATCAAGTCATTACCCACTTCGGAGCTTGTTACTCTTTCGACATGCTGCTGAAAAGTGTGATAGGACGTGATTGAACCCCCCAGCAGCTGGTCATGTACCAATACAAAACTAGGAAATAAATGAATTAGAGAAAGGTCTAATGTGAGCTGTGACTTTTCGTGGATAAAAAGACAAACTGAAACACGTTCCAGTAGGAGAACAATAAAGGCAACTATGTAACTATACACTACTTTAACAAAATTTAATAGAAATATGCGGAAACAACTGCATCATTCTTCGTTCCACCTTCCTCAACTAAAATTTTTTGGACGGAAAATTAATCGCGATCTTTTTGTATCTTGTATGTGTTCGTGCTTTGTGTAACGATTGTCTAATTTGTACAGGTTATGAGCGGTGTAGTTACGCGGTCTCGACACGCCCTGATTGGCGGAGGCAGGTGCAGCCAACTGGGCACCTTCCTTTTACTCGTTCGCGAATCCACCTGCCTACCATCGATCAGCAGCAAAGCTGCACCACTAGCTGCCTACACAAAAAGCGAAAAACTCACAAACTACCGCCACCATCATGCTAAAGTACCCCTACTGGTTCAACTATGCTCAACCACTCCATCGCTCACGCTGTGATGGGAAACATGGGAGTGTGACACGAATAAAAAGAAAAGGGAATAAACTATAAGAAAACACAAACTCGCCATCTCTGCTTCTAGTTCTTTGCCCACGCCAGTCGGCCATGAAACCACATGATAATGCTCAAGTTAAATCAATTTATATTGAAGATAGTAAACATTACTAATACAAGTGAGAAAAACATGAGCAAGGTAAGAGAAATTGGCAAAATCGATTAGGTGGAGCAATGAGGCGGTATGACAGTAACGTGTTTTCAAGAAATAGGTGACTTTATACATTTATGTAAAAATATTTATTTATTTATCAATATTAATGTTATATACATGTGACGTATATTCCGAAAAAACAGACGTCATTCTGTTCCTGCATTTGTTATTGTTTTGATATTGAGAGAATATGTGTCTTCAACTGCGAATGGGAAAGGCCGAAAATGTGCACCCAGCCGGGATTCGAACCTGGGTCTCCTGCTTTCTAGGCAGTTGCGCTGACCCCTACACCACTCGGGACACAGTGATCACCGCACCTGCAAGGACTACCTAAGCACGCCTCCCTCCAGACACAAATTTCCAGCTTTATCCTGTTCATAGTACTCAAACTCGTAGTCACCATGTATAAATTCCCGTAAGAGTAAGGACTCCGAACTTGTTAGTGGTGAGGGGTGGGCAAGTTTGGAGCAATTACTATTTCGGCAATTAGTACATAGAGACCACGAGTTTGAATACTGTGGGCTGGGTAAAGCTGGAAATTTGTGTTCCCAGTTGTGTAGGGGTTAGCGCAACTGCATAGTACGCAGGAGACTCGGGTTAGAATCCCGGCTGGGTACACATTTTCGGCTTTGACCATTGGTAGTTGAAGTCATATATTCTGTGTATATGAAAATATTAATGTTGTCTTCCTCATAGTAATCCCCCTCAGATAGAGACGTGCCAATGCTTCCTCCAATCGTCGAGGCACATTGCTGTGCCGGCCTTCCGTAGCCCCTGAAACGCCGACAACCCGACCTACACCACAGAATGTCGGGCAGCCTACTGGCCCGGCGAACCCTGAAGGCAATCAGAAACCTTGTTTCGGCAGATGGTTGCGGCGCATTGCGCACTGGTGTATTCCTACGCCAGGCTGCCATTGGTGGGCCGTCTTTACCTGAGGCCACGTTCCAGACTCCCTTCCCCACACGGATTCGTTACGGCTTATCCTATACCCTCATCTCCATGCAATTTCTAAAACGTATCTGAGCGCCTCCCACAACCTACTGATTTACACCATCCTTACAAGTCCTAGGCCTCTGGCACGCTTTACCTGTCTTCCCCCTCTCCCGGCATCTTCACACTATCTACATCCTTTTTCGCCAACCCCAGATGAAGCCCATATCCCGATATCTACCCAAATTATCAGCCATATTTCTTCCCCCTCACTTTCCCATAAACACAACTCCCCCTCCCTCCTACCGCTTGACTTCCCCATGCTCCCTCCCCAGTAGTCCTTATGCTCCTCCTTCACCCCCTGTTCCCATCCCTCCCCCCTACAATTCTACACACCCCTCCTACCCTTTACCCTGCGAGGTCCACATTGCCATAATTTTAATCAGTTGTCCAGTGTTGTGTCTTGCCTCAATCAAGTGGTTTTAACGTCTTGCGAACAGCGCAGGCCGAACCGGTGTCACCTTTGTTTTTCATTCAGTGTCTACATCATTCGTCGAAACCAGTGTGGTTTTAAGCCACCGTGGTATATGTTTTCATATATGACTGTGTACTCTCCAATTTTATCATACAAATCTTTCTAAAATCCCTCTGTTTTAACTCCATTTCATTGTTGTTGTTTTCTTCTTAAATCTCATGTCATATTGTGTAAAACCGTTGGCCGAAGAGAATCATATCATTCTGCTGCCAGCCTGCCTCTAAAGGGCATCAAACGTACAATAAAGATG
Source organism: Locusta migratoria (assembly GCA_026315105.1). Taxonomy (NCBI): domain Eukaryota; kingdom Metazoa; phylum Arthropoda; class Insecta; order Orthoptera; family Acrididae; genus Locusta; species Locusta migratoria. The sequence goes on from CM048745.1 coordinate 887,439,506, forward strand.
AAGGGAAAAAAACGCTCCAGGCATCATTCACCTGAACATGAACGTCGTACCAACAGGAAGACATCATACAGCCACTATAGATTGGGAAACTTATTGAATCACGGAATAATGTAGATAAAGAAGTAAAAATTGACACACATGCTTCGAATGACATGAAGTTTAATTGAAACAAAAGTTCAAAAAAGTCCGACACATGGCGCTTCATCTGATCAGAAAAGCAATAATTAGCATAACAAATTAAGACAAAGGAAAGATGATGTTCTTTACAGGAAATGCTCAATATGTTCACCATCACTCCTCAAACATAGTTGTAGTCGTGAAATAATGTTGTGAACAGCACTGTAAAACATTTGTCGAGTTACGGTGACGCATTGACGTCGGATGTTGTCTTTCAGCATCCCTAGAGATGTCGGTTGAGCACGATACACGTGCGACGTCAGGTAACCCCAAAGCCAATGATCGCACGGGTTGAGGTCTGGGGACCTGGGAGGCCAAGCATGACGAAAGTGGCGGCTGAGCAAACGATCATCACCAAACGACGCGCGCAAGAGATCTTTCACGTGTCTAGCAATACTCTTTTTTTCTTGGTTATAATAAAACGCCTTGTCATTCCAGGCATGTGTGTCAATTTTTACCTCTCTATCTACATTATTCCATGATTTATTAAGTTTTCAAATTTATACAGACTTTTTGATCACCATGTATATGTAAAATATTTATTGGGTACACAAATGGTGTTATGTAATCGAGACATCTTGAATTAGCATGGAAAATGAGACAAAGAGTTGAAAAATGTTACTGGTGGATCTCAAAGAAGGCAACTAAGTTTCCGTTTGAAAGATTCACAGAACACTGAGGAACCAGCTGCCTGAAGAATCTTTTCACCTTCCTAAATAAAAATTTTGCCATATGAACATATTCGTCCTCTTTCCTTTTTCCTTTTTTCTTGTTTTTTGCTTTGCTTAAAGAGACTATCAGACAGTGACAATGTTAGAAACAGTGCCAATAAGAGAGAAACAAATAGCAGGCAGTCATCGTCACAAAGAGAGACGCATGGAGCAAAGAATTTGCATAACATTTTGTGTTAAATATGGAATCAAATGTTATAAAATTGTTGAAATTTTGACAATGGCATACGGTGAGTCTGGTTCATGTGAAAATCAATTACAAGCGGTACTAGCTCTTTCAAGTTGAGCGAGAATTTGCCATTGACAAACAACACATCATAATGTCGAGGCTGTAAGCAAAATTGTTTTGGAAAATCGTCGAATTACGGTGAGACAAGTTCCTGAGAATTTTTTCATATCGGACGGCTCGGAAAATGCAATTTTTTCTCACGTTTTGTGCATGAGACGTGTATTAGCGAAATTTATTCGCTAACTTTCAGTTATGATCGGAAGAACCGTCCCTTGAGCATCGCTGAGTAGCACTTTAATGACATCACAAATGATCCTGATATGCTCAAAAGGGTAAAAACTGGCGAGGACACATAGGATCACGGCTATGACGTTAAAACCAAAGCACAATCGTCGTAGCGCAACATGAATTTTTGTGTCACGTTAGTACGGTTAATAAGGTGTATTACCTTCACGTTTTGCTTGACATTTGGAAGTGACTAAACTGCTAGGTCATCAGTCTACACGTTATACTCCGTTTGTGGGAAGCGATATACATAAAACGTCCAAAATTGTTGAAAAACTATTCGTGGCCTTTTATTCGCGCCAATTCATGCACCTGATCATTAACTGTTGCTTGTGAAAGACTTTTTGGCCACCATTTGGCTCCCCTAAGACTTTCTGTTTTCCCAAAAGTGAAGAGAATTATGAAATGGAGAAATTTTCAAGGAGTGAGGAAATAAATACTGCATCGCTGGAAGTGCTCGAGGCTGTACAATGGGCCACACGAAATTATTATTATTATATCAATCAATGTGAACAGTGGTCATTCACACAATGTACTGGGTGATCAAAAAGTGAGTAGAAATTTCAAAACTTAATATATCACGGAATAATGTAGATAGAGAGGTAAAAATTGACACACGTGCTTGGAATGATATGGGGTTTTATTAGAACAAAGAAAAAATGTTCATATAAAGATCTCTTGCGCGCGTCGTTTGGTCATGGACACTTTTTGAACTTCTGTTATTTTCTAATAAAACCCAATATCATTCGAAGCATGAGTGTCAAGTTTTGCCTCTATAACTACATTATTCCGTGATTTATTAAGTTTCCAAAATTATACTGACTTTTTGACCACCCAGTATTTATAAATTTGGAATAAAGTATAACAAAAAGAACATACCACGCGTAATGATCTCCCAAATCAGTATTTCTCACCTAGTGTGCAAGATTTACGAGACAGGGAAAATATCCTCAGACCTGAAGAAAATATAATGACTGCAAGTTCAAGCCGCGGTGGCGTAGCCGAGCGGTCTAAGGCGCCTCGCTGAGGAGCGCGCGGTTACTCGCCGTCGAAGGTTAGAGTCCTCCCTGGGGCATGTGTGTGTGGTTGTGTGTGTGTGTGTTTGTCCTTAGGTTAGTTTACATTAGTTTAAGTAGTTTGTAAGCTACTGACTGATGACCACGTAGTTTGGTCCCTTAGATTTACAAATATTTGAACGTTTTACAAGTTCAAAGAAAGCAACTGCAGGCAATTGTAAAGATTACAGAACTATCAATGTAATAAGGTTAGATTACATTTCATTACTCCTGTTTTACTCTTGTTAATGTTCCCCTTATTGGTTGCTCTCAAAACAATCTCTGTTCCGTTCTATTGCTCTTTCAGGTCCTTTGCTGTCTATGACAGAATTACAATATCATCGGCAAACCCCGAAGTTTTGATTTCTTCACCCTGAACTATAATTTCTTCTCCTTCCTTTCTTCTACAGAGAAATGCTTCAACCCTGTCTTTTAGCCTTCCGAACGAATGCTCCCCTTCCTTGTGCTTCGACTATTACAAGGCTATCTGGTTTTTGTACAGGTTGTAAATAACGATTCCCTATAATTTACCCCTGCTGACTTCAGAATTTGAAAGAGTGTTTTCCAATGAACGTTTGTGAAAAGCCTTCTCCAAATCTACAAAATCTAGAAAAGGTTTGCCTTTCTTCCAAGAAAAGTCGTAGGGTGAGTATTGCCTGATTTGGTCTTACATTTGTTTTAAATCCAAAGAGAACTTCTCCGAGTGCGGCTTCTACCAGCTTTTTCTTTTCTTTGGATTTTTTTCATTCTTCTGTAAATAATTCGTGTTAGAATTTTATCGCCGCGGTGGAGTAGCCGAGCGGTCTAAAGCGTCTCGCTGCGAAGCGCGCGGTTGTTCGCCGTGGAGGTTCGAGTCCTCCCTGGGGCATGGGTGTGTGTGTTTGTCCTTAGGTTAGTTTACCTAGGTTTAAGTAGTTTGTAAGCTACGGACTGATGACCACACTGTTTGGTCCGATAGATGTACATACATTTGAACATTTAGAATTTTATCACCTTGACTTATTAAATTGACGAGTCTGTTATTTTCAGATATTTCCTACTTTAGGTAATTAAAAGATTCAGATTTAGGTAACTGGAGCGTTTAAAAATCGATAATTTTTGACATTTGACATATTAAAAACGAAGGTAGGATAGAAGCCAGTTTTCAAGGAATATAAAGTATTACCTTAATTCGTAGTTTTAATCCCAAAAATTGTTTTTCTATGGTTTTCTTAGCAGCTGCCCATGATCCCAATTCCGTCCTTTGCACACCGTTTAAAGCCCATCCTATGGCCCAGCTATAATAAAATAATAACGACAAAGAAAAGCAGTTTGAACAATATTATTACGCTGGGCTGCAAGAAAGTTTACTGCTTAAATTTTGGCTCTGAACTGTAGACTCATTATATTATGCTTATGCTTATTTCTAGGACACGGGCTCTCCAAAACACTTCACGCTCAAGAATCTCAACTTCCCACCCGGAGTTTTCGGACGTCTGAACACCGTGTACTGTCGGACACCATTTGGAAAACGACGCCGTTTTGAGAGTACTGGACCGCAGATGATGGCTCCCTGCTGGTTTCGTTCGCACGGTGTGCGACCTGTTGGTTCATTTAATATGCAGTGCTTAATATTCCGCGCGTGCTGTGAAATGAAATATTCATTCCACACACTCCAGCATAAGAGCAGCCTGTTAAAAATACGGGCGCCAGGAAGCGCGTTATGCAACGTGTTGGCAACAGGCGACGGAACGAATTTAAATTGCATGCCGGTTAAATGTCGAGTGGCTGAATTTGGCCTACATTCCGCGCTTACGAAGGCTGGAGTAGTCAAGTTTATTCCGTACTAAAGCATACTCACGATAATGAGTTTTCAAATATTTCAGTTGTCTCATTTTACAAATACTTTTTTATAGTATTGGGGTTTCGTTGGAATTTCAGACATTCCACTGACAAGGGGAGGCCGCCAATTGTGAAATTCTGATTCGATTCATACTGCGCATAATGAAAGCTCATGGCCAGAGGTTTAATTTGGCAAAGCACCAAGACGCACTTCTCAGCCGTTGTCGAGAAAATCGACAGTTAAAAAAAAAAAAAAAAAAAAGCCGTTGCGGTGAAATATTCCTATCACTGTTAGTTTGGGAGCTACAACCCTTCAAAGTATCAGGGGCAGATACCACACGCTGTACATAATACATGGCTGCGTGGTGGGGTTGGGACGCCATGGTCCTCATTCATGGCCCGCAAGGTCGCCCGATTTAACACCAGTAGATTTCTTTTTGTAGGGATATCTAAAGGATCGTGTTTATGTCACTGAGCCCACATTCCCAGATGATCTGAAACGTCGCATCGAGGACGCATGTCGCTCCGTCACACCGGCGATGTTACATCTCGTCCGCAGATCTATTCGACGGCGCATTGCATTATGCATTGAGGAACATCGACACACATTTGAACATCTCATGTAAATCAACTTCTTACCGTCATAACATCCATCACCCACCACACAGCCATGTATTATGTACAGCGGGTGGTATCTGCCCCTGAAACTTTGAAGGGTTGCAGCTCCCAAACTAACAGTGATAGGAATGTAGTTTGAATTGATTTGGACGCAGCTGGTTTCAACGAATCCAATGCACGATAGAAATAACTATTGTTCCATTAAAAATTATATCTTTGTGCTGTAACTCTTTGGAAAATGATACAATAAACTATGTTCAGAGGCAGACACACTTAGTGAAACATCCTGTATATATATATTCACTCATGAAATTTGTGATTAACAATCCGATCCAATTTAAATGTAATAGCAGTGTGCATCGTTACAACACTAGGAGAAAGGTTGATATTCGATACTCAAGGTTAAAGCTAACTTTGGCACAGAAAGGGGTGAATTGTGCTGCCACAAGTCTTCGGTCACTTAGGAAGTATCATCAAAAGTCTGAGAGGTATCCAATTGGTATTCAAAAAGAAATTAAAGGAATTTCTGAAAACCTTAAAATATTGAGTCTCATGTATAGACAACGTTTACTAAACTGACGCGTTCAACATCATTACGAAATACCGTATATATGATCTATGGAACAATTATTAATCTAATCTGGCCTGACGCTGAACCTATCAGACCGGGCGCTACGAACGCGACTACGGACGGCCACTTGATACGCAATGAGGGGCAGGAGCGAATGGGCGGGTGGTTTCCGTCTGAATGCGCTGTGGTGCCACTTTTGTGAGCTGTTCAGTGACGCTATCAGCAACGTTACGAGCGGAGCCAGGAAAGTGGCACCGGTGATACACCCGGAAACATGCTCTGCCTGCTAATGCGGCCACCCAAGGCGCCCCACTGGCGTTGTAAACAACCCCGTTTGATGGAGCCACAAACAACTGCTGCGGCAGAGTAGAGAGAATTCTGGAGAGGTCCGGTACAAGAAAAAAAAACTGCGGAAAATATTTCGCATGAAAATGAAATTTATGTTACTACCAAATACGACATATCTTAGAAGATAGGCTAAAGAAAGGCAAACCTACGTTTTTAGCGTTTGTCGATTTGCAGAAAGTTTTTGACAATGTCGACTGGAATACACTGTACCAGATTCTGAAGGTAGCAGGGGTAAAATATAGGGAGCAAAGAGTTATATTCAACCTATACAAAAACCAGACAGCGGTTATTAGAGTAGAAGGGCAAGAAATGGACGCAGAGGTTGGGAAGGGAGTAAGATAGGGTTGTAGGCTTTCCCCAATGTTGTTCAATCTGTACACTGAGCAAGCAGTGAAGGAATGGAAGGAGAAATATGGAGAGGGCACTAAAGTGCAGGGAGAAGAAATGAAAACATTGCGGTTTGCTGATGACATAGTAATTCTGTCAGAGACCGCAAAAGATCTGGAAGAGCAATTGAATTGGTTAGACAGTGTCTTGAAAGCAAGATGTAACAAGAGTAAAACGAAGGTTATGGAATGCAATGTCAGATTATCAGGTGATGCTGAAAGAATTAGATTAGGTAATGAGACAATAAAAGTAGTAGATGAATTTTGTTATTTGGGTAGCAAGATAACTTCTGATGGCCGAAGTAAAGATGATATAAAATGCAGAATGGGTATGGGAAGAAATACGTTTCTGAAGAAGCGAAACTTGTTAACATCCAATATGAATTTAAATGTTAGGAAGTCCTTTCTGAAAGCATTTGTCTGGAGTGTAGCATTGTATGGAGCGAAACGTGGACGATAAGGAGTTGAGATAAAAAGATGAAAGAAGCTTTTGAAATGTGGTGCTACAGACGAATGATGAAAATTAGATGGGTAGATCACGTAACTAATGAGGAGGTGCTCAACCGAATCGGGGAGAAAAGAAGTTTCCTGCATATCCTGACTAAGAGAAGTGATACATTGGTTGGACACATTCTGATACATCAAGGAATTGTCAAATTAGCATTAGAAGCAAGCGTGTGGGCTAAAAATCGTATAGGGAGACCGAGGGACGAATATAGTAAGCAGATTCAAAAGGATGTAGGTTGCCATTCATATTCTCAGATGAAGAGACTTGCAGAGAACAGGGTAGCATGGAGAGCTGCATCAAACCAGTCTCGGACTGACGACAACAACAAGAACAACCAAATGAAACATGTGTCGGGAAGACCATGTTTTTCATGTTACCAAATATTCTAATAGTCCAGTAATTATTATTGCTCAGATTTATTTTTGTGGTACAAACGACACATTGAAATCCTTTATACCATATTTTACTGGTTCTGGGTAAAATTTCTCAGTGTTTACCATTCCTACATATGTAGCAAAAAGGACATAAATTGAAAACCTCAAATATCTGCATAATAATTAGGGAAGTGACAACAAAACACTACGGAGTTACTGACGGCAGTAAAATTTGTAATGCGCTCGGGGAAATAAATATTTGTATATAGATTACGTTAGTTATGAAATGTCTCTTTGATAATGATCGTTAAATGGTTGTGGGTGGTTTTTTAGTTGGAACTGACCGTGTGCCTGCCCACGTTATTCCCCTGAGCCATTAATACACCCTGCTTCTAGAATATGCACTTCACTCTGATGCAATATCGTCAATAAAGGATTATCATTCATAAACACACGTTAATTCAGCTTTGAATCAGTGAATTAAAATCGTGCAATAATATTTGGTTACACTGTAGTAAAACAAAGAGAACAAGAGACGGAATGAAGGTTCACACATCGTCCCAAATCAACAGTACACACAGGCGAGTAATTGACTGTCATGTTCCAGAATATAGAATAGCTTGAGGTATTAGCACATACTACACAATATGCTAACCCAATATTTTGCTCACGTGCAATGGCAGTTCAACTTCAGTTACAGCAACTGTTGCCAGTTAGACGCATCCGATCGCGACACGGTTGCCTGATAATCTCGATATAACGGTTGCGACGAAAGTTTGTATTTTATGAGATCAAAATTCCACGTTAGTCAGATCTTCTTCATTTAGATCCAGTCCATATATAAAACCGTTACCATCGCGACGCGGTTGATTGTTTCTCTCGACAACACGACAAACGTTAGCGCACATCCCACTGACTGTAAAGAAAGACGATAGCTTAGCGTGGCTCATCAGTAAGAGTCACTGTTAAATTAGTTGCACCAGCATCAATAATAACCATTTCGTTCTGCCACTGCCGCAGTTAGCTAGCTCTGCCCGTTAGCTCGGTACGCACAACAACTGCTGCTCTGTATCAACTCGACTCCTTGGACGTGTTCGACTATCGATATCGCTCGGACAGTCAGAGATGCTACCTACAGTACGCTTATAAGGTGTGCGGATAGGCCGTGACGCCTGCCAGTGTTGCTTAGTCGGTAGACGGCTTGCCAGCGAAAGACAAAGGTCCGGGGTTGAATACCTGATCTGGTATATAGTTTTAATCTGCCAGGAAGTTTCAATTAGCAATGTTCGCTATAATATATTTTGAAAATGATAACCAAATTAGAACGAAGTACTAAATGCATATTCAAACGCTTGTAAATCAAAGGGACTTAGCTACTGTGGTTATCACTTCCTAGCCTTCAAACTACTTACACTTACTGACGCTAAGGACAACACACGCACTCCTGCCCAAGGGAGGACTCGAACCTCCGACGGCAAGCAACCGTGCGTTCCGCAACAAGGCGCCTTAGAGCGTTCGGCCACGGCACAGCGGTTGTACTACATGATCTGACAAGGTTTAAGAAGTGTAACATTTTTTTTGTACATGATGTGAACTTACGTACTCCGATTCATACTGCCGTGTACTGTCACCTGCGGTTTTTATTTATTTATTTCGAAAATGTTTTCACTAAACGACAGTGTTTATGACATTAAATTTGATGACTGACTTCGAGAATAAAAGTAAGGAATACCTACAGTGTACGGGACGTTAAACTGAATAGACTTTTTCTTACTTTCTCACATCATCGCCGTTTTCATACGTGAGATCCATACATTGCTGGGTAAATAAAACCCTTCTGAATATGAAACCCGATCTTCAAGGAAAACCTAGAAAAAGGCCTCTTGAAACAGTGACCGAAACGTCAATCAGATTCTTAAAGACTGAAAGTGAGGTCTCCCAAATTCTTTGGCTGTGACAAGGGCCGCGAAAGTCTGCGCTTACATTATATATACACTCTTTATGACTAACGGTACTTGCTTATTACTGGGTGTTTTCCTTTCTGACTGCCATTCAGAATTCTCTCATTTATTGGATTACAAGGCGTTCCAGATTCGTCTCTCTCTCTCTCTCTCTCTCTCTATATATATATATATATATATATATATATATATATATAACCAAATAATCCAGTTTCACTTTCACTTTTATGGCAGTCCCCAGTTTCATGGAAAACCAGTATGCTTATTTTTCTGGCCACTAAAGCGATATGGCTCTCTACAATTATTTGACAACTTAGTCTGTGTGATTTTCCAATTAACATCGCAAGCATTTCCGTGATAAAAATTTTAATGGTGTTCAATTCCTGTGTAAATCACTGAAAACTAGTGCTCCCACCCTCCTGCATTCATCAAATGACAGCGTTGTCTCATTAGTGGTAGCAAATATTCTGCTTAAATGTTAAGTCAGTGTGCTGACATTAACCCAAATGAAACTCTCGTCAAATTTTCTTCTGCATCCTTTCATTCGCATTTGGCGAAGCGATGTTGTCTGAAATGTCCTGGAGTCTGTGGGAGACACTGCAGGCACAGTGATTTTTTTAATGAGTGAGCCCTGAATGCTGATGTGCATAGCGTAACAGAGACACACAGAGAGAAATACGACGGTTATTTTAGACTGAAAGTAAGTTCTTTTTACGTGAGCATCTAACACAATTTGCTTTTAGAAAAGTTCAGTGGCTTAACAACAATTTGTAGTATACGAAGGAAATGTAGTTCAAGCACGACATGAACGTGAAATTCAACATCTTCTATGACGGCAAACCAACGACCAGGTATCGAAGCGACATCAAATAAGTGTGGTTAACTTTCCTCGTATGACTCTGTCAATTGGTGAAAGTAAAATTTTAGAAAAACGGATCAACTTCAACCTACCAAACCAAGTTACACCCAAGTGTTGCAAAAATAAAATTGTTGCAGAAGTAAAATGATATTGCGAAATGTTAAGACTATTTAAAAATGTTCAGGAAAAACATGCAGTCCTCACTTGTCATGCAAAACCAAAGTTTAAATAATAGGCTTAAAATCATCTACATCTACACGGGACACTCTGCAAATCACATTTAAGTGCCTGGCAAAGGGTTTATCGAACCACCTTTATACTATTTATCATTCTTGAATAGCGCGCGGAAGGAAAGAATAATGAACCCTCTGCCGGGCACTTAAATGTGACTTGCAGAGTATCTATGTAGATGTACAATACCTGAATCTCTCCGTTCGAGCTCTGATTTCTCGTATTTTATTCTGATGATCATTTCTACCTATTTAAGTGCGAATCGACAAAGTATCTTCGCATTCGGAGGAGAATGTTGGCCATTGGAGTTTCGTAAGTAGCCCACGCCGCAGCGATAAGCGCCGTTGTTGTAATGATTCCCATCCCAGATCATATAGCATTTCCGTAACGCTGTCTCCACTGTATCGTGACACTACGAAACGAGCTGCCCTTCTTTGGACTCTTTCGATGTCCTCCGTCAAACCCACCTGATATGGATCCCACACAGCGCAGAAATACTGTAAATGAGGACGGACAAGCGCAGTGTATGCAGTTTCTTTAGTAGTTCTGTTGCATCTTTTAAGGTTTCTGCCAATAAAACGCAGTCTCTGGTTCACCTTTCCCACGATATTATCTACGTGTTCTTTCCAGTTTAAGTCTGAAGTAATAGTGATTCCTAGGTGTTTCGTGGAGTTTACGCCCTTCACGTTTGGTTGATTTATCTTATAAGCAAAGTATAACGAATTTGTTTTCATACTCATGTGGACGACTTCACACTTCTCTTTATTTAGAGCCAATTGCCAATTTTTTCACCATAATGATATCTTTTTCAGATCGTTTTGCAATTCGGTTTGATCTTCAGACGATTTTATTTGACGATAAATGACGGCGTCATCTGCAAACAACCTAAGAGAGCTACTTAGATTTTCTCCCAAATCGTTTATGTAAATACGTAACAGCAGAGAACCCATAACACTACCTTGTGGAACGTCCAATATTACCTCTGTTATAGTCGATGATTTACCATCAATTACTACAAACTGTTTCCTCTCTGACAGGAAATCGCGTATCCAGTCACAAATTTGGGGCCATATACCATAACCACGCAGTTTGATTAAAAGCCTTTTGATTGTTATAAAGTCAGAAAAATGTAGTATTTTGGTGCTCTTAAACGATGAACATTATGTCAGTAAAACTTGAATTTGTTTTAAAATAATACTTTGAAAAATGCTAAAACCCTTTACCTAAATTCGTGAGTAATATAAGAAGCTTAACTAACCATTCTGATTTATCAGATTGCCTTCCATAAAGAGATTTTATTTTATTTTAGTTTTTTATTTTATTTTATTTTTTATTTTTTTATTTTATTTTTTTTATTTTTTATTTTTTTTTTTTTGCCCGCGATTGTATTTATGATATCCAAATAGGTTTTTTGCATTAATCAGTCGTTATTTGTAAGAAACTGCTTTATTTTATAGATCTAGATTTCTGCAAGTGACTTGCCATTATAAATGCTAAAATTAGAAGATGTCACAGTCGGTATAAATACATTACATGAAATATAAGTTTTACAAATTGGAAATGAGTCGACAAGTTGTAGTTTACATACCATACATTTTTTATCTTAGTATTTTACGCATGTTCATTGTAGAACCCTCGTTGATGGTATATAATACATTTTTTTTTCCAAAGTTAGATGCAATATTACTGCGAGTACAATTGTTAATTTATCATTCATAATAGCAAGTCACTTGCCGAAATCTAGATCTGCAAAGTAAAGCAGTTTCTTAGAAATAACGCCTGATTGCTGCGAACACCCATTTGGATATCATTCTGATTTATTGTTCAGATCTTAAAGAGAGAAAAATTGCCTTGTTTTAAGATAACAGGTGGATTTGCTCAAAAAGTAAACCGTTGTGCCCTATATTTAGTTCTTGACAGAGCCCCAATTATTATATTACAGTTTCTGCCATGGTAAAATTAAGGAATTATATGTCTTTGAGAAACTTTAATCTCTTAAAAACAGTTATGAATTCATTCACTGTATTAAAGACCTCCGAATCCCCAATAACTGTTTGTAATGTCCAAAGATACCACCAATTTATGTATTGATATACCTATAGCTGAAACCTTAGACCTAATTCGCAATGATATTATTGCATACAATAAGTGAAACCAGCATTTGTACAAGAACTTGTTAATCATATTGAACGTTCCCTTTATTTTCCTTATTTCGTTTTTAATGGGTGTAAATATCGTCAACATGATCTAGCAGGAGGCGCGAGTATCTCCGGTATTCTTGCTGAAAGTTTTATGCTAAATGAACTTATTAATAAAAATGTATTTTACAAGCGTTACGTTTATTATATTATCATCATCTATTAACGGAATTAATGAGGAGGCTGACCAACTACAACACATCTTTAACAATTTGCGCCATAAGATTAAGTTCACCTTGGAATCTGAAGTTGACCCATCTCTTAATTTTTTGGACTTACAAATAAGAAGAGAAGAACGAAATTAAAATATGATATCTTCTGTAAACCAACTACAACAGATATCATTATTCCTGCAAATTCTAATCATCCCCCGTCTCAAAATAAAGTATATGTCGCTCTATGTTTCATAGTTAAAAGAATTTGCTCGTGATCAGGAGGCTACTAATTGGGAAATCCGTTCTATAAGACGGGTTGTAATAGCAAATGGATTCAAAAAATGTGAAAAAGTGGGTAACACGATACTTTTTACAGGTATCATGAAAACAGCACATTATTAATGGAAAAAAAAACCGTGATGTAATATACCCCGCTATGACTTATGCAAACCAGCTGTAATGAATTCAGAAAACATAATGTAATCGTAGGATATAACAAGTGTAATCTTTTTTTAACAATTTTATATATCAGTCAACCGGTTGTATAATTTAAGGTAGTTGACCTAGGTTTCGTTGTCGCTAGGGACAACATTATCAGAAGAATAAAAAATAGTTACATGAAACACATGACGTGAAATATATTGTGAGCAGAATTGCTCAAGTCGATTAAAACAGAAAACTAGCTTTCTTGCCATGCAAAGAAAATCAGTGTGGTGTGAAGGGCATGAGTTCGACAACGAAACCTAGGTCAAGTGCCTTAAAACTTTGCAACCTGTTGGCTGATATATAAAATTGTTAAAAAAAATTGGATTACGGTTACTGTTAACCATCCATGTTCAAAGTTACATGTGTAATCATTTGGGAAAATTCCTCTTCCATGATGTTGAAAAACAAATTTTGTTATGGTGGGGTATATAAGATTGGATGTGGAACGTGTGATAATTTCTATATTCGGCAAACAGAAAGGGAATTTAAAATACGACTCAAGGAGCATAGCAATACCAGTAATGCTACCGCACTAAGTACCCATTTGGGTCAAACTCATCAACAACTTCTTAACACTGAAAACAACTACAATAAAAGCGTATGTTTAGGCATGTTGGAGGATTTAGACATTTTTGTGCATTGATACACCTTCAACTTCTTAACCAACAGGTTAGCAGCACAAGGGACTAGTTTTTTTTACAAATTTTCGAAGTAACATTTTTCAATAATTAGTTTTGATGATTTAACTCCATTTGGTAAATGTGGGATTTACTTTTATTTGTGGTTATTTGTTTAAAAATGATGCAGAGTAATCAACTTTATTTTGACCTTGTATCTTGAATAACTTTTCGGCCTCTAACTTCCATGCTCCTTGCATGATAATGTGCCATAGAATCTATATTTTCTGAAATTTTTCAGATATATAAATACTAGCTTAACTTCCGCTTCTTCACATGCGTAGGCTGGTTGGTCTGCACCAGTTGTTTCTTCCTCATAATAAAAATTTTCATAGATATAGCTTAAGTACTATCATAAAGAAATGTTGTGACACTACTTGTAATCGCGGCAGAATGGCCGTGCGTATGGAGGCGCCATGCTGCGGTGCGTGCTGCTGTTCGCCGTCGGGGGGTCGATTCGCCCCTCGGGCATGGGTGTTTGTGTTGTCCTTAGCATAAGTTAGTCTAAGTTAGTTTAAGTTAGTTTAACTTGTTTTGTAAGCCTTAGGGACTGATGATACCGTAGTTAAGTCTCTTAATATTTAGAAACATTTGATTTTACTGCTTGTAACTCCCTATGGCACCCCTTAATATTTGAATTTTGAAAAATACCCCAACAAGTGTCTTTTAAATTCGAACGAAGTATGCAAATATCATTTTTTGTAATTCTGGAGTCAAAACTGTCTTACTACCAACGTATTTTCAAAAAATGTTTCATCCCTTATATCACCGCCTAAAAGTTTAATTGTCTGAAAATACCGAAACACGTGTCTTTTTAATTCTGACCAAGAAAACATATACCAATTTATGTGGTTGTAGTTTTAAAATTGCCTTAATAGCAGAAGATTTTCGAAAAACATCCCCTCTCTAATTTAACCCCCTTGATGGTTAAATTTTCAAAAATACCGAAACACTTGTTTCTTAAATTCTAACAAACAACTCAGATACCAATTTTTGCAGCTCTAGCTTCAAAATTGTCTTGACAACAATGTGTTTCCGAAAATAATTTTTGAGCCCCTATTTTACCCCCTTGGTTGTTGAATTTTTGAAAATACCGAAATTCATGTCTTTTTAAACCTGGTCAATAGTGCATATCCTAAGTTGCATAGTTATATATTGAAATTTGAGTTGACAGGGACATATTTTTGATAATCAATTTTTGCATCCTGTATTTCACTCCCTTATTTGTCGAATTTCCAAAAATACCGAATCACGTGTCTTTTAAATTCGAACCCTGAATTAATATCCGAAATTTTGTAGTTATAGCTTCAAAATTGCCTAAATAGCAACGTATTTTCAAAAAACTTTTCATCCCCTATTTCACCCCTTACCGACAGAATATCGAAAAATCGATTCTTAGATGACGCATACAAAGTAAGATCAACACCCTCTAAAAATTTCAAGTTTCTATCTTCAGTGGTTTGGGCTGGGTGATGATTAATCAATGAGTTAGTCAGTCAGTCAATCGGGACATTGCCTTTTATATATAGAGATTACCTTGATCACATTTGATGTAAATTCTTATATGGCACTGCAGAACAATGGTATTTTAAATAACAAATTTAAAGCCTCAGTGCTCAGTTTATATTATATCGGTAAGTAAATCCAGTCCCTAGGCTTATAAACTATTAAACTATCCTATGGCCAACATACACACTCATGCTTGATGGATGACTCGTACCTCCGACGGGGAGCAATCGCGCGATCCGCAGCAGGGCGCCTTAGAGCGCACGGCCATTTCTTCGCGGCAAGTTTTTATGCATGACATGTTGTCCGTAATGAAATAGAATGAATAGAACTTTGATATTTCATATGGTATTAAAACCTGATGACCACTCGCTGTGAGCAGCCGTTGCTTTAAAAAACAGTCGCCTCGTCTCTATAGAGACTTCCAATTTCAGCGCTTGTAAGGCAACAACACTCTTTCACACGGAGGAGCCATTGTCGACTCTGTTCTTCCCGGTACTCTAGCCCGGCTGAATGAAGCCGCCAACGCGAACAATAAAACGAGCGGACGCCGCGTCCACGAGGAAAGAAAGGTGTGGAAGCGACAGGGAGGGAAGGGGCGGGGTATCCACGTGTTGTGAAGCGGTCTTTTGTTTCCGCTGCTCAGATAGCTAAACAGCGCGGAAGTGGGGAAGAAATCCGGCTTTCCAGTTCTGCAGAGCTCCTAATGGTGGTGGGTGCTGAAGCTTTTATATACGCTTGGAGAGCAGCGAATATTTTATGGAATATGCGTCTGTGTAATATCCACTAGAAGCAGGAGGAAACTTCTGTTTGTAGTTTTCTCTGCGTTACCCAATTTCTGAACTAATATTCGAGACTTGATTCTGAGAATTGTCTTTCTGATGCGAAACTAACGTTCCTTTCGGAGTGAGCATCATTTCTTTGTTGTATTTGTAACATGCCTCGGTGAAAACCCGACGTTGTAAGAAGAGTACAAATCCGTGAATTAGTTTGGTGAAGTGTGACAGGTGCATTGAAGAGCCAAAGAAAATGATGTAGGCAAACACGGAAATATGAAAACACTAAGAAAACAGCGCTGTGGTCGCCAACACCTATGTAAGGTAACAGCTGTAAGCAGGCGTTCTATTACGGCCCAAATTGTGACTAAGAAAATTATTAAAACCTTGGATTGCTCAAGCGATTGCCAGCCAAGCAGCTCATCGCCTCTGTCGTAAAATACGACGCCAGTTTTTCGTGACAACAGCAGACACTGCTTCGGCGAGATGAAAGCCTACTGTCAGAGGATTTAGAGGGCGGCAGACGACCAGCAGAGAGAGAGGGTGTATTCGTCAGCTTCTAAACATTTCAGAACTACATTAACTCAGTCTTAAGAGTAAATAACACCATGGATACGTCAGCGGTTAAATGGCTCATTGAATGAACACTGAACTCACAAGTAGAACACATTCGGGCATTGCAAACCGTCCCATACGTCATAGATTCATCCGTTTCTGTATATAGTCTCCTGCTTTTAGAAGTGTAGGCACTTGGTCTTTAGAATCGAAGATGCTCAGGAGAGTATTCGTCAATCCAATGATATATATTATCTCGAACAGAACGATCTATTGACCCAAGGTCAATACGGATTTAGAAAATTTCGTTCATGCGAAACACAACTAGCTCTTTATTCACACGAAGTGATGGGTGCTATCGATAAAGGTTCGTAAATTGATTCCGTATTTCTTGATTTCCAGAAAGCTTTTGACACCGTACCTCACAAACGGCTTTTAATCAAATTGCGTGGTTATGGTATATCGCTCCAAATTTGCGATTGGATAGGGGATTTCTTGTCAGAAAGGACACAGTTCGTAGTAATCGATGGTAAGACATCGACAAAAACAGAGGTGATATCGGGCGTTCTACAGGGTAGTGTTATTGGTCCTCTGCTATTCCTATTTACATAAACGATTTAGGGGAAAATCTAAGTAGCTCTCTTAGGTTGTTTGCAGATGACGCCATCATTTACCGTCTAGTAAAATCATCTGAAGATGAAACGAATTGCAGAACGATCTGAATAAGATATCATTATGGTGCAAATATTGGCAATTGACTCTAAATGATGAGTAGTGTGATGTCGTCCACATGAGTACGAAAAGAAATCCGTTAAACTTTGTTTACAAGATAAATCAATCAAATGTGAAGGCCGTAAACTCCACAAAATACGTAGGAATTACTATTACTTCAGAAATTGGAAAGAACACGTAGATAATATCGTGGGAAAGGCGAACCAGAGACTGCGTTTTATTGGCAGAAGCCTTAAAATATGCAACAGAACTACAAAAGAAACTGCATACCCTTGTCCGTCCAATTTTGGAGTATTACAGCCCAGTGTGGGATCCTTATCAGGTGAGTTTAATGGAGGACATCGAAAGAGTCTAAATAAGGGCAGCTCGTTTCGTATTGTCACGATACAGGGGAGACAGCGTTACGCAAATGATACAGGATCTCGGATGGGAATCATTAGAACAACGGCGCTTATCGCTGAGGCGTGGGGTACTTGCGAAACTCCAATCGCCAACATTCTCCTCCGAATGCGAAAATATATTGTTGACTCCCACTTACATAGTAGAAATGATCATCAGAATAAAATACGAGAAATCAAAGCTCGAACAGAGAGATTCAGATGTTCTTTCTTCCCGCACGCTATTCGAGAATGGAATGGGAGATAAATAGTATAATTGTTGTTCGATGAACCCACTGCCAGGTACTTAAATGTGATTTGCAGAGTATCCCATGTAGATGTGGATGTAGATGTATTCTATGTATTCGGCTTATGTTTGAGATGAAACAGTAAAGTCACTAGTCGCATCAAGGAGATGAAGTCATGAGACATCTACTACGCTTCGATCTGACTACCATCTGGGTAGATGGTGAACCGCTGGCTACGTATTCACAAAGCTGAACACGGTTGCTGCCTGAGGCTAGCTGAGGCTTCATCGGTTTCTTTCCTAAAGGCCGATGATCCTGTCGACGCGCTAACTCTGCCAGCGGTATCAAGAAGTCAACTGTCACCACGGCATCCGACTGGGCCCACAAGCAGCTGTCTAGACAGTGTGAGGGGGCTGATATGGAGCTGTTTATTTCGAATATCAATATATTAGGTATTAAAAAAGTTTTATTGATTGGCGAACCGTGTGAAGCAATAGTAGAAAGGGTGAGAGAGAGAGAGAGAGACAGTAGAGGAGCTTGTATCCCGTGGGAAAGCTCCGCCCCTATTGCAAGTTGAGATCTGATTGGCTTCCGCCTATACTAGTTGTCCGCCAAAACTTTAAGCTTCTTTTATTAATATTTAACTTTCCTATGTTTATTAAAAATTATCTGTATACTTTCTGTAATGCTTTTGTGCTAAGCTATATTCCGGTTAATTCAAAGATTTAATTATTTGTATATTTTGTAATAAGTTTAACAATGTTAGTCTAGAAGTTTCGCTTGGCGCCAAAACGGTGGCTTGTGGCGGCAGTCAGTCGAGCGCCGACCGCGATACCTTGCACATTCATGTTAGTTCAGTGCGGACCAGGGACAGTTTATACGTTATGCAACGTTTATATTTTTAACATTATTCAGTTTGTATATTTGTGCTTGGATATACATTCGCATTTCTTCAGTAAAAACAAGCACTGGCATCCTACAAAAACTAAAGTTATTCGTAGTGCAGTACTTCCTAGCCACATCTCCTCTTTTAGCATCACTTCAAGTACAACGCCAGACGCGGTGGCCGAGGGGACTGAGGCGCTTCAGTCACGGTCTGCATGGCCACTATGGTCGGGGGTTTGAATCCCCCCTTGGGCATGGATGTTTGTGGCGTCCTAGTTCGTAAGTAGTTCATAAGTAGTTTGTATGTTTAGGGACTGATGACCCCGTAGTTAAGTCCCATAAGCAATACAAACATTTGAACATTTTTTTCAAGTACAACGGACGTGCGACCTGTGTGCTTCACCTGCGCAATGGGACATCAACTACGACAGAAGACACAAGGTTAGTAAAAGAGTGAATTCAGACATGCACTGAAGTAGCATGTCGGCACGGCACCTCGCGTGCAGTGTTGCCCCGTTTACAAACCAGGGCACTGACAAGAAGTGTGTTGGTAACATCGCCGAGGGAAGGCATGAAAGAGGGGAGGTGTTTTAGGAACTTTGTCAACTACGCACTGACCTGTCCCTCCCTGTCTTTTTAAAAAGAAGCCCCGCCGTAACAGGAGCAGGGGCAGAGTGCTCCACCTGGCCGTCTCTGCTTAGAATCCCAGACGTCGCGCCACGGGCATCTCTGTCCGATAGCACAGCTGCCGCCCCTTAGAAGAGCGGCCGAAAGCGACGTCACCTGCTGATCTACTGTAGCTCCTGCCGAGCTAGTGCCTACACCACTTTATCTTGTACTCATCTGAGTAAACTTATAAACTGTAATACTGTTTTACTAGAGTCCTCTGGTGCTCCACCGGGTTTCAGCCCTCATCCTGACATACTGCTGGGAACTTACCACATGGCCTCAGAAATATGGTGCCAGAAAAAGTCTGGCACCATCAAGTTGGCGACAGAAGGTCGAAGGTGGTCGAAGGTGGTCCAAATCCGAGCCCAGAGAATTCGTAGCCCGAAGTTCCGCCACAGAAATATGGACTCCAGAGTGATCTCGACTCCATCTGCTGCACTGCCACAAGCAGTTACCGGCATTCCTGCGCTACTGCCATACGGTACAACTGAAAAACCAGCTCTAATCTCTATAACCTTATCTTTGTGGAGCGTATGTTGGCAGCAGTAAAATCGTTCTGCAGTCCGGCTCAAATTCCGGACCTCTAAATTTATTCAACAGTGACTCTCGAAAAAAAAAATCGCTTTCTCTCCAGCAACTCCCATTTGTGTTTCCGGTTCATTTGAGCAACACTCGCGCATAACCGAATCTTCCAGTTATAAACCTAGCCGCCCGTCTCTGAACTGCCTCATGTCATCCTTTTATCCAACCTGGTGGGGATC
Organism: Locusta migratoria; assembly: GCA_026315105.1. Lineage (NCBI taxonomy): Eukaryota > Metazoa > Arthropoda > Insecta > Orthoptera > Acrididae > Locusta > Locusta migratoria. The sequence continues at coordinate 887,459,685 of CM048745.1, forward strand.
CCAAACACTTGAGCAATACTCAAGACATGTTTATGCAGGTGTTTCATCAAGTTCCCTAAGTTCTGCCACTAAACCGAAGTTGACCATTCGCCTTCCCCGCGACTGTCCTTACATGTTCCTTCCATTCTATATCGCTGTGCAGCGTTACGCATAGGTAGTTAATTGACGCGAAGAGAAATAACTAGTAGTGAATATTAGGAACTATATAGGCTGTAGGGTGGATTTAGAAAATGTGCCGCACGAATCCCTGTAGAAGCAGCTGCTTTGCCCCAGCCGCATGGGATTTGGCATTGTCGTGGGACACAGTGACACCACCAGTCTACAGACTTCCGTCTTATGTTGAACAACATGCGTCTCCTCTGGTCATGGGATCATGAAAATGTGGCGGTGATCGTACTTCATACATCGGTAGATAACTGAATATTTCTCCTACTATTGTTAATGAGAAGCACAATAAGTATCACATGCAATCGGGAATAAAAGTTCCAAATTATCATCTGTAAATTAATGAAGTCCATCCAACATTCCAGTTCCAAACTAATCACCGGTTAATTACTGTATTTGTTATAAAACTCAGTTTATTCAAGATTGCTGAAATATCACAGTTCCACAGCCCTACTATCGCGCATAGTTTACCACTTTTCAACCGGAGACTAAATTCTGCTGTCACAGTCCCGTAAGTCCACACACGCCTATCTCTTCAAACAACAAGTTCGTAACGCGGTTTCAGACCGCCCAGGGTCACCATTTTTCTCCACCACGTGCAAGTTACGAGTCGCCTCCCAAGCATTCGAAACCGTGCTCTACCCACTCCTAAAATTGTATCCCTCCACGCATCCCAACGCCTCACCTTTAAAATACAATTTCCCTCCCAAAATTTTATACATTTGAATATCACAGAATTAAATTCTTTGACTACCTCCCAACAAATGTTGTTTACATTTAACAAGCAAATACATATTTAACAATACTGAAACCGGTTGAGACTGAAGCTCTTTGCTCATGTAGCTATTAAGAATGGCATCTCACTGTTCAAAGACACTGCCGCCGTCGAAATATAGTTACACTGTGCAATATTGTTGACGCGATAGTGTGCCGATTGTCAAAGTCCAAGGCTTCGCTCATATTTAATTTCCCTCTCGGAAAGTCAAATCCAGTTTAGTACGTTCTTCGACATATGCAACAATTGAAATGCCGCAAGTGGAAGCCTTCAAAAAAGGCCAATAACATGCAATTTGACAGTGCGCCGGGAGAATTGTGTGATTGCGGAACTGTTGAATTCATTTGTTCACTCACTAAGGATACAATTTAGATGTGTCGTTACGAGATTCGTAACGTATGACATGTACATTGTCGCCAATGTTGTGCATGATAGGGTGAAAGTGTTTAATTTGTAGGAATCTGTTAATTTGTTGTCATGAAACATTTGCCTTCAAATTTCAGAATTCTATTTGGGATGCTAAATGTCTAGTGCGGATTCAGTTTTCATTACAGGTCAGTTTTTCAGACATCCCTCTTGAAAACGGACGTTGCACCACGAGACACACACAAAAGTAGAAAACAGCGAATAATCGCATCAGTAACCGAACGGGCAATGGGAAATTTTGCAAAAAGAAATAGAAAGTATTATCAGTAATGACGAAAGGTTCCACTTGCTGTTCAATAAGTATAAGAAAGGCAAAATAGCCTCAGACATCAGGATAAATGAAATAATCACAGTTCCACAGAAAGAGCAGGTGTAAAAATTACAGAGCTTTTTATTTAATATATCATGCTTGCGAAATTGAAAGTGGAATTATTTACAGAGAGCCCGTCGTCAGAGGAGATTACTCTCTATTAGAGAAAATGCAATAGAGACACTATGAGTTAGATTAACGAAAGGCAAACTACCGTCCAGGGCTTTATTATTTGTAGTGCAAAATTTTGACAATGGTGACTGGAATACGGTCTTTCTAATTCTGAAGTCAGGAGGGATACAATTTAAGGAATATCTGAAAGAAAGAAAGGAAAAATTGAAAGTTGAAAATAAAGTTCAAGCAGAAGAAATCAAGCTTTGCGGTTTGCGCATGACGTAGTCATTCTGTCTCAGACAGCAAAGGATCTGTAATCGATTGTAATTTTAGCAACAAAACAATGGTAGCGGGGTACTTTAATTAAATCAGACGATGGTACGGAGATTAAGAAAGGAAACAAGGCGATATCGTTTTTAGGTGTGTTTTGATAGTTTGGCAGTAAAAGAACTCAGGATGGTCGGAGAGCAATGTATATAAAATGCAGAATGGGAACAGTGAGGAAAGATTTATTAAGAAAACAAATCTGTTAATTTTAGTAATATAATATTTAAAATTTTACTTTTATTAAAAAAGTAAGACTATGGGCCTTAAGGGCTTAAACTAACTTTTACTTAGGACAACAAATGAACCCAAGGCCTAGGGAGGACTCAAACCTCTGACGGAGAACAACCGCGTACTTCGCAGCAAAGCACCTTAGTGCGTACGTCCACTCACGAGTGGCTTAATTTGTCAGGCAGACTTACGTGAATCCTTTGTCTGAGGTGTAGCCTTGTACTAGAATGAAATATAAGGGATAAGTAGTTCATATAGGAGCAGTATTTAAGCTTTTGAAATGTGTAGCAACAGATGAATTGTAGATCGCATAGCTAATGAGGAGATAGATGCTGCACAAACCTGGGGAGAAAAAGTTGTATACCTTGACTGAACAAAGAACTAGGTCGAAAGGCACATTATGGGGCACTTTAGCACTGCAGGGAATTGTTTGGAGTAGAGGTCGAAGGCGAAGACCTAGAGACGAATATAACAATCAGGTTGAAGTGTCTGTGGGTGGACGTTCCTATTCGGAGATTTCTAATTATTGATAAAGGAGGGGAAGGAAGAAGAATTAGGAAAGAAAGTAATGACAGTGGCTGTGTTAGAGCATTGAAATGAAGCAATGGCGACAAGTGAAAATATAATCGGCACTGGAATCGAACCCGGGTCTCCCGCTTCGGGCCTGAGGTCGCCTTAACCACTTGGCTACCGTGCTCGCCTCCTATCCGTCTCAAATTCCCACAAGTCGGACGCTATGGCTGTAGCGCCCTCTTAAACCCGTTTTAAACGATGAACGAACATGTAATAGAATGATAACAAGTTGCGTTAATGGCGACCGTCTGTCGTTTGAACGGCTGCACTAGTATGATCGCGCTAGTATCGAAGCGCGATAATTATAGCGATAAAGAAATAGGGCCAGTTCTAAATTCGGTACTAGTGGGTTCAATGCGCATGCGCGAGCTAGTAGCTGTCAGCTGCAGTCACCGCTCCATTTTCCTTCGTATTTATGTATATTTTGCGTTTTGTCGAAGTTTATAATCAGAATGTATTCCACAATGTATTTTTAATGGCAGCATTCACACTGTCCGTCAACGGACCGTCACGTCACGTCAACGTCACGTTAAGCATTCTTGAGAAGATTGTTTTGATTGAACGGTCGTCTGCTGACATTGGAAGTTAACCTATTTTCGTCACGCGATATTCTTATTATAGTAGATGATTACACGATTTGCGCGCAAATTTGTCTTATTTATCTTCATTTTATTATTATACTTTGGTTTAGCGGTAAATTGCAAATGTTTCATGACGGCTTAAATATGTATCTCAAATGAGTGTCCATCTAAAGGCGAGGTCGTACATCTGAAACCGAAAAATGGTTTATATTATGAAGTATTGTAACAGAACACTGAGGCCAATTGTTTGTTTGAATAAGATTGTAATTTGATGATTCAATTTTCATTAAATAGCATTTTAAATGAAATAGTCAGTCCAAATGAAGGACAAAAATTGAGTTGTGCATGACGTTGTTAACAATGTTAGTGGGAAAATAGTAGTAGATAAAGTAAAAAAGGTGTATTTAAGCTCTTATAAATATTGTTTGATGTGTTCATATGTTTATTTTTATTTTTTTTATTTTTATTTATTTATTTATTTATTTATTTTTTATTTTTTTTATTTATTTTATTTTATTTTATTTTATTTTTTTGTTTACTGCCGCCTACTTACATTTCGCGTAAAGATCACAAAGATAAGATAAGAGAAATTAGGGCTCGTACGGAGGCATATAGGCATTCTTTTCGTCCTCGTTCAATTTGGGAGTGGAATAGGAAGGAAATGCCTAGTAGTGGTACAGTGTACCCTCCGCGACGCACCTTACGGTGAATTGCGGAGTATGTATGTAGATGTAGATGTCAGTGTTTTGAAATGTTGTTTTACTTCCCAGCACTTTACCACACTAAGTTGACCATAAACATACATTGCAAAATTTTCTTTGGCTGTCAACAACATTTAGCGTTGTTTCCTCAATTCCAGTATTAAACTACAACTTCCTACGTAACAGATAGCCAGTTATAACCTCACTTACAACGCCGGGTATTACGGTCTGTTTACGTTTATCGTCTAAACAAATTGTCACAAGATCTTGCATGAGTTTGTAGTTCAGGGCTAGTACGCTAGGAGCGCTTCGGTAAAATATCTATCTTGTTCACTTTCGTTCATCCTTTAAAAAGGGCATTACACTCGATGTGACGGATTCCCGTGCGAGGTCGGACTATGACCGCGGTTAAGTAATTGAAGCCAACGCCGTCTTTGCCTGTAAATACTTATTATATTGGAGGTGTCGGTTCTTTCCGACATGTCCGACCTCAGGATTTACGATCACAACATCATCATGGAGCTCTGAACGCGGACCTTCCACTACCCACTTAACAGCGTGTCCGCCTTGTCACGAAGACACAGCCATGCCGGTCCGATCAGTGTTGCAGATCTTGAACACCCGCCGTTCACTGTTGCGTGTTTCCACAGTTAAGTTCGGTTTCTTCATCCTTTAATGCTTTGTAAACAAGGTCGATATCCTTTGGCTGGAGTTGTCAGGTGTGAACTGTGTCGCTAAATTAATATATTTATATATATTTAGGACAGCAATTAATTATCTTGGGTCGCCACCATATTTATCCAAAATATGGAAAATTAAAATGTTACTGATCAGCTATGATGTGATCATAGATTCAAACATATAATAAATATTCCTACTCTATTGCAGTGTATTAGTTGTACCATACAAACAGAAATGTAGTTGAAAAATTATTGGTAAACTGTGGGTTTTAACTATTCTGTTTCCCCTCAAAAATAGTGACAAAGGAACGTTCTTAAATGAAAGACGATCTGCCCAAAATCAATTTATTATAATTAAACATTCAGATGACATTTCCTATCATGTAAAACAGATAATGGTATTCACACAACCTTTTACAAATGTTAAAACATTAAGACACAGAAAAATGACTGGCTGAGTCAAAGGTCGGAGGTTTTGCAAAACAGAATGCTATTAGATTGGTTATACAGGGGCTTGAAATTATCGTTAACCCTAAGCTCCTCAGAGTAAATAGGCAGATCTCAAAAGAATAAAATAAGGGACAGAATCCAACAAGTCTGATTCATATAACCCTCCAGCAAGTGCGTCACCTTACCCACACAGATGATCATTGACGGCAGCGTCTCAGGCTCGCAGGCAGCAGGCGGTGGAAGCGGATGAGCTGAAATTTTTATCCGACCGTAATTGCTGCGACCTGTTAAGCAGGGTCGACATGTAACTTAACACAGCGTCACTGGCGTCGGCGTCGCTAGGCAGTTGCTGTGCGATTCTATCACACTAGTAGACTAATCAATATTTTGCACAAATCGCTCAGTCACTTGCGTAATAAGATCTGTAAAAACAATGCCCCATTCGCAAAGGCACGAATGCTCAAACAGAGACTTCTAGCAAAACGAAAACTAAACTGTGGCCGCTCACAGCGTAACCACAGGACAATGTAACGTCCGTGAATTAAACACAAGTTCTACAAGGTCCGAATTTTCGGAATCACACACAAGTCTAACCAGAGGACCGTTTAAGACGATGTCCTCCCCACGAATCTGAACGGAGTATTCCGTGTCTCCCGAGGTCCACACAATTAGGACGCTCAAACAGGAGACTAGCGAGGTCCGTACACTTCGGACGCTCAGACACGAGAGACTGTCCCTCCTCGCTCTCTGCTGCAGCTCAAGGCCCATGCGAAAAAGACGTACCAGTGTCTGCTAACGGCCAATAGTCAAACCAATCGGATGGCGTAGCGCCGTTGACAAATTGTTTAACTGTCATACTAAAATATTCTGCCGAATCAGGACGCGTTCTCTGCGGCTGCCAAGAGGCTCCGCCCACGCTACCAACGCTTCCCGCGGATTTCACCGTTCCCAGGGTGAATTCTCTGCAAGTAATTTCAGCTTGCTCCTAGCTACGGTCACACCATCTAAAAATGTTGTGCTATATATACAGCCGCTGGAGCCAAACACCTGGGGCGCCAGACGGGCAGAAAGCTTTCCTCTCAACCTAACCATTTGTCACACTAACTGTGTTCAAACTCTGCTGCTTTCTAGGAAGATTTTTTTTTTTTGATAACGCCTAAAGGCAATACGTCTCCATAAACAGCCTGGGGACCAGAGCACTCTGCTATTGTTTGTATCCGGCAAATTCCTCTCTTGCGAAACGGCCGAATGACTAAAAAGGCAGTCCCCGCTATCGTCCACCGTAAACCGCGGGCCAGCATTGTGTAAAGCGTTCCACACACTCTAAAAAAATTCTGCCAGGTATACTCCGCCGCCTGTAGCGTCGGCACCAAATAGGTCAACCCAGCCCCTATCGTCCTTCCCTGAAGGCGAGCGAAAGGTAGTGGGAAGAGGAGACCCCCAAGAGTGTCTCTGCTCTGCGTAGCCTGGCCGTGCCCAACACGTAAAACCACTTTTTAGCAGCCAAGCTGCGCCAATAAACATTAAAAATCCCTAAATTTTCATATAAACATAGAATGTACTATAATCCCAGGAGCCCATCACCCCTGATGTGTCCCCAAAGTCACAGAAATCAAAATAAATGAAGATCTACAAAGAAAAGTGTTACATATTTCAATAATTAGCGCAAAGAGAAAGATACAGTAACACAAGGTTAGTATGAAAAATAGAGTAATTACAGCCCCCGTCTCACAGCTTTGTTCAGCTTTCGACGTTATATCCACTAGTCCATCTTATCAGGAAGTCTGGCAGGGTTAGAACGTGGAGATTTCCTTGTTAAAAACCGTGTGTCTCGTTGTCCGAATGCCATTGACCCTGCGCTTGCAGGGACTAATTTGATTGGAGCAGTCCCTTTGTGCTGCTGCGGTTTAATTTCAGTACTCCAGCTCCAGATACGGAATTCACTGCATGTCTGAGATTGCCTTTGAGGTACAGAGAGTGGCAGTGAGCAGATAGCGGGGTACAAAGGTGAACTGGCTGTCAGGTGGCACGTGTGGAGTGCGCCGCAGCCGCCAGCCGCCACAGGCAGGAGGTCGCCACGTGTGCTCCACGTGGGTGGCGGGGTAAATGGCGAGGCGCTCACAGCCGTAGCGTAGGCGCACCGGCTGCGCTTTGTCGCTGCTGCCCAACTTTCAGCTGCCGCTTACCGGGCAGGTTCCGTTTCTAATGTATATGGCCGGGAAAGTCTCGGTTCTTTTGATTAATGCAACAAATGATACCACATTGATTGTAGTATTGTAACCCTGATATTCCACATTTATATTAAACTAGCTGTACCCCCGCTGCTTCGCATGCGTAGGCTGTTTAGTCTGTTTTTTTTTTTTTTTTTTTTTTTTTTTTTTAATCCTGACGAAGAATCCATATCTTAAGTTTCGTAGTTATAGCTTGAAATTTCAGTTAACAGTACCAAAATTGGCTTAGTAGCAACGTATTTTCAAAAAATGTTTCATCCCCTATTTCACCCCCTAATTGATTAATTTTCTGAAAATACCGAAACACGTGTCTTCTTAATTCTGACTAAGAAAACACATACCAATTTTTGTGGTTGTAGCTTCAATTTTTGAAAAACATCCCCTCTCCAATTTAACCCCCTTGATGGTTGAATTTCCAAAAATACCAAAACACTTATTTTTTTAAATTCTAACGAACAATACAAATACAAATTTGTGTAGCTATAGCTTCAAAATTGTCTTGACAACAATGTGTTTTCGAAAAGAATTTTTGATCCCCTCTTTTGGCCCCTTAGTTGTTGAATTTCCAAACATATCAAAACACGTGTCTTGTTAATCCTCATCAAGAGTCCATAACCTAAGTTTCGTAGTTATAGCTTGAAATTTGAGTTAACAGCAACATTTTTTGAAAATCAATTTTTTGCGTCCTCTATTTTACCCCCTTATTGGTTGAATTTAAAAAAAATGCCGAAACACGTATCTTTTAAATTCTAATCCCGAATCCAAATCCGAAAATTTGTAGTTCTATCTTCAAAATTGCCTAATAAGCAATATATTTTCGAAAAACACCCTCTCTCTAATTTTGCCCCATTGATGGTTGAATTTGCAAAAATACCGAAACAGGTATTTTGTAACGTCTAAGCAGCTATGCAAATATCAGTTTTTTTAGCTCTAGCTTCAAAATTGTATCAATAGCAACGTGTTTTAAAAAAGAATTTATGATCCTCTTTTAACCCTCTTACTTGTTAAATTTCCAAAAATAGTAAAAATAATGGATTTGTAATCCTGACCCAGATTCCATATCCGAAATTTCGTAGTTGTAGCTTAAAATTTGAGTTAACAGCAACATATTTTTGAAAATGAATTTTTTGCGTCATTTATTTTACCCCGTTATTTGTCGAATTTCAAACAATGCCGAAACACATGTCTTTTAAATTCGAACCCTGAATTAAAATCAGAAATTTTGTAGTTCTAGCTTCAAAATTGCCTAAATAGCTACGTATTTTCAAAAAACGTTTCATCCCATATTTCACCCCCTTACGGACGGAATATCGAAAAATCGCTTCTTAAATGACGCCTACAGAGTAAGATCAACACACTCCACAAATTTAAAGTTTCTATCTTCAGTGGTTTGGGCTGGGCGATGATGAGTCAGTCAGTCAGTCAGTCAATCGGGACACTTCCTTTTATATATAGAGATAGGCATTTTATGTCGCTTATGGCAAGTCACATTGACATTATCACTTTCATTACTTGGGTCTTTTAATGAACTACATAAATTAATTATTGAGAGTCGTAAGCTTAGTGTTCGACAATAATGCATTTGTTATTGAAATCATTAACTAACAATATCTGAGGTCCTCTGTAATGTATTGACCATAATGTAATACTTTGCTGACCGTAAAATTCAATAATAATTATAATTTAACGATTTTAAATAATGTAAACATATATCAACACCACTCTAATTGTTACTTACTTACGATCTTTTGTATTGTTTTGTTTTGATATGAAAAAATCATTATTGCATTTGTAATAATTTTTCTTATCTTTCCTTGATGAACAATTTACATAAGTTTCATAAACAAATTATTTAATTTAATACACTTTAATTTCCGTGTTCTAGAATGTTCTAGAATACCATGCACGTATTTATACGCGCTAATTGGCGCGAACTCAGTTAGTTGCAGAGTTGTAAAGGCAGTCAAAAGTCAGATGAAAAGTTGCTTTGGACACAGTCAGTCTCAGATCAGTATTGAACCAGTCTTACTTTGGTCGTATTAGTTCTATTTGTGTTTTATCAAGAATGAAAAGTAAATCAGTTTAATTTTAAAAGTGTCACATTTATGGTTTCCATGAAGCCAAGAAACCCGACGTCCTAATATAGTGATGTTTTAATGGCACGCGAGCTACGAGATCTACGATACCACCTAACATCTAAAAAAGGTGATTTATTTATAATGTGGCTTTAGTGTTGTGCATAAGAAGCGCCACACGTTGTCTGTAATGTAGTAAATAATTCTACACCACGTATTAAATGTTCAGCACCATTTATGTTTCTCCAACTGTCATAATAGAGGGAAAACCCCAATCAATCACAACTGAAAGTCGAAACTACAAAATGATCAAAATTATTCCGTATTATTCCGAAAAAATGTTTGTAAAGCTTATGGGACTTAACTACGGGGTCATCAGTCCCTAAACTTACAAACTACTTAAGAACTACTTACGAACTAGGACGGCACAAACATCTATGCCCGAGGGGGGATTCGAACCCCCGAGCGTAGTGGCCGTGCAGACCGTGACTGAAGCACCTCAGTCCCCTCGGCCACCGCGGCCGGCGTATTATTCCGCAGATGACGAAAACTGAATCAATTTAAAAAAGCCCCAAAATGCGAGGACGTCTTATTCGACTGTACAAAAGAATAAGATAAAATAACATTAAATTAAATTAAATTGAAATTTAGTCTAAAATTTACATCGTGGAAGGAAGATTTACGAAAACAAAGGTTTGCATATTTTTTTTAAAAATTACACTTTACGACCTTTATTAATTTACTGAGCGGACATGGGTACATACGATAAACGTTTACGCCGTAAAACAGGAATAGAATTAATTATTTACTATACAGCCTCATTTCCCACGCCGCTTGTCAAATATAGTTTCTCAATACATACAGCGTCGCACAGAACCGATTAACGTATACTTACGTACGGAGCAGTGAAAAGATTAAGATATTTCGGAGCTACACACAACTGCGGTTTCCTTTTAAATTTCTTTATCTTCTGTTCTCGTGCAGTTTCATGCGTTTTCACCTGCATAATATGTGCATCGGGGCGTTTAAATGTCGTCTCACCGCAAGAAATTACTTTTCTCTGAAACTTCGCGGTGTAAAAATAAATAAATAAAATAAAATAAAAATAAATTCTCTTCACGATCGGATACAACATAGCACTACACGCACGAAAGTTCAATATCAGATCGCAAACACTGCAACAAAGGGTTGCACAAAACCATGGTTTATTCCTACCTCCATGCATGAAACCTACTCATGGCGACTTCTACCAGCATTTTTCGGAACTTCCTGAAGCTTTGCCTCCAAAGCTAAGCTGCAGACTTACTTTTAGATCCTAAAACTGGAAAAAATGTGCGGATTGCTTTCGGGTAGAAACGGTAACTTGGGGGTCGTCTTACAGGCCAGATATAAGCTTACACTATACAATTTTGATGAAAATTTGCACCTCGTCTTATCTGAAGGTCGTCTTATCTGCGGAAATATACGGCTTTAAGTTCAATAATATTTAAGAAGAAATCAGAAAAGAAAGTTTCTGCAGAGACAATCTAAAAGGAGAAAAATATCTACATAATCCATAAGAAAATAAAATTCAAAGACCTTAGTTCTCGAAATAAAATAAAAATATATTCTTCCAGTATACCAGACGAAAATCAGAACTGTAAAAAATGTAATAGTTGAATCTGTAAATATAGGTTCAATAAAATTTAGAAAGTAATGAGCGATATGGTTCAAATGACGTGGCATGCAGGAAGTACACGAACTTTTGATTCCCGTAATATCTCGCCTGGGGGATAGTAGGGAAAAAAGATTGCTTACGATACATTTACGATTATAGTATAACAGAACTTTAAGTCCGTGTGACTCATTGTCAATGTGTGCAATCGAGGCTCATATAACGTATTTACTTTTGAAAAAACAATTGTGTTACTGTAGGCAATTCTTTTAATTATTAAATTAAAATTTGCCTAAACATTTCGGTGCTCGTGAATCGATACAACAGCAGCGACAGTTAATCGTCACCCTTAGTCGTAAATCACGATGTAGTCCACGTCGGTCCAAATGATTCGTGTCGCTTTGCACGTGAGACACTGGTATTCCTTTTCCTCGAGCTATGCGAGGGTGTAATAGTAAACAAATAGTATGACACTGGCCGGATGAACTCGCACTTCATTGTGATTTGCAGAATGACCATACAAATGTAGCTGTAGCAGCAATCCTGTGATTCTGTTTGCACACTTATGATTCAGTATGCTCGCTATGTATCACAGTTGCCGAAGTATGTCTTGCACTGATACATATTTCGAAAAAATATTTTTACTGAAAATACTTTCACACTATGTGCTTGGTGTGAAATTAGCATTTATAACTATTATCAGCCTAAAATATCTCAATTAAATTTGTCAGATAGTTAAATATTAATCTATTCTGTAATTTTTTTCATTTAAACCTTCACTGAATTATGGAAATTATCAGGTTAAATCAATCAGTTAATTTATGTAATTACAACACTACCCCACCCCCATGAACTACAGACATTGCCGAGGTAGGGTGGCTTGCGTGCCTCAACGATGCAGATAGCCGTAGCATAGGTGCAACCACAGTGGAGGGGTATCTGTAGAGAGGCCAGACAAACGTGTGGTTCCTGAAGAGGGGCAGCAGCCTTTTCAGTAATTATAGGGGCAACAGTCTAGATGATTGACTGAGCTGGCCTTGTAACATCAGCTAATATGGCTTTGCCACACAGTTACTGCGAACGGCTGAAAGCAAGGGGAAACTACAGTCGTTACAACTCCTGAGGACATGCAGCTCTACTGTATGAAAATATGATGATGGCATCCTCTTGGGTAAAATATTCCGGAGGTAAAATAGTCCCCCATTCGGATCTCCGGGCGGGGACTACTCAGGAGGATGTCGTCATCAAGAAAAACAGGCTGTACGAGCCTCTGGATGCACGTACATTAAGTGAAAGCGTGTAAATGTGAGAGACTAGAATCTCCCCATCGTTTCCACCTTCTCAATAATAATCAAGACGTAAACTGAATTGTAATATTTAAGCATTTATTAGTAGCAGTTACATAAATGTTTCGCCAGCCGCAATTACTGTGTTACAATATGAGGAGCCTACTAGCGGTAGCCCTCTGAGACGTCCGACATGCGTCCGTTAGCGACGGAGCCTCGATACAGTCTGCCGTGCCGAGTGTCGCGCACCCAGCATGAGGGCTGGGGCGGCATCAGAACAAAGGCAGTATACCTGCCGGCGGGCCCGCGGTGGTGGTCAAGCTGCCCTTGGGGTTCCAACATTTCTCCCAGGGGGCAGACCTGACTAAGCGGCATCTCCGCCCAGCTACCAACCACCACCAGATGGCAACTGCGAGTCCAAACATCCTCCCACTCAAAATGAGGATACTCATTTTCAAAGTCACAATCATTGACACACAAAATTCAAATGAGCAAAACAACAAGAAATGTCAAAACAAACAAGGACTGGCAAAACAAACAAAAAACAAACAAGAACTGGCAAAACAAACAAGAAATGGCAAACAAACAAACAAGAAATGGCAAAACAAACAAACAAGAAATGGCAAAACAAACAAGAAATAGCAAAATAAACAAGAAGTGGCAAAACAAACAAGATATTGCAAAACAAACAACAAATAGCACAATAGCAACAATGAGAGAAGTGGCCATAAACAGGCCTGGACCAATTTCAAGCAAGGCACACAAAGTATACATCTAACACAATAATAATAAAAAAATACACATATATACAAATTGATACAATGAAGAAATCACTGCTTGGGGAGGGGACACAACTTAGCTATGGGCCTTTTGAACTGGCCGTTAGCAGCCTTCACTAACACCACACGAACACACTTGTCAGGACCAGGAAACAGCTCAACGATGACACCCAGCTTCCACACCAGGGGTGGTAGGTTGTCTTCCTTGATCAGCACGTGATCGCCGATCTGGGGTTGCCAGGCTGCTTCCGATGTCCATTTGGTGCACTGCTGCAGGTTGTGTATGTACTCCGTTGACCACCTCCTCCAGAATGATGGCTACATTTTGTGGGTGAGTTGCCACCTGTGCAACCGGTTGGCAGGGATTTCCGGGACAGTAGGTTCAGGGTAAGTACAAAGGGGTTGTCCAATTAGGAAGTGACCAGGAGTGAGCGCAGCAGAAGTATCAAGATCGTCAGAGAGAGAACACAATGGCCTTTAGTTCAAGCACACTTCTATCTGACTTAATACGGTGTTTAATTCTTCAAATGTTAATATTGCTTTGCCAACAACACATTTGAAGTGTGAGTTCATGGACTTGACTCCTGCCTCCCATAGTCCACCAAAGTGAGGGGCATGAGGTGGAATGATATCCCAACTAATCCCTCCTGAGGTCGAGAAGCTCACCAACCACCTCTGTAGAGTCACAGATCTCCATCTGCCCTAGTTCAGCATATTTGTGCATGAACGCAGAAGATTCCTTCAACTGTGGTTGCCCCTTAAATCTCCTCTCAAGATGGTCCAATTTACGAGAGGCCTGTTGTCGTGACTCACCCAATGGTTTGCAGTCCGATTTCATTGGCAATCGAACTACAAACCTACCTTCTTTGGTACGAGTTGTGTGGCGCTGAAAGTGAGCCTCATACAGATTGTCCTGTTTGCTTAATGCCTTCGTAACTTCTTCTAGTTCCCAAAATCTTTGAAATTTGGCATCTAGACTATCACCCCTGACAAAGCATGATGTCACTGTGAAAACAGGCGTGTTGTGTGGAGTAGCCGGTATCCTGCCAGACAAAATCCATCCAAATCTTGTTTCGACTAGTGAAAGATGATTCGGCTGCACTAGTCTTTCATTGCACAAGACATCGAAGAAGACTTCTGCTCCAAGCATCAAATCTATGGGGCCAGGTTTGTTGAATTCTGGATCAGCGAGTGGGAGTTGACATGGAATATTCCAGGAACTTGTATTTATATAGCTCGCTGGTAGGTTACTGGTAATATTATCCAACACAGCACAGTTTGATTTCACATGAAAATCACTAAACCTAGAGGACAATTCTATGTTACACGTTTGTGACACTGACGCTGTGAAGGCATTATTCACACCATTTACTGGAAATGACTGTCTGATACGTTTCAATTTCAGTTTATCTGCCAAGCGCCTGGATATGAATGACAGCTGACTTGCACTGTCGAGCAAAACTCTCCAAGAGTGCTGCCCACCTTGGCTGTCTTTGATGTTGACAACAGCTGTCGCCAACAAAGCATTGTGGTGGGTGTTTGTATTACCACTTACAGCTTGATGAGCTACATACTGATTCGTAGCTTCACCATTTCGACTATGCTTACAATCAGCTGCTTGATGGAGCAGTACATTGTGCCTGCCCTTACACAATTTGCAACAGGAAAGCTTGCAACTACGCGCATAATGACCAATGCGGCAGCACAAGAAACAGAGCTTATTAGTAGTTACATAATCGCGCCTCTCACTGACATTTAAGGCAATAAATCCCTTGCAATCAGTGAGTGCGTGATGCCTTTTACAGTAGTTACAAACTACTTCAACATCAGCACGGCCAGATGAGCTCTCCTCACATTACTACTCTGCGTCTCTTTGGGAGTATTATCTCTAAATTTAATCAGTTCAAAGGCTAGGCATTTTGTTTCTAAGAACTGTATGAGTTGGTTCAATGTGGTGAACGTCGACCCAGACATTTTTTCCTCCCACTCCTGACGATCTGTGGGACGCATAATAGTCAAGATTTGTTCTGAAAGGAGAATTTCATGAAGTGGCACATCAGGCTTAAGAGCTTCTAGGGCCTTCAGATGGCTACATATATGGTTAATCAACTGCCGATAATTGGTTGACGTACCGTGGCTGACGGTAGGACAATTTAATAAAGCCTTAGCATGTCTGGCCGCGACTATCTTTGGATTATTGTATCTTTGTGTAATGAGTCTCCAAGCTACTGGGAAGTTTTCTGAGGTTACTGGTAAATGTTTTAGAATGTCCCTTGCTTCACCTCGCAATGTTGAATTTAAATAATGAAACTTTTGAATATCGTCAATTGAGTCATTATTCATGACGAGACTCGAGAAAGCATCTATGTAGGATGACCATTTGAGATAATCCCCTTCAAAGGTTGGCAAATTGATGGCAGGTAATTTCAAATTGCTAACATTGCTCGAATGATTAGAGTTGGCAGGCTCAGGCTTCTGAGCGTGATGCGAGCGACAGCTTCCGTTGGCGCCAAACTGCGGGATGCTCGGAGATGATGCCGGTACCGTGTGCTCGCTTCAACGCGATAGCGCGTTATGCGCTAGCCGGTCACAAGTACTGCACTCACACACCGTAGTCAAAGCTGTTATTTGCATTGTCCCGTACAAACCTTGAGACACACAGTGGCGCTTACAAGCCGCGAAGATGTGGAGTACAGACGTGATGTACAAAGTTCATTTCCGGAAAGTAACTGCGAATGCGCTTCCGCGTGAACACAAATCTTGCGGTCTACGTTTTCGTGGTCACTGAATCCGGCCCGGAGTACCAAATGTACGAGCCTCTGGATGCACGTACATTAAGTGAAAGCGTGTAAATGTGAGAGACTAGAATCTCCCCATCGTTTCCACCTTCTCAAAAATAATCAAGACGTAAACTGAATTGTAATATTTAAGCATTTATTAGTAGCAGTTACATAAATGTTTCGCCAGCCGCGATTACTGTGTTACAATATGAGGAGCCTACTAGCGGTAGCCCTCTGAGACGTCCGACATGCGTCCGTTAGCGACGGAGCCTCGATACAGTCTGCCGTGCCGAGTGTCGCGCACCCAGCATGAGGGCTGGGGCGGCATCGGAACAAAGGCAGTATACCTGCCGGCGGGCCCGCGGTGGTGGTCAAGCTACCCTTGGGGTTCCAACATTTCTCCCAGGGGACAGACCTGACTAAGCGGCATCTCCGCCCAGCTACCAACCACCACCAGATGGCAACTGCGAGTCCAAACACAGGCATTCTACGGGTCGGAGCGTGGAATGTTCTAACCCTTAATCGTATAGGTAAGCTAGAAAATTTGAAAAGAGAAATGGATAGGTTAAAGTTAGATATGGCAGGGATTAGTGAAGTTCGGTGGCAGGATGAACAGGATTTCTGGTCAGGTGAGTACAGAGTTATCAATACAAAATAAGTTCGTGGTAACGCAGGAGTACGTCTGATAATGAATAAGAAAATAGGTATGCGGGTAAGTTACTATGAACAACATAGTAAACCCATTATCGTTGTAAAGATAGACACGAAGCCAACACCGACCACAGTAGTGCAAGTTTATATGTCAACTAGGACGGCCGATGATGAGGATATCGAAAAATATGTATGAGGAGATAAAAGAAATCATTCGAAAATTAATGGAGACGAAAACTTGATTCTGATAGGGGACTGGAAGTCGGTAGTAGGAAAATGAAGAGAAGGAAATGTAGTACGTAAATATGGACTCGGAAAAAGGAATGAAAGAGGAGATCACTTGGTAGAATTTTCCACAGAGCACACTTTAATGATCATCAATACTTAGTTTAAACATCATTTAAAACGTAAATGCTGTATACGTGGAAGAGACCAGGAGACACTGGAAGGTACCATATTGACTTTATAATGGCAAGGAATAAATTTAGAAACCAGATACTATAGATATATCCAGGGGCAGATATAGACTTTGACCATAAGTTATTGGTTATTAACTGCAGATTAAACCTTAAGAGACTGCAGAAAGGTAGAAAGAACAGGAGATGGAACCTGGACAAACTGAAGGAACCAGAGGTGATGAGAGTTTCAGATGGAGCATTAGGCATGGACTGGCTGAAACTGGGGAAAGTAATACAGTAGAAGAAGAGTGGTTAGCTCTGAGAGATAGGGTAGTGAAGGCTGCAGATGTCCATGTAGGCAGAAGGACAAGGCCTAATAGAAATCCCTGGATAACACAGGATATACTGAAATTAATTGATGAGAGGAGAAAATATAAAAAATAAGCAAGTGAATCAGGAGAAAGGGAGTACAAACGTCTGAAAAATGAGATTGTCAGGAAGTCAGACTGGCTAAGCAGGAGTGGCTAGAGGGCAAATGCAGAACCGTAGAAGAATGCATAACTAGGGGAAAGATACATACCGCCTACAGGAAAATAAAATAAAAAAAGATATTTGGAGACAAGAAAAGGAAGTGGAGGAAGATGAAATAGGAGATATGTTACTGCGAGAAGAATTTGACAGAGCGCTAAACGACTTGAGTCGAAACAAGGCCCCCGGAGTAGATGATATTCCGTCTGAACTGCTGATGTCGTTAGGAGAGCCAGTCATGAAACAATTGTATCACCTGGTTTGCAAGATGTATGAGTAAGGGGAAATACCCTCCGACTTCAACGAGAATATTGTAGTTCCAATTCCAAAGAAAGCTAGTGCAGACAAGTGTGAACATTACAGAACTATTAGTTTAATAAGTCATGCGTCCAAAATACTAACACGAATTATTTACAGACGAATGGAAAAACTTGTGGAATCCAAACTCGGGGAAGTTCAGTTTGGATTTAGGAGAAATGTAGAGGCAACACTCACATTACGACTTATCTTAGAAGATAGGCTAAGGAAAGGGAAAACTACGTTTTTAGCGTGTGTTGATTTGGAGAAAGCTTTTGAGAATGTTGACTGGAATACACTCTTCCAAATTCTGAAGGTATCAGGGGTAAAATGTAGGGAGCGAAGAGTTATATTCAACCTATACAAACAGCGGTTATTAGAGTCGAAGGGCAAGAAAGGAACGCAGAGCTTAGGAGGGGTGTAAGACAGCCTTCCCCAATGTTGTTAAATTTGTACATTGAGCAGGAAGTGAAAGAATGGAATGAGAAATTGGGAGAGGGCATTAAAGTGCAGGGAGAAGAAATAAAAACATTACGGTTTGCTGAAGACATAGTAATTCTCTCATAGACCACAAAAGATATGGAAGAGCAATTGTATGGGATGGACAGTGCCTTGAAAGGAAGATATAAGATGAACATTAACAAGAGTAAAACGAAGATAATGGAATGGAATGTCAGAAAATCAGGCGATGCTGAAGGAATTAGATTAGGTAATGAGACAATAAAAGTACTAGATGAATTTTGTTATTTGAGTAGCAAGATAACTTCTGACGGCCACAGTAAAGAAGATATAAAATGCAGAATGGCTATGGGAAGAAAAGCGTTTCTAAAGAAGCGAAACTTGTTAACATCCAATATTAATTTAAATCTTAGGAAGTCCTTTCTGGAAGCATTTGTCTGGTGTGTAGCATTGTATGGCAGTGGACGATAAGGAGTTGAGTCAAAAAGATGATAGAAGCTTTTGAAACGTGGTGCTACAGACGAATGATGAAAATTAGATGGGAAGATCACGTAACTAATGAGGAGGTACTTAATCGAATGGGGGAGAAAAGGAGTTTCCGGCATATACTGCCTACGAGAAGGGATAGATTGGTTGGACACATTCTGAGACATCAAGGAGTTGTCAAATTAGCTTTAGAAGGAAGCGTGTGGGGTAAAAATCGTAGAGGGAGACCGAGGGATGAATATAGTAAGCAGTTTCAAAAGGATGTAGGTTGCCGAACGTATTCTCAGATGAAGAGACTTGCACAGGACACGGTAGCGTGGAGAGCTGCATCAAACCAGTCTGCGGCCCGAAGACCACCACCACAACAACAACAACAACAACACTACCGAATATTTGTATTTAACATTAATATTGTTGTGATCTTCAACCCTAAGACTGTTTTCATGCAATTCTCCACGCTACTCCGTCCTGTACACCCCTCTTCATCTCTGGATAATAATAACAACCAATATCATTTTCTGTCTGCTTAATGTATCCGTCTCTCGGTCTCCGTCTGCGAATTCCCCCCCCCCCCCCACACACACACACACAAATTCCTCCACTGCTAAACTCACAATTGCTTGACTTCTCAGAATGTGTCCAACATACCTTTCCTCCTTTTATTCAAGTTATTCCAGAATTTCATTTTTCTCCAAATTTCAACAGCACTTCCTCATTAGTTACCTGATCTACCCATCTATTCTTCAGCATCTGTTTGTAGCACCACATTTCAAAAGCTTCTATTACCTCTCTGTGTTTACTCCTTATGGCCCACGTTCCGCTGACGTACAGCGCTACACTCCAGACAAATGCGTTCAGGAAGTACTTCCTAATATTTAAATTAAGATTGGATGTTAAAAAATTTCGCTTCATGAGAAATTCTTTTCTTACTATTGCCATTTTGTATTCTTCGGCCAGCAGAAGGTATTTTGCTGCACAGATAACAAAACTCATATTCTACTTTTATTGCCTCATTGCCTAATCTAATTCCTTCATCATCAGCATCATCAGCATCATCATCATCATCATCATTAGAGACTGATTATACCTTTTAACGTTCAGTCTGGAGCATAGTACCTGTACTAAAATTCCTCCATGATCCCCTATTCAATGCTAACATTGATGCCTCGTTTGATCTTATGCCTTTTACTTTAAAATCATTCTGCACCGAATCTAAGTATTTTCTTCTTGGTCTAACTCGACTCCTCTTACCCTCCACTGCCGAGCTCATGAGTCTCTTAGGTCACCTTGCTTCCCCCATGCGTGTAACATGACCCCACCATCTCAGTCTTTTCGCTCTAACTGCTTCATCTATGGTGTTCATTCCCAGTTTTTCCTTGATTTCCTCATTATGGACACCCTCCTGCCATTGTTCCCATCTATTAGTGCCTGCAATCATTCTTGCTACTTTCATATCTGTAACCTCTACCTTATGAATAAGGCAACCTGTATCCACCCAACTTTCACTCCCATACAACGAAGTTTGTCGAAAGGTAGAGCGGTGCACCGCTAACTTAGTCTTGATACTTACTTCCTTCTTGCAGAAGGGTAACCTCCCAATAAACTCTCCTCGTAAAGACCTGTTGTATTATAGTCATGTTTCCTGAAAGTACTAGGAATAATTATAAAACAGAGGATAGAATGGTGGTACGAGCATAACGACATTTTTAAGACTAGACAGGATTCCGTAGACACAGAGGCACTTACGAAACACTAGCACGCCTCATTACAGATACCTAGATTTGTGATAGCAGCAAGTACCTAATAGCAGTTTATATGGATATTTAGAATGCTTATGACGATGTTGACCTATGGTTACTTGGCAGAAAGATGGAGAAACACGATATCTCTGCTAAATTCATCGGCAAACTTATTTCTCTACTCAAGGACGGAAAAATTTGTATGAAAGTCTGTAATAACAGTGTGAGACCGAGGAAAACTTGTAAGGGATTAGTTTTCTCACCAACACTGTTTAATATTTACACCGCAGACATGCACACCATTTTCGACTGTGATATCACCATATTACAATACATTACAACTTCATGAATGTTCTGTTTTCATGATTTAACGGAAGTTTCTTTTGGTACTAAACTCTTTCGCCAGAAAGATCAGAGAGATCAGGGCCCATATGGGCGAATACACGCAATGATTTACCCGCGAACAATACGCAAACGGAATAGGAGGAAGATACAATGGTAGGTACGGTACCCTCCGCCAGAAACCGTAAGATGGCTTGCGATACGTAGATGTGGATGTAAGACGAAGGTCCATTGCGCTATAGTTCTGTCAGCCTTCAAATTGAGATAAAAGTTATTAACAGAAGGCAGATACCTTCTCGCCATGCAATTTTCGTACGAAAGTGGAGCTTTGACAATAGCTGCACTTATTGTGGACCAGAAAGCCGCCGGATAACCAGAACGTTTTATCTGAAGGCGAGGAAACGAGTATACCGACTGTACAATACACATGATATTCTCCTCCTACCAAAATGAGCGTATTGCACGTAGAATTTATACGTGGGACGAGGAGAACCTTTTACCTGTTTTCAGGGTCCGTAACAACGATATCTGTAAATGGACCGCTTTTGGAGAAGCAGGTAACAAGACTTCCATCCCTTCGCCGTTTTTCTTTTCTTTTCTTTTCTTTTCTTTTTTTTTTCTCCTTTCATGCGAGAAAAGAACGTAATCTCTTATTGCAGACATTCCGGTTTGTAATGCAAATCGGCTATACAAGATGGGTAGACTATTCGGGTTAACCTTTATTCTCTTTATGTGATATTTTATACGCTGGGATTACAAACTAACACTCACACAGTCTCACACGGAACCGTTACTTAGCACCTTTACTCTGTTGCAGAATTTTAATTTCGTTCGTTGTGCGACCTTGATATCCACTGTATGAAACAGTAATATATTACAATATGTGAAATACAAAATGTGAAATGAGTGTTAGGATACGTAATAGTAGTAGGTAAATCTCCAACATGTGATTCATAAACATGTAGGAGACTTAATAGAAATATAAGGATGAAGTGTAGGCCTGTATTACCCCTCCAATGTATTGGACAAGTAAATTTGTTCAAATATTGATTCTATTTCGTTTTTTTTTTTGTTGTAGTTTTGATGTTTTTTCATTTTTCCTTTTTATATACTTTTTTTATTATCTTCTTTTTCTTAAATTATTTATATATAGATGGTTGTCTTCACTGGTCGCCTCGACCCTTTATCTTTATTGAAACAAATTAGGGGGTAAGGAAAAAGGAGAAAGAATATAAGATAATCAAAACGAAGCAGCCCTTCAAGCATAAACAAAAGATTATCTGTGACTTCTTTGTAATGAAATTAATGACTCCTCGGACCAGCACGTCCTCACAAGACTGGCGATCGCTGTGATTAGCCGCACGAGAATAAAAACCGCACGGCTGCGATACATCAGTAGATCATCCACACACGTCTTCTCGAAATTATTTGAGGATTACCGGTGTAATGATCAATCATAAACTGGTAATAGGGAACGTAAGTCAGCTTCTCCCTGTTGACAAACGTATTTGGCATGGTGGCATGGTTTATGTTTATGTTTCGGTGTATTTAGTTTTGATGTGAGAGGATTGGAATAGTGGCAGAATAATACATGTATGTATTTAATGGGAACATTATTATTATTTTTTTAAATATTTTTATTACTATTATATTCCACCCCCATGAACCACAGACATTGCCGAGGTGGGGTGGCTTGCGTGCCTCAACGATGCAGATAGCCGTACCGTAGGTGCAACCACAACGGAGGGGTATCTGTGGAGAGGCCAGACAAACGTGTGGTTCCTGAAGAGGGGCAGCAGCCTTTTCAGTAGTTACAAGGGCAACAGTCTGGATGATTGACTGAGCTGGCCTTGTAACATCAGCCAATGTGGCTTTGCCACACAGCTACTGCGAACGGCTGAAAGCAAGGGGAAACTACAGCCGTTATTTTTCCCGAGGACATGCAGCTCTACTGTATGAAAATATGATGATGGCATCCTCTCGGGTAAAATATTCCGGAGGTAAAATAGTCCCCCATTCGGATCTCCGGGCGGGGACTACTCAGGAGGATGTGATCATCAGGAAAGACAATACTGGCATTCTACGGGTCGGAGCGTGGAATGTTAGATCCCTTAATCGGGTAGGAAAATTAGAAAATTTAAAAAGGGAAATGGATAGGTTGAAGTTAGATATAGTGGGGATTAGTGAAGTTCGGTGGCAGGATGAACAGGATTTCTGGTCAGGTGAGTACAGGATTATAAGTACGAAATCAGTTGGGGGTATCACAGGAGTAGGACTGATAATGAATAAGAAAATAGGAATGCGGGTAAACTACTACGAGCAGCACAGTGATCGCATTATCATTGTCAAGATAGATACGAAGCCAACACCGACAACAGTAGTACATGTTTATATGCCAACTAGCTCTGCCGATGATGAGGATATAGAAGAAATACATGAGGAGCTAAAGGAAATTATTCAGACCGTTAAGGGAGAGGAAAACTTAATTGTGATGGGAGACTGGAATTCGGTAGTAGGAAAAGGAAGAGAAGGAAAAATAGTAGGTGAATATGGACTGGGCAGAAGGAATGAAAGAGGAAGTCGCCTGGTAGAATTTTGCACGGAACATAATTTAATCATAACAAACACGTGGTTTAAGAATCACAAAAGAAGGTTGTATACTTGGAAGAGACCAGGAGACACTGGAAGGTATCAGATAGATTTTATAATGGTAAAATATAGATTCCGGAATCAGGTTATAAACTGCAAGACATACCCAGGGGCAGATATAGACTCTGACCATAACTTGTTAGTCATGAACTGTAGGCTGAAACTGAAAAAACTGCAGAAAGGTAGGAAAATAAGGAGATGGGACCTAGATAAATTGAAGGAACGTGAAGTTCTGGTGAATTTCAGAGGGAGATTTAGGCAACAATTGACAGAAACAGGGGGAAATAAAACAGTAGAAGAGGAATGGGTAGCATTGAGAGATGAAATAGTGAAGGCAGCAGAGGACAAAATAGGTAGAAAGGCAAGACCTGCAAAAAATCCTTGGATAACATAGGAGATACTAAATTTAATTGATGAAAGGAGAAAATATAAAAATGCAGTAAATGAAACAGGCAAAATGGAGTACAGACGACTGAGAAATGAGATTGATAGGAAGTGCAGAATGGCTAAGCAGGAGTGGCTAGAAGCCAAATGCAAATCTGTAGAAGAATGTATAATAAGGGGAAAAGTAGATACCGCCTACAGGAAAATCAGAGAGACATTTGGGGACAAGAAAAGCAATTCTACAAATATCAAGAACTCAGATGGGAAACCAGTTCTCAGCAAAGAAGGAAAGGCTGAAAGGTGGAAAGAGTACATAGAGCAGCTCTACAAAGGAAATGAACTTAGAGACGATGTTGTAGGAAGGGAAGAGGAAGTAGATCAAGATGAAATAGGAGATACTATACTCAGAGATGAATTTGACAGAGCCTTGAAAGACCTAGGTCGGAACAAAGCCCCAGGAGTAGATGACATACCCTCAGAGCTACTAAAGTATCTGGGAGAGCCAGCCATGACAAGATTATTTGAACTGGTGTGTAGGATGTATGAGACCGGCGAAATGCCCTCAGACTTTAAGAAAAATGTAATAATCCCCATTCCAAAGAAATCGGGTGCAGACAGGTGTGAAAATTACAGAACCATCAGTCTGATAAGTCATGGTTGCAAAATTTTAACACGAATTATCTACAGGAGAATGGAAAAGCTGGTAGAAGCTGACCTAGGGGAAGATCAGTTTGGATTCAGGAGGAACGTAGGAACCCGGGAGGCAATACTTACCTTACGTCTTATCTTAGAAGATAGATTAAGGAAAGGCAAATCTACATTTTTAGCCTTTGTAGATTTGGAGAAAGCGTTTGACAATGTTGACTGGACTACACTCTTTCAAATTCTGAAGTCAGCAGGGGTAAAATACAGGGAAAGGAGAGTTATCTACAACTTGTACAAAAGCCAGACCGCAGTTATTAGACTCGAAGGGCATGAAAGGGAAGCATCAGTTGGGAAGGGAGTAAGACAGGGTTGTAGCCTTTCTCCGATGTTATTCAATTTGTACATTGAGCAGGCGATGAAGGAAAGCAAGGAAAATTTTGGAATAGGGATTAAAGTTCAGGGGGAAGAAATAAAAACATTGCGTTTTGCTGATGACATTGTAATTCTGTCAGAGACAGCGAACGACCTGGAAGAGCAGTTGAATGGAATGGACAGTGTGTTGAAGAGAGCGTACAAAATGAACATTAACAAGAGCAAAACAAAAATAATGGAATGCAGTTTTAGAAAATCAGGCGATGGTGAAGGAATTAGATTAGGTAACGAAACAATGAAGGTGGTAGATGAGTTTTGTTACTTAGGTAGTAAAATAACATGCGATGGTCGCAGTACAGAGGATATAAAATGCAGAATGGCAATGGGAAGAAAAGCATTTTTGAAAAAGAGAAATTTGCTAACATCGAATATTAATTTAAGGGTAAGGAAGTCTTTTCTGAAGGCATTTGTGTGGAGTGTTGCCTTGTACGTGAGTGAAACATGGACGATAAGCAGTGCGGACAGGAAGAGGATAGAGGATTTTGAAATGTGGTGCTACAGAAGAATGCTGAAGATTATGTGGGTAGATCGCATAACTAATGAAGAGGTACTTAACAGAATTGGTGAGAAAAGGAATTTTTGGCACACCCTGACTAAAAGAAGGGATCGCTTTGTAGGACACATTCTTAGACATCGAGGAATCGTAAATTTAGCATTGGAGGGAAGCGTGTGGGGTAAAAATCGCAGAGGGAGGCCAAGAGACGCGTATAGTAAGCAGATTAAAGTGGATGTGGGTTTCCGTTCTTATGAGGAGATGAAAAGGCTTGCTCAGGATAGAGTAGGGTGGAGAGCTGCATCAAACCAGTCTCCGGACTGAAGACCATAACAACAACAACACTATTATATTATTATAATTGTTATTATTGGTGGGGGGTTGAGTAGTAGGGAAAGATGACTGAATGGTGGTTGGATGTGGTAAGGTGTGATGTGAAGTGAGATGGAAGACAAAAGTGATGGATATGAGGTGTGGTGAGGTGTGGTTTATTATAAAACATAGAGAAAGAACTATATTTGTGAGGTTGGCAACACTCCAATAACAAACTGAACCGAATTAGTAAAAACAAAAACAAACACTTCTGATCTGTGGAAAACAACTATGAACAGTGAAAAAGTGACAGTGAAAGTAGTCAGAAAACGACACAGCATGAAGAACGGGCGGTATTGCATTAAACAGACCGGCATTCCATGATGTGAAACGAAAAGAAGACAAAATTTCCGTAAGTACCAAACATTAGGCCTACTTTTCAGGGTCCATTTAAGAACTGTTTTCGATGTAAACACAAAACAATCTGTAGATTTCTATTATTACAGACCACTGAAGATGTTTTACATTCAATAAAACTAAACGCGTCTGGTGAGAAAAAATTGCATTTTTATTGTAGTTGCAAAGACGGAAAATCACTTCTGTTCATAAATAACTCCTGACTTTTAATTATCTCCGCCCCCAACTCGTGCAACATTTCCCTGGCACTCTTTCCCTTGTTTCGTTATTTTATTTTACATATCCAAGACTTGGGTAAACAAAATGATTACAGTGTAACTCAGTAAGTAAAAGTACATTACAGCAATACAAGTCATTACATTAATAACATGATTATACAAGGTACATTTGGCATTCTGTTAAATGGATCGCGAGTTCCAGAATTCCGCTATTTTAATGGCCTTATCAGTTGCAGCGTACAGGTCTTGTGAGGTGCAAGGGCAGGTTCCTGCAGACCAGCAGATGTTGTGCGTCCTGTGGTTCGCCACATTACAGAGTTCCTCTTCGGTGGTGAAGCTCCACTCCCTTAAATTCGCCTTACAGTGCGGCATTCCTGTCCTCCGTCTGTTTAACGTCTTCCAAGTCGAGTATGGCAGGTGAAAACCCCTCTTTAGTTTCCTCCCTATCCCTTTTGGTTAGTGAGTGTTCCCAGGGCTCTGTTCGACGAGTTGCAGGTGCTGTCGGAATAGCTGTTGTTGTGTTCATGAAGCTCCTTCTTGACTTCAGCCAAGGCCTCTGTGCTTTATGGCCGAACAGGGGACGTCTAGGGTCGGTTTCCTGCTTCTTATTTTCCATATCTGCGGCTGTTTGCCTGCTTATGTCAGGTGGCGCTATACCCATTATTTGGTAGATTTTGGTGACGAGTTGGTCGCAGGCAACCAGTCACAATCCGTCCATTCTCATTTAAAGCTGTATCCGACAGTTTAGAATGTGTGGAATGGCGCCAGACTGGTGCTGCGTATTCCGCTGCAGAAAAACACAGCCCACGACAGATGCACGGAGCACGTTAGGCTGTGAAAACCCCAGGCGGTTCCAGTGAGTTTGCGCATGATGCTATTTCTGGCAGATACTTTTAGCTTTGTTTCCTGACAGTGATCTTTGAATGTCGGACCGCAGTCCAGTTTTACTCCCAGATATTTCGGGGTATCGTAGAGGCATAGTTGCTGACCTCTCCAGCTAATACTTAGCTTCCTTCTGGCTTCCCGGTTTCTCAGATGAAAGGCACAGACCTGCGTCCTTCCGGGGTTTGGCTGGACATGGTTATCATCATAATACTGGTCGAGATCTGTCAACTTGTTCTCCACTTCCTCGAAGGTTTTGCCTTGAGCTGCAGTAGCTGTATCATCTGCATAAATAAATGTTCTTGTTCGAGGGTTGATTGGTTGGTCGTTGGTTTAGATGTTGTACAGCAGAGATGCCAGTACACAATCTTGAGGGAGACCATTCCTCAAGGTCCTCCATCGGCTCTTCCTATTATGCAGAGTGACAAAAAAAGGCCTGTTTCGCGATGATAGCGAACGAGCTGCTCTTCCCTGAACTGTTTGTATGTCGTCCGTCAGTCTCACAAGGAGCAGCAATACTGGAAACAGGTCGGACAGTTGTTGTACAGGGAGTTTCTTTAATGGAACTGTTGCATCTTCCGAGTATTCTACCAATGAAACACAGCCTTTGTTTCGCCTTTCCCTCGAGATTTTGTTTCTTTCCGGTTAAATGTTTTCGTAATGTATTTATTAGGCATTCAATTTACAGCTTATAAATGTGACTGATTCATTATATAAATGATATTTAACGTTTATCTATATGCTTACACGTGATTACATATTTATCGAACACCTTTCACGAGCTTATTCACTTTTCGTATGGCCCAATCAGCTGCGATATTTCAGGAATTTAAAAACTCATCCACTTCCTTCTTCCCACACAGAGCAAAACCGCTGATATCCAGCACGCGAAGTACCATCGTTAAATGCTTGCCTTACAATCCACAGATGTAAACGGACGAAATATGCCTGAAAAGTGTCCAGTAAATATTTCTGTGGACTAGAGAGTCGTTCGCTGCTACACAGAATTGTAAACCACAACAAATGTTTAACAAATCAAACAAAGTTGCGTGATGCTTCATGTGTGTGGTGTTTTCCGTTCATTTGCCTGCTGCAGAAAGGTCTGCGAACGAAATAGAACAGTCAAATATAGTACTGATTACCAATTTAAAGTGACTATCTTTCGCCCGTGCTGTGGCAGCCGTTGTAATAATAATAATAATAATAATAATAATAATAATAATAATAAAGAAAAAAAGGCACATGTGGTTATTGTTACTGGAGAGCTGCCCTGTTCCAATTACCACTTCTGGTTACGGCTACAAATGCAATAAACATTTCTCTTTACTGTCATGATATTATGATCTTCCGATTCCTCTGCTGCAGTGAACGTGTTGGTATTTTATATTTCCTAAACAATGCTTAATTTCATTCCCTAAAGACCCGCAAATTAATATACAACTACCAGCGCCTTCTTTATTGGTACATTGTCAGGTTTAGTGACTGGGTTTCATTATTAAAGTACCGTTTAATAATAGATATATAGTTTTGTTGCCAGCAACCGTTAATTTATGCCCTAATATGGTCTGCATTTCTGTAAACAGGGTTGAGCGTGTCTGCTATTGCCTAGTAAACACGAGGCCCATGCATGATGACATCGTTGCCAGTGAAGCTCCAAGACGTCCTGTGGTATAGCCATTTATGCTGCATTCAACTGGTTCCAAGATTGCTGTACGGTGTTTTGTAGGGCACCTGGATATAAAGAGGCATGCGCATCTGCCATTTTCGTTCCATCGCGTCGTCACGAGACTACAACATACGGCAGTCCGTATGCTTTCAACATGGTGGCTGTGCAGCTTCAAATTGTTTAGAAAATGGTTTTGTTTCTTCGTGGACATTGAACCCCTAATTGATAATAAACTGTCATCCTGAGAAATAAGGACTTCAGAATTATGCGAAATGGAATAAATCATTTGTAATAACGCAAGATTTCAGCACAATGTAAACGGCAAGTTTCAACACTTGTTTTTCAGCGATGTGTCCGACGCAATAACTTTTGTTACCGACTTTTATTTACACACGTATTGGCGATGACAACATTTAGACATTGATTTTACATTGACGACCAGTATCGACTTGTCATTATCCAAATATATTTCACGATTTTTCAAACTGATTAATTTTTAATCAAAATCTTTATGTACTTAAAAGTATATGTATCAGGAGTGAAGCAGCAAGCGATATTTCAAAGCAATAACAGCAAAGAGCCATGCGTTTTATAATCTCACAAGAGAACAAAAACGGAGGAAGCTGCTGCTACAGCTAACTTTGATGAGCATTCCCGTCTCTATCGAGGTGTTTTAGTGTTTGGCATTGCGGCACAGGTCTGCAGTCGTTTCACCATCTCCCGCACATTTTAGAATGGTGACAGGTATGGCAGACATGGTAAAAGACTGACATGATTCCAAAAAGGCACTTGTTAGTAACCTTCGGAAAGGGTATGGCTATTGGTCACCCAATTTCATTCACACATGCCAAACTGTTCACATGTCCTCGACATGATCCAACTGTGACATGTCATTGTACGTAATAGTACCCCACATTTGCTTGTTATTTTATTGAATATATGATGATTTAAAGTATCAAACCTTTGCCTTATAATTTCATGCTCCCCGTCCCGTGTTTAATTATTTATTCGTCTATTTTAACATTAATTTTGTCTTTGTTAAAACGTTGGCTGTTCCCTGAAGGAGTGAGCAGTTAGATAAATTTCCGTTGCGCATGTACTGTGGCCACTCGTAAAGTAATTTAGAGCAGCAGTGCGCGTTTTAACTTGCATTTTCAAATCTCAACTGCCCGTGATCTTGCTTAAATAATTTAAAAGGCTACTTTCAACATCTGATCACGTCACAATGGTCCAGGTATCAGTAGTTGGTGTTGATGTAGAACGCGTGGGTCGACAGGTTTCAAACGCGAATCGTTATTGAAGCTGAACTTTCTATTTCTAGTTTTTGAAATGTTCTGCCTGTTCTATAAATTAGCTTACATTTATGTAATACATTTTTGGACAAGGTTTTCTCTTGAAAACTTTAGCTAACAATTGCTCTCACAACTGCTCCAGGCCTGTAATAAGAACTCTGAATCACCATGTTGGTCAATGTCTTGTCTCGATCTACCTTAAATACTATCATACGTTGAAGGCATTGAACTGTTACAACTTATATATAGTATCTAGTTTGCTCCTTCTTGTCAGCGCCTTTAGAGGAAACACTGTCATGATACTAATGTCTCGAGGTAGTGAGTAGAAAGATGGATGTACGATTAAAATGAAGTGAGATGACGTATTAGAAGTGGGTGCCTAACAAATAGGAGATAGTGGTTTACACCTGTAAACCACAAGCATACCACCGGCAAGGACAAGTATGGAGCGGAGTAAATTGTTATTGATGGGAGTGATAGGTGACTGTATGCGAGATTGAGACAGTGGCAATATAACAAAAAGTGGGCGGAACAAAGACAGTGAGAGTGGGATTAGGTTAAATTAGATTCGACTAATAATTGTTCCATAGTTCATAAATACGACACTTCGCAATGATATGGAACTTATTAGTGTAATTTAAAGTATCTACACATGACCCTCAATATTTAAAAGATTTCTCATTTATTCTATTTTATTTTATTTTTTATTCTATTTTCTTTTATTTTTTTTTAATTAAATTACTACGTTTGATCTAAAAATTCATCGAACATGTAGAAGAAGTTGCCTTTCACAAAATATTTTAATTCCTTTTTAAGTACTAGTTGGTTCTCTGTCAGACTTTTGATACTGCTAGATAAGCGATCAGAGACTTCGGTGGCAGCATAATGCAGCCCTTTCTGTGACAAAGTTACATTTAACCTTGAGTAGTGAAGATCACCGTTTCGCCTACAGTGGTGCTTATGCAAACTGGTATTAACAATAAATTGCAAAAGTGAATACATATATTGCGATACTACTGTGAAACCCCCTAGGTCCTTAAATAAATGCCTCCAGGGTGATCTTGTGCGGGCTCTAGGAATTATTTTGATTCAGAGCTTTTGCGCAAGCAATACTCTTTTACTCAAAATTGAATTGCCTTAGACAATGATACCATACAAAAGCTGTGAATGGAAATAGGTACAGTAAGCTAATTTACTGAGATGTACAGCACCATAATTTGCAATGACCCTGTTTCAGCAGATCTTCAACGTGTCACTTCCATTTCCAATTTAATCCCTCAACAATGCAAACACCTAAAAATTTTGAATATTTCTGTTCAAAGTCCGTATTTACTAATAGTGTCAAAACAACAGTAAGACAGCGAAATCAGCAGAGAGTGAGACAGCCGTGCGTCTACATCTACATATCTCCACCCACATAAAAACTCTGCGAATCACTTTAAGTACATGGCGTTCATCGCATCACTTTCATGATATTTCTCTACCGTTATATTCTGTAATAGCCCACGGATAGAAGGAACACTTGAATCAGTTTTCGATCTAATTTGTCTTATTTTATGATGATTGCGTCTACCCATGTAGGTCGATGCTAACAAAACAGGTCCGTATTCAGACAATAAAGTTGGTAAACGAAATTTCGCAAATAGATCTCGCCGCAACGAATAACGCTTTTCTTGTAATGATGGTAAGTAAAAGAAAGAACACTGACATTTCAAAGGCGCACAGAAGAAATGGGAGAGAAAGGAGAGAATGCTTGGGTGCTATATGCGGACAATTGCAGTGATAGGGAGGTTGTAAGCATGAAAGCTTCACTATAAAGAGTGGCTGTGTAAAAGGATTCCAATATTACTTATTAAAAGAGCGTGAATATATTTTAATGCATACCTTTTTGATAAAGAAAGCGAAATGAGGATGGATCGTACTGATACCACACATTTAAGTCAGAGTCTTTCGAAGAGGAAAGTATTCGACTTTTTGTGTTACAGCTGGAGGATGTTTGAGCCTGTTAATTAATGTTTTAGATCATTAACAGCAGGCATAAAACAGAGTGGTGTTATTTCTAAATGTCATACAGACGTACCGTAGATGCGATCTCTGTGAAAAGACAAAAGAAAACGGGCAGCAGCCAACTAAGTTGTCACAGAAGCAACAGTCTGGATGATGTGGACAATGAAATATTTCACGAATTTCAGTTTTGCTTTTGCTGATGCCAGATGAGTAAACATCGTCATCAGCAACAACAAAACTGCAATTCGTGAAATGTTTCATTGTCTAAATTCTTATGTCCCATTGGCTACACGGATCCAGAAAATATCGTTCTATTCAAAGGCAGCTAGCTCTTTACGCACATGATGTGATGAGTGCTATTAGTAGGGGATGTCAAATAGATTCCGTATTTCTAGATTTCCGGTACGCTTTTGACAGTGTACCACACAAGCTTCTAACAGTCAAATTGCGTGCTTATGGAATATCACCAGAGTTGTGAAACTACATTTATTATTTCCTGGCAGAAAGAACACAGTACGTTGTAACTGACGGTAAGTCATCGAGTAGAAGTGATATCTGGCGTTCCCCAGGTAAATGTTACAGGGCCCCTACTTCCTTGTTTTTATAAATGATTTAGTAGACAATTTGAGAAGCTCTAGCTCTCTAAAACCGTTCTCGGATGATGTTGTCATTTATCGGTTAGTAAGGTCATCATAAATTCAAAAGCAACTGCAAAATGATTTAGATATATACAAGGTGCAAAAATTTGCAACTGACCCTTAATAAGTGTGAGATCATCCATATGACCAATAAAAGAAGTTCGAGAAATTCAGCTACCGGTAAATCAGTCAAACTGAGAGACCGTAAATTCAACTAAATACCTAGGAATAATAATTGCGAACAACTTAAATTGAAAAGAACACATACAAAATATTGTAGG
This sequence comes from Locusta migratoria, assembly GCA_026315105.1. Lineage (NCBI taxonomy): Eukaryota > Metazoa > Arthropoda > Insecta > Orthoptera > Acrididae > Locusta > Locusta migratoria. Next base: position 887,493,036 of record CM048745.1, read on the forward strand.
TAAGGTGAACCAAACGCTACATATCATTGGCAGAACACTTAGACGGTGCAACAGTTCTACTAAAGAAACTGCCTACACTACACTTGTGCGTCCTATTTTGTGGAGTATTACTGCGCATTGTGAGATCCACACCAGGTGGGACAGACAAACTATGTAGGAAAATTTAGAGAAGGGCGGCTCGTTTTGTATTATCGCGATATAGGGGAGAGAGTGTCACGGAAATGATGCACGAGTTGAGGTGGAAATCATCAAAAGAAAGGCACTATTTGTTGCGGCGAGGTCTATTTATGAAATTTCTTTGGACAATTTTCTCTTCACAATGCGAACATGTATTGTTAGCGCACACCTACATAGGGACACATGACCAACATAATAAAATAAATCAGAACGAAAACATTAAGATTTAGGTGTTTCTTTTTTCCGTGAGCTATTAGCGAGTGGAACTATAGAGAAATATAAAAGTGGTCCGATGAACCCTCTGCCATCTACTTCAATGTGATTTGCAGAGTATCCATGTAGAAGAAGATGTAGCTGTAGGTTTTCAGTAGTACTTTGAATAATCTCGTGTGGAACACAGTAGCGTGGAACGTTGGAGTAAACCAGTCTAGGGGCTGAGGTCCACTGATTATACCGTTATGTTTCGTTGTTTTTGAAAAATCATAAATATAATTCTTTTGCTTTATTACTTATGGATTACTGACATCTAGACTAATGAAAGAGATGAAGTTCAATTTGGGTGATTTTAATCTGGGTTATTTGTTGTTAGAGGCAGAGTTACATATCGTACTGTTTGTAAAACTTGTATGATATTGTGGTACTGTATACCAATATAGCACACGGCATTTGTTGAATTTAATATTCAACAATAATCAACAATTTTAAACGACAGTCTACATAGAGAAATTTAAGCCGGAAGTAATATGAAATAAGTTGATTCGAAAAACTGCTGTATACGCGCCATATTGCTAAACAGAAGCAGGGAAAATCTTTGTGATGTCTAAGTTTTCAAGAAACAGTCAACGGATGTAAACAATCCATCTGTATACTGTGTTTCACAGTTCATGCCACACTGTTCTCTAATTTGCAAAGGAAACTTATAAGAATAGTTTTACCCTGGAAACCATGTTCGGGTATCTTATCCAACAACGCTGGGATAACATATTCGCCCGAAATGTACGAAACAACCTCCTCTACTGTATGTTCATTGGTTTCCATATTTTAGGGAGGAAGTTCTGCGCACCAAAACAAGGAAAAATGGTCTAATAAACTAGCGCTCTAAAATTAACTCCTTAAGAGCAATGATCACTTTTGCATCAATGGCACTGTGGAAGACATCGTTCTACTGGTAGATTTTAAGGCAAGATTTTAGAAAAGCCTTTTACTAGCCACTTTTTGTTTGCTTTGGTTCATAGGCCACCCTCCCCAGATATGGAAATCAAAGATCTTTCAGTAGAAGACATTTGTTTCACCGTACCAGAGATGATGCTTATACCACCGTCGGATGACATTTCCAAACGCAGGTTCTTGAGTAAAAACGTAACCTATGGTCCGTTCTAGAACCTCTAGAAGTGTGTAACATGAACTGTGCTACACTGTGAGCATACGCCTTTGTGCTTGTAGCCTACCAAATTTCCCCAACACCAAAGTCAACTGTAGAGATGCTGGAGTTTACAAGCCAATATATTACCAGTTTGCACAAATTGTCATTAACGTCACAATAAGAATATTTTGTGTTATTTCACAAGAGCTGAAAGCAGTTATGAAATAATTTAAAAACATGAAATTAATTTAAGTATTAGGAAGCCTTTATTGACGGTATTTCCAGGGACAGTTGTCTTGTGTGGAATTGTTATATAACTGCAGGTTCTCATTAGAAGAGAAATTAACCGGTTGTAACGTGATGCCACAAATTCTGACAGCAGCGTAGGTCGATTAACCAATAAGCAGGCACAGAACTGAATGAAAGAATAAATGCTACAACTGACTGAATGAAGGAACAAGTTCTTTAGAAACTTTATGTGGTGTGGCGGAACCGGGATTCGATAACCAAACGCCGGCCGCGGTTGCCGAGGGGACTGAGGCACTCCAGTCACGGTCTGCACGGCCACTACGGTCAGGGTTTCGAATCCCCCCTCGGGCAAGGATATTTGTGCCGTCTTTAGTATAAGGTAGTTGATAAGTAGTTTGTAAGTTTAGGGACTGATGACCCCGTAGTTAAGTCCCATAAGCTTAACAAACATTTGAACATTTCGATAACCAAACGGGAGGAACACAGAAGGATTAGCACAATATGCAGACTGAAACAAGTAATATGTTCGTAAACGGCGTGTGCGAATTTGCAATACGGTATTTGATTGTTCTCTGGAAATCGTTTTAAATTGATAATTATGTCACATTATGCTCCGAACATTTTTTATTCTTGGTGAATGTCAGTACTTTAAAAGAAAAACCGAAATGAAATTCAAATAATTTGAAAGCCCGTTGAAACGCTACATTTGAGTCACGTGATGCCTGTGACGTCACAAACCACGATGCTGCTGCTGCTCCCGTTAAGGTACACAAATACTGTTATATTGTTTGGGCATAAGTATCGTTCTCTTTTACTGCAAAGGTGTAAAGTACTGTTGTGTGCAGGTAAATGAGCTGATGTTTACATTTGCGAAATAAAACTTCATGATGTTACATGCCTACGATTTATGTGTAATTAAAGCCGTTTCCTAATATATTTGGTAAAATTACAAAATGAATATTATTTTAGTCCACTATCAAGTACAGCACTGATCATATATCCAGCAAGTGCACTTTTACAGCAGTAGATCTTATTCAAACAACCGTTTCAATAATGTGTAATAATTTTATAATCGACAACGCTCTTCTGGCTATGTTACTACAAACGTACCCTATCGTAAAATACGTATATGGGGGATGTCTTTAATGTGCCGATTCGTTTAGTCTTCAGACTTTCGTAATATGGAAGAGAAAATGCTATTTAAAATGTTACACGAAAATGCGTTTATTGAAGCAAAATCGTTGTGAGGTTTATTTCGCAAAAATTAATCAATACCCATTTCAGTACACAAGAAACGTTTGTTAGTTAAGAGACAATCAAGAACCACCAGATTAGACAGCAAATCCTGTGGTGTACCGTTACTTTTAACTGAAATTGGCAGAAAGTTGACACACAATCGCAAACATTCACTTTCAAAAACAACTAACCAGAAAATCGCTTTAATTTCAACACTATAATTTTATTCCATCGTTTCTCGCTGGCATTGTTTAAATAATAGTGATATACCTTTGGCTACGCAAAATGTGCGTTGCCAAACTTCGAGCGATATACAACACCGCCGACGTTTTCGCTGCCCCTGTTGTAGACTTTAGAGACACTGTATAAACACACACAAGGCATTTTGCTGTATTTTACATGTTTTGATGTTAAACCTTGCTACCATTGGTGCTTTATTGTGTTAAATTTTACCAACTATCCCATCGGCCTCCTGTGGTAATGTTAGTAATAGTAGTAACAGATACTGAACAGCGAGAATCATTTGGCGTCGCCATTAACCAATCGCGTGACAACGCAAATGTTTTGTCATGAAACCTTAGCTTTAGGAGGGCAATTGGTTTTACTGAGTGGACAAGGGTACATACAAGAACCAGTCACTGATAGAGCAGGAACAGCAATATTTATTTACATAACGTTCTGTACGATAAACTAATCGAATCATTCTATGTGATCCAAACATCTTGGCAAAGATTTTCTATAGCGTTGTTGATGTTGCCAACATAATCACTCGAGGCCGCCTGGATAGAAGGTGAAATTTTACCCTTTACTGCATAATATCGTGACTTCAGAGTACGTCTGCTGTTTGTTTCCAATGGCATAAAATATCCGTAGCAATATTTTTTTAAAATGAAGGTGTGCATTATTTACGATGCAGTTTTCACGTTTCTTTTTTCTGGCACGTAAAAATTTGGATTGTTTTTGAAGAATGAAGATACCGTAATTGCTTCAACTGTAGGAAGGTTTCCGCTGTCAGCTTACACATAATTCTTTTCGACTGTGGCATAAAAGCTGTAAACGCGATTACATCACGAAAAAAACTAAACTTTATGCTGAAATAAGGAAACGGAAATTAAGGAAACGGAAACAACGATACAGCTCTAGTTGCCGCGGCCTGGCGGTCTGTGACGTCACCAGTACTTCAGCCAATAACAGAGCGTTTTCGATCACGTGATCTAATCGTGAAATTTAATGATTTTTAAGCTTTAATTACGTAAAAATAACAGGTGTTTTGTAAGAATAATGAGCGAAAATGCTGTATGTATGTCATAATCATTCAGAATAACATCAATTCGAACCGTAATTTTAACACAAGAAAATACCCTATTCTTTAGGGGCCAATATCTCATCACAGAGTAAAGAGGTAAGGTGTTCTGGATAGTTCTTGGCCTAGCGATCATTTGTGTATATATTAGAAGAATGGGTAAACTATAGCTATCATACAGTGCATCATCATAATTTTCAAAGTTACACACTTCCTGGAGCCCATCCAAATTGATCAAATCAGATGGCTTTTGTACATGACGTGTAGTCTATGGTGGGCTTTAAACGGCTTACCAAATCACCATTCAATCATGGGCGGTTCCTGAAAAAATCTCAAAAAACCATGATTTATGATTTTTGGGTACAAAAAAAATGTGGGGATGGTCACCTCGATACATTCTATTCATTGCAAATCTTCGAAATTGTTATCATATGTTCTTATGATCATAATCTCGAGGCCGTTTCTAAATTTTTCGATATCGTTAGCCGTTACCGAGATCCAGTGGTTAAACTTATCATAGTTTTGCACAAAATCACAAAACCCGATTTTTAGCCGTTTGAACACCGTGAATCGCAAATATCTAAATAAATAACCATAGAATATTTTTCAAATATTTACAATACATCCTGTAGACATTTATCTATAAATGGTATTTTTCAGTTTTCGTAAATCTTAGTCCGTTAGCAAGATACGGCCGAAAAACCACTATATTTTGCTAGAAAAAGTGCGTATTGTGCTGAAAGACGGCGTTCGGACAGCTCTGAAGCTTACCATGCGATTTGAGAAAAGGTACTCGGCGAAAAAATGAGATATTCGCCTTCTCTGTGCTCGCAGTTTTATGCGTTGCCTTACCATTCACCTAATTAGGATGAATCTTTGCAACACTTCGGTCTTCAAAACAAGAGCACTGTTACTGCGTAGGTAAAATTTTGTATGGCTGATGCTAGAGGGTCTTTTACCTACGAACATTGACAAAATCTACAAGAGCAACATCACCGTCTACCTAAGACTTCACACGGTGCGTGGCGGAGGGTACCTATCAATATACGAAAACACCATTTCACTAATCGCCTAGAAAATTAACAGAGGAAAACAGTTCGTCAGAGATGGAGCAGACAATGCACTAAGGAGGTCAAGGAGGAGTTTGACAGAGTCAGGAAAAGATGATCTGCAGTGAAAGGGAGGTAGGAGGAGACGGACAGAGAGAGGTGAAATAATGGAGAGAATGAGAGAAAGAAGAAGGGAGGAGAGGAGTATGTGGACAGAAAGAGAGAAAAGGAAAGGAGAAATGGACAGACTGATGACGACTAAATGTGATTTACGTGAATGGGGAAATCGTATAGTACGTCCTGTTATGCAGATTATCGTCACAATTTACATGTTTTTGTGTGTCTGAGTGTAAAGATTTCACACGTATTACTCATAATAATTGTTTAAATAACCCCGTAAGAGATCCGCAGCACTCGAAGGAAATTTATCTTCAAATACTGCCATTCCATTGTAGTTTGATTAATAAACCGCTGAACAGAAATGAAAAATTCATCACGTGTCACGTGGGCGCTGCTCGGGTATGAAATGAGCAGCTTTTTCCAGGAGCGGCTCCATATTAAATTCCTACGCCGCGGTGGACAGCTTATGGTCTCCGGATCGATGCGCCCTTCCAACTCACCCCCCCTCCACACACACACACACGCCCCCAACACAGAGAGCGGTGGCTGCGAGTTTTAATTAGACCTACACGGCAGCGCGATGCAAATACAAAAACCTTCTTCAACCACAACAGTCTGCGTCTAGGTTGGGTCGTGTTCAGCAAAAACGTCTGCTTTCCTTTTTATTAACAGAGGGGTGGTGCCATGGTTTACCGAGAAAAAGTTTTACCAATATTACAGCTCCCTGCCGTTACAAAACCTGTAACCTCGTGTTAATTTGTAACAGCAGCTTTAAATTACGTGACAACACGACAGACCAGCTGTCACCAGCGTATTCCATTTCTCCAGTGTCGATCAGCTAACAAGTAAACCTATTCTGATGTCACTCTTTGATTTTTCTGAAATATGCATTTGTTATAATACATTAAATTTTCACTCCTCCTATCCAATACTTGATACACAGAACACAGAAGAGCACTGAAAGCGATAGTCATTCCACATTTCCAAAACAGCTCATAAACATGAAACACAAACCAACCGACATGAATACTGATCTAAAGATACTGAAATACAGCAAAAGCCTCCCCCAAAAAATTAACAATCGAAGAGAACTACCACATACAGAAAGCCGGCCGCGGTGGCCGAGGGCACTAAGGCGCTCAAGTCACGGTCTTCACGGCCACTACGGTCGGGGGTTCGAATCCCCCCTCGGGCATGGATATTTGTGCCGTCTGTAGTCGTAGCTAGTTCATAAGTAGTTTGTAATTTTAGGGACTGATGGCCCCGTAGTCAAGTTCCATAAGCTCTACAAACATTTGAACTACTCCCAGAATTCAACTGCCCACCATCTTGTTTTCAAAACTTAAACATTTAGTGAAGTGAAAGTGCCACAGTGCTTGTACACAACGCAAAAACACCACAAATTCATCAAAGTAAGTGACAATAACTTGCTATAAACAAATAGAAAAAAACGTTTCAAACGTTTGTTAAGGTTATGGGACATCACTACGGGGGCATCAGTCCCTAAATTACAAACTACTTATCAACTAGCTTATTCTAAGGACGGCACAAATATCCATGCCCGAGGGGGGATTCGAACCCCCGACCGTGGTGGCCGTGCAGACCGTGACTGGAGTGCCTCAGTCCCCTCGGCCACCGCGGCCGGCTATAAACAAACATACACTTTGTTATAGAAACAATCACAACAGTAAAATAAACCAAAACAGAAAAATTACTTCCTATATTTTCGTAAAAAATCGCGATATTTACAACCGAACCATTCACCCCATTAACTACACACGTTTTGGTTTGCAGATGACAAACAGTCAAAGATACAAAGTGATGTTTTGTGATTTAAAGAAGGAATAACACAACTACATGTGGTATTAAGGTAGGCCTGGTATACCTATAAAAATAAGATTTGTATTAGTTTCACAATTATCTATAGTTTCTACACTTAATCTACAAAAAGTAACAATCACTTCATTGTTCATTTGACAAACAGTATAAAATAAATATCCCACTGAAGATACTGCAACGCCAGCGAAAGATATCTGGGAGAAACTAAAAACAATTGTGTTTGTTCAAGGCGGACTATACCTAAAAAGCAAATTTATTTGTAAACTATGACGATTTTCGTCTTTTTTCAAAAATACTTCCATAACAAAAATCACTAAACCCTCTTCACTGATCTCTGAGTTATCACAATTTCCCAATTTAGCCCCCATTTCGGAGGGAGAGTTTCGCCCCTTACATGTGTTTCACCGCAGCTGAAAAGATACATGTCTGTAGTTTTTTTTTTATGTATTATAAGCACATTTCAGAAAGAGTGACGCTTCCGTGGGTTTACTTGTAACAACCGTATATACGTTACATGTTTCATTCACTGAAATGACACTTCTCAGTTGCTGCAATAGCTGGATAAGAAGTAATGAAAACTACTGTTCTTCTCTGAAATGACTTTATTTCCATCGGTAAACACCTTCGATACAAACGCCTCAAGCATTTACGACACTTTGCTAAAGGTCCGGTAGGCGCCGTGTTTTATGTGCTACTCTACTGATATTGATGTCCCACATTTAACCACAGACACTGCCAAGATGTGGTAGCTTGCGTGTCTCAACGATACAGATAGCCGTACCGTAGGGGTATCTGTGTCCTTACGTTAGTTTAACTTGTTGATAAAACTTCAATACACAGACACCACAAAATCTAAAAGTTAAAAGTTAACTTCAATAATATAAAGTCCTGGGTGGTGATGTGTAGAGAAAATCTCAAAGCTGGCTGGCTATGCACTTGTTATGTCTACCGTCTGACGCACTTCCTGGTCCTGGAGATGCCGTTTTTTTCCTGACTCACATTGCTGGTTTCTTCGTAATGGACAAATAGGGGATGTTATTTATCAAATGACGACCACACTCTCTATTGTGAGAGTATTTTAGCAAGGCCTCCTGTAGGGTGGACGCTGTTTCTAAATATCATGTAATCATTTTGCTAATGTCACCTGAAGATGCATCTATACTGGCGTGAAACTTGTTGTGTCGAAATATACACGTTTTAATAGCTTTGCGATTTTATCAACACATCTCGACCCAGGACTTTATATTACTGAAGTTAACTTTTAATTTTTAGATTTTGTAGTGTTTGTGTATTGAAGTTTTATCAAAATGTATTTAAGCTGTGGTTGCCCTTTTCAGAAAATTATTTGTAGTTTAACTTAGTTAAAGTAATGATACTTCCACTCTGCTGTGGAGTGTACGCTGATATGAAACTTGCAGATTAAAATTGTGTGCCGGAAACGGGACTCGAATCTTGACCTTTTCCTTCCGCGGGCAAGCGCTCTATCACTGTGGTACCCCGACACGACTCACGATCTCGCACCACAACTTATATTCTGCTAGAGCGCTTGCCCGCGAAAGGCAAAGGTCCCAGGTTCGAGTCCCGGTTCCAAAACACAATTTTAATCTGCCAGGAAGTTTCTTAGTTGAAGTAGTTTGTATGACTGGGGACTGATGACCAACGTGGTTTGGTCCGATAGAATTTGAACATTTTTGAATTTGGGTATCTTTGCTGAAGCCAGACAATAGGTCCAGCAGCCTTTTCAGTAGTTGCAGAGACAACAACCTATATGATAAACTAAGATGGCCTTGTAACTTCAGATAACATGGCTTTGCTGTACAATTACTGCCAATGGCTGAAAGCAACGGAGAACTACAGTCGTTACTTTTCCCGAGGAAATGCAACTCTACTGTATGAATACATGATGATGGAATCCTCTGGGTAAAATATTACGGAGGTAAAATAGTTCTCCATTCGGACCTACGATGTGGTCATCAGGAAAAATAACACTGACCTACTACAGACCGGAGCTTTGAATGTTAGATCCCTCAATCGAGTAGGAATGCTTAAAAAAAAAAAAAAAAAAAAAAAAAAAAAAAAAAAAAAAACGTGTGTGGTTAAGTTGAACGTAGGTATAGTGGGTATTTGTGAAGTTCGATGGAAAGACGAACAGGATTTCTGGTTAGGTCAATAAATGGTTATAGTTACAAAATCAGTTGCGGTATTTCAGGACTGGCTCTAATACTGTATAAGAAACTACGAATGCGCTTAAACTACCTTTAACAGAACAGTAATTCTATTATCGTAATCAAAATAGATGCGGAAGGAAGGAAGCTCAGGGTTTAACGTGCAGTCGACAGCGTGGTCATTAGAGACGGAGTTCACGCTCGGATTTTTCGGTAAGGATGTGGCCAGAAATAGGCCGTGCCCTTTGAAAGGAACGATCCCGGCATTTGCCTGAACTGATTTCGGGAAATCACGGAAAACCTAAATCTGGATGGCCGGAGGTGGATTTGAACCACCGTCCTCCCGAATGCGAGCCCAGTGTCTTACCACTGCGCCACCTAGCTTGGTCAAAATAGATACGAAGCAAATACGGACCACAGTAACACACGTTTATTTGCCAACTAGCTGTGCCGATTATGAGGATACCGAATAAAAAAGAATAGAAATACAAGAATGATGAGATAAAGTTATTGAGACAGTTAGGGGGGGGGGGGGCGAAAACTCCAGTGAATAACAAGAATCGTATCACAGAAATTTTCTAATTTCCAACGTCTGAAGGTATTCCTACAGATTCACGGACAACTACTAGAGAAAGATGTAACTTTTGAAGGTGCGATGGGGTTGGAATGTAAGAAAAAGGAAAGATTATGTTATGGTTCACAAAAAAATGAATTTTTGGTGGGTGAAACAGGAGTAGGTGATACTGAAAAGAAAGAGAGAGAGAGAGAGACGACGTTGTTTATTGTAACTCCCTATTACTCATGTGCAAATAAACTTACAACTTTGATATTAATAATGATAATTCCAAATTTCATGTAATCTCCAGTGTGTCAGGAGTATCTGACTACAACTACCAATTTATAAGATTCTTTTCCCTTCCAAAGTATGACCAGGGTCAAATAACTACATAGTATCAAACAATCTTTCGTAGCGATTAGTTTACTGTAGACGGCTCAATGGCCATGTTCAGCATCATACACGAAGGACAAATACAATATTACATTCAGATTCAGAATCAAACACAATTGACAAACTATCCTACTACTGTGCTTTATATTTAAATTGATCCAAGTCGAATAATACTTTATACTGACCGGCAAGTCAAATTAACGCCTACTAAAATCTATATGTTTTGTAACAGCATCCACATTTACGTACAAGATCGCTGCCTGTACGAAGTACTCACTGCAGGGTTTTATATATAAATTCCTTTTCCCACATGAAGAGAATCCTAATGTAACTGTGTTCTGTTGTTGTCGTGATAGGCAATACATCTTAAGGGACTTAACTGCGGGGTAATAAGTCCGTAATCTTAGAAACTACTTATGTACTACCTTACTCTAAAGACGGCACAAAAATCAATGCCGCGGCACCCAGACCTGGTACAGAAGCGTGATCTCGGTGAGGTGCTGGGGCGTGGTTCCTGACGGCTGCTGGCTGCTATATGTGGAGCCACCAACGAATGTCTTGCTCCGATATTCGGTAGCTGTTACTTCCTATTAGCAGCCTCTGTGTTCACGGTAGATTACAGAGCCAACGACCTCACAGTATTATGCAAAGTCTGGGCCATTTAAATTTGCCTAAACCAGTACGCAGAAATACTGAAAGCCGAGGTGACTCCAGAAAGTCGAGCACGTGGAAATTACTGCTCCGGTGCTACTAATAAGGCTGGCTGACCTTGTTCTCTCAGTACAAGTACAGATATCAGAGAAAAATGTCAGAAATTTGTACTAAGCCCGAAAGTCCCAGCTAAACGAAATGTGATTACCCCACTTCCGCACTCTAAGGAGGTGAAACACGAAGTCTCTGAGGTGCTACCTTTGAAGGCACCAACCGAAGTCCTCTTCTTTCCTCTTCTAGTATCGCTCCTCGCTTTATAGTGTCGGTCACGTTTCACAATCTCACACAAAACAAATGAAAATACACGCTTCCCAGCTCCGACCCGTGAGAACGCGCACTCGCATGACTGATTTCGAAAACCTCTTACTCTCCACAGGAGCCAATTAGAGACAAATACCCATTCCCCCAACTCTGTTTTCAGCTTGCTTGGCGTGATTCTCACAGTATCGACGATTTTTTCCCGGAAAAACTCGCTCCCAGACCAAGACGTGGTACTATTTGCTGTCCGTTAACAAACCGCAACACTGACCTGGATTTTTTCACAGTCCGCCTCCCCGACGTCAGGTCGTACCGTCCCAGGATATTGTCATTTATTTTCTTCTTTGTAAACAATACTTGGTCGTCCTTCCATCGTGAAAGTGGAGCGGACAGACGGTCTCGAGAGCATAGCTGGCCGACTTGTCGTAAAATGACGGAGAAGGGCATCCTGCAGTATCTTCTGTACAATCTGCCAACATGGATCTTTTAAGATAGCAGCACAAAATACCTGCCTGCATGTTCCTGCAGTTTCAGAATCTTGGCGGACATTTTCACAAGCACAGGTATCCCTATACCTGCTTGGGAAACGAGTCTCCCTCCAGCGTCTACCTCGAAAGTAACGCCGTAAAAGCTGGCACGGGGTTCTTTTCGCTGAGACCACGGTCACGCATGAGTCAAAAAAGAAACATCACTTTCTCTTTCAGAAGAGTCCTGCACCGAATATTCTAGCCTTTGGCAAATAATACAAGGTGCGTAATGTAGTAATCTATATCTATAAATGTGTCTGCTCCGTGTACGTTTTTCACGTCTGAACCACAAGTCATAAAGAGCTAAAAATTTGTACAGTTTCTAATGTCTACCCGGGGAAGGCTTTAGGCACGGTTTTATGGCGATCGGATGGCTATTTATCTATATATATTAATGTGAATGTCTGTTCGGTGTACGCTTATCACGTCCGAACGACAAGACGCAGAGACTTAAATATTTGTACAGTTACTAATTTATATCTGAGGAAGGTTTTAGGCATGTTTTTATTGCTATCTGATAGATATTTAGTAATTTGAATAATATAACGCGAAATGCGGAACAACAATTACTCTTTGAAAATTATATTTACTCTTTGAAAATGATTTTATTGGTTGCATTGTTGCATGAGGGTTGATAATGATAAAAGGGTCGAGTACATTGGGATGGAAAGTTATCGGTGTATATAAAATTCTACGTGTGTGTGTGTGTGTGTGTGTGTATGTGTGTGTGTTAATATTTCGCTCTGCAGCGGAAACTACAGAACGCAAACGAATTGTCTGTGTGTAATTGTTGTCCGAAATCTCCTGCTGTACACCATAGCAGTTCCATGCCGATAGCTATAAGGGGGTGGAAGATATGGTGGTTGAAAGTCGTCAAATTATAAAAAAAATTCCGACTAAAGGCCAGCGCTGACGTTTTCGACTCTGAATCGAGGAGGTTACATACAGCGAAACGTTATGTCACAGACCATGTCTTTGGTCTATGCGTGCTACATTGTCTTCAGCTCTTTCTCTCTAAGTATAAGCATACGAATAAGAAAAATAAGAATAAATAAATAAAGCAGAAAAAAAGAAATTTCGTTTAATACATATCTTTAAAAAAAATCGATTTGACGTTTCGCGCATTACATCAAGATAACGATCTGTGATATTAATACAATCATTATTGTTGAATTTCGTGATTGTATTCTTCGAAAGGAGTGCATATTTACGTTGATTTGATCTACACTACTTACTTTCCTGATAAAGTTGATTAAAAATGTTTGTTCTAAAGAAGGTATTGTATTTCATTTCATCCTTCAAAACCAGTCTCATAGCACAGTACTTAAAGATAGCTTATACATCATAATCAAGCAACACGCGAGCGGAGCCGCGGGTTTAAGCTAGTAGTATCATAATTCTTACGTCAAGTTAACTTCATTGGCAGGAAGAAAACATACCGAGGAGATTTTCCTGCAGTCTGTGCAATGAATTTGTACGCCTGGTACATGTCGGTGCATATCTGTGCACCAGGAGAGCTGTCAAAGTAGCAACCACCACAATTACTTTTTCCGAACTGACAGTGAGGCCTATAACTACAGTTATCAGGAAAATTTTCTGAACTGATTTACGTAAAATACTTCTTGGTTAGTGTAAATTTGTAAAAAATAATGAAAAAAAAACGAATAACATGAATTTTAGCTAGTACAGTGTATGTTCTTTTTGGTTTATGGGTAAATTATGAGTTAAAATCGTTTATGCACACTAAGTATCAATGTTCATAAATATTATGTTCACGAATTTAGTGTCTTATTTATGTTATTCAGACTCGAATATATTATATTCCCAAACCATATTGTCAGAATTGTTCATCATAATGGTATAAAACGTAATGCGGACTGTCAGTACGTTTAGCGGAGTTAAGAAAAATCGTGCGTGTAGATGGGAGTTAACATCGGTGCTGAACAATGTTCCGTTAATAATATGAAGACCCCACTCGGGTGAATTACAATATGTAGTAAGAAATCCCGACCAAGTATTTCCCACGTAAGAACGATATTGACACTAATCTTTTCTTAACAATAACCGTCAAAATTCCAACATATACACCCACATTTCTCAACTTGACCTCAGACTTCCACATACGTGTCCTTCTTCGGGCGCTGGACTAACTCTCCCGCTGTGGCGTCCCTAACTGCAAAACCGCTCAGTCCTTCCAAAACGTCACGGTCCGCACGGCCACTACGGTCGGGGGTTCGAATCCCCCCTCGGGCATGGATATTTGTGCCGTCTTAGTTCGTAAGTAGTTCATAAGTAGTTTGTAAGTTTAGGGACTGATGACCCCGTAGTTAAGTCCCATAGACTCTACAAACATTTGAACATTTGAACCTTCCAAAACCGAAGATGGCTGGTCGAGTAAGGGTTCCGCCGCCAACTTGCGGGCTTCCACATACGCGCCATTCACAGGCAACATTTCAAAAACTCTAAAGGAGATTCTCTCTGCGGTATCCCTCTCTGAAAGGTTGGCTATCATGCAGCATACTAACTGTCTTTGGCATCTCCTTTCACCGCTGCATACTTCAAACACACAAAAGTAAAAGCACACAAGCATTCACATCGTAAGGGAGACTAAACGTGCTGTGGAGCGTGTCTCCTTAAGCTTTGCTAATGAAACACTTAACTTTGAGCATTCCTTTATACACGGGTCATTTTCCATAGCTTGATCGATCAGTTGTGATGGCTCAATACACTTCTGCGTCAACAATAATAACTGACAACTTATTCGAAACCGTAAACACAAAAATTACTTGAATTACTACAAATGAAGCGAACTCCATGCAACAGTATCAAAAATCATATATTCTATTTATAACTTGCAGGTCCTAAGGATGATCTGAACGAATGTGAGAAAAATGACCTTGCTTTTAAATCAGATATATTAATAACGTAAAAACTAAATACAATACCCACAGAATTGGTGAACTAAAAGGAGCCACTCATAATATAGGCTGATGAAACTTCTATTAACACACTACATGAAAAGGAATACAAATGTTCCACACTAATAACATTATTGCAATAAAATCTCGTCCCACAATGAAGTGCCAAACTAAGCTCTGCAACCTGGTAAATAACTCTAATTTTGTATGATAAAGTGTGAAGTATGCAAGTTGTTGTTGTTGTCTTCAATCCGGAGACTGGTTTGATGCAGCTCTCCACAATACCCTATCCTGAGCAAGCCTCTTCATCTCCACATAAGAACGGCAACCTACATCTGTCTGAATCTGCTTACTGTATCCATCTCTTGGTCTTCCTCTGCGGTTTTTACCCCACACACTTCCCTCCAACGCTAAATTCACAATTCCTTG
The DNA here is from genome assembly GCA_026315105.1 of Locusta migratoria. NCBI lineage: Eukaryota > Metazoa > Arthropoda > Insecta > Orthoptera > Acrididae > Locusta > Locusta migratoria. The sequence goes on from CM048745.1 coordinate 887,508,329, forward strand.
ATGTCTAAGAATGTGTCCTACCAATCGATCCCTTCTTTTAGTCAAGGTATGCCAGAAATTTCTTTTCTCCCTAATTCTGTTCAGTACCTCCTCATTAGTTACGCGATCCACCCACCTATTCTTCAGCATTCTTCTGTAGCACCATATTTCAAAAGCCTCAATCCTCTTCCTGTCCGCACTGTTTATCGTCCATGTTTCACTCCCATACAACGCAACACTCCATACAAATGCCTTCAGAACGGACTTCCTTAGGCTTAAATCAATATTCGATATTAACAAATTTCTCTTTTTCAAGAACGCTTTTCTACCCATTGTCATTCTGCATTTTATATCCTCTGTACTGCGACCATCATTTGTTATTTTACTGCCCAAGTAACAAAACTCATCTACCTCAAAATATCCACGGGTGTACTGCCGGTCTATAGTGTCCAACGGGCACAATATTTCGGCGATCATACATGTCGCCATCATCAGGTGAACTGACGGACTGAGCTCCTGGAAACGCGCCGGCACGGAGGTCCGCACGCTACGGCTGCTCGAAGGGAACTGGGTTCTAGCCCGGTAGCGGGCCATTTAAATACCCTGATTCTCCGACAAGCAATGTTCAGCGACCGCCGACTTGCTCGGATACATCAATCGTGTGTGCCTCTGGTGTTCAACGCATCGATCCTCGACGGTACGCATCGTCTGTCCAATATATGGCTTTCCACACTGACACGGAATCTGGTACACGCCCGCCTTCCTCAAACCGAGATCATCTTTAGCGCTCCCCACCAGTGCACGACAAAAAACAGTTCCAACCTGGTGTTTTCTCAAAATGCGGGCGATCTTCCCTGAGAGTGCGCCGGTATATGGAACGAACGCAGTGCCTACATCCTCCCTTGCGTTTTCATCCGTTTCTACAGGTTGTGTTGTAGTGGTTGGGCGGAGAGCCCGCTGAATCTGCCACTCTGAGTACCCATTTTTTCGAAATACAGTTCTCAGGTGTTCCAATTCCTGGGGTAGACCCTCTGCGTCGGAGATAGTGCGCGCCCTATGTACTAGAGTTTTAAGTACCCCATTCCTCTGTGAAGGGTGGTGACAGCTGTCTGCGTGTAAATACAGATCAGTGTGCGTTGTCTTCCGATATACACTATGACCCAGGGTGCCGTCAGCTCTTCTCTTGACCAAGACGTCAAGGAACGGCAATTTATCCTCCGTTTCAGTCTCCATAGTGAATTTGATGTTGGGGTGTATGGAGTTCAGATGTGTAAGGAAGTCAAGGAGTTTATCCATACCATGTGGCCAGATGACGAAAGTGTCGTCCACATAACGGAAAAAGCAAGTAGGTTTCCAGAAAGTTGATACAAGGGCTTCCTCCTCGAAATTCTCCATGTATAAATTTGCGACCACAGGGGAGAGTGGGCTACCCATGGCGACTCCCACCGTTTGTTCGTAGTATTCGCCATTGAAAAGAAAATACGTGGAGGTCAAGACATGCCTAAAAAGTTCGGTGGTCTTCTCGTCAAATTTCTGACCATTCAAATCTAGTGACTCTCGAAGGGGCACCCTCGTAAACAACGAAACGACGTCAAAACTTACCATGATATCCGACTCATCCAGCCTGAAGTTGTTAAGGCGTTTCACAAAATCCACGGAATTACGTATGTGATGAGGGCATTTATCCACATAAGGACTTAATATTCCCGTCAAGTATTTGGCCAACAAATATGTAGGTGCCCTGATGTTACTGACAATGGGACGTAACGGCACCCCATCTTTGTGAACCTTAGGGAGTCCATAAAGTCTTGGCGGTACCGGACCTTGAGGTAAACGTTTCTTGGCGACACCCTCCGGTAAATCCGCATCCTTGAGAAGCGCCCTCGTCTTGTTTTCCACCTTCTTTGTGGGGTCAACGCTGATCTTCCGGTAGGAATCGTCATTTAGCAGGCTCTGCATCTTTTCAGTGTAGTCCTTATGGGAGACAACAACCGTAGCATTGCCTTTGTCAGCCGGTAAGACAACAATATAAGGGCGCTCCCTCAGGTCACGAATGGCCACCCTCTCTTTACTAGTGATGTTTTACTTCGTGGGCTTGGATTTAGTCAATGCACGACAAGTTTCACGACGTATTTCCTCAGCTGAATCAGGCGGAAGTCGAGCTGCAACCTCCTTTATTGCTTCGTTACCCATGTAACAATAAATCGATCAGCACTAAAACTACGTGCATAGCCACAACGCCATGAAGAAAATAATCCTGAAACTTCCGGGCAGATTAAAATTGTGTGCCAGAACCGGGACTCGAACATGCGACCTTTGCTCTACCACTGACCTATCCCGACACGACTCACGGTCCGTACTCACTTTGCTTCCGCCAGAACCTCGCCTCCTACTTTCCAAACTTCACAGAAGCTCTCCTGCGAACCTTGCAAACTAGCACTCCTGGAAGAAAGGATATGGTGGAGACATGGCTTAGCCACAGCGTAGGGGATGTTTCCAAAATGAAACTTTCACTCTGCAGCGGAGTGTGCACTGATATGAAACTTCCTGGCAGGTTAAAATTGTGTGCCGGAATCGGGACTGGAACCTGGGACCTTTGCCTTTCGCGCAAACATCCCTTAGACTGTGGCTAAGCCATGTCTCCACATCCTTTCTGCTAGGAGTGCTAGTCCTGCAAGGTTCGCTGGAGAACTTCTGTGAAGTTTGGAAAGTAGGAGACAAGGTAATGGCGGAAGTAAAGTTGTGAGGTCGGACCGTGAGTCGTGTCGGGTTAGCTCAGTGGCGGAGCGGTTGCCCGCGAAAGGCAAAGGTCCCAGGTTCGAGTCCCGGTTCCGGCACACAATTCTCCCATGAAGATTGGTATCAGCACACACTCCACTGCAGAGTGAATGTTTCATTCTGTAAATAGTCCTATTTGCTCTACATCCCTGCCTACTTCATAGACTAGAAGCTAAACGCCCTTAATGGCAAAGCTGCACTTCTGGAGGAACAAATCACACTAATAGCTATATTTGTATCACTAGACATAATAAACTATAAACAAACATCCTCATTGAAAAACATAAAAACGGTCAGATAAAAATCAGCTTGGTTGCAGGAAAATTAGTATTGCAATGATCTATGAAATCACAAAAGTACTCATTCTTTTGATGGTGGACAACGGGGAGTAGCTTGGATGCCATATTAGCTAATATTTAATTAAACTGTGTGGAAGTATATTATTTGCAAACAAATATTGTACTACCGAATATATGTTGATAAAACAATCTTGTTATTTGATGGCACAAATGGTGAATAATTTTTTTTCTTAACTCAATGCTTATTGGTTGCAAAAAGAGTTAATTGATAGGCCTAAACCCCACACTGATTCTCATCTAACTTGCCCGCAACGCACAAAACGATCTCAGCTCTACACAGTAGGAGATTCCCGCAGTAGCCCTATTCACCCCGTGTTACTGCAGACGAGATATCAGACTTTCCACTTCTATACATCATCACTGGACATAATAGTTTTGCTCTTAAACCATGCGTTGATAACACTTGGATATGGGATTTACCATGCACGAAACCGTTTGCATAATTTAGCGTGCAATGAAGTAGGTGTTTGCCCTACAATTATCTTTTTCTATCCCATCAGGAAAGCAAACTTCTGCTCTCATCAGACAGATGTATTTTATCTAATGCATTTTCCTAATCTGTTTCAATACCATTTTATCAATGATGATGGTTTACGACCGAAACTACTCGATTTGTTTATTGGTCTACAAAGTTACTGCTACTAAACTTTACAAGTAAACCTTAACGTTCGGACGAATCTGAATGTTGCGTCTCCTGATTGATAGATCAGAGAGGGAGGTCTAGTTACATGGCCAGCTCATTCTCTGGATCTCAATTCGTGTGATTTCTCTTTATCGGGCCATATCATTTGTATCGTGTACGCAGAGCCAATTCGAGATATGGAAACATTGCAGCAGCGTTTTCATGCAGCGTTGTCACCACTGCGATTTTAGCGCTCGTATTTCTAAAGCAGCAGGAATTACGGCTGCGTTGAGGCAGTTGGAAACCATTTTCATCACATACTGTGACTGCACAGTACATCGCATATTGGTTTCTTGCAAGTTAATCATGCATTTCCGAATACCAGTTGTTAGGCCGTATTCTGTTCTCGAACAATCCCTAGAGTCCATAACGGAGGAAAGAATCTCTCCGTGTATGCTGTGTGAACCTCCGGTCAACGTCGTTTCATTCAAAAAAATGTTCAAACGTTTGTAATCCTATGGGACCTAACTATGTTGGTCATCAGTCCCTAGTCTTACAAACTACTAAACTGACCTAAGGACAACACATACATCCATGACCTAGGGAGGATTCGATCCTCCAACGAGGCAGGCCGCGGGATCCGTAACGCGGCGCTCCTGATCGCTCGGCTACTCCCGCTCAGCGTCGGTTGATTCCGAGCTGATGTACAGAGGTGGTAAGAGGTTAATATAGGGTAACGAGACTTCTAAAGGAAAATACGAGACACATAGCGGTACCAAGTATTCGTATACCGAATGTTTGATTACGAGTGACGTCATGACCATGGCTGTTATTTCTTATAGTTCATATGGCAACGCCGGCCGCGGTGGCCGAGGTGACTGAGGCGCTCCAGTCACGGTCAGCACGACCACTACGGTCGGGGGTTAGAATCCCCCCCTCGGGCATGGATATTTGTGCCGTCCTAGTTTGTAAGTAGTTCATAAGTAGCTTGTAAGTTTAGGGACTGATGACCCCGTAGTTAAGTCCCATAAGCTTAACAAACATTTGAACATTTTTCATATGGCAACACTGGTGTCAGTCATTCATAAGAAGTAATACACGCGTAGTATAATAAGAAAACCTGTTGTTTCTTTCTCCTCCATCCCTCCCAGAAAGGTAATGAATCGTATATGGTGGTTCCCTTATTCCACATTTGTTACTCTAGATAACACTTCATTTTTACGACTGTTTTATGGGGGTAGAATTTCGACTTCTTTCAGTATAAAACAATTACCACAATACGAAAAATATTTGGTTTGTGAAAGAATATGGAGACAGCGGCAGAAGCATAAGGTGTAGGGTTTTTAGGTAGGGGTCAAACTAAACATACGCCAATCCCAATATCGAAAATATATCGAGTGAAGTGGTAGTACAAAAATTAAGCAAACATACTCGAACAACAATAACCAAATACATTGCATTACTAAATAAATAAATATTTTATCATTTTTAGTTGTCACAAGCAAAGAAGCAAAAATACTAGTTTTAGTTAGGCTGCTATATCTGTCTCAACTTCATTCAGAAATTAGGTATTTTCACATTGATTATCATAAAAATCAGCATATGAATAAAACAAAAAACGAATTGGTGTTATAAATCTACGCTATATCTGTTCTTTTCGCCAGCCATTAAACTGTTTGTGATAGAGAACCCTCTTTCTGCAGTAGAGTGAGCCCCAGGAAGGATGTCTCAAAAACAAACAATGAGTGCAAAGTTTTACAAGAGATTCTTCAGATTCAAGTAAGTTGAAAATGACAGACCTGGTTTCAAGAACACGCTTAACAGTTCTCAACTAACGAAATTATCACTTCACGTGAATTTTTAACACTTTTCTCATTCTCAAAAAGATGGTATTAATTACATCAAACTACGGTAAAAGTTTAAGATTTTGCTCAACAGATTTTCAGAGCAAAGAATATTTCAGCTGACCCCAGTTACATGGTTTCGGCAAGTGAAATGGGTAAGCCCATTTCTGAATTTTAATTAATTGACGACCCGTAAAATAAACTTGAAATGTCCAAGAAATAAGACCCTTTCAGCATAGCACTTCCTTTCAGTGAGCTTAAGAATAACTGAACTTTTATCGATGGATAAGCTGCACATCTTATGAGAGGACATTACGTTGTACCAACCAAAGAAATTTAATTTGGTGCCCATTTTCGTTACTGTTTCTGTGGAACCATATTTTTCTTCCCTTTTTACCCTAAACATAACGAATAGAAGGTAGAAAGTGTGGCCACTTGTCGAGTACAGCCGTTTCACCGCTTGGCGGCGCAAGCTTCGATTTACGCGGTACTCTCCCATAAAGTGGAGTTACACTTTCGCATTCGAACCTCTATTTTGCACTTTATGAAATCGCGATTTTCGTATAGGCCTCTGTGTTGTGGGAACATGTGTAAACTACATTATTTAAGCGCACTCTAACACAAATAACTGCTTTTTTTAAAATTGCTCTGCCATCACACATCACACAAAGTAATTTGTTTTCGGATTGTTAATGTAGTGAAGTAGCAAGAAATAGAGAAGAAGAAGTCATTAAATTTCATACAACAACATTAATATTTATTCTTTCTGCGTCACTCCATATTCCCTCAGCAAAGCAACTAGATAACGATCGTGAAATCGACATGTATAACACATTCACAATTCAGTTTTATTCATTCAGCTAATAAACTGGAGTGAAAAGATTTCAGTTCTATAAATAAATATTGTCGATCTTTAATCCTCTCCTAAAATGGTTTTCTCAACCATTGCTTTCCAGCAGTTGAGAAACGATTTAGATTTTCTTAGCCGGTAGTCTAGTAAGAATACATCGCAGCCTATATATCGAATGGCACAATAATTTTGCTTGTCCAGATGGGACTGTAATGTAATGTGCCTCTGACCTGAGTTTACCTTTTGTCCTGGCCAAGCAACCGTACTTTATAATTTTTGTTTACTTGCGCTTTCCATACAATTAGTTCAAGTGAATCAAGGAATGTAGATCCAACAAACAACTGAGTCCTATTTAAATCAGAAGTATTATGTCACAAATTAGCGGGTGTTTTATTCATAGTTTTGCAAGCAGCTTTCCTTTTTTTGTATAGTAAAGACAGTTTGCAACTCACCGCAAAGACGTGGCGACGAGCTGCGACAGGCACACACAGAAGACAAACACATACAACACTTTCAGCTATCGGCCATGGCCTTCTTCAGAAAATAGAGCACTCACGCAATCACACAGGCACACAACCAGTCGCACTTCGAAGTGCGGCAGTCGGAGGTGACGGTTGTATGACTGTGTTGTGTGCCTGTGTGATTGCGTGAGTGTTCTATTTACTGAAGAAGGCCATGGCCGATAGCTGAAAGTGTTGTATCTGCGTGTCTTCTGTATGTGCCTGTCGCAGCTCATCGCCACGTCTTTGCGTTGAATTGTAAACTGTCCTTACTATATTATTAATTCCAACCTGGACTTTCCATTATTATATTTCCTTCTTTGGTAGGAGATTTACATACTTTTAGTGGGATGGACAAATACATGGAAAACTTCTGTAAAATGTGAGGAAGTGAATTTGGTTTCAAGTGCCAAAAATTCTGGGCAGTTCGACTTCGTTTACACAAACAATGATTTTGTCAGTTTTTAAGTTTCTAATATTAAATTTTCATTAAATTGTCGTTGCCTTGTCTTATTTTTCTTTTTCCATTTGTTAATTTTTTTAATGTTTTGGTGGCGTGAAAAAGCGTCTTAGCTCCTTGGAACTTCTATATCCTGACTTGTAACCAGGCACAGAACTGGAAGGCATCGTCACTTCAGTGTAGGAGACCGGCACTCTATTAACCCTTTCAATCGAAATATTTTCTTGGCATTCACGTCTTTCGGTTTACTTTAATATCGATCACCACTGACAACCTGTATCGCTGCACATTTCTTCATATAAAACACGAAACATCCACAACTCAGCAACGAAGCACACTATATAGCGTTTCTAAACATGAACTCAACAGGGCGTAAAACGATCACAGCACATTGCAGTGGGAAATTCCCGCACTAACCACATTCAGCGCATGTTAATCGGAGACGAGAGATCACACTTTCTACTTCTTCACGTTATGCCCTAAACATAAACTTAAAACGCGTTATTTCAAAACATATAGGACAGTTAATGAAAGTGGGGGCTATACACGTCACCTATTTACGAGGCGCGTCCAGAAAGTAAGTTCCGTTTCAATTTATCTCCGCTGCAGCGCTGCGACTGCAGTTCCGCACATGCGCTGTAGACGATGTGTATCAAGGAGAAGAACGTGCGCCATTTGGAGATCGCTGTCAGTTACGTACGCTTTGTTGTGCTTGTTTGAAATGTTGGCGTTGATTGAAAATCCCGCCGCCTGTGAAATCAGGTCGGTAATTCGTTTTCTGAATGCGAGGAAAGTGAAACCAAGTGAAATTTATCGGCAAATTTGCGATGTTTACGGACCAAATGCGATGAGTGATTGGATGGTGAGAAGATGGGTCCGACAGTTCATTGGCGGGCATAGTGATGTGCACAATGAAGAACGAAGTGGGCGTCCACCTTTGGTTACAGAAGAACTGGTTCACCCGATTGATGACAAGATCCAGGGACATCTCGAATCTTTCCTTGGCTTCCCCAATGACGACGAGCTGTAAGAAACTGTTTCCAACTGGCTGAAGAAACAGGCGGCAGATTTCTATGAAGACGGTATGCAATACCTTGTGCCACCCTATGACAAATGTCTGCAAAATTTCGGCAGTTGTGTGGAAAAGTAGTTTAAGAGCTGTAGAATTTTGTGCAATAAAAGTTTCTTCTGCATCTGTGTACAATTTCATTTTATTACCAAACGGAACTTACTTCCTGGAAGTGCCTCGTACATTGTCGGAACAAGGAGACACTTGGGCTGGACAGGGAGCGATGCCATGGAATGCGGGACATGTGGCCAACATAGGTTCAAACCGTATAACTACGTCTTTCGACAATGTTACGTGACAATACCAGAGTGAAATGCAAGAGTTTTGTGATCAGCATATCTCTTCCTTATTTACCACCGTAGATTTTTATACATGATCAATGTCATTCCGTATAATGGGACGCCTGAATCGTGTCAGTCCTTCCTACAGAATAAACTTGTAGGTACTGGAATGAAGACAAGCGAATGGATTAGGGCACATTTCTGATCGCCCACTTGAGGAACGCCGTGGATCCGATAAACGACCGCCCGCTATCGGCAGTGCCCCTTTTGTCATCGTCGGCAGTGCGGCGGAAAGTGGATTCCGGCTTAGCGGAATTGCGTCTGCGATGAGGAACCGATAGGAGGCGGCGAGTTTTTATGCAGATCGCTCAGCCGTGTAATTGATTCCACCGACAATAGCTTAGGGGACGGCGGAGATGTCTCCTCCGCACTTCTCCCCATTTCGGAGATGTAACTTTTGAGTTCCTAGTACTAGGTCCACGTCCAATATCTCTTTCTTTGTGCACAATTCCTGTTACGACCCAGAATCAGTTCTAAAGTTACTTTCCACCTCAATAATTTCTGCCGTACGGTGAGAAAACTTCGTGTTCGTTTCAGGACATGTTGTTTGTGAGTATCGTTTTGAAATAAAAAATAAATAAATAAATAAATAAAAAGTGCTGACATATCTCAATAATTTTATGTGCAGTGGGTACCTACATCTGTTGTCTACGCACTGACGCCATTACAGTCTGAGTCTTCCTTGTTTACGTTGTGTACAGAGTGTTTAAAATGCCTCCGATAATTCTGAGTCCCGCCGACTGTGAGGTACGGGCTGTTATAAGATTTCTCAGTGCTAAAAGGCCTATAAGCGATCGATATTCATCGTGAGATCTGGGCAGTTTACGGATAAAACATCATGAGTGATGGAATGGTAAGAAAGATGGGCACACAAATGTGCATGATGAACAACGGAGTGGGCGTCCTTCGTTAATGAAATTTTGGTGCAGCAAGCGGACAATAAGGTGAGAGACGCTTTACGGTTTCCTCCTTGCGGGATGACTTTCCTAATGCCATACAAAACACTTGCTAAACAGGCGGCAGACTTCTACGAGGAGGGTATTCAAAAACTGGTGCAACGTTGTGACAAGTACCTCAATATTGAGGGAAATTATGCAGAAAAGTTCGTTAAGGTACATGCCTTCATGTAAAAATAAATTTATTGAGTTATCTTAGCACGTCGTTTTATTAATTTCAAAACGCTACTTACCCAGAAACATGCCTTGTATGTTAATATAGTTTAGGTAAAGTGTGTTTCATACTGGTATGACTCAGATGAAAGAGACACAGAGAAGGATTTCGTGTTGTGTAAAAGTAAAGCCAAGAAGCTAGACGTATCCGATTTGCTCAAAGCTCAAATGTTTGTTAAGCTTATGGAACTTAACTACGAGGTCATCAGTCCCTAAACTTACAAACTACTTATGAACTACTTACGAACTAGGACGGCACAAATATCCATGCCCGAGGGGGGATTCGAACCCCCGACCGTAGTGTATCCGATTTGCTATTGCGGTTGTGGAGTGATGAATGATGAATCCGGCGTAAGATGGGTCCAATGGCAACCAAAAAAGAGTCCTTTCAAATGTAGTCCTACAGAAAAATGGTGAAGATTAGGTGGGTAGATTGCGTAACTAATGAAGAGGTACTGCACGGAATTGGGGAGAAAAGGAATTTTTGTCAAACCTTGACTAAAAGAAGGGATAGATTGGTACTGCACGTTCTTAGACGTCATGAAATCATAAATTTTGCACTGGAGAGAAGTGATTGCAGGAAAAATCGCAGATGGAGACCAAGAGGCGAATAAAGTAAGCACATTAAGACGGATGTGGACCTGCTGTTCTTATGAGGAAATAAAGAGGTTTGCTCAGGATAGAGTAGGGTGAAGAGCTGCATCAAACCAGTCTTCGGACTGAAGGCCACAACAACAACAACAACAACAACAACAGGATTCGGTTGTCTGGACTTCCGCAACTGATCATGCTGAAGCCTGTAGGGCAAACACCCAATTCAGTTGCACTCTTTGTTACTTTATATGGGTTTCGGGCTTGTTAAATCTCATATCCAGGTCTTATCAACTCATAGAATAACAGCAAAAGTATGATTGGGATCTGTTAAGTCATGATGTACAGAAGTGGAAAGACTGATTCTCGTCTGCAATAACTTGGGCTGAAATAGGGCAGTTGCGGGAATCTCCCACACGGTAGAGCTGCGATCGTTTTGCGCGTTCTTATATTTATATTTACAAACTCCATATACTGTGCTTCGTTGCTTATTTATAGATATTTCTGGTTTTATATGAAGAAATGTGCCGTGGCGCAGGTTGTTAGTGGTGTTCGATACTGAACCGAAAGACACGAGTGTCAAGCAAATATTTCGACTGAAATTAATAGTTTGGTGTGCAATCTCCTAAACTGAAGTAATGATACCTTCTTGTTTTATGCTTGGTTGTAAGCCAGGGTACAGTACGGTAATTGCAAGGATTTAAGACGCTTTATCGAGCCACCAAAGTATGCAGATCATTTTAAAAAAAGTAAAAAAAAAAAAAGGATTATTCCAAGAAAAGACAAAACTTTAACAAGAAACATGCACATTTGTAATCCTCATTTTGCTGAAAATTTTACTTTAAAAACTGATATATTCATTAGTGACGTAAGGAGAGCTATCCTGAATTGACACTTTAAACAAGAGTGAGTGCCTCACAATTTCAAGAAATATCCACCCTGTTAATGCTAAGAAATACTGCTACAGAAACGAAAGCTGCTTGCTTGTGAATAAAACAACCACCGAATATCTAAATGTTTAAATGTTTCGGACAGTGACACCACTTCGGATTTTAGCAGTTTACAACCCTTTTCTTGGTCTTAATTTGTTGATCCACTTGATGTAAGTGTATTTAAATTCTAATTAAAAATATCAAAGAGTGTTATGGAAAACAATAAAGTAAAGTGAGAGAAGGCTAGAGTAATTGTGCTGCTGTACGAACACACCATAACAGTTACATCTGGGCAAGGAGAGTTGCTGTACATTGTGAGGTGCGACTGCAATACATTCTTATTTGTGTACTAGCGTTGCCCGGATGTTTATTTATCGTACACTCTCATAGTCAACGTCCCCTTTCCCCCCTCTCTCTCTGCATTTACCTCTTTCTCTTCCAACTCTCTGTTCGTTTCCACCATTCCCTATCTCGGCAAAGTTTTCTTCAAGGTACCCAGTGATCTTCCTCTTGGTTCAAAGGTTATGTGTGCAAAAATTCATAAAGATTGGAACAAAAATATGCGTTTTGTAAAATTCCGTAAGTTAAGTACCCTCCCCAATGCACGGAACGAAATTTTATACAAAGAGTGACATTACTCTCTTTTTCAAGGTAGAGTGTGCAAAATTTCATCAATATCGGAACAAAACTGTAGATTTCTCTGCGATAGAAACACAGGTTCACATTCAAAAACGCACTTTGTTGTTCTCAAATATTCCAGTTTTATTTCGTACAACCCTTGTTCTGTGAAATCGGTCGAGCCAATCTCAAATTATGGCGCTACCAAGGTATTTGATGTTCCTCTTGTTTTGAAGGTCAAGCGTGCGAAATTTAGTGAAGATCAAAATTAAACCGTTTCATTAGTCTGAAGAAGTATGCTCCGTCATGCGCCTATCACAGAATAATTTCTTAGCAGACGTTTTCTAGCTGTAAACTACACTGCTGTCAAATTTCAGCTTCATAGGTGAAGTAGTTTTCGAGATTTCGTGTTTAGTGAGTGAGCTTTTATATAGAGACTAGCTTACATGCCCGTGCTTCGCAACGGTTGTTAAAGAGGGACCAGTGTATATGTTTTTTAAGGGTTCTGGACCTAGGTCCGCAAAATCAGAATCCTTGTTGGATCCCTATGTCAATAAACTCAGTTCTCATAGCCAAGAATGTCAAATTTAAGTAAAAGTCATTAGCGAAAACGATAAATGTTCATAAAGTTTTTCATAGAAAAAGTGAAATTAATCAAAGTTCGTACTCCGAAACTATCTACATTCTATGTTAGGTTGTGTTCATAACGTTAAGACTGCGGTGTGTAATTGTCTGTTTGGCGTAAACTTCTGAAAACCCTTCTATCGTTATAACAATAATAGTAATAATAATAATAATAATAATAACAGCGCCATGTATTGGTTATATGGTATAATACTAAACTGTTTATCTCTTATAGTATGTGTAAGCTACAGTGCAGCACTGGGGACAATGTAGTTATTCTGTATGCAGTGCTCCCTATTATCGAAAACTCGACGAATTCTGAAAGCCTGGTGATTCAATCAACAGAGCAGTTCACGTCTATTGAAATAAGACGTCATGGTGGTGTTAATGTGCGATAAACTAAGTCTGGGTAATCGTTGAAGGAATGGCGTCAGCTGATGGTCTGTATAGAACTTTGCATTAAATAGAGTAGTATTTCCAGTGAATTGTCGTGACAGTGTTAGCATCATCGGCCACTCTTTCAGCTAATACATGACGCCAAGTCCTGCAGTGATTACTTAAAGCACGAAGTTGAAATCGACCTTGTGTGGTAGAACTATATATTCAGAAGTCGCATTATAGCTCTAAGTACAACTGTCTCTGCAAAAGAAGACGTCTTTCTCTGTCTTAATGTAGTCCCCATCAAAACTAAGTAATTGCAAATTTTAATTACAATATTGTACCGAACAATTATGAAAGCAGAGTGGTTTTTGATGAGTTTGTCGCTCGCTTATGTATATTATCTCTAGTGGCAGGCAGAGAGCAGATATATCTCTGGAGTGAGTATTCAGATGCGCAGAACAGATTTTCTGTCCTCAGCATTAAGGTGGAAATGTCACATGATATTGGGGAGAACGTACCAATCGCTGACTTTATTTTGATCCCTTTTTGTTCGGTTAAGACGCTATGTGTAAATGGACCTTTTAGCGACGCTTCCTTAACTTTCTTGTTGCTTCTGTAACACATTTGTTTACATATTATTTCATGTTATGTGGTTGCTCTGCTAAAAGGAGGTGTGGCTTTTTTTTTCAGACAATGCGGTGCAAACCAATCGTAATATAAATGTGTGGAAAGAGACGATATGTCTCAATATCAAGTGGTAATTCCAACTTAATGTTGAGAAGATGCACAGAACGCAATGCTCACTCCATAGATATTTCTATCTATATATACAATTTAGTGTTTATACCCATCAAAAGATGCATTTCTCTTCTTTCCATGACATTGCAAAGAACATGGGATACAGCCAGGAAGAAAAAAAGAAGGTGTCCTACCTGGATTAAATTCTACTTGCAGTGGCAGCGGTTTAGTTTTCTATCGTTGGAGACGAACTATTCCCTTTAGGAGGATGAATAATTTACTGGCCAGAATAGTATAAATTATTTATTTAATCGTGAACATAAAGAATTATTCCCCCTCTTCTACGTGACTGATTTTTGAAAGAGCATTTCATGGCCATTGGCAACATCAGCACACAACGTCGCCACCGTAAGTAAAATTGTACCCCTTCTTGTAGGCTAGTATGTCAAAGTTATGAGAATGAAGAAAACAAAAATCTCAACAACGCCATTATTATTTGTTTGGTGTAACTAACGTCGCCCCACTTTGCCGTTTCCTGTACTATGGCGTTTCGAGGCATTTCTAAGAAGAACGCACTCAAAATGTAATGAGGATAGTCAGAAACGGAACGTCATAAATTCGATTTTCCTTGCAAATGAATCTTGTGTAAATTGGAGCCTCGATAGGCGCGAAGGAATGTCGTTATGTTTTATATTCAAATGTTCCCTGTCAAAAGAAGCAAAGAAATGTCGTTAAACTGTGAATATACGAAGTGTAATCAGCAATTCGCCGTTCAATTTCAGTTTGTATTTGCAGAGATAATAGTGCGGCTCTTAATTCAAAATACTTCTGTTACTGAAAGAATACGTACAACACGATCATTGTAATGTTACTTTGCAGCACTACAAAACCAACAGCACCTTTAATGGTACGCTGCTGTTCTATGGAAAGACAATCAAAAAGAAATTAGAAATAAGAAATTCAGCGGCGCCAACTATTAGTTGTTTCGTGCACTACGTAACTAACAGGGCCTCAATTTGTTCGGTACTGTACTCCGTTTTCGGCATTCCTAAACAGAATGGAATCGAGATGTAATAAGTAGGCCTACACACCGAAATCAGAAAGGAAACTACATACATTTGTGTTTCCTTGCAAAGAATTCTTAGTGAATGAGAACATCGATTGCCGTGAAAGAACGTCGTTATGTTTTAAATGCAAATGCAAATGCAAATGATGAGGCACTTTCTTTCTTTCCATGGCATTGAAAGGCATGGAGGATACAGCTAATATAAAATTTTTATGTCGTACTTGAGTTAAATATTACTTACAGTGGCAGCAGTTTAGTATGTTAACTTTAGCAACGAAATATTCCCTTTTGGGGATCATTAATTTACTGATCAGAACAAAATTAATTATTTATTTAATTATCAACACAAAGAATTATTCCCCTCATTATACGTGACTGATTTTTCAAAAAGGATTCAACAGCAATACACTCACCACTTCCTTAAGAAAATCTTAGCCCTTATTTCAGTGTATTATACCTTATTTATGTGAATAAAAAACGCAGCATTGCCATTTATTAGTTATTTGGTGTACTATTTAAGTAAAAGCGCCTCTATCGGATCTTTGGTATACTGCGCTGCAATTCAAGCGTAACATACACCAGAAACTACAAATTACGATATCTTTTCTTCCTCTGATCTGATTTTCATGAAATCAAGCTTATATGTTGCCCCAAGTTACTCTCAGGTGACCTAGGAAACCCCATGAGAGTTTGTATAGTACTCTTGGAGATTTGCTGTACTACACCATACTTATAAGCATAATATACACAAAAACTTCAAATTACGATTTCCTTTCCCATCCTTACCCAAACAATTCGAGCGTAAGCTCCGCCTATGATAACCACATTGTCAACGGGGCATGAAACGCTAATATTCTTCCTTCCTTCCTGACTATAACCAATATTTCTTGTGATTTGTCCAGATATAATATGGATAGTTTCTGTGGAGAGTCCATGCCTGAGCAAGCGATATAAAGATGTCCGTGTGAGAAATATGGAGATTTCAAATACACTCCACAATATTCAGTAGATTGCCCTATGATTTATTAATCATAAACAAATGCAAGTCTCACTGCAATCTGTAGTCTCTTAAAGTTAAAAGCCAGGTCTGTCGGAAATAATGGGTATTCGTCATATGTACTCTGTTTCATTCTCTTCCTTTCCTCGTAGCTCTATAGATATCTATTGCTTCTTCCTACAGCGGTATGCGCATCACAGTCCAAGGTTGCTTCAAGGTTTTCAACAGCAGTCATCTTTCAGGAATTTCCTTAAGCTCACAGGAATACAGGAGTGTCTTAGCAGTAAATAAAAATGTAATAAAATATGATCCCTAATGTGAACAACACTTTTCCATCACAGTATATATGATCTCATATTTACTGAGTTATATGTTGTATAATTGCATAATTTTTCAGGTATATATTCATTTGTATAAGTGCCGTATCCACCCCCATGAACCACAGACATTGCCGAGGTGGGGTGGCTTGCGTGCCTCAACGATGCAGATAGCCGTACCGTAGGTACAACCTCAGCGGAGGGGTATCTGTGGAGAGGCTAGACAAACGTGTGGTTCCTGAAGAGGGGCAGCAGCCTTTTCAGTAGTTACAGGGGCAACAGTCTGGATGATTGACTGAGCTGGCCTTGTAACATCAGCTAATGTGGCTTTGCCACACAGCTACTGCGCACGGCTGAAAGCAAGGGGAAACTACAACCGTTATCTTTCCCGAGGACATGCAGCTCTACTGTATGAACATATGATGATGGCATCCTCTCGGGTAAAATATTCCGGAGGTAAAATAGTCCCCCATTCGGATCTCCGGGCGGGGACTACTCAGGAGGATGTTGTCATCAGGAAAGACAATACTGGCATTCTACGGATCGGAGCGTGGAATGTTAGATCCCTTAATCGGGTAGGAAAATTAGAAAATTTAAAAAGGGAATTGGATAGGTTGAAGTTAGATATAGTGGGGATTAGTGAAGTTCGGTGGCAGGATGAACAGGATTTCTGGTCAGGTGAGTACAGGATTATAAATACAAAATCAGTTGGGGGTATCACAGGGTATCACTGATAATGAATAAGAAAATAGGAATGCGGGTAAACTACTATGAGCAGCACAGCGATCGCATTATCATTGTCAAGATAGATACGAAGCCAACACCGACAACAGTAGTACAGGTTTATATGCCAACTAGCTCTGACTATGATGAGGAGATCGAAGAAATATATGAGGAGCTAAAGAAAATTATTCAGACAGTTAAGGGAGAGGAAAACTTAATTGTGATGGGAGACTGGAATTCGGTAGTTGGAAAAGGAAGAGAAGGAAAAATAGTAGGTGAATATGGACTGGGCAGAAGGAATGAAAGAGGAAGTCACCTGGTAGAATTTTGCACGGAACATGATTTAATCGTAACAAACACATGGTTTAAGAATCACAAAAGAAGGTTGTATACGTGGAAGAGACCAGGAGACACCGGAAGGTATCAGATAGATTTTATAATGGTAAAACATAGATTCCGGAACCAGGTTATAAACTGTAAGGCTTACCCAGGGGACTCTGACCATAACTTGTTAGTCATGAACTGTAGGCTGAAGCTGAAAAAACTGCAGAAAGGTAGGAAAATAAGGAGATGGGACTTAGATAGATTGAAGGAAAGTGAAGTTCTGGAGAATTTCAGAGGGAGATTTAGGCAACAATTGGCAGAAACAGGGGGAAATAAAACAGTAGAAGAGGAATGGGTAGCATTGAGAGATGAAATAGTGAAGGCAGCGGAGGACAAAATAGGTAGAAAGGCAAGACCTACAAAAAATCCTTGGATATCACAGGAAATACTAAATTTAATTGATGAAAGGAGAAAATATAAAAATGCAGTAAATGAAACAAGCAAAATGGAGTACAGACGTCTAAAAAATGAGATTGACAGGAAGTGCAAAATGGCTAAGCAGGAGTGGCTAGAAGCCAAATTTAATCTGTAGAAGAATGTATAGCAAGGGGAAAAGTGATACTGCCTACAGGAAAATAAAAGAGACATTTGGGGACAAGAAAAGCAACTCTACGAATATCAAGAACTCAGATGGGAAACCAGTTCTCAGCAAAGATGCGAAAGCTGAAAGGTGGAAAGAGTACATAGAGCAGCTCTACAAAGGAAATGAACTTAGAGACGATGTTGTAGGAAGGGAAGAGGAAGTCGATCAAGATGAAATAGGAGATACTATACTGAGAGATGAATTTGACAGAGCCTCGAAAGACCTAGGTCGGAACAAGGCCCCAGGAGTAGATGAAATACCCTCAGAGCTACTAAAGTCTCTGGGAGAGCCAGCCATGACAGGACTATTTGCTGGTGTGTAGGATGTATGAGACAGGCGAAATGCCCTCAGACTTTAAGAAAAATGTAATAATCCCCATTCCAAAGAAATCAGGCGCAGACAGGAGTGAAAATTACAGAACCATCAGTTTGATAAGTCATGGTTGCAAAATTTTAACACGAATTGCCTACAGGAGAATGGAAATGCTGGTAGAAGCTGACCTCGGAGAAGATCAGTTTGGATTCAGGAGGAACGTAGGAACCCGGGAGGCAATACTCACTTTACGTCTAATCTTAGAAGTCAGATTAAGGAAAGGCAAACCAACATTTTTAGCTTTTGTAGATTTGGAGAAAGCTTTTGACAATGTTGACTGGAATACACTCTTTCAAATTCTGAAGTCAGCAGGGGTAAAATACAGGGAAAGGGGAGTTATTTACAACTTGTACAAAAGCCAGACCGCAGTTATTAGACTCGAAGGGCATGAAAGGGAAGTATCAGTTGGGAAGGGAGTAAGACAGGGTTGTAGCCTTTCTCCAATGTTATTCAATTTGTACATCGAGCAGGCAGTGAAGGAAAGCAATGAAAAATTTGGAATAGGGAAAAAGTTAAGGGGGAAGAAATAAAAACATTGTGTTTTGCTGATGACATTGTAATTCTGTCAGAGACAGCGAAGGACCTGGAAGAGCAGTTGAATGGAATGGAAAGCGTGTTGAAGAGAGCATATAAAATGAACATTAACAAGACCAAAACAAAAATAATGGAATGCGGTCTTAGAAAATCAGGCGATGCTGAAGGAATTAGATTAGGTAACGAAACAATGAAGGTGGTAGATGAGTTTTGTTACTTGGGTAGTAAAATAACATGCGATGGTCGCAGTACAGAGGATATAAAATGCAGAATGGCAATGGGAAGAAAAGCATTTTTGAAAAAGAGAAATTTCCTAACATCGAATATTAATTTAAGGGTAAGGAAGTCTTTTCTGAAGGCATTTGTGTGGAGTGTTGCCTTGTATGGGAGTGAAACATGGACGATAAGCAGTGCTGACAGGAAGAGAATAGAGGCTTTTGAAATGTGGTGCCACAGAAGAATGCTGAAGATTAGATGGATAGATCACATAATTAATGAAGAGGTACTGAACAGAATTGGTGAGCGAAGGAATTTTTGGCATACCCTGACTAAAAGAAGGGATCGCTTGGTAGGACACATTCTTAGACATCGGGGAATCTTAAATTTAGCGTTGGAGGGAAGTGTGTGGGGTAAAAATCGCAGAGGGAGACCAAGAGACGCGTATAGTAAGCAGATTCAAGTGGATGAGGGTTGCCGTTCTTATGAGGAGATGAAAAGGCTTGCTCAGGATAGAGTAGGGTGGAGAGCTGCATCAAACCAGTCTCCGGACTGAAGACCATAACAACAACATAACAAAGTGCCGTATGTCTGAAAAAATTCACAGTAAAGAAGTAATAGATTAAAACTTGGTGCGTGATGGGGCGGTTTTCCATGAACGTTACTGTTTATGTCCTTGTATCTCATGAACTACCTGTCGTACTGTGATAAAATTTAGAAGGAACATTCAACTATATGTCTGTAGACTGTTTATAAAATATCCTGTAGGTACAATATGTGGTGTAGAAATTATAAATTTCAACGTTATACCGACTGCCGTAACTTTACTCCGTGAACAGAGGCAAAGTAGTCAGCGAGAAACTCTTTTCTTTTCATCATTTTACTGTGGTTGTCAGCGATAAAAGGTTTCCTAAAGGTTTGAAATTATGTTTAAAATTTTTCGCAAGTCGCTAAGTGTACTCCCTCTCAAATAGTGGACTGATAAAGTTACAGAAGCTTTCATTGTTTATGACGTCATATCTCCTCAACTATCGTTCCTATCGCAAAATCGTTTCTTAGCTGACGTCTAATACCTATAAACTACATTCCTGGCAAATTTCAACTTCATAGGTGAAGTAGTTTTGGAAATTTCGTGTTTAGTGAGTGAGTGAGTGAGTGAGTGAATGGTTGAATGAGTGTCCTTTTTCGCTTTCATATAGATAGAGATTATGAAAAAAGATTGCTTAAATTTGGATGCAAGAGAATTAAGCGAGACTTGCAGATAAAAATAAGTAGTAAGATGCTAACTGTATTTGATACAAGATCATGCCTGATTCGACAGTTATACGGCATCTACAGTGAAACTGTTATGAGCGGTAGACTTCTTTTCATCATTTTGTGGTGGGAGGGTCAGTTACAAAACTCTTCATAAACGTCCGAAATTACATGCAAACTTTGTTGCAGATTCCTAACTACTCCAGTTTTCCATAAATCTGGGTATTCTCACGCGGTGGCCTTCATAATTTATGACGCCATGTCTCCTGAGCTATGCGTCGTGCTCTTTTGTTTTTGGGTCAGGAACCTTAGTGGGCGTACGGTGAACAGTTCACCAAAGTTTCATTGCAATCGCATGAATGATTTATGAACACAGAGGACAGACAGACATTCGGCAAGGGTATCTAAATCCTGACTCAGAGGCTCTTATGTAATTGTTTAAAACACAACATTGGGAAGAATACGTAGATAATGTCGTGGGACATGCAAAAAAAAAAAAAAAAAAAAAAAATTGCAACAGAACTACAAAAGGAACTGCATACACTACGCTTGTTCGTTTTGGAGTATTGCCGCCAATGTGGGATCTTTATCAGGTGGATTTGACAGAGGACATCGAAGGAGTCCAGAGAAAGGCAGCTCGTTTCGTTTTGTGACGATACAGGGGAGTCAGATTTATGGAAATGATACATGATCTAGGGTGAGAATCATCACAACAACGGCGCTTATCGCTGCGGCGTGGGCTACTCCGATCGCCAACATTCTCCTCCGAATGCAAAAATATATTGTTGACTCCCACTTACATAGATAGAAATGATCATCAGAATAAAATACGAGAAATCAGAGCTGGAACGGAGAGATTCAGGTGCTCTTTCTTTCCACGCGCTATTCGAGAATGGAGTGGGAGATAAATATTATAATGGAGTATAATGGTGGGTCCATGAACCTTCTTCCAGGTACTTAAATGTGATTTGCCGAGTATCCCATGTAGATGTAGATCCAGAATGATTAAAGAGTGGCAGCGTTTTGCAATACGTATGACAAAACTAAAAAGATTTCACTATAGTTTATTCGTAGTGTTTTTAAAAGTGAGTTGTTAATATGTTGTAGTTTGCAGTAGATTTCACGATCAGTATGTAGTTGGTCCGCTGTAGGAATATGAAGTGACTGAGTGTAGTCAAATAAAACTTAGTGATTTTTCTTTTCCTTTTTGCCACTTTAATGTATTAACAAGCCAAAAACTATTTAGTGTGTGTGTGTGTGTGTGTGTGTGTGTGTGTGTGTGTGTGTGTGTGTGTGAAGACTTAGTTTATACAGTGCCGAGTTATGATGCCAGAACACTTACGTAAAGCAGTTATCAGAACTGAGTTTGGGCTTAAATAATCTACTTTAAGTACCTCCTGACAATCTACATACCAGAATGATGACTTTATAAGAAGAAAATAGACGTAGGTGCATCTTTTCTTCATGGAAGTCCACAACACAAAAGTGTCATCTACGTATCGGAACCTTACATTTGGAATTTTGCTGGTAGAACTCAAAGCTTGTCCTAGGAATTTCTCCATAAAAACAATTGTCATTACAGATGTTAGGAGGCTCCCATAGCCACGTCATCCTTTTGCTCATAAAACTATTGATTTCACTTTAAGTATGTGGTCGTCAAACAGTACTTGAACAGTTCTGAAATGCCGGCAGGAAAAATTCGTTCCAGTTGTTCCAACACATCACTTAGCGGAACCATGGTAAACAGAAACGGAACGATCAGCTGTTGCGGAGCATGCTTTCCAGCTGCGTAACCACCACACTGGTTTCGACGAGACGCAAGTACTAGTGGCCAGAAGCGGATACTATGAAAGGCACTACTGGGAGGCACCTGAAATCCCAAACATCTGAATAATTTCAATCGTAAGGAAGAGGGCATGAAACTAAACGGTATATGGATGCCGGTGCTGAAGAATAGCGTGAAGAAAACGGCAATGGGCGACGGGCGATTGCACTGACGTCTTCAAGACACGTGACATCACGCGTCTGTGAGGGAACGCACGGACACCCAACTTAACGAGCCAGTGTGTTTGTGTGTGTGTGTTGGACCTGCAATCCTACAGACCCCCCTCCCCCCCCCCCCCCCGAAGATGTCCTCCACAGACGGGGAGGAAACGCTGGGTTGTGACAACAAATTCAACCGACCACGGCATACCAGCCCGGATAATTTTAATGGACGTGACATTTCCGGCAGTGAAAGCCTGCATTTTACTACCTTGTTACTTACTAGCAACACAGCTATGTTACATTACACAGGTCGACATGGATTCTGGGGTTTGGAAAGTAAGTGGTGTTCTTTACTAAATTTGCACCCCTGAATATGAAAATCATATCAGTTTTTTTCCATCACCCTCAATTTTTTCTGCGCAGCTAACCCCACCCCCCCCAAACCTACCATAGGCTGCGAAATATATGTTATGCAGTGTCCACAACTACAGAAATGTGGCAACACTGCATTTTTTGTGTGAAGGTGAGGCAGAGGGGGCTGATGAGCTTGGAGCTGGCGTTCCATTATCGCCACAGAAATCAGTGAGTGAGTGCTACAGCTACAAGAAGGTGCTATCGCGCTTTGTTGTGGGTGGTGGTATTTCACTGAAGGTATGTTAAAAATGTCAGTAAGGCAGTGTGTGAATAGCCCAGATACATTTTGTTATATCTGTGGAAATAATGTGATATGTGCAAGACGTCGACAAATAACAAAAGTTGTGCAGAAGTCATATTTTGCTTATTTCGGCATTAAGCTCGGCGATCAGGACATGTCATTTGCTCCATACATGTGTGCCATACATGTGTGGAGCAGTTAAGGAAATGGAGTGAAGGTATAATTAAGTGCTTGAACTTCGCAATTCCTATGGTATGGCGTCAACAGAGCAATCATGTTGATGACACTTGTGTATGACGAATGTAACATGATACAACAGAAGAAACATGAAAAACATATCGTATCCAAACTTAGACCTGTTCCTCATAGCCCAGGAAATTAAAACTATGGAACATCGTTATCAAGGTCGTTGGGGAATAAACATGATGGCTGACTACTGTTGGTGCATCATACGTGAAGAAGAAGTGACACACAAGAGGAAGGATATCAAACGTTCATTCACGGGCAAACGGAAACGGAAGTAATACCTCTTCCTGGTAAGTGCCCACCATAATATTTGATTCTTATAATTCATATACCTTTCTTCCAATTCTTTTTTAATCACTTTACTGTTCCATTTCGTTTCCATTGTCCTGTAATTGCTTTCCAATTTCCAATTTCACTGGACGCAGAGTTAGGCAATGGTGAATATGATGATGATAGTGGTGGTACAAAAACCTGACGTGCTACAGAGAAACAGGCTGTATGTGATCAGCAGGGTCAATTTAGTCAGAAATTCATATTTTCATGCAAACCCCAGACATAAAGTCAAAATTTGTCGACCTGTGTTATTAAAAAGAAAAACAGTTTTAAACCTAAATTTGGAGTCTAAAATTCCATAGCTTTTGTTGACAAAATGAAAGACATGCAGGTCGCACCTAATTCTAAATTAGTATCATTGGATGTCACCAGTTTCTTTACAATTATTTCCATTGATGAAGGTATTGTCATCCTTACTGAGGAGGAAGGAAGGAAGCTTAGGGTTCAAAGTGCCGTCGACAGCTTGGTCATTAGAGACGGAGCTAACGCTCGGAGTTTTTGGTGAGAATGGGGAAGGAAAGCAGCCCCACCCTTTGAAAGGAACCATCCCGGCATTTGCCTGGAGCTATTTAGGGAAATCAGAGAAAACTTAAATTTGGATGGCTGGAGGACGATTTGAACCACCATCCTCCCGAATTCGAATTCAGTGCGTTCATCCTTACTGATCTTTTGGATGAATCTAAAGTAAACCCTGTGAAATCACTTGACATAATCACTGCTATTGAAACATGTCTAAGGCAAAATTACTTCCAGTTTGAAAATAAGTACTACAGTCAGTCTAGTGGCTTAGCTCCGGGTTCTGAGAGCTTCAAGGATCAATTTGAGCATATTTTCTTACAGAAGGAACCACTGAGGTGTAAAATTGGATACTGGTTCAAGTATGTGGATGATGTACTGTGTTTATGAACTGGTACCACCAGACAATTAGAAACCGTTTGACAACATGTAACTTCCCAAAACAAGAAAATTAAGATCGCTATAGAACTAGATGGCTCTTCTATAAACTTTTTGGATATTATTATTAATATCAGCATAAAGAAACATTTATTTGGTATTTTCAGAAAAGCCATATAATAGATACATTTATCCCTGCACCCATACAGCCACAAACATGCAGATTTAGACCCAGTGGTTCATCGCCTCATACCTGTTCCATTATCTAATTCTGCATTTCGAACAGCATTACATACAAACATTTAGCTGCCAGTAATGGCTATAACCCTGCTCTGATTGACAGTATACCGAATAACAAGAAAATGAAACAAAATTACTTGTATGCTGGCCAGCAAGAACAAGTCAGTAATCCGTAAAACAGTTGTGTCATTCTTTTTTAGGAAAAATGTCAGATCGCATTGGTAAACAGTTAAAATCGCGAAACTACAGACCTTCATTTTACAACACAAAGAACATTTCAAAGTATTTATTCATTAGTAAGAACAAAATTGAACCTATATCACAGTGTGGTGTATACAAGATCACGCGCAAACATTGTGGGAGAGTGTATGTTGGTCAGTCTGGCAGGGCTGTATCTGTTAGATTGTCAGAACATGAGAGAAGCTGGAGGTTAAAACAGACCGATTCAACCTTTGCTGAACATCTGCCCAGAGGAAACCGTGATTACGATGTACACTTCGAGATCCTACATCCCCTGAAGCAAATCAGAAAGATGACACCACTGGAAATACTGGAAATAAATAAACTTTGGCTCAGGATGCCAGTTAGGTATTAAACGATCAGATCCAGCTCCCCTTTATAAATCTAGTGAAATAAGTTTTAGTTTCCAAGTTTCCTTTTCAACAAAAATAATCACGTCAGTTTTGATCCTTTACATATAGTTATATTTTTACATAAATGTTAATAACTTTCATACAAATTTTGTAATGTACTTTCTTGTGAACTAGTCCGTTTTCTGTTGTAACATATTTGTAAATCTAACATATTTGTAAATATGTATACTACAGTTGGTACCTGTTGATGGCCTGAGGAGCGGAAAACCGGTTTGTGACGAATAAATAATTTTTGCAGAACATCCGAAAGTTGTTCCTTTTTGATATTATTATGATGTTCTGTCAAGCACCGATTGAAAATGCAATTAATTTTATTATTTTGCTGAACAGTGACCACGCCAGCATTTTGTGAAGATATAGACACTATAAAATGATTCCTTGGGCATCAAAAAAGCGGGACTTAACGTTTCGGAATACATGTTCAAGGCGCTCATTTCTGTTCATTGCAAACCGGGACGGTCCCTAAACCCTAGTCACCTAGTCACACCTTCCAGTGACCAGGGAAGAGCTTTTCTATAGGGACAGAAACATACAGTTTGTTTCAGAAATAATGGTAAAAATAGTCCTAAGTTGAGAATTTACACATTTTAATCAATAGGTTGGCTGCGATTGTTAAAACCATCTATTGAATAGCACATGACCGGTTTCGCAATTTATAATTGCATCCTCGGGTATTATTTGTTTACAAATGAATAAGAACTGTCAGAATTTAACATTGTTAACTTTAATCTAAAGATATGATGATAAGTCTCTATTTACGTCAAACCATTTAAAAAATTGATATGAAATCGGTTATAGCTTATTACCTCTCATTTAAGTGTTACGTTGTATAGAATATATTAAAACGTCTACTCAACGGGCAGGCGTCCATAAATAGTTTCGAGAATTAGCCCGCTGTGAAGTTGGTGTGGGGAGACACTGCTATTTGAGATCCACACTTGGCCACTGTCTGTGGGACGTAGCTCAGCCTAACGTGGCAAACCGCGCATTCGCCTTGTCGCAGTCACTGGACTTGCAGCGCCTAGATTTAAATTATGGGGAATGGCTATACATTTTTATAATACACTAGCTTAAACCTGCGGTTCCGCTCGCGTGTTGGTTGATAATGCGCGAAACGTCAAACCGAATTTTTAAAGAGATGTATTAAAAGAAATTTCTTTTTTACTGCTTTATATATTTATTCCTATATTTACTTATTCGTATGCTTATCCTTACAAAGAAAGAGCTGAAGACACTTTAGCACCTAGGAATGACGCATAGACCAAAGATATGGTCTGTGGCATCACGTTTCGCTGTATGTAACCTCCTTGCTATAGAGTCGCAAACGTCATCGCTGGCTTTCAGTCCGAAGTTTTTTTATAATTTGACGACTTTCAACCAACGTATCTTCCACCCCCTTACAGCTATCGGTACGGAATTGCTATGGTGTGCAACGTGAGACTCCCTCCGGACAACAATTTCACACACACCATTCGTTTGCGTTCTGTAGTTTTCGCTGCAGAGCGAAATGTTAACATACACGCGTAGAATTTTATATATACCGATAACTTTCCATCCCAATATACTCGAACCTTTTATCATTATCAATCCTCAAGCAACAATGCAACGAATAAAACCAGTTTCAAGGAGTAAATGTAATTTTCAGAGTAATTATTGTTCCGCATTTCGTGTTATGTTCTTCAAATTACTAAATATCTATCATATCGCTATAAAACCGCACCTAAAACCTTCCTCTGGTATAAATTAGTAACTGTACAAATATTTAAGTATCTGCGTCTTGTCGTTCGAACGTGATAAGCGTACACCGAACAGACATTCACATTAATTTATATACAGATAAAGAGCTATCAGATCGCCACAAAACCGTGCCTAAAGCCTTCCCTGGGTAGAAAATAGTACCTGTTCAAATTTTTAGCCCCTTATGTCTTGTGATTCAGACGTGATAAACATACACCGAACAGACATTCACATTTATAGATATAGATAGACTAGCTGAAAACCCGGCGTTGCCCGGGTATTTATTTATTTATTTATTCGAGCCTTGAGTTAGTACTTTTCCTATCCACTCTCTCTCTCTCTCTCTCTGTCTCTCTCTCTCTCTCTCTCTCTCTCTCTCTCTGTCCATCTCCTCTCTTCTAAGAACATGTTATATTTATCAGAGAATATATAAGAAATAAGAAATCACACGTAAAAATGGACTCATTTCGAAGAATCCAATCACATAATTCAACAATAATGATTGTAATAATATCACAGGTCGATCACTTGATGTAATGCGCGCAACGTCAAAATGCATTTTTTTAAAGAGATTTATTAAAAAAAATTCTTTTTTACTGCTTTATTTATTTACTCTTATATTTCCTTATTCGTATGCTTATCCTTAAAGAGAAAGAGCTGAAGTCATTGTAGCACGCATAGACCAAAGATATGTCTGTGGCATCACGTTGTAACGTTTCTGCTATGTTGTGCACTCCTAAAAAATCAGTTGCCAACATTGAAACACGAAATATCTGATACCTAAAGTAAAACTTCATTACCAGACATGTGATATTTCACATTTTCGCCTTCTGTTTGGAATTCTATTAACACTACTAGTAAAATGCTTTTAAGAAATAGTACGTTCATTTAAATATAACTTTGCCTGACCTTTTACGTAATTTTCAGTTTTTTATACTTTCGTAAAAAAAAGCTGCAAACACTAAAAATGCCTTACACTCCGTTTTGGATATTTCTGAACCTATATAGATACTAATTTGTATAAACTACATGTTATAAACTATTGCACAACATGATTTCATATATACCTTTTGTTTAAATAAATTAGGGCAGACCATGTTTTATATATCACTAGATCCTAAATTAAATACTGATAATTATTCATGCACTAAAATTAATAATCCGTTTGGTACTAAGAAACTATCTTCAAAATTAACAAAACTACGACAACCATAAACAAATCCGTATTAATAAATAATTTGACCGCAAACCGAAACACATTAAAATTATATGTTACAATAATAGTACGCCTACACACTATTGGCAAAACAAATATGTGTGCATTTCAAAAACACACATAATGTAAATAATTTGACGACTGTAAACACTAGTCAAAAGGATGACGTTAAATTTGTATACTACATTTAAATACAAAATTCATGAAACTAGTACATATATTGACATAAATAGTCAAAGCTTAAATCTAATGTTTTTATTTCTGTATTTTGGCATATTTGATGTAAAAGAATATTGTTTAATTGTGAATTACAAAACTTTGTCATCATTTTTATTACGTTGTTAAGTAGAAAGATGTTGGAGAGAAACCATGTTTTATTCAGTATCCGAGTGGCCAGAAGCCTGTAAGCAGCTGTGTTGGCTTGCTGCTGCATTTCTTGATTGTGCAATGTTTAAATGGAAATAAAATCATTTCCATATCAACTAAGAAGAATTTAATTTATGAAAATATCCTGTAGAATCAATTTCTTTAGTGAATGCCGAAGACAAATCACAACGCAATGGACTTCAGCCAGCATATAAGATAAGTTCAACTTCACCTACAGTGGAATGATTTCGTTATAGACTGAGAACTAATAAACATTTCCGTTATTTAGGAATATATTAGGGCTCAGTTTGAGTCATTCCGAAAAGAGGTGATGGACGTTAGATGTGGTGCCGCGTGACCAGGATTTTAAAAGCGTATTCACTAATGTA
This sequence comes from Locusta migratoria, assembly GCA_026315105.1. Taxonomy (NCBI): domain Eukaryota; kingdom Metazoa; phylum Arthropoda; class Insecta; order Orthoptera; family Acrididae; genus Locusta; species Locusta migratoria. Next base: position 887,537,345 of record CM048745.1, read on the forward strand.
AAGTGTTAAAAGTGGTGACGTGACCAAACGATTTTAAATGAGTATTCGCTAATATAAAATGTGTTTCAGGATACAAAGAAAATAATGTATATGATGGATGTGCAGTAAAACCATCATAAAAGTGTAGAATTCGACTACAATACTATCCACACCTACGATGTCAAAAGTTAATGGAGGAAGATGGCAATAATTTGGACTACTAGATTCCTGTATCGCCGCATCCTTGTGTGAAGTTAAGTACTCATTTTTTTTTTTTTTTCTCCTCTTTTTTTTTAGTGACTGTTTGTGTGATAGGGGTTTTATGTGGACTGAAAACTTATCTTAAAATGGATACAGTAAGAAAGGAGGGAGATGATAGTACTCAAGTTTCGGACTTTGACAGTGGGGTAGAAGGTTCTGGTATCGCGAGTTCTACACCGATTACAAGAAAGCAGCAGGTCCCATTTTCTAGTGATTTACAAGAGACTGGACAACAGATTAGTAATATGGCAGCAAACACAGAAATAGAAAGAAAATCAATCTTGGAACTTTTATTAAAAATGGAAACCACGAACTCCGAACTTTTATTACAAATGAAAGCCATGAAAACCGAACTTTCGTTAGATATAAAAACCATGAAAACCGAACTATCTGACATAAAATCTCAAACAAATGACTCAATGACCGATTTAAAACAATACATTGGAAGTCTAGTGACAAATTTTAGTACCGGTAGATTCAATAGTGTAGAAAAAAGTGTTGTGGTAGCTGCTACTTCAGAAGTTTCACAGACGAGTGACAGTGTTGTAAAAATAGATGACACTTCAAGTTATGTAAATTCTCAGAGCCAGGATACTAAAACAGAGTTAACTGGAAAGATTCGCGATGTTGAACAATGTAATAGCAAACTTGATATTTCTGATTTTAAAGTAGAAACTGAATGTAACTGTATTATAGATAACCCTGAGCAAGAAGTCGAAAGTAATTGTACAGTCACAGAATTACCACAGTGTGTAGACGAAATTCCAGAAAAGTCACATGCTGAAACTTTGAGTAGTCCTAGACGTACTACTGTAATTTGTTTACCAGTAGTGAAGTTACCTGGTAGGCCTAAAAAGAAATTTCATCCTGTTTATTTTATGCCACAGGACAATGATTGTTTTTCGTCAGATTTGGATGACACTTTAGAAATTATGTTGCTTAAGCAAAGTCTAAGGTGTAAAGTATGTTCTTGGGCAAACCAGACCCAACTGTTTGCATTTAATTTTGGACCTAATAGTAATCTACTACTACCTATTCTACCTGATGACAGACAAAATGAGATGCATCAGGCTATGTATGATGTTATACCTTAGGGGCATAACTACTCTTTAGTTATGAAACTGCTGACAACAGTTCAGGTCCCCAGTCGTGTGCTGTGTACTTCTATTAATCATTTTCACAGTACAGAAAAAATTGTAGTATATAAGTTTTTCTTCAGTGTAAATATTTGTTTTTTTTGATAAAATGTTTTAATTACCACTGATAAGTGAAAACAGCTGAGACATACCTTTTGATATATACATTTTTGCTCTATGCTTATTGAAACGTAAAATATGTGTTGCCTAAACTTTATTACCAGTTGGAATTTTTGAGAAAATATGAACAAAAAATGTGTAGGTGCATGTTAACCATCAGTTCAAAAGAACTTTAAACTAAATAGTAATACTCTACCTAATCTGAGATACTAGTGTCATTTTAGTTGGGGGTTTTCAATAAGGATTTTTGTTTTTACTTATGTCAGTGTATAGGCCAATGGACTTAAGAGCTAAGAAGTACATATACTGAAATACAGTTTGAACCAAATAGTGAATTCATGTTTACAGTTAATACAGTTACAATGAATAATAAATGTTGAAGGATTTATGAATTAAAATACTATGTGAATTTATGTACAGAAAAGAAAATAGGTAGATGATGGGGGTTTATTTAATGTGTTTGACAGGAATTATGGAGTTTTATGTTATGATGTTTATGAACCACTAGCTAATGTGGAAGTCTTTGTGTAGTCGTCAAAAGATGTAACAAATTAAGAAAAATAGTAACAGCTGTTCATGAGAAATTAGGTTAAGAATTGTCAGTGAAAATACTGAACAAATAGTTATTAAGTTACTGAAATGGAAGTGAAAAAATGCTTCATATATTGAAAAGAAAGAATTGATATGTCATAAATAAAATGACTATGAAAATAATGAATATTTCAACGAAAAATGTTGATGTAGTATGTAAGATTAGTGTAGTCTCTGAACAGATGCTTTACTTGAAGTCTAAGATGTTAGAATTGCTTGATACTGCTGAGGAAATCTCAAAATGATAGTGTTAAGTGTACTGAAAATGTTAGCTCCAAAACCCTGATATAAATGTCAAGTCATCTACTGAAATGTTAAAGAAATAAGTGAAAGCAAATATGAAAGTATATCTTCTGTCAATGTCAACTTAAGTTGTGATTCTAGTAACATGAACATGAATAATTTTGAGGAAGTTTAAAAAACAGTCTAGTAACTGAACCTGAAAACCAAGTACTATTTCACTGTGTGTGTAGTCCATTTGTTAAGATCTGAGTTGAAGTTTATCTACAGGTATAAATTGAGCCTATTGAAGCTAACTGAAACCCTTAGCTGTATTCTTATAGTTTTGCTTATCCACGATCCAAAAAGTTGATCGGTCTCAGATAGAATAATGCGTTTAAATCCTACCTACAGAAAAGTAATTGTCTTGTGAATAGTTTACCTTACTCTCACCCTGAAACCTATAGAAAGGTTTTTGTTGATAGTGTTGATACCATTTATGAATATGGCACACAATAATTAATTTATTAACCTCATATGCATAGTCAAAGGTATGTTGCAGTGTTCATTATTTGTTTATGGCTTGAAATGTCATTGTATATATGCAGAAGCTGATACAAAGTTTAATTTTCATTTTTATTCTTAAAGTTTACAATGAAACAATTGATGTTTTACAAGTTACATACTTGGAATTTTTTTATCATGCATACTTGCACATACTCATGATGTAAGGTCATATGTAGCCGTTTGCGAGTCAGTTACCTGCCCTGGCCGTGGACGTAATTTAATGGCAGTGTATTTTTCCGCCCTATCTTGTTTACTGCCTTGAGAGTGGGTGTATTTTGGCAGTTAAAACAAAAACTTTTTCATTTTTCTTTAAATTTTTCCAAGATGGGAAAAATTTGACACTTTGGTGGATCAGTTGAGAACTGACACTTATTACTTTAATTTCCGTGCTTGATTTGAGCTATGTGATTAACCATTGCCACTGCTAACTACTCGCAGGGGGGTTAATTTTTGATTTTTTATTAATGCATATGTTTTTTCAATAATTGTTTATACTCTTTACTACTACTCATACTAACCTCTAACTGTGTGAGAAATATTCAATAACTACAATACTTGAAAAAGTATAAAAACCATGATTACATTTTCTGTCTATATAACCATTTTAACTATACTATAATTTTGAACGATAAATGTTTGATGTGCTCACTGAGAGTTTGTTTCTATCCACTGTTTTACTATTTAATTATGTCTTTCTTTCACTTAGTAAATTGACTATAAATTGTGAAGTTATTACAGTGTACAACACCCTTTCTAGAGGAATTAGGAGCTTAGTACTCACATAATGGCATTTACATACATGTACACATAGAAGAAAATTGAGAAAAAATACTTTTTTATATGAATTAACACCAAACATAACTGTTTACAATATGAATATCAATGCTCTTGGAAAAAAAAAAAAAAAAAAAAAAGGTTGTAAAAGCTTGCTATTTCATTATTCAAACTAAAGTAAATGAGAGAAATTTCTCGTTAATTTTCAGTAACATTTAAGGGTTAATTTGAACCCATAATTTTGTTTGTTTACAATACCGTATTGCGAAAATTGATTACTCTTTCCAATAACCTGATAACAGTATACTTATTTATGTATGTAGTTAGGGAAAATAGTATGTGGTTCTGAGAAAGATACAACCATGTTATAGGAATGCCTGTATCTACAGTCAGCTGAAGCTGCGAGACACTACATTACCAACAGCAGTTTGCAGATACACCACTGTCGGCGCATCATGCAACATCAACCACCACCGGCATTCGCAAGACTACAATCAACATATAACCTTTTTATTTTAGCTTAAACTAATACCGATTCACTATGAACACTTAAATCACAACATATTGAAACGATAGTACATAGTGAACCCTACATTACATTTCAGGTACACTATGTAGGGGGGTGTGTAACGTTTCTGCTATGTTGTGCACTCCTAAAAAATCAGTTGCCAACATTGAAACACGAAATATCTGATACCTAAAGTAAAACTTCATTACCAGACATGTGATATTTCACATTTTCGCCTTCTGTTTGGAATTCTATTAACACTACTAGTAAAATGCTTTTAAGAAATAGTACGTTCATTTAAATATAACTTTGCCTGACCTTTTACGTAATTTTCAGTTTTTTATACTTTCGTAAAAAAAAGCTGCAAACACTAAAAATGCCTTACACTCCGTTTTGGATATTTCTGAACCTATATAGATACTAATTTGTATAAACTACATGTTATAAACTATTGCACAACATGATTTCATATATACCTTTTGTTTAAATAAATTAGGGCAGACCATGTTTTATATATCACTAGATCCTAAATTAAATACTGATAATTATTCATGCACTAAAATTAATAATCCGTTTGGTACTAAGAAACTATCTTCAAAATTAACAAAACTACGACAACCATAAACAAATCCGTATTAATAAATAATTTGACCGCAAACCGAAACACATTAAAATTATATGTTACAATAATAGTACGCCTACACACTATTGGCAAAACAAATATGTGTGCATTTCAAAAACACACATAATGTAAATAATTTGACGACTGTAAACACTAGTCAAAAGGATGACGTTAAATTTGTATACTACATTTAAATACAAAATTCATGAAACTAGTACATATATTGACATAAATAGTCAAAGCTTAAATCTAATGTTTTTATTTCTGTATTTTGGCATATTTGATGTAAAAGAATATTGTTTAATTGTGAATTACAAAACTTTGTCATCATTTTTATTACGTTGTTAAGTAGAAAGATGTTGGAGAGAAACCATGTTTTATTCAGTATCCGAGTGGCCAGAAGCCTGTAAGCAGCTGTGTTGGCTTGCTGCTGCATTTCTTGATTGTGCAATGTTTAAATGGAAATAAAATCATTTCCATATCAACTAAGAAGAATTTAATTTATGAAAATATCCTGTAGAATCAATTTCTTTAGTGAATGCCGAAGACAAATCACAACGCAATGGACTTCAGCCAGCATATAAGATAAGTTCAACTTCACCTACAGTGGAATGATTTCGTTATAGACTGAGAACTAATAAACATTTCCGTTATTTAGGAATATATTAGGGCTCAGTTTGAGTCATTCCGAAAAGAGGTGATGGACGTTAGAACGTTTCGCTGTATGTAACGTCCTTGCTATAGAGTCGCAAGCATCATCGCCAGTCTTCAGACCGAATTTTTTTAAATAATTTGACGACTTCCAACCACCATATCTTCCCCCCCTTATAGCTATCGCATTGGAACTGGTTTGGTGTACAATGGGAGACTTCGGACAACAATTAAACACAGACCATTCGTTTGCGTTCTGTAGTTTTAGCTGCAGAGCGGAAATATTAACACACACCTATAGAATTTTATATACACCGATAACTTTCCATTCCAGTGTACTCCACCATTTTATCGTTATCAAACCTCAAGCAACAATGTAAGCAATAAAACCATTTGCAAAGAGTAAATATAATTTTCAAACAATCTTTATTGTTCCGCATTTCGCGTTATATTCTTCAAATTACTAAATATCTATCAGATCGTTATAAAACCGTGCCTAAAACTTACCTCAAGTATAAATTAGTAACTGTACAAATATTTAAGTCTGTGTGTCTTGTAATTCGGACGTGATAAGCGTACACCGAACAGACATTCACATTAATATATATAGATAAAGAACTATCCGATTGCCATAATACCGTGCATAAAGCCTTCCGTAACTGTACAAATATTTAGCTCTTTATGTCTTGTGGTTCAGACGTGATAAACGTACACCGAACAGACATTCACATTTATAGATATAGATAATACAAAATGGGAATCAAACTATTACATTTGTAAGGGGCATTTTTCCGAAAAACTGTTCCCCCTATTGTGTCAGACTATTCCGACAATTTCAATATCCGAACCAGCTCTTTTCATTTTCATGGAACTACATTTTAAATGTAATAAAACATCATTTACATTAAAAGGAAAATTATCTATTCAATAAAAAAAAAACTTTTATAAGCAATGCAGACATAAATAATATATAAAACATCCAGTTCTTTAAATAATCAAAAGCCGTAATGGAGTGGCCGAGCGCTCTAAGGCGCCTTGCTGCAGAACGTGCGGTTGCTCGCCGTTAGAGGTTCGAGTCCTCCGTCAAATATGGGTACGTGTAGCATCAGTTAGATTTAAAAATATATTAACATTTTGGATAATCAAAACTTCCATGTCTTAGGTCAGTCTAAAAGTTAAGAGTGCATTCAGCTATTCTCTTTAGGGCTCTAAATATGGAAACCTCTTCTAAAATGTTTCCTTTCATCTACTTTTAGATTATTGGCAATATCTGAGAGTATGCCAACATGCTCCTGAAATCTTACTTCGAAACCTCTCCCTGTTTGGCCAATGTAACAAGTAGTGTAGACATCACAAGAAGTGCTGTATACGCACGGCCGTTGAAAAACTAGGTTTTTGATTCCACCTAGTGTTTGAAATTTTTACCTTTATTACTAGGGATAAAAGAGATGGTGTAATATGCTTTGAAGCTGTTTGCCTATTATCTTGAAAATATTACCGTATTCATATCTTTCACACCGTTACTTAGAGTGGGTACCAGGGTTGAATACTCGTCCTGTAGCGCTTTGATACGTTTGCGGGTGACCACTTTGTCTTATTTAGAAACTTATTGATGCTATGTTTGTTTGCTTTATAGCCATTTATAGTAGCTAAGTACTCGATTATGCGTAACTTGGGCTCAAAAGTTGCGCTAGATTGTGAGACATTGTGTAACCTATGTAGAGACAGAAGTGCTGTTACCTCATGTTGCCAAGGGTGGTTCTGTAACACAGCACAGTAATAACATGGGTTTCTTTTTTCTTTTTTTTTTTTTTTCAATCATGAATACAATGGTAAATCGCAAATACTTAGAGGAATTTTAGTCTGTATATACGTTTCGATGTACTTATGAGGTTAGATTTTATAATTGATGTTAATTTCTTATGTCAATGTCAACATTGTTGTATAGATCTAGTAGTCACTCTGGCCGAGTCAAGGACTTTGATATTATAAGAATAATACAATCTTTGCTTGAGGCTTTCGACTGCTGGAACGCAGAGGCGCGGCAGTAGTGTAGTAGTTACTTTGAAGTTGGGTAGCGCGACGGTCCTACCGATGCAGTAGTCGTTGGTCTCGAGAGCCAGAGTGAAGTAGTTACGTGGTCAGGCTTCATGAAATGGTCATGGACACAGTGAAAGCAATCGAGAAGAGGCACGTAAGAAGACTACTGTGGGCCCGAAGTATATTGCAAATATTTCGTCGACAAGAAAAGCCTGTTATGACAATTTGTTGAGTGCCAATAATGACCGACTACGAAGCATGCCTTATCACTAAAGTAAGATCCATGCAATTAGTCTTCCATTAGCATCTACGGCTAGCCAGCGTATTAGAACTGTCCTTCCCAATACCGAAACAAAAATTAGTGAAAAGAGTGTTAACAATTTTCCCCTCATCATTGTTGTTCCGAAGCCAAATAATAAAATATTTAAAGTGATAATGAGAAGTACTTATTATGCTGATTACGAATGAAAATTTCAATTACAAAAAGTGTCAATAACTTCAATGCAGCGCAACTCTTAGTTGCCTAGTATTGATCGTAAAATTGATAATTCAGTTATTACTGTGTGACCAAGGGCAAAATAATTATTTCAGTCTGTAGAAACAAAATGACTGCTAGTATTAATCAAAATATTACAGCCAATAAACTTGTACAGATGCCAGTTGTAAGTATCACTTTGTTGAAATTAAAAAAGTTTTTTTCGTATGACAGTGCTCATTAAGCAGTCGAGTCACAGGTTCATTTAATTTCCAAGAATTATCGTAAATACACAATTGGTAATTTTATTATTACTAAAATCGAGAGTGTAATATTGATTACGTAATTAACAGACCTTGATATTTAAACTGCTCCCTTAATGAGTACGAATTGCTTACTGCGTTTTATTCTGTATAAAAAACTATGGGCATTACGGTGAGACGCATTTTAATAGTAACACCAAAGTAACGTAACTAATGATTGCTCATTATTAACGCGCAATAATTGTAAGATTATTGCATTGTTTTACAGGTGACTTAATTTTTAGAACATTGAAGTGTGTTGTCTTTGATTTCGCTGCTTCGCCTATGTTAGAGTAGTGACAATTCTGTGTATGTCCGCCTACTTAATTAACCCATCATAAATTAACTTTTATAATTAAATTGTTTTCCATAATTTGTCCGTTCATTCAGTGAGCGTAACGATCGAAAACCGTATAGGCATGCAACATTCTTTATTGGTAATTGACTGGTAAGTGAAGGGGTACAATATGTGTAGTTTTCTACTAGAATTCATGGCTAAAATGCTTCCGCTGTGGCGTTATTTGCAGATCAACGAAAGGTAATGTTTCGTTGTCTCACTGTTCTAGAGTGAAATGGATATACACATGTAAGTTACTGCCATAACCTCCCTTACTTATACTTCTTAACGCGTTTTATATACGGGGATTACTTGAAATCTCGCCATTTTCTCTTTGCGGACTCTATCCCGTTAGATAGACAGGTATTTAAAGATTTTTATACGAATTTCTGAAAGAAGCCTAGATTTAAATTAGAGGGAATGAGCTGCACCCCATTTCTGCCAGATCTTTTTAATTATTTGACGTAAGTAGACACTGATTATTATACCTTTAGATTAATGTTCACAATGCTTAAATTCTGGCAGTTCTTATTCATTTATAAACAGTTAACACCTGAGGATGCAATACTGAATTGCGAAACCGGTCGTGTTTCCTTCAAAAAAGATTTAACAGTTGCAGCGGACTTGTTCTTTAAAATGTGGAATAGTAAATATAGTGTTTGACGAGGTAGTAGTGTTGACGAATTGCAACAAAAATGCAATGTAAGAGTTATCTAATTTTTATTGGGTACAGGGATACAGCTGTTAGTATGTAACCCAAATAAGCTTAAAACAAAGGCAAATAATGATATTCAAAGTTTACTTTCAAAAATTCCGCTACCGTGTTCTCTGTACTTTTGTTTTCTCTTGATAACACTATTCTTAACTCATCTGAGGTAATTTTTCCGTTTTTATGCAGTCAGCCCAGCGTTATTCATAACTATCAAATATGCTCTTGTGATTACGTTATTGAACTGCCTCCACGGGCAAAACTCCAGAGGGGTAAGATCCTAGGATCTTTATGGCCAATAAAAATGCCTATATTTACCGATCTATCTTCCGGGGAATGTTAGGTTTAGATGGTTGGTCACCTGAGAAATAGACTGTGCAGGAGTGCCCACGTGTCTGAAGAACAAACCCATTCTTATATGGAAAGGAAAGCTGGACACTCATTTTGATATGTAGATAACGAATTCCTGTAGCACGGTGCGGTAACAAAATTGGCCATGTTATCTGATTGTCTATCAAACCACACCTATACGTGCTGAAATTCGACGTGTGCTTGTTGAACTATTTACGTTCTATTGACCGAAAAACGACTTTTTCATTATCCACATGCCGTTATTTTACATTTTCAGCTGCAGTGTGACGGCTGAGAATTTCAAAAAATGTTCAAATTTGGTAAAGCTTATGGGACTTAACTGCGGGGTCATCAGTCCCTAAACTTACAAACTACTTATGAACTAGCTTATACTAAGGACGTCAGAAACATCCATGCCGGAGCGAAGATACGAACCTCTGACGGGGAACGGACGCGCGCATCGTAGCATAGCGCCTCAAAGCGCTCGGCTGCTCCACCGCCGATGAGAAATTCACTAGAGTTATACAGTGTATTGAAAACTTTAATTACGCTATAAATCAGTCAAACCTTAAGGTCGTAGATTCTACCAAATACCAAGGAGTTACAATTACGAACAACTTTGACTGGAGAGAACACATAGAAAATATTGTGGGGAAGGTGAACCAAAGGTTACGTTTCATTGGCAGAACGCTTCGAAGATGCACCAGCTCCACCAAAGAAACTGCCTACATCACACTTGTGCGTCCTCTCCTGGATTACTGTTGCCCCTTGTGGGACCCTCACCAGGTGGGACACGGAAGACATTGAGAAGGTTCAGAGAAGGGTAGTTCGTTTTGTTTTATCACGTTACGGGGGGGAAAGCGTCACGGAAATGTTGCAAGAATTGGGGTGGAAATCATTAAAAGAAAGACGTCATTCATTGCGGCGTGATCTGTTTGCGAAGTTTCAATCACCGACTTTTAGTTCTGAATGTGAAAATATTTTGCTAGCACCCACCTACTTAGGGAGACATGACCATCCCAATAAAATAAGAGAAATCAGATCGAAAACGGAACGATTTAGGTGTTCTTTCTTCCCTCGCGCTATTAGAGAATGGAACGGTAGAGAAAAGTTATGAAAGTGGTTAATGAACCTTCTGCCAGGCACTTTAATTTTATTTGCAGAGTATCTATGTAGATGTAGATTAAAATACGAGTAGCGCGTATTGAATCTGGTATTTGCGGCTAGGAAATCGCATATCATGTTCTCTACGAGCACCATCAGCGTTTCCATTACAAAAACGTACACAAAAATATACCATATAGGCACACTCAGAATGTGTAAACACTTGTGACATATTTACACGCTACAGTACAGTTGATACTGCAAACAAACCACAGTAAAACATCAATGTAAATTAAAACACGACTTCACAACTTGACGGACAACATAGCCTTGCTAACATTCGATAAATAAGCCCGTAGCAACCAATAGCAAACGGCGTAAAAACACTCCTCACTAATATGTACTGAATAACATTTGAACACATCTTATATGGCAATTCTTATTGGAATTGGTCTATATTTACCGTTTCTCCTCAAACACGCAATACAAGCATGGTAGACCAGCTAAGACGTCTTTGTACGCAATACTACCCTCCTAAGTGTTCGTCTACACAAGATATCCGTGTGTTATTTGACTAAATTCACATAGCTTTTTGCCGAACATTATATACTGTGAAGTCGAAGTAAAAGTGTTTGTTTATGATCACTATTATAAGGATCTTTGAAAAATTTTGATGTCATCGGGGATAAAATATGTGTGGTGAAATGTGCGCCACAACAGAAATTAGACTGCATTTATTATTTAAAAAGGAGAAATAAAGACGAAATAAGAGAGAAGAGGCAATAGAGACTCTTCCCTGGGCTGTGATGGATTCTTTACGAGTTTACGTAATATTATTAACTTGAGAATCTCACTGAATTGACAATTACGGGTAGAATTGTTAGGTGTGTACCTTTCCCCCCCCCCTTTTGCGGGGGGGGGGGGGGGGACCTTTATTCATTTTTTCCTCAACCAAGCCTATAATCATCCTTTTTCCCAATTTTTCGTTTAAGTTTCATTCCTCTACAATAGACAAAGCGTTATTCTTCTAGAAAACATGTGCGGATTATCTTACTTCTCATTGACTAAAAGCAAACCATCAACAATCTGCTTATATAGAAAAGCCCGCGTTTATCCTGCACATTATCATCAGCAAATCAATATCAATCTATTTTTACAGATTAATTTACTGAGGTATTGTCACTGCAATTTCCTCCTAAACTTTTAACTTCACATACACAACTTATCCACTTACATAATTAACACACATTGAATCACTAATACTAATATACATAACATACACAAAGAGGATGTCTCATTAAACCTCTCTTTTAACTGCTGGATTGTGAACGGCTGTACACTGGTGCCATCTGAAGGGTTCAGCAGTAACTACTGTCTCTACTAAAGCTTCAGATTGGCGTTCTGTTGTTTGAGTCTGTCTACGGCTTATCGGTTCCACGGCACAGGGACGATGCAAGACACTACGCCTGAAAAGTAAACTGGTATTTGCTCTGTTATATTACTAAACGAGTGCACTACCAGCTTTTACCATGACAAATGCGTCTCGTGATCGCTTTATTATTCTGGCTTAGGAATTGAAACACGATTTCAGAGACACTGATGGAACACTCATTCGATCTGCTACTCGAGATCCAGGAATTTCCTTTGATAAGGAACACCAGCGAGAGCGCACCAAACATTTCCAGCTCTAAGACTCTTCACACAAGCAAACAGCGGAAACCTCTATAACGAAATACGTTCCGACGGAGTTTTTAAGAAAGTGAAAATATGGCAGAATTAAACATTGTCCAGTTCTTACAAGAGCAGGAATTTCATTTAATAAAATGAATCATCCACCCTTCAAGGGAATGCTTGAAAGATAGGCCAGGATGTCAATGCCCTAAGTGAGTGCTTAAAGAAAAAACTATATGGAGACTGTCTACCAAGAAACCATACACAGAAAATACGAGAAAGTGGTTGTCATGTAGGAATCATTGTGAAAGAAACCACATACTCAATGGATTGATATATTTTGAACATTTAATTATTTCCTTAGCACGGGTGAAAGCTAAGACCAAGTTTCTAAACATTTATGAATTGCAAAAAGCCAATGCCAGTAAAACAAATCAATCAATTATGAACCTCAGCCAAAATTTCTGACCTACTGTTATGGACCAGCGTCCCCACATGATATCGGCTATTAACCATTTCAAAACCTTTATGTCCTATGTTTTAGCAGTGTACATGTTTGGCTCATGTCTTTGAAAGGTTTGTATGAACACATAAAGAACGAATGTGGCAACGCAAATTAACTCAGTTCTATAGTTTTCAAAACGACAAGCCAAGATCGCACATTTATAATTTATTAAATAACGACCGGTTTCGGTGCACAGCGTCACCATCATCTGGTCACATATATGTTATAATCTGGTCATCTTGTAAAAATAATTGGGTATCAAATAACAATAAAAATATATTTAAGTTAAAAACACGACAGCTTATTTTGTAAGCTGTCATGTTTTTAACTTAAATATTTTTATACCCAATTTTTTTAACAAAATGTCCAGCTTATAACACATATGTGACCAGATGATGGTGACACAGTGCACCGAAACCGGTCGTTATTTAATAAATTATTAATGTGCGATCTTGGCTTTTCATTTTGAAAACTATAAAACGATCAGATCGTCTCGAAACTCGACCATGTCAGGTAATCTGAATTCAATTCTGCCCCGAAGAAGGCTATACTGAAAACTCCGAGCAGTTGTCCTCTCTGCAGCAATCTCTGTTCAGTTCTTTAACGAAGAACTGCACTATCTATGATTAGTATCCAAATGGTTTAATTTGTCCTTAATCAGTTTTCATGCAACAATGAATGATAAAGATGATGATATGAAGAATACGTTTATGAAGATTTTTCAGAATTTTGGAATAGTACGCCACGCCATGACGTTAAGATAGTATTGGGTGACCTCAATGCAAAAATAGGAGCAGAGGATTTAATCGAACGCACTATCGATGCCGATAGACTTCATAATGTAAGTAACGAAAAGAGTGTGCTGCTCGAAAATTCTGCAGTGTCAGTTAACATGATGGTCAGTAGTACCACTTTCCACCACAAACAGATACATAGAGATACTTGGTATTCCTGATGGCAAAACAGCAAATTAGATTGACCACTTTTTTACAGACAGCAAACAAAACGTTCTATTTCTGATTGTCAATCTTTTAGAGGTGTTGAAATGGGATCTGACCACAATCTAGTGATTGCAACAGTCAAAATTTAATTGAAAACAACTCCAATATCTCCCTCTGAGCCCATTAAGAAATATTGAATGGAAACGTTAAACATTTCTGAGGAAAGTATAAAATACAATACTGAAATTCCAAACAGATTCGATCTTTTTGATAATAGTACACTTAGAGAGAAAAATGAAGGGATTGAAGTAAACTGCAATACAGAGTGGAGCAATATTAAACAGTGTATTCTGTCAGCAGCTAAGGGTTGTCTACCTAAAAAGAGTGCAAGAAAAAAACAAATAGCTTGCTGAGACATATCAGGAAACAATGAATAAAGTAAGGGTATTACATGGAGAATGGTTGCAGTCTATAGAGTAATGCTACAAAGAGAAACGAAAAAATTCAAATAAATTTATTACAAGGAAAAAGAAATACTATGTTGAAGCAATACTAGGTAACCATCAAAATTATAACATACAGGATGAGTCATACAATGATGAAAACAAAAATCGCCCACATTTTATTATGCTATTTATTTACTAAATAGCGCCGTTACCGGCTTCAAACTTCTCAGTTCATCATCAGAAGTCTGTTCATGTTCACATACATTCATTTACATTTTGCTTATGCACATAATTATGCTTGTGACGAAAAATCCATGGTTTTGCGGTGTCCTACAATGCAAAAAGATGATTGGAATTGATTACTGGAGCGTAAATATGACTCATGATACTGACAAATGTTGTAAACAAACTTTTACGATGGACTTTGTCGTGATATTCATTTACTCAGATCGAAAAGCCAGTTCAATTACGTTGTACTGCTGATTACTGCAGTTGTTGATGCAATGGGCACTTTGCGTACCACTTATGTCTCTTATGTGGAGCAACATAGCGCTATTAACCACATATACACTCACAATGCAAAACGTTTTTGCCGCATAAAATACAATGTGATATTGCATACACAACACTACCAAAGACGTTTTTATCAAGGAATTGTACATTGTTTTGAAAATGAATTATTTTACAATGGAGAGACATAAAATATTTTAGATAGAACAAACGTCATACATGTGCAGTGTACATTCACTGACATAGGCTGTAAAGTACGTAGAGAACTATATTTACAGTTTTTTGAAGCAGTTTTACTTTGCGACATAACATAGGCTGTGATGTATGTAGAATAACGAGAAGAGTGATAAATATTTGTACATATTTGCTGAAGCACTTCAGCATGCTTCTAAATGGAAGGTGAAGACAACACCACCATCAAGGTCTATAGAGTTGTTAATGAAGCCCAAACCAATGGACACCCATTAACACGGCGTGAGGTAGAAACAGCATTAAAGAGCATGCGGAATGGAAAGTCAGCAGGCTTTGATGAACTCAGCTCAGACAAGATAAAGGCAGCAGAAACAACAGGCTTAAATTGGCTGCATAGAGTGTTATCAGTGATTTGGGAAGAAAACAAAATCCCCTAAGATTGGACTATATGAGTCATCATCACTCTGTTTAAAAAGGGCAATCGACGAAAATATGGAAACTACCGAGGCATCACGCTGCTGTTAGAAAAGATCGTAGAAGTGAGACTTAGAAAGGTAGTTGAACCCTTGCTTGAGGAAGAACAACATGGATTCAGGAAAGACCGAGGTACAATGGATCTTATTTTTGCAATAAGAATACTAACAGAAAAGTACTGCGAATATGGAAGAAATCTTCTTATTATTTTTGTAGACATCGAAAAAGTGTATGACAGTGTTCCTCGAAGCAAGATATGGGAATGTTTAGAAAACCTAAAGGTGCCAAAGTCAAAATGCTATACCGAAAGTGTTATAGCTGTGGCCATATAAGCAACAGACGATCAGAATGGTTCGAAACAAAGAGAGGTGTCCAGCAAGCATGTGCCCTATCACCACCCCTACTTGTAATAATAATGGACAAAATTATAACATGTATCAAGAAAATAGCGAACCTAATGCCCTTGTTTTTGCCGATGATTTGATGGTATGGGGAGAGACATAAGCTGAAGCACAGAGGAAAATGAATTATTGGAACAACATATTCAAAAATTTTGGACTAAAGATATGTAAAACAAAGACAGTAGAAATGACCATCAACAGGCAAGGAACAACATCAAATATATTTCTAGATGGGGCCAAAGTAGAATCTGTTTCTCATTTCAAATAAATAGGAAGCATGATCTCTAAAGATAACACCGTTAAGCAAGAAGTACTCAGCAGAACACAGAAAGCATCGAGTTTTTACAGTCAAATAAGGAATCTTCTCTGGGATGATAAAATGCAAAAAAAAAAGCAAAAGCAGCGACGTACCATACCTATTTCGTTCCAATCCTTACATACAGCTTAGAAAATATGTACCCTACTAAACAGAGACCACAGTAGAATTCAGGCAATGGAAATGAGATTCATTAAAACTATGAATCCAACAAGCAGACAGTAAAAAATTAAGAATGAGGTGAATAGAAAAGTAGCTGGTATTGAGGTTCCTGCCACCAGCATCATAAGTAAACGTAGACTTCAGTGGTATTGACACTTAATGAGAATGAATAGTGAAAGACGTCAATCTCATAGGAAGAAGATCAAAGGGAAGACCAAGGAAACGCTGGATAGAGACTGTAAGATCAGATGTGGAGGAGAAAGGACGCAAATGTGAAGACATACTGGAACAGAAGATGTATGAAGACAGGAGGAGGTGGCGAGCGCCCGGGAAACTGGAGTTGCAAAATGATGATGATCATGATCATGATGATTATTTGTGTGTTGCCATAGTATATATTGCATAATTGAAAGTCAGACAAATTTAATGATTGTGCACCTGAGAGTGCTATTGTCCTATTTTATGTTTATACTGCAGTACTGCATGTGGCAAAAGGAGCAGCGTTTATTATTTTTGTTGTAAACTCGAAAGGAGCTGAGTGAAATTTTGTAGGGCACCACAGAACCAAGGACTTTCACCACAAGCACAATTATTTGCATAAGCAAAATATAACAGACATGTATGCGGACATGAACAGCCATCTGCCGATGAACTGTTAAGTTTGAAACCGTTAACGGCGCTATTTAATAAGTAAACAGCATAATCAAATGTGGTTGGTTGCCTTTTTCTTCACTGTCAGAATTATCCTGTATTTCATATGCAACCACGGGCTCAAAATGTCAATTTTTAACAAAGTAGTATTAAAATTATAACATCTCCAAATGTATTGCACAATTAAAAATATAAAAAAGGCTTCGAACCCAGAACAAAGTTCATGAGAGATCAGTGAGGGAACTTAATAACTGAAAAGAAAGAATCCTATCTCACTGTAAGGGATATTTTGACAGTCTGCTTAACTGGCCTGATCCAGAAACGCCAGTTGTGAAACCGATAAAATTCCAGCTGAATTAATTAAATCTGGAGGAGAAGTACTATACAAAAATATAATAAAACTCATCCTCATGATTTAGAAACACGAAGTTATGCCTGTAGAGCGGAAAGAATCTGTCATGGTGCCTCTGCGGAACAAAGGAGACAAAGAAAATATTCGAAACTACCGTGAGTTATCTCTTCTTAACACAGCCTAATTTTATCATTTGTTCCAACATCTCGTTTGAAATCATATACAGAGAACATCATGAATTTCGCAGCAGTAGATGCACTACTGACATCATACTTGCAATTTTGTTTGTTTTTATTTCAAAAAGGCGTTCGACGCGGTGCCGCACTGCAAACTGCTAACAAATCACATTCACTATTTGTTCATTGATTTCCTGAAAGCTTATGACTCAATTCACAGAGACAGTTTGTAGAATGCCATGACAGAATTTGGTTTACCTGCTAAACCCATTGAGCTGTGTAAAGTGTATGGAGGACAATACAAGTAGAATTCTCCTAAATGTGAGAAAACTGACTCTTTCCAAAACAGAGCTGGTTTAAGACAAGATGATGCTTTATCCCTTCTTCTTTTCAATATTACCCTTGAAGCAGTTATTACATCACTGAAATTATATCTGGCAGGCATACACCTTGGACAGTGCCATAAGGCACTTGCATACTCAGATGATAATATACACATAGGCAGAAACGATTTTGAAATACGGAAATTATTCATTGAACTTGAGGATCTAGCGTTAAAATTAGACTTCAGAATTAACGACCAAAATACTCAGTACATGCTAATAAAGAGAAATACTGACAAGAAAATTTTTGACCACACTTTGATTACTTATCTCAATCCTGGAAAAAAAGAACAAATAAAGAAATCCACTCACTATCGCAACAAGCGCCAATACTGAAGATAATCAACCAAGAAGACTTGAATGTGCTCGTCATTATCTAAGGATGGAAGATGATATAATTATCTTATGAATCGTTAAGAGGATCTAACAGAAAAAAAAAGAGAAGGAAGATCACTAAGCTCCTGGGAGAACGAAATCTTCAAACTATCTGGATGTCTGAATGTGGACAACTGGCTAGAACTCGCCCAAAACAGAGTTCAGTGCAGGCAATTTATGTGATCGGCGTTGAATCTTCGTATCCTATAGAAGCCTGCTGAGTGATTGAGTGTGTAAAATAGGTTTATCACATTTCATCCACATTTCACGTCACTAATATTGAACTAAATATTACTCCGTGATCACCAAAGAGCATCTAGATTCCAAATTACGTTTGAGAACCTCGATGTTACCCTCTGTGAAGCAGCAACAGGTTGTTTACAAATTATTATACGAATTCTCTTATCCGCCAATTTGCTTTGGTCCTAGCCTTAACCGGCTGAAAAGTGCATGTGCAATATTATGTATCGTTGAGATCCATTTACGATTTCGCGAACAATTCTCTTAAAGCTCAGTGTTTAAAGTCATTTAAGCCTTCTGAAAGGTATTATTTTTTTATTATGTCTTCTCCAAAGATTTTACCTGACCTTTCTTTGTACAACAGTAAGGAATAGTTTGGCGAGTGGTACTTACTACAAGACACACGGTATGAAACTCCATCAGTTGAGTACCAGCAATATTTGTTTTGTGATGCGACGCCGAAATTTCCATAGGCTACAGGCCGTTTGGTTAGTCTTTTACCAGTAATATTCAGTACTGATATAACTGAAGTTCAGAGTTTGCCATAGCAGGCCGAACTATTATTTGGCTTGACCTACAGAAATATGTTTTTCTGTTTCAAATAGTAAGTTTCTGGGGTTAGAAAAAATTCATTTCACTCTTGATATGTAATATGAAGAGTTATCTCAGCCATAATATAGTCATGTACACGCATTATGAAAGAACTGCTTCTCAACAAATATTGTGGGATGTTTGTTTTCAACTAAAGTTTCATTGTAACTTAAATCCTAAAATCAACGCATCGTGCCTTCGATAAATTTTGAAATATTATAGTCCGAACGAAACTGAAATAGTTCAACTTTACTTGCAGAGGGAAATATCAATATATGAGATTTCTCCGTTATAGAGTGTTGTCACGTAATACAGCTGCTGATAGAGTTACAAGCACTGACCACTGGCCTGGAGGTACGGCTTAAGCACAATGGCATGCAGATTGTTCGATGAAGTCTTGAATGGTATAATACTGCCAATATCGCCAGACGTAACTCTATTTACAACGTGTCAAAAATGTAAATCTACGAACTTCATGATGAGGCAGCATTAGAACAGACGGCAGCTGCGAAGAACAAAGTGTACCAGAACTCTACTACTAGGCTCAATGAATCGACAGAGTACTTCTGGAACAACAGCAGCTGTTCTGTAACCATAATGTATTCCTTTGATTAATGGAAAATTTTCGATCATGCAGTCAAGGCTTACACGGCAGGAGTTGACATTGCTTGAATATTTCGGCCTGAGATGCCGCAGTCCACACATAAGGCTTTCCCTTAGGTTTCCCCTTCGACTGCGGAAAGCATATTCAGGGACGATGCGGCGAACTGCAGCTCAATGCCTGGATGACAGCATATCAGCCCGCAAGTTTCAAATAATGGATAATTATTTTCAAATTTCAGTCGATTACACCACGTCTCATTTCAGCATTTGTGCCAATTTCAAGAGGAATATTTTTCACACGTAGTTTGCGAGTTTTCATAATCGTTTTCGATTATTTGGAAACTACATAAAAACTCGGCTTTGCCCGTTATTTATTTATTTATTCCTGCCCTGAGTTGGTAACTTTTCCTTTCCCTTCTCTATCTGTCCATCTCCATTTCTCTAAAAATGTGTTACACTTATTGGAGAATATATAAGACATAATGCTGTCTTTTAGAATGTACAAAATACGTGCAGTATCCAAACAGAGAAAAATAGCAATCAAACTTGAAATGGCATATAAAATTCGAACGATCTCTTACTTATTGAGTTATATGTTGTATAATTGTATAGCTTTTCAGGTATATATTCATTTGTGGAGGAAGGCAACGGCATACCACCTCCAAACAGAACCATGCCTAGTAAAGCACTGTGGTGTTCAAACCAATCTTAGGATTGTTGACTGCTTTACCTTTACAATATTCATTTGTATAAGTACTGTATGTCTGTAAAATCTGTTGCGAATACAGTTAGTGCTAAAGAGGTAATAGATTAAAACTGGGTGCGTGATAGGGCGATTTTCTATGAAACTATGTGTTCATATCTCATGAATTACGTGTCGTACTGTAAATACAATTTCGAAGGTACATTCAGCTGTAAGTGTGTATACTGCCTGTAAAATTTCCTGCGGCTATAATTTGTAGTTTAGAAGTTATACACTGTAACGTCATTCTGAATGGCGTAGTTTTAGTCCATAAACACCGGGAAAGTAGTAAGCGAGAAACTTTTTTTCCTGTCATAATTTTGCTATGATTGTCAGCGAGAAAAAGTTCAATGAAGGCTTGTAATTATGTTTAAAGTAGGTTTCAGGTCGCTAATACTGTCATTCTCATACAGTGTGTGAATAAAGTCTCGTCGCATTATGTGGCAGTCTATTGCAACTAACATTTAACTTTGTATCTCCTGAACCATGTCTCGCATGTGCTTCTTAGCACGACATCATTGGTACCTCATGGTAAGGAAAATGTGCACCAAATTCGGTTCAAATCGGTCCTGTGGCTTAGGAGAAAATGTGCAACACTGTCCTTTGATGCAGCAGTTCTTATGACGTCATATCTTGTAAACAATGTGTTGAACGTCATCCTAACACTTACGGCGACCGTTCTCATGGATGCCTACGTATGCTAAATTTCATACACATTGGAAGAAAACTGTAGATTTGTATAGAATACGTACACACAAACATACGGACACTCTGCTTTCTATATAAAGACATCTTATGTCGTACTACCGAAATTTCTTGATATCATTTAGTAACGTAAACTTTACATATTCGGCTCACCGTAATGGTCGATCATTTCTCTTCACTCCAATGAAGTGTCACACTAACTAAAATTAACTGTAATGATTTATGAAATAAGATCCTAACGAACTAGGTAACCAGGAACGCCTTTCTTAGAAGTCGTGTTCAATTTTGACTCCAGATAGCATATTACAATTCATTAGCCACGGCGCAAGTGTTACCTGAGAAAGTTATACACAGTTACCGCTGCTATTCCATTTCCAATTGTGAGATTTTTCCTTCTCAATTGTTGCAAGATGAAGAGGAGCGCTGGTGAATTATTCCGAGTGGCGTCTGATTAATGAGAAACAATTCCGGCAGGAGCTCTCTTGGAATTTGTAGGCACTTGCACTGAGGCGCTGTCATTCGAGATGTAAAGCGCAGATAGAGAATCTCGCTCCGACGAACTCTTGAAGCCGATGCTAATGGAATTCACGTAGATGAGAATTTTGGCGGGCTGAATACAGCTTCGTCACATTGATATATGAGACGCATCGAGAAAGGTGTTGTTCCCTCTGAAGTAGTAGAATTTAGACGAGAAAACTAGACATGCGTAACAGATATGTGACGAAACGATGGAATGCCAGTCGGATAAGCCTAGTTCGGAGCCGGAACTGCAACAGTAGTGCCGCCTGCTGGTTTCACTCAGAAATACAGTTCCTTGATGAGCCCATCGAAACTCATGGTCAGCTCTGTCAGGTCAATGGGCAGAATATCGTGAGCAAACGTGTGGTTTAGGCTCTCTTTTCGAATTTCACAGACAGTCTGTGTGATGACGATCACAGTACGCGACCGTCCTAAGTTCGTAGAAGTTATCAAGGACAATTGTTTTTTATTCTGCAGTCTGTATGTGTCAGTGACCGTGAAATTAATCGGAAAATGTATATTACACAATTTTCTTCTTTCGGGACATCCAAATGTTTCAACCTTCACCTCTAATAATTGTATCCGCAACAAATTAAAATTTTAAACGTTTTAATTTGCATGCACTACCCGAGTTTCTCACCCCCAGGAACCACAGACAATTCCGAGGTGGCGTGGCTTGGGTGACTCAACGATACAGATAGCCGTACCGTAGTGCAACCACAGCGGGGGGTTTCTGTGGAGAGGCGACAAACGTGTGGTTCCTGAAGAGGGGCAGCAGCCTTTTCAGTAGTTACAGGGGCAACAGCCTGGATGATTGACTGAGCTGGCCTTGTTACATCAGCTAATGTGGCTTTGCCACACGGCTACTGCGAACGGCTGAAGGCAAGGGGAAACTACAGCTGTTACTTTTCCCGAGGACATGCAGCTCTACTGTATGAACAGATGATGATGGCATCCTCTCGGGTAAAATATTCCGGAGGTAAAATAGTCCCCCATTCGGATCTCCGGGCGGGGACTACTCAGGAGGATGTGATCATCAGGAAAGACAGCACTGACATTCTACGGGTAGGAGCGTGGAATATTAGATCCCTTAATCGAGTAGGATATAGTGGAAATTAGTGACGTTGGGTGGAGAGAGGAACAGGATTTCTGGCCAGGTGAGTACAGGATTATAAATACAAAATCTGTCGAGGGTTTTACAGGAGTAGGTCTGATAATAAGAAAATATGAATGCGGGTAAACTACTATTAGCAGCACAGTGATCGCATTATCGTAATCAAGACAGATACGAAGACAACACCGACCACAGTACTACAGGTTCATATGCCAACTACCGCTGCCGATGACGGAGAAATCGAAGAATTATACTACGAACTAAAGAAAATTATATAGACAATTAAGGGAGAGGAAAACTTAATTGTCAGACTGGAATTCGTTAGTAGGACAAGGAAGGGAAGATAAGGTAGTAGGTTAATATGGTCTGGGCAAAAGGAATGAAAGAGGAAACTGCCTGGTAGAATTTTGCACCGAACATAATTTTCTTATAACAAGCACCTGGTGTAAGAATCACGAAAAAGGTTGTATACGTGGAAGAGACCAGGATACACCAGGAGATACCAGATAGATTTTATAACGGTAAAACATATATTTCGGAATCAGGTTTTAAACTATAAGACTACCCAGGGGCAGATATAAACTCTGACCATAACTTAAAGGTCATGAATTGTAGACTGCAACTGAAGGAACTACAGAAAGGTAGGAAAATAAGGAGGTGGGACCTGGATAAACTGAAGGAACCTGAAGTTCTTGACAATTTCAGAGGGAGTTTTTAGGTAGCAATTGATAGAAACGGGGGAAAATAAAACACTAGAGGAGGAATGGGTAGCATTGAAAGATGTAATAGTGAAGGCAGCAGAGGACAAAATAGGTAGGAAGGAAAGACGTACAAAAAATCCTTGGATATCACAGGACGTGCTAAATGTAATCGAAGAGAGAAGAAAATATGAAACTGCAGTAATTGAAACAGGCAAAATGGAGTAAAGACGACTAGGAAATGAGATTTACAGGAAGTGCAAAATGGCTAAGCAGGAGTGGCTAGAGTGCAATTGTAAGGCTGTAGAAGAAAGTATAAATAGGGGAACAATAGATACACCCTACAGGTAAATAGAAGAGAAATTTGGAGATAAGAAAAACAGCACTACGAATATCAAGAACTCGGATGGAAAACCAGTTCCCAACAAAGAAGGGAAATCTGAAACGTAGAAAGAGTTCATAGAGGAGCTCTACAATGGAAATGAACTTCGAGACAATGTTGTAGGAAGAGAAGAAGAAGTAGATCAAGATGAAATAGGAGATACTATACTGACAGACGAATTTGACAGAGCACTGAAAGACTTAATTCGAAACAAGGCCCCTGATGTAGATGACATTCCGTCAGAGCTACTGAAGTCTCTGGGAAAACCAACCATGACAAAACTGTTTCACCTGGTGTGTAAGGCGACGTACCCTCAGACTTTAAAACAAATGTATAATCCATTCCAAAGAAAGCAGGCGCAGACAGGTGTAAAAAGTACAGAACCATCAGTTTAATAAGTCATGGTTGCAAAATACTAACATGAATTATTTATAGAAGGATGGAAAAGCTGGTAGAAGAAGCCGTAAGATTACCGCCCAATAGAAATACTGGTAATTAATAGCTTTTGATAATTAAACAGTATGAAGTTCACTGCAAACATTGACCATGCCTATGCACTAAATGTTACACAATTTTAATCTTATTAATTATGGTAGCAATGTATGTACACATTTGGGTGACAACATTTATAGTTAGGCCATAGGTAGAAATTCTCCACGTTGAGATTTGCTGTGTGCTTGTAGCTGACGGGAGGCCAGCGAGCAGGCCGACGTTGTTGGCTTGTTCCAGCTTAGGATTTTCCAGTTATATAATGTATAATCCCCATTCCAAAGAAAGCAGGCGCAGACAGGTGTAAAAACTACAGAACCATCAGTTTAATAAGTCATGGTTGCAAAATACTAACATGAATTATTTACAGAAGGATGGAAAAGCTGGTAGAAGAAGCTGTAAGATTACCGCCCAATAGAAATACTGGTAATTAATAGCTTTTGATAATTAAACAGTATGACGTTCACTGCCAACATTGACCATTCCAATGCACTAAATGTTACACAATTTTATTCTTATTAATTATGGTAGCAATGTACGTACACAGTTGGATGACAACATTTATAGTTAGGCCATAGGTAGAAATTCTCCACGTTGAGATTTGCTGTGTGCTTGTAGCTGACGGGAGGCCAGCGAGCAGGCCGACGTTGGTGGCTTGTTCCAGCTTAGGATTTTCCAGTTCGTTTCCGGTGAGGGGAGAGAGGGAAATAGGAGAGTGCCAGGCACAGTGCAATTCACAAATATTCAAATACTACTGGCATTTGAAGTAATACGATGCAGTTAGGAACCTTTAAGGCCCTCATTACAAAATAGCCCGTTGACAAATAAACAATACATTAGCTGATATAGTCACATCTGACGTAATATGTTTAATTGACAATGAAAAGTAATAAATTACCAGTAAATGTAAGACAGTTACACAACTAGCATGGCAATGTTTGTTTATAAAAATAATATATTAACTATTTTTCATTTTATTTTCAATCAATCTTTTGTATTTTGCCTTGAAGTATTCAGTTACATCACTTATCTGTGATATAAGAAATTGCACGATTATGATAAACAGTACAAAGGATGTTTATACCAATATAAAAACCTAAGAAGAAATTTGTTTAATGTGTAGTGTAATTATTTTGATTTTAAGGAAAGTTTTAGAAATGTATTGGCTGAGCGCTGTACGTTGGCAAATCGGTTAGAACAGATCACATGGGGAAGTTGATGACGTAGGGGAAAAAACCCCGGCAGTTGAGCTTTTGGCGTGCACGCACGCGAGGGCAGGAAGTGACGAGACGGGAGAGCACGTGGGGTAGCTGGCTGGGCGCCGTCGCTCTGCAGCAGTCGGCATGTGGACCTCGAGGTGGTGACTTGAGATTTGTCTGTGGCAATCATCACGTGTGGGTGCTCGTCGTAAACGGCACCAAGTTGAATCGAGTGCTACTGTGTTTTTTGTGAATATTTAGCTGGCGGAACAAGGTGTGCATCGCATTGAATTAAAGTGACTGTGATTTGTTAATGTAACACATGTCGTCACATAGGCATGAACATAAACGGTGTTTGAGACAGCCACATGGTGATAAAACAATTTGCGACAAATATTCATTTTTGTCTGGGGGCTCAGGAGCTATAACTATATTTGATAAATGTGCCGACGTACAGACGTATCAGCCACAGGGTTCTGAGATTGTGAAATAAGCAACATAAAGTGAACTTTCATGTGTTTTCAAAAATAGTAGTTAATACAGCCTTTTCTCTCATGAACTTGATTTTATTATGAATTTGTTTTGTTAATCATATGCAGGGAAGGAAAGCTGCGAACGTGTGATATCATCCCCTAGAAAACGGGTCAAACAGTCGCAATCACAGTTCCAGTGTTTTTGCATGTTTAGGAATTTGGTTCGCAGCTGGTGGTTGTGAGTTTTAAAAATTAAACTCTCCCTATTTTAAACTCTCACCCCGACCTTCACGCTCGCATTTGGAGGCTCGTTACAGGATACCTTCACGTTGCACTTGCTCGGACGGAGAGATTAGGGTGTGTATAGGACAGTGAACAGTTACGAACAGTTGCAAACAAGTGCGCGGACGCGACGGACAATTTCAAGTGTGTGTGGCGGCTGGCAGCAGAGACCGGGATAAATTCACACTGGTCTTGCTCGGACAGAGAGGTAGGGTGTGCTTAGGACAGTGATAGTGGACAAAACAGTTAGCATAATCGGAAGATACGCAATCGCGTCGCGCGGTTAAAGACGGTTGGTGGCTGGCAGAGTTCGGGCGCGGGCATCCGTAACCGGCGATCGACGGCGCCTCGGACAGGCAGCAGTGAGCGGCGGCGCGCGGGTTCAACGCACTCAAATTTCATCTTCTGCAACGGACGGCAGTGATCGTGGGGACTTCGCAAGTCGCCAACGGAGCGTCGGGGCCCAGCAGCTTCGATTCTACAAAGGATAAGGGATGCAGTGAGGACATATTCCAGCCACAGCGTCTACAACAGACGGCAGCGAGCGTTGGAGACGTCGCAGCTCGTTGCAGCAACGTCTGGATTAAAAGATAAGTAAAGCAGCTGGCGCTATAAATTCTTGTGTGTTAATCAAGCTTTCTTGTGATACCGATAATGGAGCGTGTTTTTAAAAAGTCGCCAAGGACATAGATTCAGAGAGTAGCATACCAGAGAGGGTAAATACTGGGGGAATGTTGTTGACACCGGAGATGTTCACAGCCATGTTAGCGAGTTGTAGCTCAAATTTAGAATGAAAAATAGGATCAAAAATAGAAAATTCATTCTCAAATTTAGAATCAAAAATAGAAAATTCAAACTTACATTTAGAATCAAATTTAAGATCAGAAAGAGTAACTGTAAAATCAGGATTGAAAGCAGACTTTAAGGCAGACATTGGGGCACTACAAAATTCAATGTTTGCATTAAAGGCAGAAATAATCACAGACATTGACAAAAAGATAGGAAGTCAAGCAGAACGGTTTGAAAATAGGGAAAAGGAGATGCATGCCAGAATTGGTGCTATTGAGACTGACGTAGGAGGCAAGTTAGATGCTGTGAAACAAATATGTGATCACAGGAATGAGGGCACTATGCAGGCGTTGGCTGAAGTTGACAAGAGGATGGTGGCAGGTATTGAGGAAACAAAAACTTTGTTGTCAGGAAAATTAGAGAATACAGAATGTAACTTTAGGAAAAAGATAGAACAAGTAGTGACAGTAAACAATACTGAGATTGAGAAGGTGAACACTGGAATAAATACTCTAGAATTGTGTACTGCATCAGGAAACACTAATTGGTCCATGTTGCAGACACCTAATGGCAGAAAGTTTTCATGAGTGGGTAATTATCACCCAGTAGATTTTTTGGCTGCATGCAAGGACCAATTTGTGCCTGGTATGTCAGACCAGTGTAAAATGAAGTTAGCAAAGAGAATGCTTGACTGTTCTGCTCAAACTTGGGCAAATCAGTGTGCTGATAAATTTGTAACTTTTGAGGCGTTTGAAAAGTTGTTTTTAAATAAGTATTGGGGGAAGGCCAAGCAAGCTAAGATACAAAATGAATTCTTGAACGAACCAAACTATATGAAAGGGAACCCAGAATTTGAAGTAATCATTGAGGAGGAGCTGTTTATTCATTGGTCATAAAGGGGCTTTATTTAAATCTAATGTTAGGAAGTGATTTCCCGTGCAAATATGAAGCTCAGTTGAAGTATAAAGATAAAGTGTTAAAATTAAGTCTGGAGGGCTGCATGAAGAGGGTGAAATTCAAAAATGTTGTAAGTGATAAAGATTTAATGGCATGTTTACACAAGTAACTGCCATAAACCAGTGTAAATCATGAAGTATGAGATTCAATGCATTGTAGATAGTAGGTTAAGAATTTGTGTATATTTATTCTGTGGTCTGTGTTAGTATCTAGTTGTGTGTTTAGATTTAAGCATTGGGGTCAATTTTGCAAGTAATCTTTGAAAATGTTTTTCTTTTGTTGTTTGTGTTAAAACATGTGCTTGTATCAGATTTGCAGTTCAACAGTGGTACATGAGGTAAATATGTATGTATGTATGCCAACACCAAAGGATAGAGGAAGTGGGAATGTACTGTTTATGTGTGTGTATATGTGAGCAGGGCTGGATATGTGGTGTGAGTTGTGGGGTGACTCAGAGAATGAGAAAGTGGTGGACATTGATGCAGGCAGTGGGATCAGATAAATTGTGATGAAAATGTCAACTGACAGTGTTGCATATGTGGGTGTGACTGACCATATGGGTCAGAAGTGAGGAATGTATGTTTGTTGTGTCTGTTTTGGCTAAAGGTGGGTTGGATTGAGAAATGATTCAATGAGAGAAAGTGTTTGCTCTTTAATGTCTGTCTCTTTTGAGTGTTTGGTAGGTAACGTGTCTAATAGGGAATGCTCAGTATTGTTATATTAAACTGATTTTGATAACACATTTTGGTTTCTTTAATGGTACTCAACTGTTGACTGAACAATTTATGCAACAATAGTTGACGAGAACTATTTTTCTGTCTAGCCTGAGTATCAATAGGGTTTGGTGATATTTTATTTTAAAAAAGTAGATGTTTTGTGATAAACTAATTTTGAAATTAGACTTTAACTTTAGATATTTTATTGTGGGGAACACTTGTGGAAAGGCTGATGACAGGGATCCAAATTTAAATCTCACACCAGCAAAAATAATTATTTTTTTTTTGGTGCGAGGGGGTAGGACTTGTATTTATGTTTGTAGGTGTCATTATGATAGAAGAGAAAATTCTCTATGATAGCATTCTTTTGGTAGTATTATTTGAGCTTTAAAATATATTTTTGACACAGGCAGGTTGTTGGTATTTTATTTGATGGAGTAAGACTCCAAGTATGCCACATATTTTCTTGTCTGTTTCATCTGAAGCTATGGCTGATGAGAGTGCAGGCATGGTGGTTTGGGTTGATCTGATAATGACTAACACAAGCCACTTTGAGTTCTTAATTCTGTTGATTTGCATGTTACTGTACATGTCTCAATGCTTAGTTTCAATTGCACCAAGTCTGGATGGCAGAGGGGTTGGTTACAAATCCAACCGAATCCTGGTGTCCAGACAAACTTTTGTCTATGTTGAATCATGAGTGCCTTCTGCTTTTCCTGTTCCTTGTAGGGTACATATGACGTGTGTGAACAAGAACGCTTGATCCAGTGCCATGAATCTAAGCTGCAACAGCATGTTGGTTGAAATGACGGAGACATAGGACCATACACCATGGACCAGAGCTGCTGCAACGATGACTCTGGGGTTCTCAGTGTCAAAGTGGCGAGACATTTCCTTTACACAAGTGGAGTGTACACCGTCAAAATTTTTTATAGTGATAATTTTAGTTTTTCCATGTAGGACAAGGTCCTCTAAAGACTAAAGGTTAATACTGTTATAAATTTGGTGCCAATTCTTGTATATAAACAATAGGCACACTTAAATTTCATAGATGTAATTAGTTATAAGGATTCTTTTCTTAAAAATATGCACTTACTATAAGTGGTCTTAATGGTACAAATATTGGGAAATTTTCTCATTGCCCTGTTTATTTTTATTTATTTATTTATTTATTTATTTTATTTTTGCTTTACTTGAGGTCATAATTGGTATAGTGTTTGAGTCAATCCAATTCAATACTTTTGTAATTTTAAATTTTGCTCATTCGAATGTATTAATATTGGTGCTACTTGCGCCATCCTGCACATGGTTTTGATGCCGCAAGTGGAGGCATTGTAAGATTACCGCCCAATAGAAATACTGGTAATTAATAGCTTTTGATAATTAAACAGTATGAAGTTCACTGCAAACATTGACCATGCCAATGCACTATATGTTACACAATTTTAATCTTATTAATTATGGTAGCACTGTATGTACACAGTTGGGTGACAACATTTATAGTTAGGCCATAGGTAGAAATTCTCCACGTTGAGATTTGCTGTGTGCTTGTAGCTGACGGGAGGCCAGCAAGCAGGCCGACGTTGGTGGCTTGTTCCAGCTTAGGATTTTCGAGTTCGTTTCCGGTGAGGGGAGAGAGGGACAATGGCGAGTGCCAGGCACAGTGCAATGCATAAATATTCTAATACTACTGGCGTTTCAAGTAATACGATGCAGTTAGGAACCTTTAAGGCCCTCATTACAAAATAGCCCGTTGACAAATAAACAATACATTAGCTGATATAGTCACATCTGACGTAATATGTTTAATTGACAATGAAAAGTAATAAATTACCAATAAATGCAAGACAGTTACACAACTAGCATGGCAATGTTTGTTTATAAAAATAATATATTAACTATTTTTCATTTTATTTTCAATCAATCTTTTGTATTTTATCTTTATTCAGTTAAATAACTTATCTGTGATATAAGAAATTGCACGATTATGATAAACAGTACAAAGGATGTTTATACCAATATAAAAACCTAAGAAGAAATTTGTTTAATGTGTAGTGTAATTATTTTGATTTTAAGGAAAGTTTTAGAAATGTATTGGCTGAGCGCTGTACGTTGGCAAATCGGTTAGAACAGATCACATGGGGAAGTTGATGACGTAGAGGAAGAAACCTCGGCAGTTGAGCTTTTGCCGCGCGCGCGCGCGAGGGCAGGAAGTTACGAGACGGGAGAGCACGTGGGGTAGCTGTCCGGGCGGCGTCGCTCTGCAGCAGTCGGCATGTGGACCTCGAGGTGGAGGTTATAGATTTGTGTGTGGCAATCGCCACGTGTGGGTGCTCGTCGTAGACGGCACCAAGTTGAATCGAGTGCTACTGTGTTTTTGTGAATATTTAGCCGGCGGAACAAGGTGTGCATCGTATTGAATTAAAGTGACTGTGATTTGTTAATGTAACACGTGTCGTCGCATAGGCATGAACATAAACGGTGTTTGAGACAGCCACATGGTGATAAAACAATTTGCGACAAATATTCATTTTTGTCTGGGGGCTCAGGAGCTATAACTATATTTGATAAATGTGTTTACGTACAGACGTATCAGCCACAGGGTTCTAATATTGTGAAATAAACAACATAAAGTGAACTTTCACATGTTTCCAACAATAGTAGTTAGTACACCCTTTTCTCTCATGAACTTGATTTTATTATGAATTTGTTTTGTTAATCATATGCAGGGAAGGAAAGCTGTGAACGTGTGATATCATCCCCTAGAAAACAAGTCAAACAGTCGCAATCACAGTTCCAGTGTTTTTGCATGTTTAGGAATTTGGTTCGCAGCTGGTGGTTGTGAGTTTTAAAAATTAAACTCTCCCTATTTTAAACTCTCACCCCGACCTTCACGCTTGCAAAGCCGACCTCGGGGAAGATCAGTTTGGGTTCAGGAGAAATGTAGGAACACGGGAGGCAATACTCAATTTACGGCTTATCCTAGATTAAGAAAAGGCAAACTTACATATCTAGCTTTTGTTGATTTGGAGAAGGCTTTTGACAATGTTGATTGAAATTAACTAAGTTCAGAAACAAGCAGGAGTAAAAAATAGGAAGCGTAAGGTTATTTACAACTTGTACAAAAAACAGACAACGGTTGTCAGAGTTGAAGGGCATGAAAGGCATGCAGTGGTTGGGAAGGGAGTAAGAAAGGGTTGTAGTCTTTCTCCAATGTCATTCAATTTGTACATTCAGTAATAGGAAAGCAAGGAGAAATTTGGAGAAGGAATTAAAATTCAGGGGGAAGAATTAAAAACATTGCGACATAGTAATTCTGTCAGATACAGCAAAGGACCTGGAAGAGCAGCTGAACGGAATGAACAGAGTGCTGTAAGGTGCATGTAAGATGAACATTAACTAGAGCAAAACTAGGGTAATGGAGTGCAATTTAAGAAAATAAGGTGATGCTGAAGTAATTTGATTAGGTAATGAAACAATAAAGGAGGTACATGAGTTTTGTTACTTGGGCTGTAAAATAACAAATGTTGGTCGCAGTACAGAGGATATAAAATGCAGAATGGCAAAAGCGCTCTTTAAAAAGAGGATTTTGTTAACATCTAATATTGATTTAAGCCTAAGGAAGTCCTTTCTGGAGGCATTTGTGTGGAGCGTTGCCTTGTATGGGAGTGAAACATGGACCATAAACAGTGTGGACAGGAAGAGAATAGAGGCTTTTGAAATGTGCTGCTACAGAAGAATGTTGAAGATTAGGTGGGTGGTTCGCGTAAGTAATGAGGAGGTACTGAACTGAATTGGGAAGAAAAGGAATTTCTGGCATACCTTGACTAAAAGAAGGGTTCGATTGGTAGGACATATTCTTAGACATCAAGTAATTCTGAATTTAGCGTTGGAGGGAAATGTGAGGGATAAAAACCGCAGAGGACGACCAAGAGATAGATACAGTAAGCAAATTCAGACAGATGTAGGTTGCCGTTCTTATGTGGAGATGAAGAGGCTTGCTCAGTATAGGGTACTGTGGAGAGCTGCATCAAACCAGTCTCCGGACTGAAGCCCACAATGACAACTGGGATTTTCAATTTTTTTGCCAATCTGTATAAATGTCTTACTTTCTCCATGAAAGAATATAATAATAATAGGAACAAAGCTGGGTGCACGTCCTCTTCTATATTTAACGTAGAGTTAGAGTATTGAAAAAAATCTAAGGAGTATACCTATCAAGGTCTTTTCGAGTTTTGCGGTAACATTAATCAAAGATCACTTGCTGTAATACTATCCGTGATAAATGACGAATTAAGCATGACTTTGAGCCGTTATTAGCACCATAGTGAACTGAACAGTCCAAAACCAATCAAATCACAACTTTATCGGTCAACTATGATGAACATAGTGTAAGAGATTAGAATAATTTACGATGACATAAAGAAAAAATACAGAGATAAAAGTTAAGAAAGTGAAGCCACGATATAACCTTATTATGAGTCGGCAGTCTGTTGCCGAGCTTTGCTTCTCGCACTTCATAACAACGACACTGTACCTTGCATGTCAACACTACGTTGATTAACTACTGATCCATCTTTATTTCGTTTATTAACTTCCAACTCTTCATTTTTTACAGATTGAATGAAATTTATGCGGAAATCTAATGAATGGTCATCAGGGTAAAGGTATTTTTGCATATGACCTTAACCATATTGTTTTTTACTACGACTTACGGATGTTACCGTGGGCTCAGTAAAGAATGGATTTTCCGTGTTTCTAGGAAAGAAGGCTGTCCTGTAAAAGCGTTTAGTAAACAGCCGGTAGTAAGCCTCGCCCTAAGATGTTAGCGGCATCCTTAAACCCTTTCTCGAAAGTTGACTGAAATCCCAAAGAGAATTTGGTCATATGTTAAGTATACTAGGGGCAAAACACAAACAATATCCTCACTGCGTGATAGTATTGGCGATCCTGCCGATGACAGCGCTACTAAAGCAGAGTTACTAAACATAGTTTTTAGAAAGTCATTCACCAAAGAAGACGAAAGCAATATTCCAGATTCCGAATCACGAACAGAGGCCGTAATGAGTAACGTAGAAGTAGATATCATCGTAGTAGTGAAGCAACTAAAATCACTTAACAAGAACAAGTCTTCTGGTCCGGACTGTACACCCATTAGATTTCTACCTGATTATGCTGAAGCGATAGCTCCTTACCTAACAGCCATATACAACCGCTCTCTCATAGAAGGATCTGTACCAAAAGATTGGAAAGTTGCCCAGGTCACACCTACATTGAAGAAAGGCAGTAGGAGTAACCCACTAAACTACAGGCCTATTTCATTGACGTCAATATCCAGCAGGGTTTTGGAACATATCCTGTATTCAAATATTATGAATTATCTCGAACAGAACGATCTATTGACCCAAGGTCAACACGGATTTAAAAAATATCGTTCATGCGAAACACAACTACTTCTTTAATCACACGAAGTGATGGGTGCTATCGACAAGGGTTCGCAAATTGATTCCGTATTCCTTGATTTCCATAAGGCTTTTGGCACCGTACATCACAAACGGCTTTTGATCAAACTGCGTGGTTATGGTATATCGCCCCAAATTTGCGACCTGATAGGAATTTCCTGTAAGAGAGGACACAGTTCGTAGTAATCGATATTACGGCATCGACTGAAACAGAGGTGATATCGGGCTTACAAAGGGTAGTGTTACTGGTCCTCTGCTGTTCCTTATTTACATAAACGATTTAGGAGAAAATCAGAGTAGCTCTCTTAGGTTGTCTGCGGATGACGCCGTCATTTATCGTCTAGTAAAATCATCTGAAGATCAAACCAACTACAGAACGATCTGAATAATAATATGGTATAAAATTGGCAATTGACTCTAAATAATGACAAGTGTGCAGTAGTGCACAAGAGTACGAAAAGATATCCGTTAAACTTTGTTTACAAGATTAATCAATCAAAAGTGAAGGCCGTAAACTCCACAAAATACCTAGGAATTACTATTACTTCAGACTTAAATTGGAAAGTACTCGTAGATAATATCGTGGGAAAGGCGAACCAGAGACTTCGTTTTATTGGCAGAACCCTTAAAAGATGCGCCAGAACTACTAAAGAAACTGCATACACTACGCTTGTCCGTCCGTTTTTGGAGTATTGTTGCCCAATGTGGGAACCTTATCAGGCGGGTTTGACGGAGGACATCGAAAGAGTTTAAAGAAGGGCAGCTCGTTTCGTATTGTCACGATACAGGGGATACAGCGTTACGCAAATGATACAGAATGTGGTATGGAAATTATTACAACGGCGCTTATCGCTGCGGCGTGGGCTACTTACGAAACTCCAATCGCCAACATTTTCCTCCGAATGCGAAACTATATTGTTGACTCCTACTTACATTGGTAGAAATGATCATGAGAATAAAATATCAGAAACCAGAGCTCGAAATGAGAGATTGAGGTGTTCTTTCTCCCCGCGCGTTATTTGAGAATGGAATGGGAGATAAATAGTATAACGGTGGTTCGATGAACCCTCTGCCAGGCACTTAAATGTGATTTGCAGAGTATCCCATGTAGATGTAGATATAGTATGTATACCCGTTTGCCACCAGCAGGCAGGACGAGTGAACGGGTTGGATGGGGCTGCCCTGTTTGGTAGATCAGATATCTTACGCGTTATTGAGAAAGCCAGTGCTGCAACCACCGAAACAAATGGTAATCCAAATTCGCAGCTTACGTGATGTGCAACTTGGTCTGAAAAACCGCATCGTACGGAATCCCATAGAAGTCCCATAAAGTTTTCGTTCACTCAATTTGTTCTATGCAGATCGGCATCAACATGAACCATATCATTCGTTTCATGCTCATAATTTCGAAGTCCCTCAAAATACTTGTAGAACATAGAACATTAGAGAAGATTTAAGAGATGAATGACGTAGAGGACAAAATCTACAGAAATGAACAGTTTGTTGTTGGTGCTTCCTGTGCTACTAACACATTTAGCGCCATGTCAACACACGTGAACCGTGTGCAACGTCTCGAGGCGAGGATTTGCGTGTCACACACGTAACAAAAGACGGTCGGGCCGCCCTTGGAATCCGTACCACACCAGAAAGAGAGGAACGTAGCAGGCCGAATCTGGTCTGCAATTCGCGTAGCTCGGCAGCCGCACACAATGGAAGCTGTTCGATAAGGGACTCCGGCAAACAGCAGGTGATATAGTGGCTCCTCTGCGAGGAGACGGCGAGTATGTGTTGCTCACTGCAGCATGGCGCTGTCGACGGAGAGAGGTAAGGCTGCAGCAAGTGCCACGTGTCGGTGTTTATGCCAGGCGTACGTAAGCGCCACCGAAAAATTTTCAAATGTTTGCAACGCTATTCGACCAAACTGCTATAGTCATCACTGACTAGACTTACAAACTACCTAATCTGACACTAAGGACAACACACAGACACACACACACACACACACACACACACACACACCTGCCCGAGGAAGGTTTCGAAATTCTGACGGGAACGGCCTAACAGTCCGTAGCTTGACGCTTCAAGTCCCGTTTACACGAGCGACTTTTTTTGTCTCGGTTGACTACTCGAACCGAGTGTGTCGACTGCAGCGTCCCTGGTGGTTCCGTGTTTCATTTGTTTTGCGTGATCGTTTGCGTTTATCCGATAGCTTCGAAATTTGTGTGTGCTGTCTGCTGTGCGGTCTTAGCGCTGTGGTTGACGTCGTAATACTTAGTGCGCTGATTATCGTTTTAATCTCAGCTTTTTATCCAACACAGCTAAAAGGATGAAAATCTTGTGGTATTGGCAGTAGCAACGGTAGTAATTGCGGAAACGCAAAAAGAAAGAACGCAGAGGGAGGAAGTGAAGCATCTGGATGCGATCGTGGTTGCAAAGACGAGAGGAAGGAAGGGGGATATATGGAATGCTCGGTAACGAATTGCGACATGCAGACCCAGATGCATTTAGGAACTTCTGAGGAATGAACAAATCGTGTTTCGACAAGTCGTTCAAACCACCACACTTTAGCATGCTAAATATCTGCTGCAGAATACCCACACTTCTTGCACTGGGGATTTTTTTTATCTCACTGCCGTAATGTGAACAGAGTACCATATTTAGTTTTACAATCTTCAGCCTTAACTTTCGGGCGCCGGCCGCGGTGGCCTAGGGGACTGAGGCGCGCCAGTCACGGTCTGCACGGCCACTACGTTCGAGGGTTCGAATCCCCCCTCGGGCATGGATATTTGTGCCGTCCTTAGTGTAAGCTAGTTCATAAGTAGTTCGTAAGTTTAGGGACTGATGACCCCGTGGTTAAGTCGCATAAGCTATACAAACATTTTTTTAACTTTCGGGCAAACTGGTGATACTTCGTTTGCCACTACTTTGAGCGTTTCTTTCCGTGCGCTCTAGCATATATATGATGTCTTCAATGAGTATCTGCAGTCACCGTAACACACAAATATCACAAATAATACTAGAGGCGGTTAAAATTACCGTATTGTGATATAAATGATGTTCTGTATTTACGAGGGCTCTCTCCTCGTCATAAGCCGAAATAAGAGCCCTAACGCTTTCTTTCATCCATTCCATTTCTACAAAAAAAAAATAAAAAGTAATCCTCACTCAACATGCTTTGTATTATTTCGATGGAAAACGTGAAGTGAAAATGCCAGTGATGGCTCACTAGGTTTTTATTCCGTGCTTCGCGTCTTCTGCTGGTCAATGTAGCCGCTGCTTCTGCGCATGCGCAGCTTTCACCGCATTCGGCATGAACGAAAGATTATTGCACGTATTATTATAGTCGCACTAGTGCCGTGGTTAGCTCCTAATTTACACGACGGCAGAAAAGCCATCCACGCTTCGAGTCGTCGATTTTCGCAAGAAAGTGGATCGTGTAAAAGGAGCTTTAGACCTCGAGGCCATTTTGCGCAATTGGTACCCAATGGACGAATGATCCAAATTGTGTACCGAGTCGCGGTTCACAGACGCTACGGTACCGCGGCAATCGGACAGGGGTGTCCATTAAATGCAGAGATGCCAACTTTGCCATTATACGACTAGATCTGCCCATTTTAAAGTGGCGTCTAGTCACTGTTTTTGAAAAAAAGCTACTGCTGGCATTCCTAGCCATATTTGGTGATATTATATAGCCATTTGTAGCCATTTTTATTATTCGATAATTTTTACAACAAAAATACAAAACTCTGAAGGTTTTATCATGAAGAGAAATGTATTTATTGATTTATTATTTTTAACGTTCCTCCAAAGTACGACAAATAAAATACCACTGTATCGAAACAGTGATACTTGGAAGTTTCGAGACAATGAAACAGTTCCGCATATCGATTCATTGTTTTGAAACATAGAAACAATGGCCAACACTATGTAGTTGCACTTGCTCGGAAACGCTGTACAAGTTACAATAGTGTGGTGTGAAGTGTTTCTTTTTTAACGTGTGTTAACATTGAGTGTTGGAAGAATACCGGGTGCTTTACCAGTGTTTTGTAACTGTGATAGTTAATTATCTAGCCATGCCGAAACCGCAGTATACACAAACTTACAGGAAGGAATGGGAAAATATGTCTGACTCGAAGGAATGCGTACAGCCAGTATCAACAGACAAAACTAGAGCACTTTGCAAGTTTTGCAAAACTGAAATACGGGCAAAATTGTATGATTTAAAGCATCATTTAAATTCTAAAAAACCTGCGCCATTAAGCAGCAGGTGTCAAACAAAAATAACTTTTAAACGAGCTGAGGAAATCACTAGTAGTAAAAAGGCCGAAGCAAGATTAGCTTTGTACATTGCAACACATTCCGCAATAATGAATATTGATCATTTGTCACAGTTATGCAATAACACATTTTCTTTGAGTGACAATAAACCAGGTGATTTTCGTCTGCATCGGACAAAATGTAATGGAATTATTATGAATATACTTGCATCCCACTTCACTGATCTGTTAATGAGAGATACAGGCGAACAAAAAATTTAATGAGAGATATAGGCGAACAAAAAATTCAGTCTTTTTATAGATGACTCGACAGATATTTCAGTGTCCAAATGATTAGCAGTTGCGCGGCGATATTACAACACACAAATGAACGAAATCGTGTCCACATTTTTGGGCATTGTTGAACTAGAAAAAGGTGACGCTGCAAGTATAGTTTCAGGAATAAAACAACTTTTGCTGAATCTGAAACTTGGTCCTAAAAAGAAAATGAGGATGAGGACGATGATATTTATTTTTGCTAGGTGAGTGTTCTTACATTTTAATTTTTATGCATAAAACAAATTATAATTTAGCCATTTCTGGCCAAGTTTGTTGGACTGTTTTGCCATTTTCTCTGACTGATAGTTGGCAACACTGATTAAATGTCGTAATGTGCACGAGTCAATCACGTGGTGGCCACATGCAGAGTCGAGTAATGACGTCGGTAGGCGCATAATATCAGACGCAAGTGTTAATCGTCGTTTCTCGTTGCTAAGCCCTTATGAGAGGGGTCTCAGTATCCGTCTAGTAAAATCATCTGAAGATCAAAACCAACTGCAGAACGATCTGAATAAGATATCACTATGGTGTAAAAATTGGCAGTTGACTCTAAATAATGAAGAGTGTGAAGTCATCCTCAAAAGTACGAAAAGAAATCCGCTAAACTTTGTTTACAAGATAAATCAATCAAAAGTGAAGGCCGTAAACTCCACAAAATACCTAGGAATTACTATTACTTCAGACTTTAATTGGAAAGTACACGTAGATAATATCGTGGAAAAGGCGAACCAGAGACTTCGTTTTATTGGCAGAACCCTTAAAAGATGCGCCAGAACTACTAAAGAAACTGCATACACTACGCTTGTCCGTCCGTTTATGGAGTATTGTTGCCCAATGTGGGATCCTTATCAGGTGGGTTTGACGGAGGACATCGAAAGAGTCCAGAGAAGGGCAGCTCGTTTCGTATTGTCACGATACAGGGGAGACAGCGTTACAAAATTATACGGGACCTGGGTGTTAATCATTACAACATCGGCGATTATCGCTGCGGCGTGGGCTACTTACGAAAAACATTCTCCTCCGAATGCGAAACTATATTGTTGACTCCCACTTACATAGATAGAAATGATCATCAGAATAAAATACGAGAAATCAGAGCTCGAACGGAGAGATTCAGGTGTTCTCTCTTCCTACGCGCAATTCGAGATTGGAATGGGAGATAAATAGTTTAACGGTGCTTCGATGAACCATCTGCCACGCATTTAAATATGATTTGCAGAGTATCCCATGTAGATGTACATGGAGATGATATTTAAACACTGATGTTACGCAGAGGGGTGCAGTACTTGTCTCCGTAATTTTGGCTGTTTTTCGTGAGTGATTTATGTACCGCTGCCATTTCTACAGTCTGAAACTTAATGTTACCAGTAGCCAGAAAGCTATGGAGAAGATACAGCTCGTAAACTTATACGGAAGGCAACGCGAAATAATGCATCGAAACGGAGTTCCTGCTTCTCTCGGTTCACACGAGACTTCGCTTGAATTGAACTGCTTTCCGTCTCCGTTGACCGTTTCTCGGCACGATAAGCTCGCAGAAATCCGCTTATTCTTCGCTTACGTTGCTACGGCAACCGTCTTTTATGGTTCAACCATTACCCCTGCACGTTGCAAACTGACAGAGTTGCTAATTTTACTTATAGTACATACTAAATATAAAAAAAAAATTATAAATAATTCTTTCAAAGAGATAGGTCGTAAATTTGGTTATGTAGAATGCAATCCCAGCTGCATTACGAGTGTTGAATCATTCCTGTTCTATCTTCCCGCCATGGTGGAGTGGCCGAGCGTTTAAGACGCCTTGCTGCTAAGCGGGTGGTTGCTAAACGTCGGGGGTTCGAGTCCTCTTTCGGACATGGGTGTTTGTGTTGTCCTTTGCATAAGTTACTTTAAGTAGTTTTAAGCCTAGGGAAAGGTACGAGATAAGATCTTATCACTACTTTTCGCAGGAAAGCGACACAGGGACGAAGGCCTCATTTTGTATTTCTCGCCGCCGGAGTTTCGAGTTAGTTTAAGTTGTCAGCCTAGGGGCTCATCAACTCGGTAGATAAGTTTCATAGATTTACAAACTATTCTTTTCAATTAACCAGTTAAGGGATTTTCAGTGTCACCAATTGTTCTGATCAAAGACGATAGAAACAAGTGAAATACATTGTGAAACGAATAGTACAGAGCAAGATGCAAACGAAGAGTAAATGTCATCTTTGAATCTGTAATGGTGACATATTTCAAAATTATGGATCCAAACAGTAAATATATTTAAAGGGGTCAAACCAGAAAACCAATAATTTTTATCAGAAAGAAATTTAGAATTTACATGTATATCTGATTGTCAATGTGTGTGTGTGTGTGTGTGTGTGTGTGTGTGTGTGTGTGTGTGTGTGTGGCACGCACCTGGGCGTGAGATGGTTCAATAGGAGCACTACATTAGTATAGAACTGCATTCTACACAACAAAAAATTCACGAGATATTTAGAAACATCTAGGGTTTGGCGTAAAGATAACTGAACAGTTGACCAATACAAACCAAAGGAATCCCACATAAATCAAAATAGTTTTTTTGTTAAATACGCGATCTGAGAGACTACTTTTCTCAGTTGTCACAATGTAAACAAAGTCGATTTTATAAGTCGTACTACAGAAGCTCGTCATGAACAGCGAAAGACACTTGAATCAAAATCATCGTCTAATGTCTCTAGTCAAACAGTATACTACATACATCTATACTTGATACAAAGATGTGGCCATCCGAGAAAAGTCGCAACTCAGGAAAATGAATTGCGGAGCAC
Organism: Locusta migratoria; assembly: GCA_026315105.1. Lineage (NCBI taxonomy): Eukaryota > Metazoa > Arthropoda > Insecta > Orthoptera > Acrididae > Locusta > Locusta migratoria. The sequence continues at coordinate 887,578,988 of CM048745.1, forward strand.
GATCTATTGACTCATAGTCAACACGGATTTGGAAAGAATCATTCTGGTAAATCACACCTAGCACTTTACTCACACGACGTGATGAGTACTATCGATAAGGAATGTCAAATAGATTCCGTATTTCTTTCTACATTTCCGGAAGACTTTTCGGCACTTTACCTCACAAGCGACTTCTAATCAAACTGCGTGCTTATGAAATATCGCCATAATTTTGTCATTCGTTTCGTGATTTTCTCTCAGAAAGAACACAGTACGTTTTAGTTGACAGAACGTCGAGTAGAACAGAAGTGACACCTGGCGTTCCCGAGGGAAGTTATTCAATTTGTACACTGTGCAAGCTATAAAAGAAAGATAGGAGAAATTTGGAAAATGCCTCCGAAGTTCCGGATAAAGAGATAAAAACATTGCGTTTCGCCGATCACATTGTAATTTTGTCAGAGACAGCAAAGGACCTGGAAGAGCAGCTGAACGGGATGGACAGTATGTCGGAAGGTGCATACAAAATGTACATTAACAGGAGCAAAACAAGGTTAATGAAGTGCAGCCTAAGAAGATCAGCCGATGCTGAAGGAATTAGATTAGGTAACGAAATAATAAAGGTGGTAGATAATTTTTGTTACTTGGTCAGTAAAATAACACACGATGGTCGCAGTGAAGATGATGTAAAACGCAGAATTGCAGTGGGAAGAACTGCAGTTTTGAAAAATAGAAATTTGTTGACATCGAATATTAATTTTAGTGTAAGAAAGTCCTTCCTGAAGGCAATTGTGTGGAGTGTTGTCTTGTATTGATGTGAAATATGGACGATAAACAGTGGGGAGAGGAAAAAATAGAGGCTTTTTAAATGTGATGCCACAGAAGAATGTAGGTGCGTGGATCGCGTAAGTAATCAGGAAGCACTGAACAGAATTGGGGAGAAAAGGAATTTCGATTGGTAGGACACATTCTTAGACATCAAGGTCTCGTGAATTTAGCACTGGAGGGAACTGTGTGGGGTAAAAAGAGATGAATACAGAGACCGAGAGATGAATACAGTAAGCAGATTCAAATGGATGTGGGGTGCCGTTCTCTTGAGGAGATGAAAAGGCTTGCTCAGGATAGAGTAGGGTGGAGAGCTGCATCAAACCATTCTCCGGACTGAAGACAACAGCAACAACAATAACATATTGAAACAAACTACGCCAGCTTTTCATCACTTTCACAATTTAGAATATGTGCTTAGTGAATCTGCAACTGAGAAATTTATGAAAAGATTAGCATAACTTCCTGATTAATATCACAAATGTTGACGAACGTCGCTTAAAAGTAGAATATGATTGACTAATCCGTAGATCTAACCAAATGTACTACACGATATAGCGGTAGCTTAGTTCAGTTCTTTATTAGAACTGAGATACAGGATTTTTAAAACTTCCTGATTCAAATTGAATAGTTAATTTTGTTTACTGGCGTTAAACTGGAAATTTGATAAATCGGTAAACCACGAATTACAAAATAAGTCTACCATATTTCATACAAAATTTGAAATTTTGAGATTCAATATCGTTCATTAATTATGTTATTTTATGTGAAGGTAACATTTGAAAATACCGGCTTAGTGCGCTGAAACTAGTCGTGTATGTAATAACTACTAAAATTGTCGTTTGGCTCATCAGAACAAAATTCATATGTCTCAAAAATTAATTAAGAAATAACTGCAAAATCAAATGTTCAAATGTTTGCAATCTTATGGGACCAAACAACGTTGGTCATCAGTCCCTAGTCTTACAAACTTCTTATACTAAGTTAAATTAACCTAAGAACAACACACACATCCATGCACGAGGGAGGATTCGAGCCTCCGACGCGGGTGGCCGCGTGATCCATAACTTGCCGCTCCAGACCGCTCGGCTACCCCCGCGCGGCAAATAACTGCACTTACTGGTATCCTGACAGTTATAATATCTCGCCAGAAAGACTAAGTCATTCTGTTTGGGTAAAACAATATATGACATTTTGCGTACTTTGAAGGAAGAGTGATTTGGGAAAACTATTTGGATGTGTGCTGAATTGCTTTCAACACGATGGTGCTACACCACATTAGTTAATCAAAAATTTCAAAGAAAAGTGACTGGTGGAAGAGAAGAAATTAATATCCCTCCATGTACACCATATATCGAGACCATACATCTTTCCCCATGCGATGTCAAGGACTGTGGTTCTTCTCATACCACTTCAGAACCAAAATACAGCATACACGTCGCATTACATGATATGGACACTAATATCACACTATGCCATAGAGTATGTAGCACTGTTTCAAAGGAATCAAATATGTACCAATGAACGTAAAAGATATTATTATACGTAAAATTAGTAGTAAGTAATGTTCGTGTTTCTCATGACTTCTAAATTCATTTTTTATATCACACCCAGTGTTCAGTGACTTTTGCACCACTCAGTACAACAATTTAAATAAAATTGAGATTAAAAATAAAATAAAATGGTGAAGCATAGTCAGAATAGAAATTTACGCTCACGACGAGCATCAACTATCGCTCATACTACCATATTTGAAAGTAACCATTGTGTTCTTACGTAGTATAAGACAAAATTCGGGCCACTGCGTTGGTTACACGTCGTACAGTACAAGTCTGACAATATTTCCGCTATTTCCAAAGTGCCTGACGCTCACTGTCTACAATTAGCTGTTCAGTGCCACAGACTACCTCACTCCTTTTATGTCAGCACACGGACTGCAACGCCTTAAGCCCGCTAATACCGTTGCTTCAGGGGCTTTAGATAAGAGGACGTTGATGGACAGACTCTCATACATGAGCGTAGGAACCATCCTCTCCTTACGTCACTTCCCTGTTCAGCAACGTGACGATTCAAAAGAAAAAGAGTCCTCTGCATCTGACGACAGCTTCAAATTCAATAATCAGCGCACTCGCAGACACGTGGTTAACAACCCTATGGCTCGCAGCGTGGTCAGAGTGTATTTGAGGATGTTTATTTCCCCAAGCCACATTAATAACAGCGGCATAATATTTTGAGTAGTAGCACACTGTCTTTTAACTGTAGTAATTTTCTAAAACCGCAGCTTAATTTAAATTAAAACAATATAAAGTAATGCATAAAGCAGAGCAACTCCAATAAAATTACCATTCTTGCTAGGAGACATATGAATTCCTCATTAAACTCGTGTTTGACTTGGGTATCAGTATCTGCTGTGGCATATATTCCAACTTAGTGTTCACATACTGAGAAAATTCCGCAGTTGTAATTCCTTAATTTATTTGTTCCCAAAACGTCGTGCTACGTTTATGCTTTTCATGGCTCACCAGTAGGGCATCCTACTTCGCCCTTTCCTTCTATTTTAGATATGAAATAACCTCCATCATTGCAGTTTTCTCATCCTTCTTTTCCATTTTATTCTCTTGACGCTCATACGCCAATAACATCTACAACAGCCTTTACTTTGCTTTTTCAAAAATATCTTTATTGGTCTCCATTTTCAATCTGAGTCTTTTAACAGATGTCTTCGAGCCGTGTAGCTCTGTATCACTAACGCAGGGAAAGAGCCACAATGATTGAATCAGAACCCGGAAGGTAGATATGTCGCCGGCGCGGTGGCACAGTGGTACCGATCCCCGCCCAGCCTTGGAGTTTTTTCTGTCACTTTCCACTTGTTTCACCTCTGTCAATGCTGAAGATGTGAAGAGAGTACCATCGGTGTTCGGAATCCACGTTAAACTGTAGACGCTGCTGTGTCTCGCTGGGTAAGTAATGTAGGAAGGCACTGGCATATCACCTCCTAAGAGGACCTTTCGAAGTAAAGCACCGTGAGCGGCCTGAGTCCCAAGGGTTTGCACTGGATATACACCACAGTGATTAGACCCAGGACCACCTATGGGGCGGTCGTGTGGTGGAAGAAGGTAGAACAGCAGGTTGCTGCTAAGGAGCTTGGTAAGGTGCAGAGATTAGCCTGCTTAGCCATAACAGGCGGAATTAGCAGCACACCAACTGCTGGGATGGAAACCATGCTGGATATGCCCCCATTACACCTTTCGATCAAGATGAAGGCAGCGGCTGGTGCATACAAACTCAAATTTGGCAACAACTGGAACTCTTTGGGATATCCAGAACCACACACTAAAATAGTGATTGTGGTAAATATAGGAAAGGTTGGGGAAATGCCAGCCAACTATATTATAACCCCATACTGCTTCAACAAGCCTTTCAATATAACAATTGGAAGTAGGGACCAGTGGGAGAAAATAGTTCGACACCGTACGGGGGATATTGTCTGGTTCACTGACGGGTCAAAAGCAAACCAAGGCGCTGGTGCCGGGGTATACGGGGTGCAGCAAAGACTGGATGGCGTCATCTCTCTAGGGAAACTGGCCTCAGTATTCCAGGCCGAAATCACTGCCATCAGGGTGTGTGTCGAGGAGAATTTGCGTAGGTGCTACAAAGACCGTAGCGTCTATATCTATTCAGACAGCCAGGCAGCCCTGAGATCACTGGCAGCTACTGCAACAAGGTCTAAAATTGTTGCAGAATGTCACAGAGTTCTGGTGGAGCTAGGGGAAAGCAATAGAGTAAACCTATTGTGGGTCCCTGGCCACTCGTAAATCAGTGGCAACGAACATGCCGACAGATTAGCCAGAATGGGGGCAGAGACTCCATTTATTGAACCGGAACCTATCCTGACAATCACCAAGGAATGATCAAATTGGAGCTACGTAACTGGCTCAGAAGACAGCACGTAGAATATTGGACCAAAGTCTAGCAACAAATAACATGGCAAGGTAATGATGCCAAAGCCATGTTTTAAAAGAAGCTCTGCAATCCTGGGCCTGAACAGGAGAGAGATTAGACTCATAGTTGGATTGCTGACAAGCCATGGGAATTTCAAAAAACACTTACATACAATGGGAATAACAGAAGAGGACCCTAAGTGTAGGATCTGTGATGACGGTGATGAAACTGCATCACATCTAAACTTCGAACGCATTACATTGGAGAGTAAAAGGCGCAGAACATTTGGGACAACCAGACCCGAAGAAGTTTTGTCTAATAAAGAACTGGCAAAGGGACTCCTTGCACTGTTCAAGGGCATTGGTTGGCTTTACTAGATATACAGGGAGCGATACCAAACAATAAACTTAGTTTCGGTGCGGGCAGTGGCGGGTTGGACCAAGACTGTTTTGGCTTCCCTGAAAAAATCAAATCAAATCAAAGCACCGTGATACTGAAACCAATCTTCGGATTGTTGAATGCATTACCTCATTTTATTGCGTTCGCAAGCTAACTTTCATGGCTATTGGCCTTTGGGCGGCGTCTGCATATCTGGGAAGATTTGATAAAGGAAATCTGTGGCTTACAGATATGTTCGGTGTATGTGGTTCAATGCTGTTCATTGAACACAGTGCTAATTTATGTGATGCTTAAATATTTTGTGTCATTTGATATATCGCACATAATTTTTCAGAAACTTCTTTGAACATGGTACCCTTTTTCATGCGATTAAAAAACTATTACGTAATATCAAAGCCAACTCTAATGAGTCACTCTTTTTAATATCATTAAAATTTGGCTGAGATTGATTGCTTAATTTTAATAGTACACAGAGTTTGGTTAGAAGGGCGATGGCATAGCAGGAGAGGAGGATGCTAGCCATTTGATGATGATATTACTCAAGAGGGTGCATTTTGTGACGTTGTGTTGATTCGCGCTATCGATTTTCTGACACACCTGCACTTGGCATTCAAGGTGCAAAATACAGTATACAGTTAATGGACTTACTACTAGCAGCTATCACAGTCCACATCATGACATATGCCTCTCAATTAGTATGGACTAGATTCTTTTTTTAAGTGTGGCCACACTACTTGAGGAATACTCATAAAATGGCTTACAAGGAGACCACATGTGTATCAGATTTTATATTTTTTTATATTTATGGTACATGAAGTTCAGATCTCAAATCAGCCAAAGCAATTCGGCGCAACTCTAAAAAATTCTTGAGAAAATCTAGTTGTGCAAATAAACAAATGGTCTGGTTTCTGAACTACTCCTCAATCACAGTTAGCATCCACAGAGTAGCCCCATTTTGCTCCGACATCTTGGAACCAGACTAAGTTGATTCAGAGTCCTCCATATAGTATAGGGGAAGGTTGGGGCAAACGGACACGCTAAGTGTATTATTTAAAATAACTATTAAAAAAATCTAATTCCAGATGTTTATCTTATATCACTAAGAAGCTTATACCTTATGTCAAAGTAATACATGTTTAATTAATTTTTAAATTTTATTTTCAGCGCAGGATAATTGATACAAATGGATGGTGCGCCAGTGTCCGTTTGCCCCAACTGTAAGGGCAAACGGACACTCCATATGGGGCAAACTGTCAAACTGTCAGAATGGATTATGTTCCCATCTTACGTTTGTTTTTGGCAGATCATGAAGCTGATGGTATACCACTGAGGATCTGGAAACTTCTTTCATTCGCAGCATGTTTGGTGACCATTGTTGTTGGCTGTGGTTGCATTTCCGCCACTCGATTAGGCCTATTTTCTGCTACATTTGTCATCTGCACTTGTGCTGTTTGAGTCTCAGGTTTTCCTATCGGATTATTAGTGGGGTTTTCATGCACAGTAGTGGGAGCAAAGACATACTCAGGCAAGCGATTGGGGTTGAAGGGATGAAGCCATTTACAGCGATCCCGACTGTAGCTGAACGGTTCAATGTTTCAGCAGAAACAGCTCCATATGCCACTTTATTAACTCCTTTCCCTGGATTGCTTCTGAAGTGCAACGTGTAGGCTTCATTGTAAAATGTCTTTAGTGGAGCAAAGAAAGAGACATCAATTGGCTGTAGCCAGTGAGCACTGTGTGGGGAAGAAAAAACTGTGTCCGTTTGGCCCTATGAATAAGTGTCCGTCTGCCCCACTTTAGCAATATTGAAGTTAGTGTCGTGAAAATACAACGGATGGCACCACCAAGGCATATCGTCATAATGGCACGCGGAGGGAAGCAGGAGCCCGCCACCGGACCAGGATAGAATATCTGTGAATTCATTGAAATACCGACAACCCTTATTTCCCGAAAAATATTCTGAACAAAGTCATTGCCTGCGTACTTGCGTTAGTCTACGAGCCAGAAGGACGTTCTGAATAGGTTATTTCAAACAATACTTATCACTGTCAATCTTGTACACTACACGGCAATTATCTGAGTCGCAGGAACGAAGCTGCAAACTTCTATGAGGTAAATGCACCACTTTTGCTTACGTTGTACCCGTTTGCCCCAACCTTACCCTATGGCTGTTCATGCCCACACGCTAGTTCCTCCTTGACGTAGCGGTGGGGCCTTATTGGAACATATTCCTTCCATAGGTTTAAACGGCGTAATTCAGGCCGAGACTACAAGGTTCACTGATTTGAGACGTGGAGTGAACACAGCGTGATTGTACACTGGGTTCGTATTATCCATTATTTGTCTCGCCCTTTCCTTCTACCCTGTCACTCAGCCCCCTATGTGGGGCGGTGCGATTCCAGCTAATATAAAGAGCTTGGGAACTGGTGTAGAGCGCAAGCAACCAGCTAAAATGTAGTAAAAGAACAGGCGAGGCTTGAAGTAAGAGTGAATATCATACAGGGTGTCCAGAAAAGGACTCCCTGATTTCAAAATCAAATATCTCGAAAACAAAGTTCGATAGAGGAATGCAGTAAACGGTATGTTTATTGTGAAAGCTGAAAGACGTTTATACAGCAGTTTGAAATAATAGTTACAAAAGCTGGCTGCTAACATATGGCGCTGTACGCTATGCAGCTCATATCAGCATACATAAGTGAAATAATTGTATGAAACACTCTTTGCAAACAATCACATCACAATGTTTTCAAAATGTTCACCAGTGGCACTACAGAGGTGGCGAAAACGAAGAATGAAATTCGCCATCACATTTCGTAGGGTCTCAACGGAAATGGATTCAAAAGCCACAGAGATCGCCGATTCAAGCACGTCCAGCGTGAGCGTGGCGGGATGCTTCGGGTAGACCGTGTCTTTCACTGTGCGACCACAAAATAAAAAATAAAAATAAATAAATAAAAAAAATATGGACGCCAATCCATGCCTGCACCAGTCAATTTGGTATATTCCAAAGCAATTACTCGATTCCCGAAGTATTCCTCAAGAAAGCGAAATACTTGTTCGGTCCGATGTGGTCGGGCTCCATCTTGCATAAACCATCCAGTACCTGGTCGGTCCTCTAACGCTTGCTGTGTGGCGACAAATTGTTCCAAAATTGCAACGTAACGTGCACCAGAGACCGTTTCTCGAATGAAAAAGGGCCAATAATGCCTCTGCTGCATACTGCAGCCCACACAGTAACTTTAGGTGAATTACAGGAGTTTCGCTTCACACCAATATGGTTTTTAGGAACCCCAAAATCGCCAGTCCTGCTTATTCACGTATCCATTCAGGTGGAAGTGTGCTTCATCTGTAAACCAGATGCAGCCAACATCAAAACCTTCACTATCAATCATTGTGAGCAAAGGCAATCCTTTGTTGCACAGCTCGTACGGGTATGGCCTGGTGCATTTGAATTTTGAATGACAACTCTTTCTGAGTATTTTCTGCGTGCTGGAACGCTTCAAACTAGTGGCAGGTGAAATTATACGGACGGATGACATTGGATTTCGCTGAATAATTCCAGAAACTGTGGCGATATTTTCAGGCGTAACTGCGGTTTGCTTGCGGCCAACATGCCCCACTAGATCATCAGTTACGCTGCCTGTTCGTTGAAATTTTGCGAAGACCGTACGAATGGTTTTCGCATCGGGTCCTTTTCGAACATTAAATCGTGCTTGGAAACTTCGCCTTGTTGCCGTAGGACTCTCTTCTAACCTGTGATACTCTAGCACCAGAAAAACGCGTTGTTCAATGGAGTACATGGTTTTAATCTCTTCCTTCGGTATGCTAACCTCCTTTCACGTTTCAATAGTGGAAATGATCGCTTTGGGATTCGGATCACTATTTATACTAGGCATTATGTATGGTGATTACAGCGCCATCTGTTAGCAGCTTTTGTAACTATTATTTCAAACTGCTGTATAAACTTCTTACAGCTTTCACAATAAACATACCGTTTACTGCATCCCTCTATCGATCTTTGTTTTCGAGATATTTCTGGACACCCTGTATATCCACGTGTTTAGCATGTAAGGAGGCTTCCGATACTGGTGCTGAGTATTCACCTGCAGTGCCATTGAAATTGTTCGCAAGACTGCCGGCTGAGCTACCCACATTGCTCATACCAATGTGCGAATGATACAGTTCTTCTTTCTAATATTTGTCTTCAACGTTGGCAACGTTGCCTACACGCGAGACTTGTGTCTAGCTTGATACCAAAGTTAGTAGAAGTAGCACAATGCTCCAGACTTCCCATACAATGTTTAACTGCCTATTTGGGCACACACCACTGTCGTGCATAATGATGGGTGTCGTGCAGAAAGTGTTGTGGCTTCTTTGGCAAAGCTGGTTACAGGTAACGTAACAGACGCACTTCTTCTTGAGCGACGCAATGACGATCTGCCCGATGCCTGTGTGCCACAATTTTCGGACCGTCGTTGAAGGCTTTTACCCAATGTGCCACTGTTTCGTACGGCAATGCCGATATCCCGAATGCCTCTTGATGACACTGTTGTGCTGTAGGAGCTCTGGCTCATTCCATCTTGATCCGGGGACTGATAACCTAGCTGTTTAGTCCCCTTAAAACAACCAACAACAACATCTTGATCCAACTCCGTTGTTCCTGTTTCGAAAACGTTAGACCGCTCGCTGAACCCCCAGGGGACTCACGGTTCTTTTGTGACTACGTGCGTGGCGAACACGGGACCCGGAGCTAATGCAGTCTTCCTTCCTTCTTTACTTCCCAGACTACATTTCCTTTCTCCTCCCCTCCTTACCTATCCCTACTCCTCACACTCCCCACCGGGCGTCTGATAACTTCAGTAGTTCAGTCCCCCTATCCCAAACAAACAACCCAACCCAACCCAACAGTTCGTTCACAAGTGACTGTGTTTTCCTAGATTGTAAGCACGATGATGAGGTGGGACGGGCGAGTCCATTTGCTCGGAGGTAACGTAGATATGTCAACAACGTGTGCTATCAGCGACAATAGTAGATTCAATTGCATAGTGTCTCTACAGCAGTATTGCCACTATTTGAGTTCCATTCCCCGTACAAACATGTATACGAAACAAAGGTGCTACCAGGTCAGCACCGAGCTCTTGGACGTTGGAACTGAAATCTCAGTTGGCAGAGCTGTGGGATTCGGTGCGGCAGTAAAGCAATACCGATCATGAAGTCGGCACCGCACTTTGATATGGGTTCTGAATGGGTGGTTAATTACTCTACTCTACTCCTACGGGAGCGTTCACTAGTGTATTAGAACTCCTTCTGTTGGCAACTTGCCAGAGTTGACGCATCTGGATTTGTTGTGCGGATTCGTAGAAGACATTGTCCATACAGAAGTTCCAAATACACCTGAAGATATGCGAGAGAGAATTGTCAGAGAATGTGTTTCTTTAAGTTCCGATGTGAAACGGAATATCAGTCATGATAAGGAGATTGTAGCGCTGCATGGATACCAATGGTCATCACTTCGATCCCCTTCTGTAAATGGACGTTCATACCACCTTTTTTACCTTCGTTGTCCTTCAAAGACCTTATTGTTACACGTCACAGGACTTGTTTGGGTAGCCGTTAACAGAAAAAAGTATCAAACTATTACACCCCTTAAAATGACCCTATCTCTGAAGTGCCTCCACGTAGTAACCAAACTCATAATCTGGCCCCAATTGTCCATCTTTTCTGCCACAAACATATCAGCTCCTATTAACTTTGAGAATTATTCTTGGTGACAATAGTAAGTGAGTCACCCTGTATATTGGTAAACTGAACTGTAAATTGAGTGGCTAGGAGAGAAGAAACCGAAAGTTATGTAAAAGTCAGGAACATTGGGATGAATGTAATGACGACCACTACACGAATCACTGTCAGGTGCTCTTTAAAATGTTTTTTGTTGCCCTGTTGCAGGCTGCCTCTCATGCACGGCCGTGCTGTGGTACATCATCTTCGTGGGCTGTGGAGTCAACTACATGATAAGGAGCAACATCAACATCGCGATCGTCTCCATGGTGAGGAAGCGACCGTCAGACGGGAGCGCGGTACTCAGCGAGTGCTACCAGTCTGCGTTCAACGCGACCGGCGACTTCACCGCCAACGAGAGCCTCCATCACGTCGAGCTGAACGATGACGACGACGAGGTACCTGTTTTACCAGAAGTAATCTGAACTCACGACGAGGCTGTTGATCTAAATTCTGCGACCATGCTATGCTCGTATCACCACAGTACATAAATACAGATTGCAGCAATCAATCGTTTCACTTCCAAATCTCTATACAACCACAATGTCAGCAGCTGGCTGGCTGCACAATACATTCCTTCGCAAGAGGGAAACATGTTTAATCGCGAATAATGAAGGCAGCTCGTGCATCTTGTAGTCATACTTCATCGGTTATTAGAATCTAAGGGCAAGAAAGGGACGCAGAGGTTGGGAAGGGAGAAAGACAGGATTGTAGCTTTTCCCCAATGTTGTTCAATCTGTACATTGAACAGACAGTGAAGGAATGGAAGGAGAAATTTGGAGAGGGCATTAAAGTGCAGGTAGAAGAAATAAAAACATTGCGGTTTGCCGATGACATAGTAATTCTGTCAGAGACTGCCAAAGATGTGAAAGAGCAATTGAATGGAATGGACAGTGTCTTGAAAGGAAGATATAAGATGAACATAAACAAGAGTGAAACGACGGTAATTGAATGCAATGCCAGAAAATCAGGTGTTTCTGAAGGAATTAGATTAGTTAATGAGACAATAAAAGTAGTAGATGAATTTTGTTAATTGGGTAGCAAGATAACTTCTGAAGCCCGAAGTAAAGAAGATATAAAAAGCAGAATGGCTAAGGGAAGAAAAGCGTTTCTGAAGAAACGAAATTTGCTGACATCCAATATTAATTTAAATGTTAGGAAGTCCGTTTGAAAGCATTTGTCTGGAGTGTAACATTGTATGAGAGTGAAACTTGGACGATAAGGATTTCAGATAAAAAAGGTTATACAAGCTTTTGAAATGTGGTGCTACAGACGAATGATGAAAATTAGATGGGTGGATCACGTAACTAAAGGGGCTTAACCGAATGGGGGAGAAAATGAGTTTCTGGCATATCCTGACCAAGAGAAGGGATAGATTGGTTGGCCACATTCTGAGACATCAAGTAATTGTCAACTTAGCATGAGAAGGAAGCGTGTGGTGTAAAAATCGTAGAGGGATACCGAGGGTCGAATATAGTAAGCAGTACGTATTCTCAGATGAAGAGACTTGCTCAGGACAGGGTAGCGTGGAGAGCTGCATCAAACCAGTCTGCGGACTGAAGACCACAATAACAACAACAACTTCATCTATTCATACTGAAATTCTTTAAACGCCAGTGAATTTTTCCACCGATGGTACTTTCCCTTACATGAGGGACAAGGGAATTTCCCATTTCTTTCTTGCTTAGAAAACTGTGTCGTGCCCGGTGGTGTTGCGGAAAAGCGCTCGGCAGGAAACCGAAGGGTCGCGGGTTCGAATCCCGGTCAGACTTCGGAGTATTTCAGTCTGCGTTTTAACCCATCCTTCACCTCTCAACGTTGAAGGGAGTCGGCAGAAACGTCACGTGGTTCGGATTACACGTTAAGCTGTACGTCCCCTTTCTCCTGTTAACTGGGGTAGGCTAGGGAAACGCAAGTGTCCGAAGTAGCGTCCAATTGAAAGACTTGCACCAGGCCAATAAGCCACACGAATTTTTTTTATTGTAGTATACGTTACATCCGCTCTTGCACAGACTAATAAATATTTACGATTATTTTTAAACGAAGTGCTTTACTAATTGAACACGTCAGTAATACCACATTGGCTTCAGCAAATTCGGCAACTGGGCAGGCGTTTTAGCGTGTTTCTGTCATTCCACGTGGTGCACTGAAACATGTCTCTGCTACTGAACCACAGACATACAATACTAGACTGGCAATGCCGTGCGCGATATCATTGGTGTCACTGAAGTCTCGCCGCCATATTTCTATACTACAAACGCGTGAGCAGTCGTGTACCTAACTACAGAAAACAGTAGTTAAAATACTGATGAACTGATGTAACTAAGGTGTCTCTACGGTTTTGACGTAATGGTCAATTACTGTGTTGTATGTGGCTGTAAGATTCCGTACAACTTCTCTTCCACAGCCATTCTGCATTTTACTTCTTTACTTCGACCATCAGAAGTTATCTTGCTACCCAAGTAAGAAAACGCATCTACTTCTTTTATCGTCTCACTTCCTAATATAATTCCTTCAGCATCGCATGATTTTCTGATAATACATTCCATTACCCTAGTTTTACTCTTGTTGATGTTCATCTTATACCTTCCTTTCAAGACACTGTTCTATCCGTTTAATGGGAAAATATCTCTAAGAAGTTTAGCATTATGACAAATATTTATTTACAGTTTTTCAGTATTGTATCATGATATGTTAAGCTATTGGCTGAACTCTACTAGCGCTGGAGAATAGAAACCGGTAAACAGCTATGGCCAACATGTCAGTTTCCAATTATCTACGTGACCAGAGCACACACTAGACAGGTATCACAATTTTCTTTAGATATGTGATTGCCCAAGATGGTATCTGTTTGAGTGTTAATATATTTGTGCCACAAAGTGAATAAAATTGTACAGTGAAAATAATTAAAACGTTTGCTGGCATTTTCATTACTAGTTGCTATAAAACTCTGGATACCTCAGTTTAGCGTGTATCGACATCGAGACCACCAGAACATTAATAATCAATAACATCGATTTTCTAGCACAAGGTTTGCAAGTCAATTTTGTAAACTCAGTTTCAGCATTAAACTCTTATGACTTGGAATGACAACACTGTTTGAAGCTTCGCCAGCGATATCTCTGTTGGTCTCAATTTAAAGCGCGTTTCATTCCTAATCCAGTCAAAGAAATTCTAATTCAACCGGCAACCATGCTTACTATGATTACCACAACGAAAATTTCAACCGATTCACATTCAAAAGCTGAATTTCCTAATATTGTTCACGTGTCTGATACGGTTACCGTTTAACTGAGCATATCGAATGAATATGGTAAGTGGTTAGGCTCTGGTGTTGAAATGTTCTCTTTTTACTATATTTGCTAGCGTTACGGTGGAACTACTTGCATTTATATAACTACATTCCTCAATACTGCTTCATAGGATGTTCCAATTTTTCAGACGTGTGTCGTCGTGGGTCTTCAAACTATGTTCACTGGTGGCGAGTCAGTTGTTGTCGACATAGACCTAGGCCGCTATATCCGACTACACGAACCTCAGCTTGTACAAAATAGTATAATGTGCTGCTTAAAATCACTTGCCTAGTTTATTTCAGAGCGCAGCGACAGGTTGCCTATATCTGACCCATTCAACAAACATATAATAATGGAAAGTCCAGGTTGGAATTAATAATATAGTGAGGACAGTTTACAACTCACCGCAAAGACGTGGCGACGAGCTGCGACAGGCACATACAAAAGACACACACATACAACACATTCAGCTATCGGCCATAGCCTTCTTCAGAAAATAGAGCACTCACGCAATCACACAGGCACACAACACAGTCATACAACCATCACCTCCGACTGCCGCACTTCGAATCACGCTCTGCAGCGAATCGGGGACGGGAGGGGTGGGGAGGGGGAGGGGATAGAAAGGTAACGTCACGGTGGTGGGGATGGGTTAGATGGGAATAACGAGATGCAGCTTAGGAATGGAGTGGGGAGGCGGGTGTGGGGAAAAAATTAAAAAATAAAATAAAGTAAAATAAATATATATATATAGAAAATGCATGCACACTGCAAGTACACAAGACCGCATACACACACATACACATGCACGCATGAACACACACACACACACACGATCACACATTCACACACCACTCGAAATAGGCGAGGTTAGGGACAGAGAGGTAGGAACTGTAAGGTATGGAAATATATATATATATATATATATATATATATATATATATATATATATATATATATATATATATATATATATATATATATATATATAGGGAAGTTATCGTAGGTTGAGGCCTGGTTGATTTCGGAATCGGAGAATGTATTGTAGGGATAACTCCCATCTGTGCAGTTCAGAAAAGCTGGTGGTGGATGGGAGGATCCAGATGGCCCGGGTTGTGAAGCAGCCATTGAAATCAAGCATGTGCTCCGCTGCATGCTGTGCCACAGGGTGGTCCACCTTGTTTTTGGCTACAGTTTGGCGGTGGTAATTCACCCTAATGGACAGCTGGTTGGTGGTCATGAAAATATAGACAGTGCTTGCAGCACAGTTGGTAAATTACGTGGCTGCTTTCACAAGTGGCCCGGCCTCTGATAGGGTAGGATAAGCCTGTGACAGGACTGGAATAGCAAGTGCTGGGTGGGTGGATTGGACAGGTCTTGCAGCGGGGTCTTCCACAAGGATATGATCCCTGTGGCAGTGAGCTGGGTTTCGGGGTGGCATAAGAATGAACTAGGATGTATGAAGGTTGGGAGGGCGACGGAACACCACTTTAGGAGGGGTGGGAAGGATCTTGGGCAGGATGTCTCTCATTTCAGGGCACGAGGATAGAAAATCAAAACCTTGGCGAAGGATGGAATTTAGTTGTTCGAGACCAGGGTAGTACTGGGTGACAAGGGGAGCGCTCTTTTGTGGATGGTTACTGGTGTTAGGAAGAGGATTTGGGGTGTGTCCGAAAATAAATCTCCCATGCCATATCCTCACACACCCCAAATCCTCTTCCTAACACCAGTAACCATCCACAAAAGAGCGCTCCCCTTGTCACCCAGTACTACCCTGGTCTCGAACAACTAAATTCCATCCTTCGCCAAGGTTTTGATTTTCTATCCTCGTGCCCTGAAATGAGAGACATCCTGCCCAAGATCCTTGCCACCCCTCCTAAACTGGTGTTCCGTCGCCCTCCCAAACTTCACAACATCCTAATTCATTCTTATGCCACGCCGAAACCCAGCTCACTGCCACAGGGATTATATCCTTGTGGAAGACCCCGCTGCAAGACCTGTCCAATCCACCCACCCAGCACTTGCTATTCCAGTCCTGTCACAGGCTTATCCTACCCTATCAGAGGCCGGGCCACTTGTGAAAGCAGCCACGTAATTTACCAACTGTGCTGCAAGCACTGTACAGCTTTCTATATTGGCATGACCACCAACCAGCTGTCCATTAGGATGAATTGCCACCGCCAAACTGTGGCCAAAAACAAGGTGGACCACCCTGTGGCACAGCATGCTGCGGAGCACATGCTTGATTTCAATGGCTGCTTCACAACCCGGGCCATCTGGATCCTCCCATCCACCACCAGCTTTTCTGAACCTCACAGATGGGAGTTATCCCTACAATACATTCTCCGATCCCGAAATCAACCAGGCCTCAACCTACGATAACTTCCCTATATATATATTTCCATACCTTACAGTTCCTACCTCTCTGTCCCAAATCTCGCCTATTTTGAGTGGTGTGTGAATGTGTGTGTGTATGTGTGTGTGTGTGTGTGTGTGTGTTTGTGTGCATGCGTGCATGTGTATGTGTGTGTATGCGGTCTTGTGTACTTGCAGTGTGCATGCATTTTCTATATATATATATATATATATATATATATATATATATATATATATATATATATATATATATTTATTTATTTATTTTACTTTATTTTATTTTATTTTCTCCCCTCGCCCGCCTCCCCACTCCATTCCTAAGCTGCATCTCGTTATTCCCATCTAACCCATCCCCACCACCGTGACGTAACCTTTCTATCCCCTCCCCCTCCCCTCCCCTCCCCCTCCCCTCCCCTCCCGTCCCCGATTCGCTGCAGAGCGTGATTCGAAGTGTGGCAGTCGGAGGTGATGGTTGTATGACTGTGTTGTGTGCCTGTGTGATTGCGTGAGTGCTCTATTTTCTGAAGAAGGCCATGGCCGATAGCTGAATGTGTTGTATGTGTGTGTCATTTGTATGTGCCTGTCGCAGCTCGTCGCCATTCAACAAACAAATTGTTTGCGAACTATATAGGCGTAAAGTTTCTTCATTAACTTTCAAAAACCTTTTTTGTGCATAATTACTTACCTACCAATATGACGTCCCCTCTCGATTCATTGCAACAAATCGTAACAAAAATCAGTTCTTATTCATCACTATGTATTCATAGCGCCCTAAGCTGTGATATGAAACCGTTCAAGTAAGGGTCTTCAAGTCGTAATGCCACCTCGCTCTGTAGTGAAAGACGTCTGGAGACGTCTGGAATGTGGTAGAGATGGATTTCTTGTGTGTCATTGGAATATGTTAGAAAGCGCGTTCACAATGACGAAGTAGCGTCCAATTGAAACACTTGCACCAGTCCAATGAGCCTTACGATATTACTATTATTATTAGTGTATGACTGATATTACTTTATACGTTGGGAAAGTCTGTGACCATTGACTTCGGAAACAAGGCATATTCGCATGCACGTCCTGTGTTATTACTTCTGTGATCATTAGCTGTGGTTTTCATTGCATTTGACTATTTTGCCGGCCGCGGTGACCGAGGGGACTGAGGCACTCCAGTCACGGTCCGCACGGCCACTACGGTCGGGGGTTCGAATCCCCCCTCGGGCATGAATATTTGTGCCGTCCTTAGTATAAGGTAGTTGATAAGTAGTTTGTAAGTTTAGGGACTCATAACCCAGTAGTTAAGTCCCATAAGCATAACAAACATCTGAACATTTTTTTGACTATTTCGTGTCTGGTAGGGTTTTATGCACATAGCCATCATGTACTCAGACAAATATATTTCATCATCAATGTATAATTTTCCTTTATTCTCTAACACCCACTATCACTCACAAGAAAAGTACTTGGGATCGAACAAACTCATATACACCAAAATCGTATGAGAGATAATGTAAAGATCCCTTATTGCACTAGTGATACTCCCACATCTGCAAAACTCTGCAGTCGCCCATTAGAGGCCTCTGCGTGTGCCTTGCCACATTGCACTTTGACCTGTCGGTTCGCCAGTAGGGACGGTGCAGTGTGCCTCCGAGTTGCGTTTTGTGATGTTATTTGTGGTGTGAAGCGTCAGATGGGGCGGCAATTGCTAATCAATCCTGCTAATGTATTGGGATTAGTTGAGGTGAAGTCACGAAGAACCCTTCTTCGTGAAGATGGTATTAGTGTAGAAGATGAATCATTTGCATGCTTTCTCGTATCTGTTATGGTAGAGAAATATGAGCATTAGTTACATACTGTTGTTACAAACTTATAATAATGATAATAGGGATGATAATGACGAACAACTCATTGCAAGCAGTAGTGCTACGGTAAGTGCGGGAAGAGGCGATGGAAGCAGTAGCAGTGAATACCAACAGTCTTCCGAGAAGAAGGTTAAAGTTGCAACTATCATCACGGCTTTTGATGACAATTCGCTAGAGAACATGTACGATGATTATTACATAAGTTATATTTAAGAAATCTGCATTACGTATGGCGTTTACAATTACATCTACAGTGCTACCTAGAGCACGGTTGCAGAGCTTTGCAGAAAAACCATACCCATCAGCACATTGAGGTGTACGTAGAGATCCTGTAACCAAACGTTCATTCAGATGTTTGTTCGGGCCCATGTACTTTCCTTGTCAGATCATCAACTAAGAAACATTTGATTCATTAATGGAAAATAGAAACTATAAATTAGTTGATGATGATGATGAGTATTTGCATTTCTCATTCATGTATCACTCTTCGTCCTCAGATCCTGGTCTGATTGATAAAAAGGACCAAAAATCAGTATACAGCTATTGGAAAAATGTTGACACGTGGCGTAGCAACCGTTATGAATTTGTTGAATTACAGTCAGGAATGCTAATATGTTTATTATTGTTTAAAATACGCTTCGCCGCCGGCCGCGGTGGCCGAGGAGACTAAGGCGCTCCAGTCACGGTCTGCACGGCCACTACGGTCGGGGGTTCGAATCCCCCTCGGGCATGGATATTTGTACCGTCCTAGTTCGTAAGTAGTTCATAAGTAGTTTGTGAGTTTAGGGACTGATGACCCCGTAGTTGAGTCCCATAGACTTTACAAACATTTGAACATTTGAATACGCTTCGCCATTTTGGAGCATTATCATATCCTATAAAAGATGTGGTAACCATCATCAGTCAAAGCTAGTGCGAATTAAAATTATTAAGAAGATTCATGTCATCAAATCTGAAAATAAAATAGTCGTGACGTTACCAAAATTATCTTTTATATGAACTGATGATGCCCCAAAACCGCGAAACGCATTACAAATAACAAGAAGAAACACATTCCCAATAGTAACTGCATTCTTTCAACAAGTTCTACTTCGTAATTTACTGAATCGAATGGCTAATCTACTGACATGGCAGTGATTTATAGCAGTTTGGCGTGATAAAAATCGTTTGATCTCTCTTTGTGCTTGAAACGAGCCTTCCAGAAATTTTCTGAGCCTCACCTGTGAACACAAGTCACATCGTCCTCCTCTCAGTTCGCGACAAGGGGCACTCTACCGAATTGCACCGAGAACGTAGGTCTGCTCTCATCCGCATTACAAAGCGAACTCTCCTGCTGGAAAGTATCGGAAAAGTCATTAGCGATAAAACGCGCAGTGTGGAGTTTGATCCGGCCAGGGTGTAGCTTGGGGTTCCCCCCCCCGGTGGCCCTAGCATCAGAAGGCTCCTCAGGAGCAAGTGCCAATTAATTAATGTCCTCAACCTCATTTAAAGAAGGACGTTGATGAAATTGACCAAAAATGTTAATTTTGAATTTGTTTTTTATTTGTTAGTACAACACATGGACAGTAAGTTCCCAAAGTTTCAATGTTGACATAGCATCCGAAGTGGCTGAAAATTAATTAAAAGTGAGACGCTGCCTCCCTGCCACGCCCACTTTTTGAATCAGTACTTCATTACCAGCTCAGTGAACAACGATTATGTGTATTGCTAGCAACAAAACATATGCGGCATAAATGTAAAAGGCCGTGATACATACTCTTTGGTTTTATAGCTCATCTTTGACTCTGTTCCGTATCTAATAAACCATAACAAAATAACTGCGGAGTTAAGAATACAGGAAGACGCCCTTACTCTAAAAAAGTGAAGCTGCCTCCTCCATATTACTAAGTTTTCGAGAAGTATTCGTATTGTATATCTAATGATTTATGTCACTTAAACAGGAATAAAACGACCGATGGTTTTGCCGATGTACAACGTGTTAAAAGCGTGCAAAATAGCCGTAAAAATTAAGTTTTCAAATATATTATGTTGAATATTCATTAGTATGTATTCAAGAAAGTATATTGATGGAAAGTAAATACTTTGCAATGACTGTCAGTTCAATACACTAACAGTAAGAGGGTCGACTTAATGCATAGTTTTGACGGAGAAATAGCATTCTAAAACTGACCAAGATGGCGGACAGGCTTCAACTGACGTATGTGCACGGGATAAATAATGCCATCTCCCTTTATTCTAACCTCCTTGTTTCAAATGTTGAAATGTTTGTAAATCTATCGGACCAAACTGCGTGGTCATCAGTCCGTAGCTTACAAACTACTTAAACCTAGGTAAACTAACCTAAGGGCAACACACACACCCATACCCGAGGGAGGACTCGAACCTCCACGGCGAGCAACCACGCGCTCCGCAGCGAGACGCTTTAGACCGCTCGGCTACTCCACCGCGGCCCTCCTTGTTTATGACGAAGCAATTCTTTCTCTGCCTTGTGATACTGGACGAAGATTTATACTAGTGTTTTATTCTTTCTTCATTCAGTTATGCAAAGATTACAAATGAACATTGATAACAAATGACACGGCAGAAACGACACTGAAACAGGCTTTAAATGCCGTACAGAACCGAAAAACACACTGCAGGAGCGAACGAACTCCAGCGAACAAAACGGAAATACACGAAGTGAGATGTGAAGAAGAGGCAACACTGTGAGTAGAATGAATATCAATTTAAACACACATAGGCCTAACGTGCACAAAATTAAAAAAAAAATGTGTTAAATATATGTGTACAAAACAAATTGCACAGAATATGCTTATAAAATAAAAAGCGAAACCCTTCTAGTGTAAAATAAATGTTTCAATTGCAGGAAACAGCTGCTACGAAATATGGCCACAGTACGGAACGTAGATAATAAATGGATTTTTGAGTTTTGTCAGTGTCGGCTACGAACAAACAGTTGGCGCCCTCAGGATGTACCTCTCAATTGGGAATGGTTACATCTATAAGACTTAGTGTTACGTCAGTGTGTGAAGAAAACAGGATTTCGGAGAATTCGGACACGAACTGGATGTATTAAGTCAGTTGTGGAACGATGCGGGTTGTAATGGTGAACAGTCTCATACACATAGACAACGGTCCGGACGTCCATGTCGCACAGACGTCTGCCAAAATCACAGAATATTAGCGGCAGCAGTGGTGTCCAAAAAATAAAAATGTACAAATGTTTGTAAACGTGGTGGAGCAAACTGCTATGATCTTAACAAAACACTTAAGCTAACTTACACTGAAGACAACACATACACCCATGCACGAGGGAGGACTCGAATCTCCAGTGGGAACTAGCACCAGTCAGTGACGTGGCTCCTTAGTGGACGGAGCCATTCCGCGCGGCTCAGAAGTGCCAAAATGCACTGCTGCTTAACGGTTACTGGCAGTGGGTACGGGAACACGTCTAGCCTGCCTTCTCACGTCACAGCGTCCATGTGCACGGCTCTACTGGTGTGTTACAGGGTCACTAGCAAGATGGAATTGCGGGCCGTAGTCTTCAGTCATGAATGCTGATTCTTCCTGCATGCAACTGACGGTCGTTTGAGTCAAAGAGGCAGACCTGGTGTGTGCTGTCTTACAGATTACAAGCCCAATCCTAGGACTTAAAGGTCTGAGATACGATAAACTACAACATCCGTTAACCTTTGGTGTTTTCGGAGGGATCGCAGAATGTTCTAAGTGAACAGTGATTTTCCTAATTTATCTGGTCCTAAAGAAGCCACATTAAGAAAACAAGATGCCTTAGGACTGAATTAGGAAGGGTAGGCCCATCTACATATCTTTCCTTGCTACAGTTGTTAACATACTAAACTAACTTCAATTTTAGATTAACGATTATTAGATATCAAACAGTCTCTTTAAATCCAACGAGAAGAGCCATAGAAGTTTGCTCAGTGTAGGACAGACCTACTGTAATTAACTGAATTGACTTGGCAACAAACACAGGAACAATGTTCTAACAAAATAAGTTTAAAATCACAGCACTTTGATTAATAAACAAGGTATTAACAAACAGATAACATATTAACAAACAGATAAGTTTAGGTTCCTCAAGGTATGCCAAAACTTTCAAATAATCATCCAAAACAAGATCAATAACTGACCACTATAATTTGCCCATTTAAAATTTACACATTATAGATAGGTCAACACCACTTTAATCAACTAACTTAAAAGGGTTAGATAACTTAGTAAAATTTTCTTGTTTGGAGAAATACAAGAACAATCTTCACTAAAAGAATTTCTCAAATTATAGCACATTGATTAATAAACCAGACAGTTAAGTATCAACAATAGAGGGGTTTAGGTTGCTTCAAGATATACCTAAAATTCAAACGATTATCCAAAACAAGAGCAATGCTTCTCAACTGTAATTTGCCATTTTAAAATTTACACTGTATAGTTCAGAGCAACACCACTTTAAATGAATTAATAAGGTTAAAAACTTGTTATAATTTTCTTCTTCGGAGAAATACAACAACAAATTTACATTAAAACCTGAAACTAGCTTAAGTAGGTTGAGGAAAACGAAATAGGGAAGCACTCAGTTAGGAAATTTGACTCGACGACAACTTGAAGGAGAAAGCAGTCCCAGGGCGGACACGTAGACACTGGCCCCCCGCGTCCGGTTCTCCAGGGCTGAGTCGCTCCAAAACAATGTGTTACCGTTATTCGATGCTGCGATCACCACTCCAGTGTCCCAGTTCACTCGGGTAAAGAACCTCTAAGGAACACTAAATCACACAGGCCAATAACTGCTTCTGCAACAATAATTTAGCCCGAACACTCATTACTCATTCAACACAAGAACTCCACTAACTGTATCTTTGCACACCAAAATATAGACATAAACAGAGGCTCCACTGGAGTGCACTTCCTGAATTGGTGCTTGAGCAGACATAATTCAGGGGCACAAATGTCCAGGGTTTCTTCAAACAACGTAAGGAGCTGGAAGAACACTAGGCCCCTCTTTTTGACGAGATTTGACAATTACTGTCCACACCATGGGGTATAGCCACACCATGCAAGTCGTCACGCAGCAAAAAAAAAAAAAAAAAAAAAAAAAAAAAAAAAAAAAAAAAAATAAATAAATAAATAAATAAATAAAAGAGACCATCGAGCACACGGGCAGTTACTAACCGCAGCTGGCAGCTACACCCCCTTTCTCACGACCTTGTTCGATCGCCAGTCCTCTCACTTCCACTATCAACCGCCAGGGCGCATCATATCAAAGGCCAAGGAACTTACAAAACCAAAGATAATCTACTCCTGGGAAGCGGAGATATCGAACCTCACGGTTCACTAAGCACCGTCCTTGCGCTTTAATACGTTGTTTGGCACGTATTGATAAACCTAGCAACCACATTGTTTACATCTTGGCACATCCATATGTCCCAGAGAAGACTTGTCATACACACATCACAGCTGTACGAACTATACTCTTTGCTCTAAATATCCAGTATAAGCGCATTTGTTATCTTTGATTGAAATTTTTATTACTGTACGCTTATCAAAGTGTGCTTAAGTTTGTAAACTGTAGTCACTGGAAAAACATATATAGAAAGTCAAGAATAATACCAAATATTCATTTTCAAGTTTCACAAGATTGTAACATTCATGTTAATCACTGGCTAAGCTGTGTAAGTACTTATACATGTTATTTGCTATAACATTCCATCAAAGTTGTATATAACTGATAAGTAATGCACTTGATAACTTTCGTCTGTATCAGGATGGCGCTTGTTGATGGTGTAATAACAGAACCTGGTAGCTTTGGGCTAATAAATTAATCAGCCATTCTACTAAGATTATGTGTGACTCCAACAGGATTGTGTTCGCCTATACACGGTGCATCGAAGACTAGCAGCAATTTTCCTGGCCTGCAGAATATCCGAGCTTGTTTCCAGTCGGGTACGTGTGCAAAATGATGAGATGGAATCTCACATGTGCGACTCATCAACCCGCAACTCTTGCGTAACTACGTCAACCGGTCGGACATGCGTGGAATAATGTATCCCGAGACAGAGTTAACCAAGTCTATGATCGATGGGATGCAGGAATCACTACCTACAGTGTCGCCGCTGCAGGCTACGCTACGTAATAATAGGGGTGTTCCAGCATCGAACGATACCTGTCGCCTCAGTAGTTGATCTGTAAATGTAGCAATTTGATGTACTTCATATGCTCTATTTCAACAAACAGTCTTGAGAGGAACTTTAGGAGGGCGTGTTAGTTTTTGTTTCCGCTAGTGGCACATCTGGGATGGGGCGAGGGCGTATCACCTCAGGCATCACGTTTGAGGGGCCTTCAAATATGAAGCCTCTTTTTTGTCGTTTTGGACCTTAATATTGTGCCTCTCGTCTCTTGGCCCACTTTATGTTACGGTAGTAACACTAAAAGTGAGCCTTTGCGATCGTCTTTTGACAGTTCGAAATTTAAATGAAAATAACGGCTTAACCATTCATCTGACACGAAAATTGAATAACCGAATTTTTTTACATATCTCGTACCGTTTCAGAGATATTTGCAAATATAACGACGATTTTGGGATGTCTGTCTGTCTGTCTGTCCGTAACGTGTTCCCATTTTTAACAACAGTTCAACCGGTCAGCACCAAATTACACAGACAAAATTGTAGGCTGCGGGAGACCAGAACCTCCCTTTTTTCAAATATTTCGGACAAGAAATAGTAACACAAAGAAAAAAATTAAAAAAGTAGGCCGTTTGTAATGTAATTTTAATTGCATATATACCGTTCATCTGACGCAAAAACTGAATAACCGAAAAATTCTCTACAACTTTCCTCCCGTATGTTTTTTTGTCATATCTCGTATCGTTTCAGACATATTTGCAAAAATAACGGAGTTTTGACACCCTCCATTGAATTATCGAAAACCAGCCGTTCGGAGATATCATGTGATATTTCTCACCCAGGCTCTCTCTGGTATACGCCATCTTGCGTTGCGTATTTGATTATTTTTTAATTGTAATTCACACATTGTCATTTCAAAGCAATGGCGCACCGAAGAATTAACAAAAACACGTCGTTTTTCGTACTATAAATGATAATCTAGTGTCTAAAAATGCCATATTAGCATCAGTTAACAACGATATTAAAGAACGTAACTTCTGATCGCCAGCTGTAGCGTAGTGGCCAATACGTTGGACTGTGATGCTGAAGGTCAGTGGATCGAAACCCGCCACTACCATTTTTTTCTAAAAGGGTTTCAGACTCTTATTAATTAAATAGCGCTATGTTCTTCAATGTTTAGACTGTTGTGCATATGTAAGAATGCTCC
The DNA here is from genome assembly GCA_026315105.1 of Locusta migratoria. NCBI lineage: Eukaryota > Metazoa > Arthropoda > Insecta > Orthoptera > Acrididae > Locusta > Locusta migratoria. The sequence continues at coordinate 887,604,776 of CM048745.1, forward strand.
ATCTAAAATGCGTGTTTATTCTATTTCGTGAACATGCCGTGAAATATGTAACAACGAATTGAACACTTGGTCTTCTGAGGCATATGCACGTAAACTGGGAGGATACTGTAATAATGAACATTCTGCACGAAGTGCTGATACAGGCAGTTTCGTATGTAAAGGAAGTCCCAGATTTCTGTGGGAAGTGTAGTTCATTAATCAAATAGAAGGGAAGTGTATACATTGCAACAAATTAACCTTTTTTATTATTTTTATTTATTTTTTAAAGCATTTATTCACTGTTTGTGGATATATTAAAAATCATTAATGAAAATCAATACATCTCTACCAAATATACGCTGTGGTCCATCCAGGCTCGTCCGATCGCCAAATGTATGCAAAATTCGTTCCAGCCATAGTCATTCGTAACCAGTACAGAGAAAGAAAATAAACTTCGAACTACCAAGGCGAGACAGGTAATAATAATTTAACGGAAGAATATAATAAAAATGTGGCAGAAATATTTAAATGATAGTTCAAAGAGGTAAAAGTTCAAAATAGAGTATGTTTGTCAAAGCTAAACTAAAACATCATATAATTTTGGCTCTTTGTTAAAATACGGTCAGAAAGAATATTAAGTGTTGGATGCATAATATTACAACAATAGTAGAGTCGTAATCTTATGAGCATAATGTTTTATTATTTAGATCATTATATTACTTTTTCTCTGAAATATTTACAAAACAGCGTTGAAAACCAGGCCAGTACGATTTTTATTCTTATAATGTCTTTAATCAGTCTTTTACCTTTCGCAACATGTTTAATTGTAGTTAGTTTACGTAGACATTTTATATTGGTATCATTTTCTACCTAATATTTAAATATTTTGTGCTTAATTTTAAAGTGGACCTTACCTGCTGCCGTATTGTTACAATATTTCTATCATTTAATGCAACAGCTTCCTGTTCCCATTTATTTATTTATCCATTGCCTTTTATTACTTCTTCATTGTGATAGAACATTTTTTTAATTATCATTTCTTTCATCTCATACTTTGTTCAATATATATTTAGGAATTGGGTCGTAATTTATTTATCATTCTACATTTATATTCAAATTTTTTCTTTGACCTATCGAAAAAGTTTTATTTGCTTATAATTTTTATTTATTTTTTATTTTTGAAAATGTTTTCCCCTGTAATATATTCGTCACCAGATGAAATATGAATCTCTAACGATTTCACGAACCTCCATTAAATGACAGCAAAATAATATGACAGTAGAGCCATATAACAATTACATATGTGATTGCCAGCTTTTAGAGTCAAAATATCGGGAGAAATTTCAAACAAAAGTTACTCCCTATTAAACTCTTAGCAATTTTAACTTGACGTTATATTAAATATACACTTTTGCCTTTAGTGGTGTTGTTGGTGAGTTGTAGATGCAGTTATAATCATCTTTTTGAAGTTGCTGCTCTTCTTTTTTCCCTGCTTGCTCAAACAAATGTTGAGGATATTCCGCAATATGCAAGATACCGCATTTTAATTATATTTCCCAAACATGTTTCAGCATAATTAGTGGTTTATTTTTGCTCTGAAAAAATTACACTGTGCAGTTGTCTTTTAAAATATACCTAAAATGTCTTTACAGTTTCATTCACTATGTATTTCCCTTAGGTTACCAGACAAATGTATTTTAGTATTGTGAAATCATGCATAGGGGTACGAGTATCACACTTTTTACATTAGGTTACGTATAAAATCGCTAAGTAATTATCCTAATTATTACATGTAGTTGTGGTAATAGTTCTTTAAAAACTTGTTATCTGCAAAGCATAGCAAACAGTTTGAATTTCTTACTTTCCAACTTTGGGTTCGTGAAACGCGTCATTTCTCTTAGTACTCATGATTCTTTTTCTTCTCTTTAGTTTCTGGTTCTTCCTGTTTCCTATGTAGTGTGTTTGTTATTTGTTTTTCACGTTTTGTTCGTGGTATACATTACGCCAGTAGTAATGTTCTCCGTATGCATACGACTGAAAGCTGTTCATTTGTTCTGTGGGCGTTTTGTTTCGCCGATTTCCGTGCGAAATACGAGTGTTTTCTGATAGTGGCATGTTCGTAGGGGAATATAGGGGTGAAGCAGTATTGTGGATTTTTTGTTATATTTATATTTCGTTTATGTATATACGTAAGCGTATGTGTGGGTGTGTGTGTGTGTGTGTGTGTGTGTGTGTGTGTGCATGTGTGTGTTTGTGTGTGTCATCGTTGTGTGTGTTGTGTTTTTCTGTGCGTATGTATGAGCTAAAATACATTGCGGTTGTTTAGGTTCTCGCAATGTTTCCGTGGTGATGGTGATGTAATTTAGTAGAGGATTTGTGTGTTCAAAAATGTTCAAATGTTTGTACAGCTTATGGGACTTAACTACGGGGACATCAGTCCCTAAACTTACAATCTACTTATGAACTAGCTAATACTAAGGAAATCACAAATAACCATGCCCGACGAGGGATTCGAACACCCGACCGTAGTGGCCGTGCAAAACGTGACTGCCGCGTTTCAGACCGCTCGGCCACCGCGGCAGGCGGATTTGTGTGGACATTGTGTATGTGTGTGTGTGTGTGTGTGTGTGTGTGTGTGTGTGAGAGAGAGAGAGAGAGAGAGAGAGAGAGAGAGAGAGTAAGGGATATTAAAGAGTGATTAGGATACTAGGTTGAAGATTATTTTTACATCTCCTCTATTGTGGTTAATAGTGTTTTGTTGCAGAGCACACTAAACATAAGAAAAAGGATCGTAAGTACAGACAGAAATGACGAGTTCGTCAAACCCAAAATTGGAAAGCAATAATTTCAAACTGTTTGTTATGCTTTGGTGATGACAAGTTTATAAAAAAACTATTGCAACAATAGTAATAATAATAAGTAGGTTACTCAGTGAGCATAATGTAAAGTTATGTAAAAAAAGTGTAATACTCGTACTTCTAGGCCTAGTTTCACAAAACTAAAATAGTTATATTTTTGTGATAACCTGAGAGAAATTCGTAGTGAATGAACCTGTACAACATTTTGTTTTATCTTAAAAAGCAACTGTACACTGCAGTTTAATTTTTCAGAACAAAAACTAAACACCCCACTGATGATAACACAAAATGTGCTGAAACGTGTTTGGGAAAAATGATTGAAATTTAGTGTCTTGTATAACGCGGAATATTCTCACCATTCGGTGCAGTTATGTGGTAGCCACTGATGGAATCCTCACGTCTCAGAGGCATAGGAATATAATGACAAGAGCAATGGCAACCGCTTCCGCTTTTTGCATCCTTTGGTCGATGACGAGTACCGTATTTGCACATCAATCTTAGGACAAGTATTCTTCCTTCTTATACAGATCAGTAGCATAGTGGCCTCAAAGAACATTTACGCAATAAAGATTTCTTCGATGCTTTGAAGCCGTTACTCAGTGATCCCTAATTTTGTCTTTTTTGGTTGGGTTATTAGTGATTCTCCGGAAATAATATTTTCTACATCCATTTAATACAGGGTGTCCAGAAAAGGACTCCCTGATTTCAAAATTAAATACCTCGAAAACAAAAATCGACGTAGGAATGCAATAAACAGTATTTTTATTGTGAAAGCTGTAAGAAATTTATACAGCAATTTGAAATAATAATTACAAAAGTTAGTATAAATAGTGATCCGAAGCCCAGATCGATCAGTTCCACTATTGAAACTATTGAAACGTGAAAGAAGAATAGCGTACGGAAGGATGAGATTAAAACCGCGTACTCCATTGAACAACGCGTTTTTATGGTGCTGGAGTACCACAGATTAGAAGAGGGTCCTAATGCAACAAGGCAAAGTTTTCAACCACAATTTAATGTTGCAAAAGAACCCGACGTGAAAACCATTCGTACGCTCTTCGCAAAATTTCAACGAACAGGCAGCGTAACAGATGACCTAGTGGGGCATGTTGGCCGCAAGCAAACCGCAGTTACGCCTGAATATATCGCCACATTTTCTGGAATTATTGAGCGAAATCCAATGTCATCCATCCGTAGAATTGCATCTGAGACTGGTTTGAAGCGTTCCAGCACGCATAAAATACTGAGAAAGAGCATACACATGTTTCCATTCAAAATTCAAATGCACCAGGCCATACCCGTACGAGCTGTGCAACAAAGGGTTGCCTTTGCTAATCAGATACTCACAATGATTGATAGTGAAGGATTTGATGGTGGCCTGCATCTGGTTTACAGATGAAGCACACTTCCATATGAATGGATACGTGAATAAGCAGAACTGGCGATTATGGGATTCCGAAAAGCTATATTGTTATGAAGCGAAACCCCTGCAGTCTCGTAAAGCTACTGTGTGTGCTGCAGTATGCAGCAGAGGCATTATTGGCCCTTTCTCCATTTGAGAAACGGTCACTGGTGCAATTTTGGAACAATTTGTCGCCACACAGCAAGCGTTAGAGGATCGACCAGGTACTGAATGGTTTATGCAACATGGAGCTCGACCACGTCGGGCCGAACAACTGTTTGGCTAACTTGAAGAATACTTCGGGAATCGAGTCATTGCTTTGGAATATCCGAAATTTACTGGTGCAAGCATCTGGATCAAGTATCTAAAAAGTGCAACTTGTTGGGCTGTTTCTACAATTATTTGTAACTCAGTATGAACAATTTCCAACCTGCAGGATATTAATTTACTGGGTCAAAGGCTGGCGTATGGTTAATGTAGGAGCTAGGCACTATGCAGGTAGTAGTAAGTATATAGTAAACTGTATGATTGTGTATTCTTCGCTTCAATAATTATCTCGTCTTCAGGAATCAATATGATTATTATAAAATTACGTAACAGCAGGACAACTCTGGAATCATTTTCTTCTCTAAACTATGAGAAGCGATTTGCAATAGAACCACCATATAAAATCAAACTCTTGTAATGCAGACGCCAGACTGAGTTTCTTTGAAAGATTCCCCACGATGTGGAATTCGTCAATATGGGACGTAGGTTACGAATACTCGTTCGACATCTACATCTCCATCTAAATGGGATACTCTGCAAATCACATTTAAGTGCCTGGCAGAGGGTTCATCGAACCACCATTATACTATTTATCTCCCATTCCATTCTCAAATAGCGTGCGGGAAGAAAAAGAAAACCTGAATCTCTCCGTTTCGGGCTCTGATTTCTCGTATTTTACTCTGATGATCATTTCTACCTATGTAAGTGGGAGTCATCAATATATTTTCGCATTCGGAGGAGAATGTTGGCGATTGACGTTTCGTAAGTAGCCCACGTCGAAGCGATAAGCGCCGTTGTTGTAATGATTCCCAGCCAAGATCCTGTATCATTTCTGCAACGCTGTCTCCCCTGTATAGTGACAATACGAAACGAGCTGCCTTTCTGTGGACTTTTTCGATGTCCTCCGTGAAACCCACCTGATATGGATCCCACACTGGACAGCAATACTCCAAAAATGGACGGACAGGCGTAGTGTATGCAGTTTCTTTTGTAGTTCTGTTGCTTGTTTAAGGGTTGTGCCAATAAAACGCAGTTCTGGTTCGCATTTCACACGACATTATCCACGTGTTCATTCCAATTTAAGTCTTAATTAATAGTAATTCCTAGGTATTTTGTGGAGTTTACAGCCTTCACTTTTGATTTATCTTGTAAACACAGTTTAGCGGATTTCTTTTCGTACTCATGTGGACGACTTCACACTTCTCATTATTTAGAATCAATTGCCAACTTTTACACCATAGTGATATCTTGTTTAGATCTTTCTGCATTTGGTTTTGATCTTCAGATGATTTTACTAGACAGTAAATGACGGCTTCGTCTGTAAACAACCTAAGAGAGCTACTTAGATTTTCCCCTAAATCTTTAATGTAAATAAGGAACAGCAGAGGACCAATAACACTACCCTGTGGAACGCCCGATATCACCTTTGTTTTAGTCGATGCCTTACCATCGATTACTACAAACTGTGTCCTTTCTTACAGGAAATCTCCTGGAAAGAACACATAGAAAATATTGTGGGGAAGGCCAGCCAAAGATTACGTTTCATCGGCAGAACGCTTCGAAGATGCACCAGCTCCACCAAAGAGACTGCCTACATCACACTTGTGCGTCCTCTCCTGGAGTACTGTTGCTCCTTGTGGGACCCTCACCAGGTGGGATTGACGGAAGATATAGAGAAGAGATTCAGAGAAGGGCAGCTCGTTTTGTTTTATCACGTTACGGGGGGGGGGGGGATAGCGTCACGGAAATGTTGCACGAATTGGGATGGAAATCATTAAGAGAAAGACGTTATTCATTGCGGCGTGATCTGTTTGCGAAGTTTCAATCACCGACTTTTAGTTCTGAATGTGAAAATATTTTGCTAGCACCCACCTACTTAGAGAGACATGACCATCCCAATAAAATAAGAGAAATCAGATCGAAAACGGAACGATTTAGGTGTTCTTTCTTCCCCGCGCGCTGTTAGAGAATGGAACGGTAGAGAAAAATTTATGAAAGTGGTTAATAAACCCTCTGCCAGGCACTTGAATGTGATTTGCAGAGTATCGATGTAGATGTAGATGTAGATTCAATCGCAAATTTGGGGCGATTTTTCCACAACCACGCAAATTGATTAAAAGCCGTTTGTGAGGTACGGTGTCAAAAGCCTTCCGTAAGTCAAGAAAAACGGAATCGATTTGCGAAACCTTGTCGATAGCACCCATCACTTCGTGTGAATCAAGAGCTAGTTGTGTTTCGCATGACGGTATTTCCTAAATCCGAACGCTTAGATAATCTGAGATCCGTACCACGTAGAGTTGATGGAAGACATAGAGAAGATCGAACGGAGAGCAGCGTGCAGCGTTACAGGTGGATTTAGAAAGTGGGAAAAGCGACACAGCGAGGGTCAGGAATCTCCAGTGGGAGGCGCTGAAAGGTAAGCGTTTTGCGTCGCCGGATGGTCTTCTGTCAAACTTTCGAGAGCATACGTTTCTCCAAGAGTCAGCAAGTGCTCTACTTCTGCTTACATACATCTTGCTAAATGACTAGAAGAATAAAGGTGGAGAGATTACAGCCCATGGTGAAGCACAGTGGTAATTGTTTTTCTACGAACCATACGTGACGGGAATAAGAGGAGGGAGTGACGATAGGCAAAGTATCCTCTGCCAAAAACCGTGATTTTGTTTGCAGAGTACATATGTAGATGTTAATAAACTGTATAAGTTTTTACTTGCGTAGGAAGCGTTTCAGAATGTAGATACCAGTTTTTATGGGTGGGATTGAGCTATACATTGTGGCTAAGACACCAATTCACTTCGCGGTGGACGATGTATAATAAACAAAACTGTAATTACAGTTTCTATTGGTTAGGTTAGTTTGTATAATTAATATTACAAAAACAGTTGTTATCGCAAAAAATTAACAGTTTTTATTGACCGGTTTCGGCCTGTTGTAGGCCATCTTCGCAAAAAAATGTATTCCATGTGGCCAGTGCTGGATTCGAATGGGCTGGTAACTGTTACCAGCTGGCAGGAGAACACCCAGGACCGCCGAGTCCAGCACTGGCCACATGGGCTACATTTTTTTTCCGGAGATGACCTGCATCAGGCCGAAACCGATCAATAAAAACTGATAAATTTCTTGCGATCAAGACTGTTTCTCTCCTTTGACAATGTTGTATAAATTAAATAGTTTGTATAGGTTAAGTTGCCGTTTTTTGCAACTGTTAATAACATGTAGACGACTCCATCTAGGGTTTGGTGCAGAGCGACCACATTAAAATTATTAAAGCTGGAAGAACCAGGTTTAGGCACATTGAAACCTTTATTTTTTATATTTCAGATCGAAGACGAAGTGGAGGAAGATGAGATAGGAGATACGATACTGGGAGAAGAATTTGACAGAGCGCTGAAGCACTTGAGTCGAAACAAGGCCCCTGGAGTAGTTGATAATCTGTCTGAACTGCTAATTTCTTTAGGAGAGCCAGTCATGAAGAAAATGTTCAACCTTGTATGCAAGATGTATGAGACAGGGGAAATACCCTCCGACTTCAAGAAGAACATCGTAATTCCAAGTCCATAGTAAGCAAATGCAGACAAGTGTAAAAATTACAGAACTATCAGTTTAATAAGTCATGGTTGCAAAATACTAATACGAATTATTTACAGACGAATGGAAAAACTTGTGGAATCTGACCTCGGGGAAGATCAGTTTTGATTTAGGAGAAATGTAGGAACACGGGAGGCAATACCCACATTACGACTTACCTTAGAAGATAGGTTAAGTAAAGGGAAACCTACGTTTTTGGCGTTTGTAGATTTGGAGAAACCTTTTCACAATGTCGATTGGGATACACTCTTCCAAACTCTGAAGATATCAGGGGTAAAATATAGGGAGCGAAGAGGTATATTCAACCAATACGAAAACCAGACAGCGGTTATTAGAGTAGAAGGGCAAGAAAGGGACGCAGAGTTTGGGAACGGACGAAGACAGGTTTGTAGCCTTTCCCCAATGTTGTTCAATCTGTACATTGAGCAAGCAGTGAAGGAATGGAAGGAGGAATTTGGAGGGGAATTAAAGTTCAGGGAAAGGAAATAAAAACTTTGCATTTTGCCAATGACATAGTAATTTTGTCAGAGACTGCAAAGGATCTAGAAGAGCAATTGAATGGAATGAACAGTGTCTTGAAAGATTAAACCGAAGGTAATGGAATGGAATGTCAGAAACTCAGGCGATGCTGAATGAATTAGATTAGGTAATGAGACAATAAAAGTAGTAGATGGATTTTGTTATTTGGGTAGCAAGATAACTTCTGATGGCCGAAGTAAAGAAGATATAAAATACAGAATGGCTATGGGAAGAAAAGCGTTTCAGAAGAAGCGAAATTTGCTGACATCCAATATTAATTTAAATGTTAGGAAGTCCTTTCTGAAAGCATTTGTCTGGAGTATAGCATTGAATGGCAGTGAAACGTGGACGATAAAGAGTTCAGACAAAAAGATTATAGAAGCTTTTGAAATATGGTGCCACAGACGAATAATGAAGATTACAATGGTAGATCACGTGCTAATGAGGAAGTGCTTAACCGAATTGGGGAGAAAAGGAGTTTCTGGCATATGCTGACTAAGAGAAGGATTAGATTGGTAGGACACATTCTGAGACATCAAGGAATTGTCAACTTACCATTATAAGGAAGTGTGTGGAGTAAAAATCGTAGAGGGAGACCGAGGGAGGAATACAGTAAGCAGATTCAAAAGGATGTAGGTTGCCGAACATATTCTGAGATGAAGAAGGACAGGGTAGCGTGAAGAGCCGTATCAAACCAGTCTCCGGACTGAAGACCACAACAACAACAACAACAACAACAACAGATCGTCAAAATATCCACGGGTGTACTGCCGGTCTATAGTGTCCAACGGGCACTATAGACCGGCAGTACACCCGTGGATATTTTGATTATCAAATACGCCGGGAGAAACTGAAGAAACAACAACAGATCGATTTCAGACAGTGTCAGAAGATGGTGAGTGACTGAAATCGATCTATAATATGAAAAATAAAGGTTTGAATGCGCCCAATCCTGGTTTAGATTAGTCTAAAATAGACTAATTAACAGTTGCAAAAAACGATAACTTAACCTATGCAAACTGTACTTAGACCAGTCTAAAGTAGACTGATTTACAGTTCCAAAAGAAGATAACCTAAACTATACAAACTGTATTATTTTAACTACGGAGAAGGAAGCCAAAACCCAAAAAGATTGATGTAAAACTCTGTTGCTTGTTTTCCACTCGTTATTATACTATGGTAGGCTGAAGTGGTCTCACACGGACACAGACAACGCATATACCACCCGCCAGCCACCGACATACATACATACACATAGCCGCGACGGAGCGGCCGAGCGCACTGAGGCGCTATGTTCCCATGCGCGAGGCCGCTCCCCGTCGGGGGTTTGATTTCTCTCTCGGGCATCAATATTTGTGCTGTCTTTAGTTGATAAGTGGACTAATGATCCCGCAGGTAAGTCCCATAACCTTAGCAAACATCAGAACATACACATACACACACAGACACACACACACACACACACACACACACACACACACACACTCACTCACTTGTAGATGATTTTTGTTACTTGGGCAGTAAAATAACAAATGATGGTCGCAGTACGGAGGATATAAAATGCAGAATGGCAATGGGTAGAAAAGCGTTCATGAAAAAGAGAAATTTGTTAACCTCGAATATTGATTTAAGCCTAAGGAAGTCCTTTCTGAAGGCATTTGTGTGGAGTGTTGCCTTGTATGGGAGTGAGACATGGACGATAAACAGTGCGGACAGGAAGAGGATTGAGGCTTTTGAAATATGGTGCTACAGAAAATGCTGAAGATTAGGTGGGTGGATCGCGTAACTAATGAGGAGGTACTGAACGGAATTGGGGAGACAAGAAATTTCTGGCATACCTTGACTAAAAGAAGGGATAGATTGGTAGGACACATTCTTAGACATCAAGGAATTGTGAATTTAGCGTTGGAGGGAAATGTGTGGGGAAAAACCCGCAGAGGAAGACCAAGAGATGGATACAGAAAGCAGATTCAGACAGATGTAGGTTGCCGTTCTTATGTGGAGATGACGAGGCTTGCTCAGGATAGGGTATTGTGGAGAGCTGCATCAAACCAGTCTCCGGACTGAAGACCACAACAACAACATGGTAGTAAAATCAATGTAAGGAAATTTTTCAGCAATCTGTCGTAAAAATATTTATTTATCTGCAGATCTATATTTCGTCCACGGTGTGGTCATTATCAGTGCTTTCTGCGCAGTCGGTGTTGGCAACGTCGTCGCCGTCACCGCCGCCTACACCGCCAACACAGACTGCACAAAAAGCACTGATAATGACCACAACGTGGACGAAATCTAGATCTGCATATAAATAAATATTTTTACGACAGATTGCTGAAAAATTTCCACACGTCAAATACAGTCGTTGAGCACAAATTCCACCATGGAATTAAGCCTGATAAAAACAATGTATTTTGTTTTCACGGGAATAACTAAATTGAAACCCACTGATGATGTCACAGACGTTCCGAAACTTGTTTGTTTGTGATATAAAATGGTGTTTTGCAGATCAGGTGGACCTACCGAGAATTTTTACTGCAAATACGGCAAAAATTGCGAGCGGACTACAAATCCAAAGGTCCCAGGTTCGATCCCCACTAGGTGCTAGGATTTGTGTCTGTCGCTTTCCACTTCTTTCACTTCTGGCAGTGTTGCTGATGTGAAAAATACCGAGTAGCACCGTGGTTCGGAACCCACGTTAAACTTTAGGTCCCCCTATAACTGGCTGAGTAAGTCAATTCGAAGGTTGTAGGAAAGGCAACGGCATACCACCTCCAAACAGGACCATGCCTAGTAAAGCACTGTGGTGTTCAAACCAATCTTCGGATTGTTGACTACTTACCTTTTTTTAAGAGCCGCAAATCGAAAACACAGTCAGAGCGCAAGAGTTTTCAAACACCGTAAACGAAAGTTTCCCTACTGAAATTTCGATAAAAACAGCGAGAAGACACCGGATGAAAAGTACTAAAATTAATAAATATCATCTCTTGATATCTACAAACGTTAATAATTTAACTACAATACACAAACGTTTATTGTAACTTATCTTTAGGAGGGGACCGCTACGCCTGAAACTGATCGCCAATAGCGACTTCGCAATCACTGTTACACCCATATTGTGAATGCCTACTTCAGTAGTCTAGTTCAATTACTGGAGATGTAACTAGCCTCACTTGGTAGTTACGTGGATAGTTGGACAAACACCTCTCAACGCTACCTTCTGCCTCTAACATGCTCATAAGCCATAAGTCATTAACACTTTGAGTGCCAGCCATATATGCGAACCGACTTCCCCCAGCGCCAGCCCATTTTCTTAGTTTCCTTCCCCTAGTGCCAGCCATTTTTACAGTATTTCGCCCTGTTGGTACAGATTCAGAATAATCATTAATATGTTTTTCTAGATCAGGAATAAACCTTATGATTTCCTCTTCAAATACTTGCCCCGTACATTTCCCTGCTTTGTAAACCTTCATCACAACCATCAAAACAAGAAACGATGTTTTCGGGTAGGTAAAAAATTGTTTTTTCGTATTATAAACTATTTATTAATAAACATGACAATGTTTATGTGATTACATGCAAATATCATGAATATTAAACATCAGCAAACGGCTTTTAGTGCAAATAGTTCTTTTCTGAGTGGTATAGCTGGAAGCAGGGCTGGCCACAAAACCCCACTTTGCATACATTGGAATGAAGTAGCCTTCCTTCTGGCGACTATTGCTTCTTTCTTGCCCCTCTCTGAGCACACTCTACAAGTTTTTTGTGCCTTCTTCTTCCCTGGTGGAATGGGTATTCTTTCTAGGATATGTGTTCCATCCAGTCGTGAAAGCAATTATATTACTTGATCCTGATTCAGCATAAGTTGGATCTTCAAATGTTCAAATGTTTGTTAAGCTTATGGGACTTAACTACGGGGTCATCAGTCCCGAAACTTATAAACTACTTATGAACTACTTACGAACTAGGACGGCACAAATATCCATGCCCGAGGGGGGATTCGAACTCCCAAACGTAGTGGCCGTGCTGACCGTGACTGGAGCGCCTCAGTCCCCTCGGCCACCGCGGCCGGCAGTTGGATCTTCATCCGTGTCATCGCCATCAAAAACATCACTCAGATCACCTTCCGATTCATCAAGAATGCGGCGAATCTCGGCGTCGCTCAACGGCCTACTGCTTGACATGTTGCGTCTAACGCTCGCCCTGATGCCTCACAGTCAACTGACACATACCCTTGTTTCGTGAAGTGAACAGTTTTGTGGCACCTCCTAGTGGCAGAGATGTCTACTACAATGGTTTGCCTCCCTTCTGATAACTGCCGTACGGACAATGATGCGCGCGGTAGTTAGAATTCGTTTGAGAACAGCCGTCCGTAATATTACGGTTGCGGCAGTTCTCGCAAAGACACAGAGAACATAATATTACGGGCGCGGCAATCTTCGAACAAACGACAGCAACGTAATATTACGGGCATGGCACTCTAAGAGTTAAGGAGCGGCCAAACTTATTTTGCGCTTGTTACGTTGCTAATTTCCAAACTCGAGCTCGATTCTTTCTTTTTCTTTCAGACCAGATTCGACTGGGACGAGCAGCAGCAGGGCGTGGTGATGGGGTCGTTCTTCTGGCTGTACTGGGCCATGCAGATGCCGGCGGGCATGATGGCGCACCACTACGGCTCCAAGAAGGTGTTCGGCCTCGGCAACCTGACGCTGGCCGTCACCACGCTGCTCGTCCCGCTGTTCGCGTCGCTCGACTACAGGGCGCTGGTGGCTCTGCGGGTCTTCCAGGGAGTCTGCGGGGTGGGCACCACCTCCATACAGCAACAGAGATATTTGATTACATCTTACCAATAGCCGATGGAGCAGGTTCACTTTGCAACACTGGTCTCTATAAGCATAAGGCCAAAATAATATGATACAGTAACTTCCTGACTGTTGGGCCTGCAGTGTCATAAATCTCGTTGAATGACATTAAATAAAGAAAAGTGTGAAGTAATGCACATGATCACTAAAAGAAATCCGCTGAACTTCAATTACGCGATAAATCAGTCAAACATTAAGGTCGTAGATTCTACCAAATACCTAGGAGTTACAATTACGAACAGCTTTGACTGGAGAGAACACATAGAAAATATTGTGGGGAAGGCGAACCAAAGGTTACGTTTCATCGGCAGAACGCTGCGAAGATTCACCAGCTCTACCAAAGAGACTGGATACATCACACTTGTGCGTCCTCTCCGGGAGTACTGTTGCCCCTTGTGGGACCCTCACCAGGTGGGACTGACGAAATACATTGAGAAGGTGCAGAGAAGGTCAGTTCGTTTTGTTTTATCACGTTACGGGGGGGGGGGGGGGACGTCACGAAAATATTGCACGAATTGGGGTGGAAATCATTAAAAGAAAGACGTTATTCATTTCACTTTTAGTTCTGAATGTGAAAATATTTTGCTAGCACGCACCTACTTAGGGAGACATGACCATCCCAATAAAATAAGAGAAATCAGATCGAACACGAAACGATTTAGGTGTTCTTTCTTCCCGCGCGCTATTAGAGAGTGGAACGGTAGAGAAAAGTTATGAAAGTGGTTAATGAACCCTCTGCCAGGCACTTGAATGTGATTTGCAGAGTATCTATGTAGATGTAATGACATTTGGTCATTATCAAGCGCCTGCGTATATAAGAATTACATTAATTAATGACAAATCAAATAATACGAAAATATACATACAATTTTTTTAAAAACAAATTTTCTTTATAACTTATGTCTACGATGTTCGGACGTTATATGCTAACATCTAGCGTGACAGTTCTATAAACTGTATTCACATATTCACATATATCGCAGTTGGATACGTATTAGCTGCCAGGTTTTATGCATCGTGATACTCTAAGACGTTAAATAACAGGAAACTATTATATTTTGCGTAATTAACAACAGTTCTGCCAAAGCTATTTAGACACATATCGTAATCGACTAAGTTATCAGAGGACTTTTAACGTTGACATTGGTCAGAGTGGATTATTTCGTTTTTTGCTACCTCTAGTCATTTAGCATATCTTTGCTTCTCAGCCTTTTTCAACGATAAAGTCAATAAAATTAACTAGATAATTATTATGTTTGAAATCAGTGTGTTCATTAAGTATTTCATTCGAATAATTTTTAGCGTGAAAATATGTTTCAAATTCCTCCAAAATATTCATTTCCATTCCCTTTGGTTTTTCATGTAATAACGTAAGTGTATTTTCAATGTTAAATGCTGACTGGTTTTCGTTTCTGAGATGCAAATAGAAACTAGACTGGTTGTTTTCACTTATTCTTACTTGTGAGGAAATTACGTCCGGTCTGACTAATGTAAAAGCTGTTACAGTTGTCACATCTAATTTTATAAATACCTTGTTCTAAGTATGGGGAATTTCTGATGGATGCGAAATGGAATTTTGTTCTTAGATTGTTATTAGTGCGAAAGGCAAATTTAATTCTGGTGTATTTGAAAAGTTCGTTATTTATGTTGGATATTTTACAGAAGTATGTGACGGGTATGTATTTAAATTTGCTGTGTATTCTCTAGCAAATTATAGCAAAATATAAAAGTTTTCTGTAATTTAACGTTTTAGAGTAACAAGCTGCATAAAACCTGGCAGCTAAAAACGTATCCAACTGCGAAATACGTACATATTTCAATATAGTTTACACAACAGTCATGCCATATGTAGCATATAAAGTGCAAACATCGTAGACGTAAGTAATAAGGAAAATGTTTTAAAAAAGATCATGTATATTTTCGTATTATTTGATTTGTAATTAATTATTGTAATTCTTATATACGCAGGCGATTGATAATGACAAAATGTTGAAACTTTGATTACAATTAAGACAATACAAATAGGAGAAATGTATTCCAATTGAGGAAACCCACTTGAAGTTGGAGACAAATGTTCTTTGATAGTGCAGGTTTCAATGATTGATAGCACATAATATTTCCAGATAAGATTACACATTGTGGTTCTAGTGGGGCAGTGCACAAATGGTTTAAATCATACATAAATGGAAAAGTCGAGAAAGTGGAAATAAGTGGTTCATGGAAGCTGAAAGATTACCTGATTCTTCAAACTGGGAAGCTATCAAGAATGGGGTCCCACAGGCTTCAGTGAGGGGAGTTGGAAAAGTACGTTTCCCCTGTCGACTGTGGGCAAAGTTGTGTATGAAGTGGGAAAAAAATAGAATGAGATATTAAAGGTCAGACATATCTTTACTCTTCTACATAATTTCCAAGTTCACTGACACATTCGTCAAACCGCTTTATAAGCTTCAAAAAGCCGTCCAGGAAACAATCGGAGCGTTGCGACGGAAGAAGCGTTGAACGGCTATGGAGTAGAAACGTCCTTCATCACCTGTCCGAAACAAGTTCAAAAACACTGCGTCTGCAGGTAAAGTGCTACCTACTCGCCGTTTTTTGGGATTCCCAGGGAGGTTGTTTTTTGCTGGACTTTTAGGGAGGATGCAACCATAAGTGTTGGGCGTTACTGTGCCACTCTGTCGAAACTGAAAGAGGTGATTCGGAAAAAGCGACCTGGCCTTCTCACATATAGCGTTCTGCTGTTAAATGACAAATCGACACCACAGTCGGAGACGGCAACGCAAAACCGTATGGCAACTCTTGGTTGGGAGCGCCTACACCATCCGCCATACAGTCCTGATCTCGCACCAAGTGGCTTTCGTCTGTTTCTAGCTTTGAAGAAGACTCTCGGCGAAAGGCGCTTTGGAAGCAATGCTGACGTCAAACAAGCCGTTCAATGCTTTTTCCGTATGCAACCCTTTAATTTTTTCCTGGAAGACTTTTTCAAGCTTATACTGCAGTATGACAAATTTCTCAATGTACTTGTAAATTATGCAGACAAATAACAATATTTCTTTTCTTTTATGTCTCATTCTATTGTTTCCTTTTTTATACAACTGTGAATACAGTCGACTATTTTCCAACTCCCCCCTCGTATAATAACGACTTCTTGCCATTCTAAATTGATGAACATTCAAGGCTAGTTCGTTTTGCTGATGATACAAGTATAGTAATCACACCCGACAGACTACAATTAACTGCTAGAATTGTAAATAATGTCTTTCAGAAAATCATTAATTACTTCTCTAGAAATGGAATCTTATTAAATATTGATAGAACACAGTATGTACATTTCCATACGCTAAATAGCATGACACTATTAAAATATAGTCTCTGAACCAAAGTCTGTAGCTAATGGAAAATATTCAAAGTTTTTACGTGTGTGCATTATGAGAAATTGAATTGAAAGGGACACATTGATGATCTTTTGCAACGTTTGAGTTCAGCTACTTATCCTATTAAGAGTACTGCAAATTTATATAAGGATCTCGGAATTCTTACAGTGTCTTCACGATATATATATTCTCTGATTAATTTTGTCATTAATAATCCAATTCAAAAGTAATAGTAGTGTGCATATCTACAACACTTGGTCAAAGGACGATCAGCAGATTAGGCAACATAAGAGTCGTCATCTACACGGACAAGGCTCGGAATATAAAGGGTATATTCAACATCTCCTTCCGAAGGCCCGTGTCATAAAATACCCATGGAAACGATAACCGGTAAACCAGCTGCACATCAGACACCCATCTGCGTTCTCGGGAGATGCTTGATAGGACCGAATCAAATTCTGAAAGGATTCCACCGAGTCGCCGATAGGTGGGATCACACGATGTGCTTAGCGAACGTATATTTCCACCTGGATATACAGCCCAGCAGTGGTTTGAAAACAACGAGGACAAGCTCGATAACTGGGACAAATTTCAGACCGAGTTAAGTAGATATTTGGAGACTATCAGCGACAAATCCGTTTATCGGAAAAACAATTGAAGAAGAGGTCCCAACGACATTATGAGTCAACGCAGTCGTATATGCAGAATGTTTTGGCCCTGTGTCTCGTAGACAACCAGAATATGACTCAGGCTCATAAAATTTCACACGTGATGAAGGGGACTGCAGAAGACATTTATCGAGCTCTTCTGTTAAAAGACGTTTCAACGACACAAGAGTTTATCCAATGGTGCCAGAATATTAAAGGGACGCAACAGAGGGGCGTTGGACGAAATAAGTATGGCACACTCCCAAATGTAGTCCCCATGGCCGTTGTTGAAGACTCGCGGCAATATTTTTCGTGGTGAACGTTCCACGCGGTCGTTTGGCTTACCTAAAATTGACAGACCAGCTGCATTGTCCTGATACGTCGTGACTATAACAAATCTTTGATGGGCACCTTGCCATGGGGAACAGAACTGACCATGTAGCTTATTAATTCCAGCGGCGGAAGTTCGCTGTTTCTTCGCATTCAGCAACATCAACCTACATGCATTTGTTATAATAATAATGGTTGTAGCAAAAACAATTAAATCACTAATTTTAGAAATTATGTATGTCCAATGTGTTTTAGTCTTACACCTGCTTCTCTAAACGAAGTTTTATCGTTGTGAAGAGAAAGTAAGGTATTCAAATATCTGTATGCACAGAATGTGATAAAGCTGGCTATTTTTGAAAGTACCTAAATCCAGGACTATCACTGTTTCTGTCTTGATAATCTTTGGTTTGCTTCACGATGAAAGGTACTACAGTACTTTATCAATTGCATTATTCGGTGATACTGTATTATGGACGGTGAAATTAAATAGTTAGAAATGTTCCTATATTACTAAAATTGTGAAACTACTTCGTGTGGGAAGAAAGAATAAAACGGTAGTAGAGAAAATTACAGCACAGATTCAGTTCTAAAAAAGAGTGTGATTTAACACACGTACAAGAGAAACATGCATTTAGGAATTTGAAAAGGAAGAATGAACAAGACATCTGTATATTTATATACGTGGTCGTACAGAATCATTACCTGCAGAACAGAGACGTTACTTCAGAAAATAGTCGCGTTACTTGGAAGGAGGACTCTGTGAAAATCCTGTTTGATCTTTTAAAACGACAATTAAAGTGTATTTTCAGTACCTCATAAAGTATATTAAAGAACACTTGTATCTAAAATTTGGGAGTTTTACTGATGATGTCTTGTGAAACTTGCCGATTTTTACAGAGACCGTTGTATGAAAATATTTGATTTATCTGTGTACTTGCATGTATTCAGTTATTAGTCTCTCCTGAATGTTTCCCTTTCCTGAACTTACGATATTTGTACACTTACTCAGTTTAATATAAACTTTATTTAAAAATTTTATTTCACTTTCTTTGTTCTACAAAACTAATGAAGGCCATGAAATGAAACTTACTTCAAACCGTATATTGGCGCGTAGTCGTTGTACAAACTAAAACATATTCATAGCGCTCCCTGATGCTTCATTGCCTTCTCCACACTTAGTACTGACTTCATTCATGCTAAAACGTAACCTTGTCCGATAGCTCATTGTCATTTCTATTGCTCTTTCTGTACAAGAAAATTCTTGAAATTGAGTAAAAATATGCCAGTAACTGAAGGAAATTTTCATTCTGAATTTATAAAAAATTTCCACCTGAAATAACCGAAGGATTTCATTCGTCAACGTTGTAGATCGCTGCGAGCGTAATTACAAAGCAGCACAATAAACTTTTTTTTTGCCCTAGAATTTATTGGGCCTTAATCTTTCCTTAGATGGGGGTGATGAATCTTGAGATTATACTGCCTGGTGGTGTCTTTATGGACCAGATCGCCTCACCAGAAAAATTAGCTTCAGAAGTTGTGTAGTGAATACAGCGTACTGTCATTGTCTCTTTGTCCATTCCGAGAAACCCAAATGTCATACACTTGTGTGCGGTAGACATTTCTATGAACAATTCGTTAAAGAGCTTATCCTGTAATTTCATGAAAGAACAAGCACGATGCCTGAATTATGAAACGTTTATTCTCCTGAAGATTTTCTTCAGTCTTTGTATCCGACGGTCACAACTGAAGATAGGGCAGATCGTCCTTCAGCGTAAGTACTCGTACACGATTAAACAACAATCAAAATTTTCTATCACATTTATACAAAGTTAGGTTAGCTGTATGTAAATTTCCGTAAGGTTGACCTTCGGTTAATGAAATTTAATAAGCGTATCAAAGTATGAATATCATATTCGATGTTTCCCTTATTTTCACACATTTTAGAATCGCTGTTGGTCATACCGATCCCAGTGCTTGGGATGCTATTTGACATGGGAGAAATAGCACAATAAATGGTTATACTTGTGAGATAACGCTTGCTTTAGTTTTAAAATGACCCTAGTAGATATATAGTGAGGAAATGTTTGACTAGATGTAGGACGTGTGCTTTTGTGTCTTTAGGGTTTCTGTTTCCCATCTCTCAGCTACGTCATCTCGAGATGGGTCCCACCTAATGAAAGAGGGAAGTTCATGAGCGCATTTATGGGTAAGAGCAAATTTCATTACTATGCTAGCATGGTGTGCCATGTGGTGTGAAGTGTATGCAAAACTATTTATTTCATTATATTCATTATAAATTGTGATAACTTATAAATTGTAAATACAATGCTGTTTCTGCTTGACACACGCTCTATCATTTTTACATATTGTCGCTCTGTGAATATGTACGTCTTGAACAAATAATAGCGAAACATATCTAGCAATAACGAGGGAATGCTGCAACCTAATTTTATTGCGTTCTGACGTGAAAATTCATCAATATTAAGCATTATGCCAACTGTAATAAACACAAAACTTGAAAAAGAAGTCAATTTTATGTATTTAACCTGTATGAGATAGATACCAAAACGTCAAACACGATGGAAATTATATATTCAGAATTATCTGTGAATAGCTTTTTAATACAATCCCGTTTCGAGTTAAACTGCCTTCATCAAGTTACCTGCGGTATAAAATGGATCCCATTTAGGTTGAACGAATTGTTGTCTTGTAGTATAATACAGTATAATACACCACTCCCATGAACCACAGACATTGCCGAGGTGGGGTGGCTTGCGTGCCTCAACGATACAGATAGCCGTACCGTAGGTGCAACCACAGCGGAGGGGTAACTGTGGAGAGGCCAGACAAACGTGTGGTTCCTGAAGAGGGGCAGCAGCCTTTTCAGTAGTTACAGGGGCAACAGTCTGGATGATTGGCTGAGCTGGCCTTGTAACATCAGCTAATGTGGCTTTGCCACACAGCTACTGCGAACGGCTGAAAGCAAGGGGAAACTACAGCCGTTACCTTTCCCGAGGACATGCAGCTCTACTGTATGAACATATGATGATGGCATCCTCTCGGGTAAAATATTCCGGAGGTAAAATAGTCCCCCATTCGGAAATCCGGGCGGGGACTACTCAGGAGGATGTGATCATCAGGAAAGACAATACTGGCATTCAACGGGTCGGAGCGTGGAATGTTAGATCCCTTAATCGAGTAGGAAAATTAGAAAATTTGCAAAGGGAAATGGATAGGTTGAAGTTAGATATAGTGGGGATTAGTGAAGTCCGGTGGCAGGATGAACAGGATTTCTGGTCAGATGAGTACAGGATTATAAATACAAATATTATAAATATCACAGAAGTAGGATTGATAATGAATAAGATAATAGGAATGCGGGTAAAGTACTATGACCAGCACAGTGATCGCATTATCATTGTCAAGATAGATACGAAGCCAATACCAACAACAGTAGTACAGGTTTATATGCCAACTAGCTCTGCCGATGATGAGGAAATCGAAGAAATATATGAGGAGCTAATTGAAATTATTCAGACAATTAAGGGAGAGGAAAACTTAATTGTTATGGGAGACTGGAATTCGGTAGTAGGACAAGGAAGGGAAGGGAGGATAGTAGGTGAATATGGTCTGGGGAAAAGGAATGAAAGAGGAAGCCGCCTGGTAGAATTTTGCACAGATCATAATCTAGTTATAACAAACACCTGGTTCAAAAATCACAAAAGAAGGTTGTATACGTGGAAGAGACCAGGAGACACCGGAAGATACCAGATAGATTTCGGAACCAGGTTCTACAGTGTAAGACATACCCAGGGGCAGATATAGACTCTGATCATAACTTGTTGGTTATGAACTGTAGGCTGAAACTAAAGAAACTACAAAAAGGTAGGAAAATAAGGAGATGGGACCTGGATAAATTGAAGGAACCTGAGGTTCTTAAGAATTTCAGAGGGAGCTTTAGGCAACAATTGACAGAAACAGGGGAAAATAAAACAGTAGAGGAGGAATGGGTAAAATTGAGAGATGAAATAGTGATGGTAGCAGAGGACAAAATAGGTAGGAAGGAAAGACCTACAAGAAATCCGTGGATATCACAGGAGATACTAAATTTAATCGATGAAAGGAGAAAATATAAAAATGCAGTAAATGAAACAGGCAAAATGGAGTACAGACGACTAAGAAATGAGATTGACAGGAAGTGCAAAATGGCTAAGCAGGAGTGGCTAGAAGGCAAATGCAAGGATGTAGAAGAATGTATAAATAGGGGAAAAATAGATACAGCCTACAGGAAAATAAAAGAAACATTTGGAGATAAGAAAAACAACTCTTGGAATATTAAGGACACTGATGGAAAATCAGTTCTAAGCAAAGAAGGGAAAGCTGAAAGGTGGAAAGAGTATATAGAGGGGCTCTACAAAGGGAATGAACTTCGAGACAATATTGTAGGAAGGGAAGAGGATGTAGATGAAGATGAAATAGGAGATACTGTACTGAGAGAAGAATTTGACAGAGCACTGAAAGACCTAATTCGAAACAAGTCCCCTGGAGTAGATGATATTCCCTCAGAGCTACTGAAGTCTCTGGGAGAACCAGCCATGACAAAATTGTTTCACCTGGTGTGTAAGATGTATGAGACAGGTGAAATACCCTCAGAGTTTAAGAAAAATGTTATAATCCCCATCCCTAAGAAAGCAGGTGCAGACAGGTGTGAAAAACACAGAACCATCAGTTTAATAAGTCATGGTTGCAAAATATTAACGCGAATTATATACAGAAGGACGGAAAAGCTGGTAGAAGCCGACCTCGGGGAAGATCAGTTTGGGTTCAGGAAAAATATAGGAACACAGGAGGCAATACTCACTTTACGGCTTATCCTAGAAGATAGATTAAGAAAAGGCAAACCTACATTTCTAGCTTTTGTAGATTTGGAGAAGGCTTTTGACAATGTTGATTGGAATAAACTCTTTCAAGTTCTGAAGCAAACAGGAGTAAAATATAGGGAACGTAAGGTTATTTACAACTTGTACATAAACCAGACAGCGGTTGTCAGAGTTGAAGGGCATGAAAGGGATGCAGTGGTTGGAAAGGGAGTAAGACACGGGTGTAGTCTTTCTCCATTGTTGTTCAATTTGTACATTGAGCAAGCTATAAAGGAAAGCAAGGAGAAATTTGGTGAAGGAATTAAAGTTCAGGGGGAAGAATTAAAAACATTGCGTTTTGCCGACGAGATAGTAATTCTGTCAGATACAGCAAAGAACCTGGAAGAGCAATTGAACGGAATGGACAGTGTGCGGAAAGGTGCATATAAGATGAACATTAACAAGAGCAAAACTAGGGTAATGGAGTGCAGTGTAAGAAAATCAGGTGATGCTGAAGGAATTAGATTGGGAAACGAAGCAATAAAGGAGGTAGATGAGTTTTGTTACTTGGGCAGTAAAATAACAAATGATGGTCGCAGTACAGAGGATATAAAATGCAGAATGGCAATGGGTAGAAAAGCGTTCTTGAAAAAGAGAAATTTGTTAACATCGAATATTGATTTAAGCCTAAGGAAATCCTTTCTGAAGGCATTTGTATGGAGTGTTGCCTTGTATGGGAGTGAGACATGGACGATAAACAGTGCATACAGGAAGAGCATTGAGGCTTTTGAAATATGGTGCTACAGAAGAATGCTGAAGATTAGGTGGGTGGATCGCGTAACTAATGAGGAGGTACTGAACAGAATTGGGGAGAAAAGGAATTTCTGGCATACCTTGACTAAAAGAAGGGATAGATTGGTAGGGCACATTCTTAGACATCAAGGAATTGTGAATTTAGTGTTGGAGGGAAGTGTATGGGAAAAAAAACGCAGGGGAAGACCAAGAGATCGATACAGTAAGCAGATTCAGACAGATGTAGGTTGTCGCTCTTCTGTGGAGATGAAGAGACTTGCTCAGGATAGGGTATTGTGGAGAGCTGCATCAAACCAGTCTCCTGACTGAAGACCACAACAACAACAACAACAGTATAATACAGATGGAAAACCAGATCTCAGCAAAGAAGGGAAAGCTGAGAGGTGGAAAGAATATATAGAGGGACTCTATAAATGAAATGAACTTAGAGACAATATTGTAGAAATGGATGAAGGAGTAGATGTAGATGAAATAGGAGATGCTGTACTGCGAGATGAATTACACAGAGCACTGAAAGACCTAAGTCGAAACAAGGCCGCTGGAGTAGATGCCATTCCCTCAGAGTTACTGAACTCTCTGGGCGAACCAGCAAGCCGCGGTGGAGTAGCCGAGCGTTCTAAAGCGTCTCGCTGCGGAGCGCGCGGTTGCTCGCCTTGGAGGTTCGAGTCCTCCCAGGGGCATGGGTGTGTGTGTTTGTCCTTAGGTTAGTTTACCTAGGTTTAATTAGTTTGTGAGCTACGGACTGATGACCACGCGGTTTGGTTCGATAGATTTATAGACATTTGAACATTTTTTTAAAACCAGCTATGACAAAACTATTTCACCTGGTGTGTAAGATATATGAGACTGGCGAAATACCCTTAGACATTAAGAAAAACGTAACAATCCCCATTCCCAAAAAACCGCTGACAGGTGTGAAAATTACAGAACCATCAATTTAATAACTCATGTTTGCAAAAAACGAACACGAATTATTTACAGAAGTATGGAAATGCTGGTAGAAACCGACGTCGGGGAAGATCAGTTTGGATTCAGAAGAAATGTAGTAACACGGGAGGCAATAGTCACTTTACGGATTATCTTAGAAGATAGATTAAGGAAATAGAAACCTACATTTGTAGCATTTGTAGATTTCGAGAAACTTTTTGACAATGTTAATTGGAGTACGCTCTTTCAAATTCTGAAATCAGCAGGAATAAAATATAGGGAACAACTTGTACAAAAACCAGACAGCGGTTGTCAGAGGTGAAGGGCATGAAAGGGGGCGGAGGCTGCGACAGCGTAGCAGTGCCCCAGGGGCTAGCCACTCGCCCAGTCAGCTACGCTATCGCAGCCTCCGCCCCCGGAACTTTGAAGGGTTGTAGCTCCCAAACTAACAGTGATAGGAATGTAGTTTAAATTGATTTGGACGCAGCTGGTTTAAACGAATCCAATACACGATAGAAAAAACTATTGTTTCATTTAAAAAATTATATCTTTGTGGTTTAACTCTTTGGAAAATGATGCAATAAACTATGTTCATAGCTCCGCAGAAAGTGTAACATTTCTTGTGTTGACCTACCGCATTAAAATTTCCCTTCCCCTCTTATTTTAGAAGTTATAGAGGCAAACACACTTAGTGAAACACCCTATATATAAGCTTTTTGCGTTTATAAATTTCGATTTTCATAATTTCCGTTTATGTTTGCAAAGTGTTCATAAGCACAGCTGTTCAGTTTACTATTGGCTTGCGTTATCTTTGGATTTTCGTTATATGGAACGAATAGTTCAATAAAATTTTTAAAGTAATTTTGATCTTTATGGTCCGTTTGTCCGTTCAGTACGAGTTTTTGGATGGTTTCGTATATGGGCCAAGTGTTCTTTTCATCTTGATCACACTAAATAACTCTTTTTCCAGATGAAAATTTCAAAATGTTGGGAGCAAATGTTATTTATCAGCGGGACGTCGATCAACATGATTGCCTTCGTTGTAGCTTTTCCTTTTACAAAGCTGTGGACAGCGGCATGACTTTTTTAAATGGCCCCTGTATTTTTATTCGGTAATTCATTTCCTCTCCGAAACACCTATCCAATAATGTTATGCAGTGCACCATTCACTGAAACACAACGTTATTAATTAATTGCATAAAAAGCACTGACGTTGACGCTCACAGCGCTTAGTGCAGGTACTCAGGGTAATACGCTGACGTTGACGGAGGACAAATGTAAACATAAGTAGACGGCACACCCCGTCATTCCATCAACCTTCGTCAGTTGAAGAGCTGTATGAGCAGAATGTTCACGAACGGAGAGAAGGTGGAAATGCTACTCATCTGCGGGGAATGTGAGTTAGCAGAATGATAATTGCAAAACTTGGATTGAATATCTTGAAAGTCATTAATTAGAATCTACATGTCTACTAAAGTATTTGTCTTTGGTATTGTTGGTTTGGACGCTTATAACGTAGATTGTATTACCTTCTCTGTATTTCAGATATTAATTTGATCATCTTACTAAGTTATGCGCAAAAATAAAGAGCAAATATTCTTTTTCAAATCGTGACTACGTTTTAATTTAAAGCTAAAATAACAAAAGTAATATGTATGGTAATACTGAATTACGCATAATTCTAGTACTTAATCTATATACAAAGTTACTACTATCATTACGTCATTTCCAACAGTCCATGTACATGTGAAAAAGAAATCTGTGTTTGTATGGATTTTATGGTTTACAAAACAGAACAAATGCATTTTTCAGAGAAAGTGCTGTTACCTTCAACAACTCGGAATTTTGCAAAATATAGTGATGATCAATTAACAAGCATGATCCAAAACATTTTAAGGTTCAACATGAAAAAAATGAAATAAAATAAATAAATAAAAGGACACATTCCACTGACGGTGTTTTATTTTTATTTTTTTGTTCTTTGAAAGAGTTATGCTTTTCGGTCGTTTGTTCATGTTAGTTTTGCGTTGTTCGTTGAAAATTTTGCTCAATTTTTATACAGTTTGCGTTGAGCCCTCTTTCTTTTTCTCTGTTTTCATTGGTTCTTCGGTTTGATCGGTCCTTTAAGGACGTTGATTTGTGTTTCATCTTGATTGTTTCGTCATTGACTCAGTTGTTGGCCCACATTCGGTTACGGTAGTAACACTAAAAGTAGGCCTTTGCGATCATCTTTTGACAGCTCGAAATTTAAATGAAAATAGCGGCTTAACTATTCATCTGACACGAAAATTGAATAACCCAATTGGTGGAGGAGAAAATTCTCTACAACTTCGTACTGTTATGTTTTTTTCACAACGGCCATGAATAGTATGAGATTGTAGAACTCCTTTGTTGATTTATTGCCGTAGCGTCGTGGGAAAAGTGCTGGACTGGGAAGTGAAAGGTCGGTGGTTCGAAACCCGCCATTACTTTTTTTCCCCTAAAAGAGTTTAGGACACTTTTATTAATTTATTTATTATTATTTAGTTTATTATTTTGGTCCAAAATGATTGCAAAAACTTATAAAACTACAAATCTAAAGTGGGCCGTAAAACACGTCAGTGCGACGTTTTCGTTACAGAGGGCGTCAAACCCTCTGACCGAGCACGCTAAGCTATCCCGTCGGGCAAGTCCGAACCACCGTCTAACATGTTCGTCCAGGGCAAACAAATTCGCCACCCATTACACTATGCCGAACAGCTACGAGAGTAATCTGTAATTCTCGTACAATCGACGGAAGGTGTTATAAGCTAACATGGCGTTTTTAGATATTACATTATAACTTATTGTCCTAAGAATGACGTATTTTGATAATTTTCAGTGTGCCATTGCTATGAAACGACAACTTTTGATTTATAATAAAAAAAAATCACCGAATACAGAAAGCAATATTGCGTTTGCAAACATTTTGTACAAGGTTTCGGGCGACTGATTTCCGAACGCCAAATGTACGCTACGTTCCTTCCAGGCTATAGCCATTCGTAACCTGTAAAGAAAATAAACTTGGAAGGAATTACCAACCCAAAAGAGGTTATGATATTTTAACGGAAAAAAGATAATGAAAATGTTGGAGAGATATTAAAATAATAGTTTAAAGAGGTAAAAGTTTGAGTATGTTTTTCAAAGCTAAACTCAAATATCAAATAATTTTGGCTGTTGTTAAAGTACGGTCAGAAAGAATATTACGTGTTGCGTGCATAGATTTTATCACAATAGTAGAGTCGTAATCGTATCATCCTCATCTTTTATTATTTATAATTTTATTACTTTAGTCAGAAGTGTTTGCAAAAATCATAAAACTACAGGCAAATCTGAAGTGGGCTGCATAACACGACAGTGCGTTTTTTTTAATTGCTTGTATCATAGTATTTAGCACAACAAGTCTGCTTCTTTCGGCCAAATGCCATTCTCAGTGGCGTGTCTAGGTGTAACTGACGAACATATTGCAGCTATTGCCCTACTGTCAACTTTCAGTTGGTATATTTTGATACCAATCACGTAGGAAATTTTCCTGATTCTTTAGTTTGACACTTTCGATACAAAAATGTTTGCAGGATCTATGTACCGGAACTGTCAGAATATTTAATCAGGGAAATTTGCTACATGTGTGGTGTCAAAATTAGCCAACTGAATGTTGACAGTAGGTCAATAGATGAGACATGTCCGTCAATTACATCTAGACACCACTTGATAATGACAATAGGCAGTAACAAGCATACTTGTTTCGCTATATAATATAATCAAATAAAAAGATTTGCAGCTACTCGGATCCGTTTCGTAAAATGTCTTATTTCTACGTCGTAAATGCTGCCAACAAGATAGTTTTGAAAGTCAGTTGAAAAAAGATATGGTCCTTTTAGTAAGCAGAGAAAAATAAATCTTTCATTTTAATGTTGATCTTGCTTCAGTGTAATGCTGTATGCCAAATGCTAGAGTGTTTTTACTTTTGAGCTTCTTTTCTAGGTTCATACAATATATTTCAGGTAGTTCAGTGGGTTCCGCTCTTACCTTTCCCCTCTGTGGGTTGATCCTGCACTATTTCAACTGGCAGGCTGTGTTTTATGTCACTGGTACAATGGGAATACTGTGGTTCATTGGTTGGTGGTTGCTGGTTTATGACAACCCAGCAGACCATCCGAGGATTAGTGAGGCAGAGCTGCGACATATCCAGAATGCCATTGGGGACACTATTTCTGAAAAGAAGGTAAGCACTACTGTAGTCTAATAACATATGTTACGAAAGACAATAATTATTATTAGTTTGATTTGAGACTGGTGAGCATATTAGAACCATTTGTCTGACTGTGAATAGTTTGTGTAAGTGAAGTTACTAAATAGGTATGGTAATTGGCCATGAATGTCTATTACCTTTCACTGTGTTCGATAAATCACATAGCGAAGGAAATCTATGAGTGGTGTGTAATCACTCATATTTACACAATCTATTAATTACAGTCCTCTGCTGTAGTTCAGACAAACCTCAGGAAATGCTGTAGGATCTGTGTACAGTAGGGGTTAATAGACAGTCTAATCCAGGACGAACGATTGTATTTCAATTATTATTACCACTACCGCCATATAACTTGTATATTCACCAACGACGATTTTAAATGTGTAGCACTAATTATCTATGTTCATATAGTTTCTCTAGTACGAAAGTAATTAATTATACACGCAAAACATCCATTTGAATCAGTGTGTCTCTCAGTAAAACCAATGTAAAAATATATAATACGTTTCCTGATACAGAGAGAAAATCTTCATAATGATTTGTGAATGATTTCAATTGAAATTACGCCGAACAAACTTTGTAAAACATACTAAGAAAATAACAATTATTATGGAAATTATTTTATTTTTACCTAAGTATACATCTTACTTTAAAAGCAGCAGAGTAGCACTGGTAAAAATATTAAATGTAGATATTCCGTTTATTTTGGTTCTGTAATAATTTAACAGAGTCACTGCTTCATTTTTTGTGGTCGCTCTACATCAAGCATAGTTACACACAGTTTCAATGATACCCTGAAAATTAATGCATCCTTTATGGTAAAGAAATTAGAGAAATTTGAGTAATTCATAGAAAATACAACATTAGATTATTTTAAATTACTTTTAGTTTCACTTCATATTCATTATAATTCAAACCACAATACGTTTTACATATGTAAACTTACAGTCTAATAACACAGCGAATGTGAAAAGGTCTGAAAATAGTTCCCTTATATTTTTGTTGAATTATTACAAATTTCAGTGTTGTTACCGATGCACATAAGAAAGAGTTTCAGATAATACATGTACTTCAACTCTCCATCTTTTCTCTTAACTTGAAGAGATACTTTATATTGTGAAAGTCATTCATCTCTAAATTGAGCAGTCCTGTATTCTCCACAGTTGTGTTGCTGAAGAATTGCGTTAAAGCTTCAATGTTTCTCTTAACTTTAGAAGATACACTGTTTTGTGAATATCATTCATCTCTCAATTAAGCACTCCTATATTCCCCACAGTTGTGTACCTTAAGAATTCCTTTGTTTGGTGTAATGTTTTGTATCGAAATACTGAAAATAAAATACTGAAAAGTATTTTCTGTTAGCAGTCATGTTTGTTATTAGTGTAGGTTGTCATTTTTATTCATTCAATTAATCCCTCCTACCTCTTTAACTAATTAGTTCTCGATCTTTTTATTCCAAACGCCTGAGTAAACTTGTTCATAGAGCTCCTTTTTGTCTCCTTCATCTGTCATACCCTGTTATTAAGGAACTTACTTTCCTTGGTTTCAAACTGTCTCACTACATATTCTTGTTTCTTTAATTGGTGCGATCCTTCACCAAACCTTTAGAAAAAAATCGCTGAAATTGGAGAGTAAATTATGCGAAACATTTCATTGGATTTCACGGTTAGTATGCTGATGAGTCCAGGCACACAGGTAGAAACGAAACAAATAATCTTACAAACACGTTTAAAGACCGTTTCGAAACAAATGGAGAGAGGGGTGTGCATCTGAACAAGAAATTGTCAATGTTAGAGGACTCAAACAGTGTAATCACAGAGAAGAAAACATCTGCGAGACGTCATACTAACATACTAATGTGTAATACCTCCTCTCTCACTGATAACAGTGGGAACAAATTGAAGGGGTAGCCGTGGGAAGCCCTTTAAAACACGCAATTGCTAACTTATTCATGGAATATTTTAAACAATAAGCGCTGCGGTCAGCCACCAAAGGCCCTTCGAGGCGGTATCGGTACGTGGATGACACCTTTGTCATATGGAACCCCGATGAAGAGGATTTAAATGATTTCCTGGTAGACCTAAATAGTGTTAATCCAAAGATCAAATTTACCATGGAGAAGGGGAGTAATGGATAACTGAATTTCTTAGTTGTCTCAGTAATTAAACCGGTGGTTGGTACCTATGGACACAAGGTCTACGGAAAACATGCACACACCGACCGTTACCTGCATAAGAACTCGAATCATCACGCTAGGCAGAAGAGAGGTGTCATGAAAACACTTGTGGACATAGCTAACCATATCTATGAGCCAATCTGTTTGCAAGAGGAAATGAATCATTTGCGGACGGCTTTTAAGAAAAATGGTTATCAGCTTCGATTCCATGGTGGAATTGTTGCTCCACGACTGTGAAAATTTTTCAGCAATCAGTCGTTAATAATATATTCATTTATTTGCAGATCTAGATTACGACCACTTTGTGGTCATTATAAGTGCTTAAAACAATTAAAATACGAACGTAACATCTAATATGAAGGTCGAGGTGTTTTAAGTATTTTAATTGTTTTTAAGCACTGATAATGACCACACAGTGGTCAAAATCTAGATCTGCAAATAAATAAATATATTTTACGACTGATTGCTGAAAAATTTCCAAAAAACAAATGGTTATACTGACAACGAGATCCACTGAGCTCTCCATTCAAGTATAAAAGTGTCCGAAAGTAGGCGACAGCGAGAATCATCTGCTGGAAAAGTTTTCCTCCTATTGATCCTTAACATCACGGACCATATTGGCAAAGTACTGGCTAAGTTTCAAGTGGAAACTATTTTTCAGACCCACTAAGAAAATGAATGATTTCTTAAGATCAGCAGAAGATGCTCGACATCCCCTAGCTACCACAGGGTATATAAAATTCCGTGTAGTTGTGGCATGGCGTATGTAGGGACAACAAACAGAAGCGTCAATACACGCTAAACGGAACAGAAAAGGAACTGTCGTTTGGGACATATCGACAAATCAGCAGTAGCGGAACATGTGTTTCAAAACGGAGATCATGAAATAAAATTTGGCGATACTTACCAAGGACTTCGCAGTATTATACACGTATGCACAGAGATGCAGAGATGCAGAAATCAACAAACATCAAAACAATTTTAATAGAACAGAAGGTTTAAAATTGGACAAGATATGGCGATCGACTTTGCACCAATCATGTGACTATCGATTACCTGTAATCGAGAGAAGTGACGATAATCACAGATAGTTGCACAGTCGGTAACAGGTGACGTGTAGTGGCGCCCTCTATATAAGCGGCAGCTACACCGCCTAAAAACCAGTCGTCGGCTCACCTTAGAAGATGTTCTGCGAAGTTGACACCGAAACGTCAGGGGGAAGAAGTTTTACCGATCGACCACGGCAATTCAGCCGGGAAGTTGTAACTGTCTACAACGCCTGCCGTGAAAGCCTACATGTTATGACTGGTAACAGTTTCTATTTACTGAGGAAGCGAGTGTCAAATGTTTGACGTTTGTTTACCTGTCTATACACGATTAGTGAGGATCAGATTCAGCACAGCAGTCTGTTACATTTCACCTGCTGAGATAGTTAAAAACGTTTCCATAAGCAGGAGTGGCTAGAAGGCAAATGCAAGGATGTAGAAGAATGTATATATAGGGGAAAAATAGGAAAATAAAAGAAACATTCGGAGATAAGAAAAACAGCTCTATGAATATCAAGGACACTGATGGAAAACCAGTTCTCAGCAAAGAAGGGAAAGCTGAAAGGTGGAAAGAGTATATAGAGAGGCTCTATGAAGGAAATGGACTTAGCGGCAATATTGTAGAAAGGGGAGAAAAAGTATATGAGCATGAAATAGGAGATACTATACTGAGAGATGAATTTGACAGAGCACTGAAAGACCTAAGTCCAAACAAGGCCCCTGGAGTAGATGATATTCCCTCAGAGCTACTGAAGTCTCTGGGAGAACCAGCCATGACAAATTTGTGTGTAAGATGTATGAGACAGGCGAAGTGGGTAGAAAAGCGTTCTTGAAAAAGAGAAATTTGTTTAGCGTTCTTGAAAAAGAGAAATTTGTTAACATCGAATATTGATTTAAGCCTAAGGAAGTCCTTTCTGAAGGCATTTGTATGGATTGTTGCCCCGGCCGCGGTGGCCGAGGAGACTAAGGCGCTCCAGTCACGGTCTGCACGCCCACTACGGTCGGGGGTTCGAATCCCCCCTCGGGCATGGATATTTGTACCGTCCTAGTTCGTAAGTAGTTCATAAGTAGTTTGTAAGTTTAGGGACTGATGACCCCGTAGTTAAGTCCCATAAACTTTACAAACATTTGAACATTTGAACATGGATTGTTGCCTTGTATGGGAGTGAGATATGGACGATAAACAGTGCGGACAGGAAGAGGATTGAAGCTTTTGAAATATGGTGCTACAGAAGAATGCTGAAGATTAGATGGGTGGATTGCGTAACTAATGAGGAGGTACTGAACAAAATTGGGGAGAAAAGAAATTTCTGGCATACCTTGACTAAAAGAAGGGATAGATTGGTAGGACACATTCTTAGACATCAAGGTATTGTGAATTTAGCGTTGGAGGGAAGTGTATGGGGTGAAAATTGGAGAGGAAGACCAAGAGATGGATACAGTAAGCAGATTCAGACAGATGTAGGTTGCCGTTTCGTATGTGGAGATGAAGAGACTTGCTCAGGATAGGGTATTGTGGAGAGCTGCATCAAACCAGTCTCTGCACTGAAGACCACATCAACAAGGACAGTATGAGGTGTTAACGCAACAACACAGTGGCCAACGCCGCTGATGGTGTATGTAAACTCAGTTACGATGTATGATATGAAAAATGTGTGTAACCTGTTTCTTATGTGTGTGTTGTATATAAATTGAATGATTATTCTATGTGAACCGCAAATGTTAAATTGATTATGTACTGTATAAAAGAGAATATTGTAATGTGTTGTAGTAGACACGTTGGCTTAGCGACGGCAAAGTTAGTATCATCTTTGTGTAGGGCATTGTTATCGTTTAGCGCAGTGTGGCGCCAGGCGCGAGAGAGTAGAATCGGTGTTGAGCTTTCGAAGTGAGTGGCAGCAAAGCAGGGCAGCAGCAGCAGGCCGCAGTAGCGTGGCATTCTGTTACGTGTGGTACATGCAGCAGTCTGAGCAAGTGGCCACTGGCAAAATAATTGGCATGGGCAAAGCACCACAGCTTTGAGAGGAATATTGTCAAGAGGAACGCTGTGTGCCTAACGTAAATAATATTTCGTCGCCAAGAAGATACCATTGTTGCCAAAATTATTAAGTACCAGCAACAATTGCCAGCTACGCCACACCTTCGCTGTAATGTAAGATATCAGCATTTTACCGTCTTTAGAAATGTACGACTAAGCCAACGTTTAGTTTTGCTGAAAGTCAATAGTGAACCAGGTTGCAATTATTTAGCGTCAACAAAGTTATTAACCCGAGGCGCTACCAAGCACGTTACTTTTCCGCTACTTTTAAATTTCCGGGGCTCAACATGAACTATAAGAACTGATTAAAATAAAAGAAACCTCAAAGTATTAAAATAATTTGCACCAGCATAAAGTTTGCAAAATTAAATTGTTAACACTTGACATTTATTAATAACGAGTGCGTTGAGTAACAGCTGAATGATAGAAAATAGTAATTATTAATTGTGATTTAATTGTTCAGTCTATGAGTGCTAGAAAGTTACCTTGCGAAGTTGAGTTTATGGTTTATAACATGCAGTTTAATTGCGTAATTATTAGGTGCTGCTTGATAAGCAAGTTTGTTGTTAACATAATGAAGAATAGTTAATGTTAAGAAACTATATATCAGAAACAATTGTTAAATAAAGTTGTTGCAGAAAGAGTAAACTGCTTAATTTTGTAATCAGTAAGTTTGCGTAACTATTCAAACAGTCATTATGAACAAAATACAATTATGACAGTTTGCATTATTATTGCTGATGATGAAAAGTAGAGTTAAACATCATTGCAAGCATTAGGGTGACGGTTTGATTTATTATGTAGAAGTTGTGCATGCAAAATTTTATTACGGAAACTTTCCGGTTCATCAGAATAATTTTCAGTGATTGTTTGCTATTGTGTTAGTGGGCTGAATGTAGTGTTTCTACATTGCTCTGTTTCCTGGTGTCGTGCCGGTGCTCGCTTAATCTGCAGTCTGTGTCCGTTTTGTTTCCTAATTAGCCAATCAGTAATTATTCCTACTGCATACAAAATTTCCATCAATTTCAACTTGTTGCTTGTACAACAAGCTGGCGACCGTATTAATTTTCAACTAGTCAAAATTGTTCATTCAGTTACAGTTTTGTCCCAGGTGTTACATTTTATGACCTTATATGAAATTCCCGCACCAAACGATCGTCATTGTGAAATGACATATTAAGTGTCGTTTGTGTGTGTAACCTCCACTACGTTATCGCCTTCACATCCGGTAGCTTAATCCCATTACTTGTTTCGTTAGTTGTCGGTAGCGTTTGCCGGTCACGTTACAAGTGATTTACAAGGACAGACTAATTGTTTTACGGTGCCGCGTTTGTGATGAAAATGGCTGTACTTGTATTCGCCTTTCACTATGGCTTTCTCATCTTTGATGCGTTGCCCCTTAATGACCATGCTGTCGAGAAGAGGTTAAATTCCTTCCTTCCTTTTATCTTCATGAATATGTGGTACAAAGGACTGGGCATTACTGTGATCACTGAGAGGTAAATTTGCCAGTGTTCCAATGGTACACTCAGTGCCTTGCATCATTTAAAGTATGGAAGTGTCACTTGTCGGATAATACGTCAGCAGATTAGCAATAGTTCTCAGTAAACAGTGACCCACATTTATTCTAAGCGCAAGAAATCAGTAGTGCTATAATTACTCCTTTAATTTCAATATACATGTGTGACAGAAACATTTCATTTCAGCTGCCTACTCCATGGCTTAAAATCTTAACAAGCTGGCCACTTCTCGTGAACCTTATGCTAGCATGGGGATGTATATGGGGAATGTTCACCATTTTAACGCAAGCACCGACGTATTTCCGCAATGTTCATGGATGGAGTGTGCAGAAGGTAAATATATAACATTTACCCTTCTCCATTTTATTCAACAGATAGCTTCTTAAACCTTTTACGAAACCATACAATGGAAAAAAAAACCTCATACAAAATTTTTTTCCGTATATAAGGGTATTACACTTTCGGAATTATAGAATCCATTGCAGATAAAGTTGGATGAACCTTTGTAAATCTCTAAATACAATAATATTGTGAGACTTATACATTTATTTAGTATCTGAAACACTCAAATGAAGTTTGTATCTAGAAGGAAATTCTGTTTTTTGGCAAATTTATCACAGTGTAATGAATCCTGGGAATCACTAACATTCAACGGAAAATAGTAAATCAGTCAATGTTGATGTTAATCAGTGTGAATATTTATTAAACTTGAATTTCCCTGATAAATTGTAATGGATACCCCAGAAATAGTAAAAATTATTTTGAAGTCTGCTTTGCTTCCACCATTATCTTCGGCAACTGGATAGGGAAATGGGCTAATATAGACAGTAAGAGGGAAAAGGTGATGGGTTGCAAAATAATTTTTAATTTCAAATAGGTTATGGCTACAACCTAGTGTTACAGCGTATGGTCAGAAGGAGGGGTTATAACTGCAGTACCAATAAATGCTGTGACACTGATGATTGCTGCGAAGATGCCCAAATTGATTTGTAGTAGAAATTTCTTTTGCGAACGATAGCTATTTCCCTCTTACAAATTATTAACGTTCGCTGCTCCTCTTTGGTCCAAATATGGATAAAGAAAGATGTTATGTTACCTCACCACCACATTGTATGTTAAACATTTGTTATTCGTTTCATGCACATTTTAATACACATTGGCATTTGAAACAGTGTACTTTGTGTAATAGAATGTCTCAGCTGGAAAATACCAATGGAAATAAAATGTCTGCTCACAGATATATTTCTACTACTTTATATTAACGTATTACAAATGTATGAACTGTTCCAAATAAGATTTTATACTGCTGTATTGATGAAGGGTTAATAATATTATTTTGCCCACCAAAGAAAGTTGACAGGAACGATATATAAATATCAAATAGCGTAATGGTTATGGTATCTGCCTAGTAAGCAGGAGGTGCCTGGCTCGAATCCCGACCACAGCATACATTTTAATTAAATGCCTCTAATTGAGATTAATATCTTTAATAGACGTCGAGACAGAATATTGCTCTGGACATTTTTTATTTGATATTTATATAGTTCCACATTTGTCACTTCGTCTACACACTTCATCCCTTGTATCCTCTTCCAAGACCACTTTTGAAATGCTTCTAATCTTTCGTGCTCTTTTCTGAGTGCACATGTCTCAGAGCTATATAGTGCCACACGCCATATAAAACTTACTGTCAGTCTCTTCCTCAGATTCCTGTCCCTACACCAGTGGCGGTGTTTGGTATTCCTGGGAGTGTTGCACAACACCAGTTTTTAAAACTACGTATGTCGTATTTCCTTACATATATTTTCGTTTAGGAAGCCTGACTTGTAACATGAAGTATGTTATAATCAACAACTTTTGGCCGCATAACGTCCTGTTTCCAGTGGCGGCTGATGCTTCAGATGTCTGGGGAGTTCACTTCTTTCAGTGCCAGATCTACAATATTTCCGAACCGGGGCCGAATCTTACGCATGCGCAAAAGCTGCTCTCCCCCACCTCTTTCAAATGTTCAAATGTTTGTATAGCTTATGGGACGTAACTACGGGGTCATCAGTCCCTAAACTTACAACTACTTATGAACTAACTAAGACTAAGGACGGCACAAATATCCACGCCCGAGGGGGGATTCGAACCCCCGACCGTAGTGGCCATGCAGACCGTGACTGGAGCGCCTCAGCCCCTCGGCCACCGTGGCCGGCCCACCTCTTTCCAAATAGTCAAATATTTATCACTTGGTTCACGAAACCTTCCATTCTGTGGCCAAGCGACCATACGTTGGCATGCATGAATTTTATTATTATTATTATTATTATTTTTTTGATAGCTCTTGGTCGCAATTAGCTTTATTTTATATAACGCGTTTCGAGAACATCACCATCAGATATGTGGTACAAAAGAAGAAAATTACATTTTAGATGTTTAAAGTACGTAATTACATTATCTATAAGGAGTATACACCATATTAATACATATATACTTACAAAAAATTTAAAAAAAGGATGGGAAATACAACTATCTTAGTATAGATGCTTGATTACAACTTAAAACATCATCATGGACTTCTAGTGACAGTGTTGAACTAGACTCACATGCCCATTTGTCACATTAATATGGTTTCTACTGCTTATAGGTATTGTAATTACGTACTTTAAACATCTAAAATGTAATTTTCTTCTTTTGTACAACATATCTGACGATGATGTCCTCGAAACGCGTCACATGAAATAAAGCTAATTGCGACCAAGACTTTTCAAAAAAAAACTTCATGCAGTTAAATATTTGTTACAGCAAACATTATAAATGTCACTTACTCTCGAAATTCGCAAAAAACGATCAAAGATATGTGGCAAGTAACAATTCAAAAGTCATTATTGTTCCTGTATCTGTTAAAAAAAAGGTTGGATTTAAGAAAATTGCTTGCAGTTGAGGCCATTACCTCTGACACATCAGCACGATGCCACTAACCACATGACGACTCTTGCTTGATAGATTGGATTACGATCTTCCTATCAGTACTCACCAATAAGAATTGGGCAATACATGGGTAATAAAAGGTTTCTGGCTCGTTGTCTCTGTACGTAGAGGGGAATTATGTATGTCAGCTTATATGCCCTAAGCAACTACCCAATCGGTTTAAACAAGATTAATAATTAATCTGTAGTTCAGCTAATCTATTAATATGCATATGATGACTTAAATATGTATTTCAACAAACGTTAATTAAACCTCTGAATGACCAACAAAATGGATTCTAAGATAAAGAAGTGATTCAGTAACGAAGTAATTCTTTATGAATGGAGTTTATTACTCTCATTAGACTTGAAACGTGGAGGTGATCCTACTTTATACATCGTTAAATAACTGAATATTTTTCCTACTACTGTTCATGAGAGGCACAATAAGTATCACACGCACTCGAGAGTAAAAATTCTAAATTATCACTCGTAAATTAAATGTAGTCCGTCGAACACTGGAGTTCCAAATTAATCAGTAATTTAAGTATTTGTTATAAAACACTTTGTAATCACACGAGTACACGATTGCTGAATTATCACAGTTCCACAGCCCTACTACCGTGCATTATCACTTTTCAAGCAGAGACTAAGTTCTGCAGTCAAAGGTCCCGTATATTTTCTAATTCCACACTTGCCTATCTTCTCAAATCAGAAGATCGTAATGCGGCTTCAGACCGCCCAGCGTCACAACCTTTCACCACCACGTCCAAGTTACGAGTCCCTTCCCAAGCGTTCGAAAGCGTGCCTTACCTGCTCCTAAAGTTGAATTCTTCCGCGGATCCTGACGTCTCATCTTTAAAATATAATTTCCCTTCCAAAATATTATACATTTGAATAACACAGAATTAAATGCTTTGACCACCTCCCTACAAATGTTCTTTACCTTTAACAAACAAATATAGATTTAACAATACTAAAAACGGTTGAGACTGAAGCTCTTTTCTCAGGTAGCGTCTCACTATTCAAATATACTGCCGTCGTCAAAAAATAGTTACACAATTAATATTTAATTAATCATGGCTTTTTATGTAAATATATTCAGTTCTTGTCCAAAAATACATATAATTGTTTACAAATAAATTACCTACTAATTTTAGTCGGCCATCAAATATTTAAGTGGCAGTCTCCAACAAAAAACGAACGTTTCTAAGAATAATATTAAACCTAATAAAATACATATATAAATGTAATGCACTTTGCTGCGTTTATGTTTTGTGTTCTGACACAAGAATATTACTACCTCAACGAAAAGCAGATCAAGAGAGTAAAATAAAGTTTATTGAAAGAATATGGGAAAAACGTGGTTAATTTGTTATTGATAAACACTACATATCAATAATTCTAAATATAAGTGTTATCATATTATTATTATAGTATTGAGATTTATCGGCTTTTTATCTCTTAGGGATACTGAAATTGTAATTACGGCGTTTGTTTCTCCCAAGCCCTCTGAATGCATTAATATAATTATATTCGCCGTATGATCATTCCCTGATTTTATATGGATTTTAGAGTAATGTTTGTGGCTATATTGTATTTCAGTTTTAGTCTGGAATAGCCATCCTTGCCCAGACAAAAGCATGGTTTCCAGTTTCCGAGCACATTAGGAAAACTTTGACTACCTGTCCATTCACTAGGTTCAAACTGTTAGCCAGCCGGCTGGGGAACCCAACAGTCTGGCAAAACCCGGCCTTCACATGGAAACAATCAGCTTCCCCCTGTATCTGTAATATCACAGGATCTTCTGCAAGCTTTTACAGTTGATTTGTCTTTAATTGGTACTTATAAAATATTTAACCGAAAATGACGTGTTTCTGATAATGCACCAAAAACAAATATGAAGGGCGGATGTTGCCTTCATGGAGGATTTGTGTATACAGAAGGCGATATGTGCAGTAGCTCCATTGCCTTTGCTTCGGGACCATTCGTGCGTAACCGCCAGAGCTCGAGGCACACCACCTAGATAGACGGCCGCAACGCCCTCGTGTGACGTCATGCAGTGTAGGTCGCGATTACTTAGCTGGCCTCTACTGCATATTTACATCTACAACCATAATTCGCAAGCCACCCGACGGTGTGTGGCGGAGGGTACCTTGAGTACCACTATTGATTTTCCCTCCTATTGCAGTCACGTATTGTTCGCGGAAAGGAGGATTGACAGTATGCCTCTGCGTGGACTCTAATCTCTCTGATTTTATCCTCACGATCTCTTCGCGAGATATACGTAGGAGGGAGCAGTAAAGGTAAGTTATCGAAACTTCGACAAAAGCCCGTACCGAGCGACAGAGTGTCTCTCCTGCAGAGTCTTCCACTGGAGTTTAGCGATCATCTCCGTAACGCTATCACGATTACCAAATGATCCTGTAACGAAGCGCGCTGCTCTCCGTTGGATCTTCTCCACTTCCTCTACCAATCCCACCTGGTACGGATCCCACACCGGTGAGCAGTATTGAAGCCGTGGGCGAACAAGTGTAGTGTAACCTCTTACTTTGTTTTCGGACTGCATTTCCTTAGAATTCTCCCAATGAATCTCTGGCATCTGCTTTACCGACGATTGATTTTATACGGTCGTTCCATTTTAAATCCCTATTAATGACTGTTGTTGTTGTGGTCATCAGTCCTGAGACTGGTTTGATGCTCTCCACAATACCCTATCCTGAGCACGCCTCTTCATCTCCACATAAGAACGGCAACCTACATCTGTCTGAATCTGCTTACTGTATCCATCTCTTGGTCTTCCTCTGCGATTTTTACCCCACACGCTTCCCTCCAATGCTAAATTCACAATTACTTGATGTCTAAGAATGTGTCCTACCAATCTATCCTTTCTTTTAGTCAAGGTAGACCAGAAATTTCTTTTCTCCCCAATTCTGTTCAGTACCTCCTCATTAGTTACGCGATCCACCCACCTAATCTTCAGCATTCTTCTGTAGCACCATATTTCAAAACCTCTATCCCCTTCCTGTCCGCACTGTATCGTCCATGTCTCACTCCCATACAAGGCAACACTCGATACAAATGCCTTCAGAAAGGACGTCCTTAGGCTTAAATCAATATTCGATGTTAACAAATTTCTCTTTTTCAAAAACGCTTTTCTACCCATTGCCATTCTGCATTTTATATCCTCTGTACTGCGACCATCATTTGTTATTTTACTGCCCAAGTAACAAAACTCATCTACCTCCTTCATAGCTTCGTTATCCAATCTAATTCCTTCAGCATCACCTGATTTTCTTACACTGTACTCCATTACCCTAGTTTTGCTCTTGTTAATGTTCATCTTATATGCAACTTTCAGCACACTGTCCATTCCGTTCAATTGCTCTTTCAGGTCCTTTGCTGTATCTGACAGAATTACTGTGTCGTCGGCAAAACGCAATGTTTTTAATTCTTCACCCTGAACTTTAATTCCTTCTCCAAATTTATCCTTGCTTTCCTTTATAGCTTGCTCAATGTACAAATTGAATAACAATGGAGAAAGACTACAACCCTGTCTTACTCCCTTTCCAACCACTGCATCCCTTTCATGCCCTTCAACTCTGACAACCGCTGTCTGGTTTTTGTACAAGTTGTAAATAACCTTACGCTCCCTATATTTTACTCCTGC
Source organism: Locusta migratoria (assembly GCA_026315105.1). NCBI lineage: Eukaryota > Metazoa > Arthropoda > Insecta > Orthoptera > Acrididae > Locusta > Locusta migratoria. Next base: position 887,646,866 of record CM048745.1, read on the forward strand.
TTGCTTCAGAACTTGAAAGAATTTATTCCAATCAACATTGTCAAAAGCCTTCTCCAAATCTACAAAAGATAGAAATGTAGGTTTGCCTTTTCTTAATCTATCTTCTAGGATAAGCCGTAAAGTGAGTATTGCCTTCCGTGTTCCTACATTTCTCCTGAACCCAAACTGATCTTCCCCGAGGTCGGCTTCTACCAGATTTTCCACCATTCTGCATATAATTCGTGTTAATATTTTGCATCCATGACTTATTAAACTGATGGTTCTGTAGTTTTCACACCTGTCTGCACCTGCTTTTTTTGGGGTGGGGATTATAACATTTTTCTTAAAGTCTGAGGTTACTTCGCATGTCTCATACATCTTACACACGAGGTGAAACAGGTTTGTCATGCCTGGTTCTCCCAGAGACTTCAGTAGCTCTGAGGGAATATCATCTACTCCAGGGGCCTTGTTTCGACTTAGGTCTTTCAGGGCTCTGTCAAATTCTTCTCTCAGTACAGTATCTCCTATTTCATCTTCATCAACATCCTCTTCCCTTCCTACAATATTGTCTCGAAGTTCATTTCCTTTGTAGAGCCCCTCTATATATTCTTTCCACCTTTCAGCTTTCCCTTCTTTGCTGAGAACTGGTTTTCCATCAGTGTCCCTGATATTCATAGAGCTGTTTTTCTTATCTCCAAATGTTTCTTTTACTTTTCTGTAGGCTGTATCTATTATTACCCTATTTATACATTCTTCTACATCCTTGCATTTGCCTTCTAGCCACTTCTGCTTAGCAATTTTGCACTTCCTGTCAATCTCATTTCTTAGTCGTCTGTACTCCATTTTGCCTGTTTCATTTACTGAATTTTTATATTTTCTCCTTTCATCGATTAAATTTAGTATCTCCTGTGATATCTCCTGTGATATCCAAGGATTTTTTGGAGGTCTTGCCTTCCTACCTATTTTTTCCTCTGCTACCTTCACTATTTCATCTCTCAATTTTACCCATTCCTCCTCTACTGTTTTATTTTCCCCTGTTTCTGTCAATTGTTGCCTAAAGCTCCCTCTGAAATTCTTAAGAACCTCAGGTTCCTTCAATTTATCCAGGTCCCATCTCCTTATTTTCCTACCTTTTTGTAGTTTCTTCAGCTTCAGCTTTCAGTTCATAACCAACAAGTTACGGTCAGGGTATGTCTTACACTGTAAAACCTGGTTCCGAAATCTATGTCGTACCATTATAAAATCTATCTTGTATCTCCCGGTGTCTCCTGGTCTCTTCCACGTATACAACCTTCTTTTGTGATTCTTAAACCAGGTGTTTGTTATAACTAAATTATGTTCTGTGCAAAATTCTACCAGGCGGCTTCCTCTTTCATTCCTTTTTCCCAGACCACATTCACCTACTATCTTCCCTTCCCTTCCTTGTCCTACTACCGAATTCCAGTCTCCCATAACAATTAAGTTTTCCTCTCCTTTAATTGTCTGAATAATTTCCTTTTGCTCTTCAAATATTTCTTCGATCTCCTTATTATCGGCAGAGCTAGTTGGCATATAAACCTCTACTACTGTTGTCGGTGTTGGCTTCGTATCTATCTTGACAATGATAATGCGATCACTGTGCTGGTCATAGTAGTTTACCCGCATTTCTATTTTCTTATTCATTATCAATCCTACTCCTGTGATACCCCCAATTGATTTTGTATTTATAATCCTGTACTCACCTGACCAGATATCCTGTTCATCGTGCCACCGAACTTCACTAATCCCCACTATATCTAACTTTAACCTATCCATTTCCATTTTTAAATTTTCTAAATTTCGTACTCGATTAAGGGATCTTACATTCCATGCTCCGACCCGTAGAATGCCAGTATTGTCTTTCCTGATGATCACATCCTCCTGAGTAGTTCCCGCCCGGAGATCCGAATGGGGGACTATTTTTCCTCCGGTGTAGCTAAATGATAAAGGATCTGTCTTTTTGTGTATTCGCAGGACATTACACTTGTCTACATTGAGCTTTAATTGCCATTCCCTGCACCATGCGTCAGTTCGATGCAGATCCTCCTGCCGAACCTCAGGAGCCACCCAGTCAACTACGCGATTGAGACCTACGCTGCGTGACGTCACTCGTGAGCACCGCGGCCTTCTCTCTAGTTGGTATTGGCTGTGCCCCTGCGGCCAGCCGATCAGCTAACGATCGCACCGGCTCACGACTACCATGTTTACGTGACATGACGTGAACCCCGCATCCTGTCTTTCTTGTTGGCCTCGCATACTTGGCAATGACAGGGGGTTGCAGCCCGTGTGCAAAACTCCTGGCCAGAGAAAGTTCTCAGCTCTATGCTACGTGGAAGCGCTCTACAGAATGTTTTGAAGCTCTGTATAGGGATAGTATGGTCACCCTTTTCCTCGCCACTTGCCGCCTTCTGTAACTCGTCATTGGCTGAAATCAGTCACATGATTTTTTCCGCCATCTTGGTCCTATACGTTGCTTGTCTGCCATAAGATGTTTTATTCATATGAATGGGCTTCAATAATGCTCTATTGTTGCACTTCAGAGTGTACTTCATGCGCCAAGACGGAAGGAGACTGATGACCATAGTAGTTTGGTCCATTTAAAACCCGAACTAACCAAGAAGGAAGGTACTTCCATCTGAATTCATAAATGCAGGAAGAAGTCTCTGGCTAACGAAACTTGTCAGAGTAAACTAAGAGCCCAGAAGCGCCCCTCGGATCTGTGCTGTGATAATTTTGAATCTTAATAAAAATTAATAAACTAAAGATTCATCAACGATTGGATGACGCAGCAGAAACTTACACATTTCTTAACTTGAATAAATTGTATGAAGAAAATTATCGCATAATATTGTTAGATGAAATTATTAACGCGTTTTGTTTTATTTGCACGTAACTACTTAAAAACACAGAAATGTTTACTTATAACAGAGTAAAGTAAACAGATCCTCTTTCAGATATGAAATTAATATACAGTTCCTGAAGCAAGCTTTTCTCATTCGTGTACGTGTGTTTTATTACAGGAATCATAGAATTGAAGCAAGAAAAATATTACACACACATATTTAATTTGTATGGTATAGGCACCTGTCTGTTTTTGGTAAAAAAAATGTGTAGTGGGTATCTCCTTGCATTATTCGTGGGGTGTAAGTACATAATTCGCAAAAAATACTCATCAAAGATTATTGTACGTTATCTCTACATCTACATCTATATGGAATACTCTGCAAATCACATTTAAGTGCCTGGCAGATGGTTCATCAAACTACCTTTTTACTTTATACTCGGTTTCTCGTATTTCATTCTACAATTCTTTGGACTCTTTCCATTACTTACGTCAAACCCACCTGATAAGGATCTCACAATTGGGCAGCAATACTCCAAAAAAGTACGGACAAGCGTAGTGTATGCAGTCTGGTTAGTAGTTCTGTTGCATCTTTTAAGGGCTCTGCCAATAAAACGCAGTCTCTCGTTCGCCTTTCCCACGACATTATATACTTGTTCTTTCCAGTTTAAGTCTGAAGTAATAGTAATTCTTGAGTATTTGTGGAGATAACGGCCTTAACTTTTGATTTATTTATCTTGTAAACAAAGTTTAACGAATTTCTTTTCGTACTCATGTGGACGACTTCAATTGCCAATTTGTACACCACAGTGATATCTTATTCACATCGTTATGCAGTTGGTTTTGATCTTCAGATGATTTTACAAGACGGTAAATGACGGCGTCGTCTGCAAACAACCTAAGAGAGCTACTCAGATTATCTCCCAAATCGTTTATGTAACTAAGGAACAGCAGAGGAATAACACTACTCTGTGTAACGCCCCATATTACTTCTGTTATAGTCGATGCTTTACCATGGATTACTGCAAACTGTGTCCTCTCTGACAAGAAATCCCCTGTACAGTCGCAAATTTGGTACAGTATACCATAACCACGCAATTTGATTAATAGCCGTTTCTGAGGTACGGTGTCAAAAGCCTTCTGGAGGTAAAGAAATACGCAATCTATTTGCGAACACTTGTCGATATAACCCATCACTTCGTGTGAGTAGAGAGGTAGTTGTGTATTTTTGGTAACTTTGGGACTTTCAATATTCAGTCTCGCTACGACAGCTGTGTGTTCAGTAATACACGTATCCGTCTTGATGTTCGTTAAGAATTCATGATTATTTGTTGCTAAGAGATCAAGTGTGTTTTGGCATCTATTTAGAATTGTTTTCTTAATTTATACTTTGCTGCGATCTGTAAATAATCATGGTCTGTTTGAATACTGGGCTACACTTCATGACAATTCGAATTTATAGACGAACTCTTTCGAACTGGAGCTACAAACGAAAGTTGCTTAAAATCGGGTAAGTACTTTGTAGAGCCTTAAGTCGGCAAGCACAGAACTCTCGACACTACAAAGAGGTATTTTTCTGCTTTCAACATCAAATGAAATTTAGATATCTTACCTACAATTTCATCAGCAGCTTTGTATGTGCTAAAGTCCACCATACGCAAAGTCTACGCAATGCGATTTTTCGTCTGCAAACTTTACAAAAACTTGCACAGTGGTTTACTTAATTTGACGGTAACTTTAGGCAATAACGTATACAAAGCGAGATTAAAAAGAAAAAAAAATTTTCAAATGTTTGTAGAACTTATGGGACTTAACTACGGGGTCATCACTCCCTAAGCTTACAAACTACTTATGAACTAGCTAAGACTAAGAGACGGCACAAATATCCATTCTCTAGGGGGGATTCGAACCCCCGACCGTGGTGGCCGTGCAGACCGTGACTAAGGCGTCTCAGTCTCCTCGGCCACCGCGGCCGGCAAAAGCGAGATCATTATCGAGCGAATACATCACTAATAAGAATTAACAAATTGTAGATATTTCATCGAATAGATTTCTCAGTTGATTTATCGGTTGATAAACATTCAATGCACTCGGAATGCTGTGACGGTCAGCGTGGAAGCAGCAGCGAAATAGAATAGGCCCAGCATGGCTGGCCATACTTTCCCTATACAAAGCTTTTGGATGATTCTCCCAGCATTCTTTCTTCTCGGATATATTGTGCCACACAGTAATTTTAACAGCACCCGCAATTAAATTTTTTGCTTTCATTAATTGCCTAGCAAAAGAATTTAGATCATTCTGTGTTGCTTTTAGCCTAGCAGGGGTTATAATAATCAGAAACCTACGGAATGCGTTCGTTGTGTGGTCCCGAACTACTAACGTAAATTTTCATAATTCCCGTGACGTCAGTCGAATCAGAAGGTTTCTTTCCAACTCTGAAAAGAACAACATCACTCTTACGATATTCTAAGCTCAAGGAAAGATTGTCATCCTTGGCGAAGCTTTCTACACTTTCATCTGCGTAATTACTCTGCAAATTGAAGTGCCTGGCAGAGGGTTCATTAACCACTTTTATAACCTTTCTCTACCGTGACTTTCTCCAATAGAGCACACCTGAATCTTTCCGTTTTCGATCTGATTTCTCTTATATTATTATGTCGATCAAGTCTTCATATGTAAATGAGTTCTAACAAAATATGTTCGCATACAGAGCAGAAAATCGGTGAAAGGAATTTCGCAATAGATCTCGCCGCAACGAATAACGCCTTCCCACAAAGATTTCTATCCCAAATCGTGTATAATTTCTGTGACACTTCCCTATATCGCGATTATACGAAACGAACTGTCGTTCTATGAACTTCTTCCATACTCATTGTCAGTACCACAAAGCGCAACAATACTCCAAATTAGGATATACAAGTATCGATAGATCTTGTGATGGAGATAGCAGACTTTAATCAGCGGGTGATTGATGATTTTGCTTAGATAAAAGCAGGAGGGCAATCTTACAGTATAGACGAGGTAAGAATAACTGTACTTATGAATTATTATGTATGTCTTATTTCCAGACTTTTAAACAACGTATGAATTTCATTATTACTAGGTACGTATGTAACAATTTTTGATGTATTGTAATATGTACTGTACCACAGAATTTTTCTTTCATTGATACAGCTCTCACTTTTCACAGGATCGTAAATTGAATTTCCAAAAAAATAATTTTGTGACCTTTCTACACTAAGAATTCTAGAGATATTTGTGTAATGAAAAATGTGAGGTATTGGTATTGAGAATGTTCTCCCTTGTAAGCGTCTCATATAAAAACGTAGAATAACAATGATACTTGTGTGCTACACCCAACTTTAGGTTCCATCGTCCGCTACTGTCTTACACTCGCAAGGAACTCTTTATTAAATGCTGGCTTGGTAATGCTGGTTTTCACTCCCTTTTGAATTATATCTTCCGTAATTACGCTTCCCAGGTATTTCAAAATACTAACTTGCTCTATTACTGCCTGAATAAACCTTATTAGTTGTTCTTACTTTTCCTCCACTTATAGCCATGCATTTTGCCTTACTGGTTTTATTGAAATCCTTCAGCATTTCAATCATAGTTCATTCGTTCTCTAGCTTATCAAATGCTAACTGAATACCTGCTATTTTCCTACGATCAACCCGTACCACTATTTTTAATTTCATAAATTTCTGCAAAATGTTATCCAGATACATGTTAAACAGTATTGGGAAGAGTCTGCAGCCTAGCTTCATTCCCCTACCTTTAGTATTTTCCTCTGTCATCTCATTCCGAAAACTGTTCTCGTATTTTCTGTTGCATGTACAGATTCTTAATCAGCCGTCTGTCCTTCTAGTCGTCTCCATTCTTCCTTAGTATGTCCATTAACTTATTCCATTGTATATAGCAGGCTTTCTCCAAGTCAATGAAGGCAGTATACAGATATCTTCCTCTTTCAATTTATTACTCGCCTATAATTCTTAGCAATCCAGTAGCATGTCTCGTTCCTTTTCCTCTTCTAAATACAAACTGTTCCTTTACAGTACTTTTTCCCAGTTTTTCATTAAGTCTTCTATTTGCCAACCGTAGCAGAATTTTTGCTGCGTGAGAAATCACAATTAGAAAATCTTCACATTCTTGGCATTTCTTTTCTTCTCTATCGGTATCTTTACTGCGGACTGAAAGCCATCTGACCATTTAATTAAAGAAATAGAAATTACGTACCTGTTCTCATTCTATTCGAATATGTTACCACATGGTTACATATTTGCATACTTGACTTTGAATAAATGATAAACAGTGAGTAAACATATATTCCTGAAATTTCCTTTCTTCAATCTTTGTCCACGCTACCATTTTAAAGATTAATACGTTATTACATATATATGTTCAGCATTCCCAGAAGACAGTTAAATCGGGTCTATACTATATGCATATACAATTTATTGTCTAGTGCTCTATACGACACGATAAATGTTAATTTATTTGAAACAAATTTTGTGAAAGTGCGCGAGATGTTTACTGGTGTACTTTAGTTAACTATTTCATGTGTCTTTAGGTTGGATTTTTGTCTGGTCTTCCCCATGTATGTCGGACGACTTTTGCCGTCATTATTGGATATGTGTGTGACTATTTGCTGTCAAGTGGAAAAATGTCCATTACTGCAGTTCGGAAATTGTCAGGTTTTATAAGTAAGTACATCTACTCTTTCCTATTTATTCTATGAGATACGAATCGTTGTATTTATTAAATTAGATGTTTAAAGCTGCTGTGGTTGATGATACAGAATAATATGGGTCCACGTGGCACCGAGGAACAATGGTTCCTATAAGATGATGAGTGTGTTGTTCATAGCGGCTTACATGGCATTTTCATATTCATTATTAGTTACTCCTGCATTGCTCCCGACTGATTTCGCATTTATAACCACGCATTCATGTGACTACCTCTTCATTTCTCACTAAACGTCTATAATATCCAACCCATCGAATGTCCTTTTAAAAAATACTGACCCCCAAACCTGTTTAACCCTCCGTCGGCCTCACAGGCCAGCAAAACACTTTTTTTGATTCCCGTGCTTAAGAGTGGTGGCCCAGTGGCCCGCCTCTCCGTTTACTCGCGTAACTTTGGGAACCTCACACAGTGCCGATCCGCAGGCTGCCATCGATTTCCACGCGGATCACGGGGAACTCCTTGGGCCTCACAGGCCGTCTGCGCCCGATTACGTTATAGTTTTTAAGGTGACATTTTTCAAGAAAGTTTGATTGAAACGAAGTAATAAAATAAAAATAAGTTTGTCCTCTGTAATTTTCACCGTTACCTTCGAAAAAAAAGAAGACTTTGACGACCCTGGCCCTTCAGACTGAGTGCGTCTGATCGAGTTCTAATTTCAGTTTTCCTTTCTTTTCCTACGTTATCACATCCATATTTTCTGCTGAAATGTCCAGAAAAGTATATTATGCCTCTAAGCCAATGATCTTGTGGAAATAATGCGCCTCCTCGAGGACGAAACTGCTGAAGATCCAGCCGCACTCGAAGATTTAGTCGATGAGACACCCACTCTCAGGATGAGGCAGGAGAAGGCAAGGAAGACTCAGCAACTGAACAGTAAGTTTAGGGAACAGCTCGGGAATATGAAGAAGAGAAGAAAATATGTGAGGAGTTTTTATATTGGAAAGGATAAGACGACGAAGTAGTCTAAGTAGATGCCTTCTACTATTCATATCATCATTACACATTCAGTGTAAAAGATATTGCTACAAATGACGCCACCAATTGCAAAACCTTGTGTCATCAACTTCTAACTGGACAATTTAGCCTGTACATGCTATGAATATATGTGGAATGTCGATTCGGCTGCAAACTCGACTGAAAAATTTTTTACCCCACAAGGAACGGGAAAGTTCTCCCACATTATCTCCCAAATGGCTAAAACGTCGACCATGCGTGGCTGAAACAAGAGTTAGGAGGATGAAGAATCACGAATGTTCAGCTTGTCATCAACCAATCTGCTTGAGCGACGTATACGTTCTGTGCCATACCTGTGTTTCAGCTGTTGATTTGGGAGCTATAGCATCGGTTTTTGGCTGCAAATGTGGCGAGAAAAGATGATTCATTGTCAGAATAGATTGCCTAATGTCCTTTAAAAATAACTTCATTACTTTTATGGATGTCTGTTCGACCAATTTTTAATGCTCTTTGTGGGAAATTGGTAATTTTGGTTACTTTAGTTTAAGGTGTATTGTGTTCAATAAATCCATCATTATGCTTTAAGTTTGCTGTAATATCTTCCTTTAGATCCTCTTCAAGACGAGCCAACACGCATTTTGAATTTGATTTAACATGGCGGAGCTAGTCCACAAAATATGTGGGTGGCATCTCAGGTCGGGTGCGCCTGATTTTGTTTCATCTGGAGGTGCGGCCGACGGAGGGTTAAGTGATCTAACATTCAACGCCGTTGTACTTACAATACCAGTGTTCTTCCTCCTGATGACTTTCTGCTGATAGTCCCTGCCCAGTTATTGGACTAAGGGTATCTTTTATGTCCAAAATACTATATCCCATAGTATTATTGTATATTCATATAGTAGAGCTTCATGTCATCAGACAAAATAACTTTTCGTGTTTCTAAATGGAACATTATCTACCAATTCACAAAGCATTAATAATCTGCAGTATACCGATTCATTGATTTTTTTTTTTTTTTTTTTTTTTTTTTTTTTTTTTTTTTTTTTTTTTTTTGCTGCTGCTGTTGTGGTCTTCAGTCCGGAGACTGGTTTGATGCAGCTGTCCACTTTACTCTGTACTGAGCAAGCCTTTTCATGGCATCATAAGAACGGCAACCCACATCCAATTGAATCAGTTTACTGTATTTGTCTCCTGGTATCCCTCTGCAATATTTACGTAACAGACTTCCTTCCATTGCCAAGTTGACGATTACGTAATGTCTGCGAATGTGTTCTAACAATCGATCCTGCCATTTAATCAAGGTATGCCAGAAAATCCTATTGTCCCCATTTTTGTTCACTAACTTCTATTTACGTGATCTATCAACCTAATATTCAGCATTCATCTGTAGTAATGCAGTGAAGGCTTTCACGACCGGCTGAAGTAATAGCTGTTGTATCTTCCGGGTTATGTGGTCGTGGTCCAAGAAACATATCTGTTCCTGACGTTTCGTCCAGAGCTGCGCTGGACATCTTCAGAGGTACTGGTAGCGGTGAGTCTTGCCGACTGACGAGTCGGGCGTCGGAGAGCGGTATAAATACTGTCCAAAAGGGGGCGTGGTCAAGTGTTCACGTGCGCAGCAGAGATAAGCCTTGTCAAAGATAAAACATAACTTTCGATAGTCGATGGTCAAAGATAAAAGCGTAACTACCTACTCTGAAGAGCCACAGTCCATATGTCATTAAGTTTCATTGTTTCTTCCTTTCTATTAAAATTATCCCTATGTTTGTATATTTCTATTGCTTCTCTGTGCAGTCGTGGATAATAGTTCGTCGCTGTAGATAAAATTTCTGTTTCGGAAAACTTTACTTCATGATTTCCTGATTGGAAAACATGTTCCGCTACAGCTGATTTCTCAATTCTACCTAGTCGGCAAAGACTTTTGTGTTCTTTCAGTCTTGTATTCACACTCCTTTTTGTAGTACCAATATACACTTTTCCGCAAGAACACGGAATTTTGTACACTCCACTAGATGATAGAGGAGGGCGTTTGTCCTTAACAGATCGGAGTGCCTGACTTATCTTTTTTGTTGGTTTAAAAACCGGTCTGATATCGTGTTTACGTAAAATCTTTCCTATCCGATCCGTAACTGTTTTAATGAAGGGGAGAGAAACGGTGTTCTTCCATCGTTGTGTTTTGTTGCTGTCCTTTTGTTTACCTCTCCTTGGTCGCAGAACCCTATTTGCTTCTTTCCGTGTATATCCATTTTTTTCAAAAGCCTGCATCAGATGATGTAACTCGCCATCTAGGTGTTCTGGCGTACAAATTCGTTTAGCTCTGTCAATAAGACTTTTAATGACCCCTCTCTTTTGCTGAGGATGATGGTTGGAATCTTTGTGCAAGTATCTGTCCGTATGCGTGACTTTTCGGAAAACCTTATGCTTCAAACTTCCATCTGTCTGTCGCATAACTGAAACATCCAAGAAAGATATTTCATTGTCATTTTCCATCTCCATAGTGAATTGGATCTTTGGATTTACACTATTCAGATAATTAAAGAAGTCTTCCAATGCTTTTTTACCGTGTGACCAAACAACAAATGTGTCATCCACATATCGAAACCAACGATTCGGTTTCTTATTTGCTTTTTCCAGAGCTGACTCTTCGAATTTTTCCATGTAAAAATTAGCGATTGCAGGTATTTTCATAGGTGCTATGGCATAGTTTCCTCCTTTTGCAAGGACTGAAATCTCGTCTTGAGATAAGGTTCTTGCTGACTTATTAACAACAGTGCTGGACATCACTATGAAAATACCAGTTGAGGAAATTATCGCAAACGTTGAAGCAGGGATTCTAACCCTCCCCAAAGAAACTGCTAATGCAATCCGAATCCAAACCACTAGAGTTCTGTGCCACAGTAAACCTTTGAACAGTAATTTAACGAAAGGAGAGAGAAAGGCTCTAAAAGATTTAAATACAGATGAAGAGATAGTAGTTCTTCCCGCTGACAAGGGCAACGCTACTGTTGTTTTAAATGAGGAGGATTATCGTAGCAAAATTTTGATCCATTTAACCTCAGGACACTATAAAAAACTGAAGAGAGACCCTACAGCCAGCGTACTGAAGAAAACAAACGCACTGATAAAGTCATCCACTTCGATTCAGAAAGAGGATAAGAAAGCCCTATTGAAATCTGAAGCAATGTGTCCCAGACTTTATGGGCTACCCAAGATACATAAAACTGATTTTCCTCTGAGACCGATCGTCAGTGCTATCAATTCACCAACATACGAAGTAGCAAGATATCTGGCAACTCGTCTACAACCATACATTGGTAAGACTGACTCTTATATAAGAGACTCACGTCATTTTATTGAGAAAATTGAAGGACTAATCCTGGCTCCTGGAGACATTCTTGTAAGTTTTGATATAGTGTCGTTGTTCACTATGATTCCTATCAACGAAGTTATGGTTTATATAACGGATCTTTTCCCAGGAGATTTGACCGCTCTCTTTCGACACTGCCTTACTTCGAGTCAGTTTCAATGGAATGATGAGTTTTATGAGCAAATTGACGGTGTCGCAATGGGTAACCCGTTAGGTCCTGCAATCGCTAATTTTTACATGGAAAAATTCGAAGAGTCAGCTCTGGAAAAAGCAAATAAGAAACCGAATCGTTGGTTTCGATATGTGGATGACACATTTGTTGTTTGGTCACACGGTAAAAAAGCATTGGAAGACTTCTTTAATTATCTGAATAGTGTAAATCCAAAGATCCAATTCACTATGGAGATGGAAAATGACAATGAAATATCTTTCTTGGATGTTTCAGTTATGCGACAGACAGATGGAAGTTTGAAGCATAAGGTTTTCCGAAAAGTCACGCATACGGACAGATACTTGCACAAAGATTCCAACCATCATCCTCAGCAAAAGAGAGGGGTCATTAAAAGTCTTATTGACAGAGCTAAACGAATTTGTACGCCAGAACACCTAGATGGCGAGTTACATCATCTGATGCAGGCTTTTGAAAAAAATGGATATACACGGAAAGAAGCAAATAGGGTTCTGCGACCAAGGAGAGGTAAACAAAAGGACAGCAACAAAACACAACGATGGAAGAACACCGTTTCTCTCCCCTTCATTAAAACAGTTACGGATCGGATAGGAAAGATTTTACGTAAACACGATATCAGACCGGTTTTTAAACCAACAAAAAAGATAAGTCAGGCACTCCGATCTGTTAAGGACAAACGCCCTCCTCTATCATCTAGTGGAGTGTACAAAATTCCGTGTTCTTGCGGAAAAGTGTATATTGGTACTACAAAAAGGAGTGTGAATACAAGACTGAAAGAACACAAAAGTCTTTGCCGACTAGGTAGAATTGAGAAATCAGCTGTAGCGGAACATGTTTTCCAATCAGGAAATCATGAAGTAAAGTTTTCCGAAACAGAAATTTTATCTACAGCGACGAACTATTATCCACGACTGCACAGAGAAGCAATAGAAATATACAAACATAGGGATAATTTTAATAGAAAGGAAGAAACAATGAAACTTAATGACATATGGACTGTGGCTCTTCAGAGTAGGTAGTTACGCTTTTATCTTTGACCATCGACTATCGAAAGTTATGTTTTATCTTTGACAAGGCTTATCTCTGCTGCGCACGTGAACACTTGACCACGCCCCCTTTTGGACAGTATTTATACCGCTTTCCGACGCCCGACTCGTCAGTCGGCAAGACTCACCGCTACCAGTACCTCTGAAGATGTCCAGCGCAGCTCTGGACGAAACGTCAGGAACAGATATGTTTCTTGGACCACGACCACATAACCCGGAAGATACAACAGCTATTATTCATCTGTAGTACCACATTTCAAAAGCCTCTGTCGTCTTCCTGTCTGAACTATTTGTTGTCCGTCATTCGTCGATTATGCCTAGATTTTTTTTATTATTTTATTATTGTTTTTTATTTTTATTATTGTTATGTTTGTTGCAGATTTAAACCAGCAGTGACAACATATTTTGACTTACATTGCTACCACATTTAAATCAAATTTTGAGCAGTATCTTTGTATTTAGCTTCCTGTGTTTGTCTGTTTACAGCGAATATTCTGCAAGGCATATTCATGCTGGGGCTGGCCTTTTCTGGGTGTAACTCGGTCATGGCCACTGTTTGCCTCACTGCAGCCCTCACAATGAGCGGGGCAGAAACAGCTGGCTCGTTAGCCACGTACATTGACCTCAGCCCGAATTTCTCAGGTAAGACCACTGTTTGAAACAGCAGTGCAACAACAGTTGTTTAGTTATTCACCATGTTCCATGACGGAGCTGTGTACTCACTGTCAGAAAATACGTCATCATAAAAAATCAGGTAAAAGAAGCAACTGTGTAGATTGGATTTTAAATATTTAAACTGAATTACTTTTTATTCACCTTCTTTATTTGTAAATGACAAAAAATACCAAGGACGCTGTTACATTGCGAATACACGCAATCTCCTTAGTTGGAAAAACTATTCTCTGTTCAAATAACGATACACATTTGATAGACATTTCGTTCAGCATTTTTCCTACTCTGGCAGTCACTTATCAGAATAATATTTCTGTCCTTGTACTTACTAGTTAAGTTATACTGTAATTCCTGTATACATATTTATTCATCATATTTTTGTACTCAGTATCTAGTCAAATCGTATTTTAGATTCGAAAATGAATCATAGCATGTAGGCTTTCACGGCCGGCGTCTTTATTAAATAAAACGTCCGGGCTAAGATGCCGTGGTCCATCAATAGAACTTCTTACTCCTGATGTTTCGTTTCCTACTGCGGGCAACATCTTCAGAGGTGAGTCGACGACTGCCTACTAGGCGCTGCAGGTCCTGCTTATGTATAGACCGCATACAGGGCGCCACCACTTGTCACTTGCTGCCGACTATGATGCAATTTTTGACCAGCGTCATCTACCTCGATTACAGGTAATCGATTGTCATATTGTTGGTTCAAAGTCAACCGCCATATCTTATCTAATTTCAAACCTTCTTCTTTCCTGTTAAAATTATTGTAGTGTTTCGGTATTTCTATAGCTTGTCTGCACATGCGTGTATAATAATGCGAGGTTTTGGCTAGTACATTCGTTTCAGGATATTTTATTTCATCATCATCGTCTGTAAAGATATTCTCTGCGGCAGCTGACTTCTCTGTGTGACCCAGTCGACAATTTTTTTATGTTCCAATATGCGAGTATCAACACTCCATTTTGTTGTTCCCATAAACACCATACCACAGCTACAGGTAATTTTATACACTCCAGGTGTTGCTAGGGGATGTCGTGCATCTTTCACTGATCGTAAACTTTCATTAATTTTCTTAGTGGACTAAAGACTGTTTTCACTTGAAACCTGGCCTAAACTCTCCCAACAAGGTCCGTAATTTTGTGGAGGAAAGGAAGAAAAACTTTTCCAGTCGACAGTCGTTGTTGTGGCTTGTTTTAAGACACTTTTCTTCTCGGATGGAGAGCTGTATCTATCTCATTATCGGTGTATCCAATTTTCTCGAAACCTCTTCGCAGATAAATAGGCTCACATATATTATTAGCTTGATTCACCAATGTTTTAATTACACCTCTATTCTTCTTAGGATGAAGGTTCTAATCCTTATGAAGGTAACAATCGGTGTGGGTGTGTTTTCTGTATGCCCCAAGATCCCATCTGCCTGTCTGATTACCGATACACCCAAAACATTCAACGTCCGTTTTTCTCTTTCTCCATAGTCAATTATATCCTCGGTTTAATACCATTTATGTTCACCAAAAATTATTTAATTCTTCTTCACCGTGATTCTATATCACAAAAGTATCATCCACGTACCCATACAACTTTGAGGGACTTTTGTTGGCCAACTGCAGCGCTTTATGTTCAAAACGTTTCATAAATAAATTATCTATAGCTGGACTCGAAGAACTACCCATGGCCACCCCTTCAATTGGCTCATAAATTCACTGTTTCACTGAAAATACGTCGTGCATAGGCGGTGTCGGAATAAAGATACTATATCAGTTGGAAACATGTCAGCTATATAAGAGAGAGCTTCGGCAACAGGGACCATGGTGAACAAAGATACTACGTCGAAACTGACAAGAATATCACCTGGACTAACAATAATATCTCTCAATTTTTCTATAAAATGCGTAGAATTTTTGATATGTTTATCAGTTTTACCGATGTATGGTTGCAACATGGAGGCGAGATATCGAGCCAGCTCTTGCGCTGGAGATCCAATGGCACTAGCATTTGGTCTTAACGGGATATTTGGTTTATGTACCTTAGGCAACCCATACAGTCTCGGAGGGTGTGCTTCCAGTTTGAGAAGATGTTTTTTATTCTCTGTTGGAAAGGAAGACTCTTTTATTAACTGGTTGATAGCATTTAACACTTTTGCAGTAGGATCATTTTTAAGCGTTTCATAAGCGGTAGGATCAAGGAGGTAATTGATCTTCCTATGGTAATCCCCGCTCTTCAATAAAACGGTAGCATTACCATTATCAGCAGAAAATACAGTAATATTCTTGATGTCGCGCAATGCTTTCCGTTCTGCTTGAGACAAATTGCTGCTAGGTGTCTTCGCTTCACGTGGTATCCTGGCTGTCCCAATCCTAATTTCATCGGCAGAAAGTGGTGATAACACGCGAATCCCTGCCTCTATATAAACAACAATATCCTCTGTGGTAATCTTTTATGGAGTGATTGAAAAATTTCCTCCTTTCGAAAGAACAGAAATTTCTTCTCTCGACAGTTCTTTCCCGGAAAAATCAATCAGCGTATTGGCATTATCTATAATTGGATCTTCCCGTATAACTTGGAAACGATCAACGTTTTCTTTTGTCTACTGCAAGCCACTTCTGCGCTAAGTTCCATAGATCTAAATGTTAGTCTGTCCACCTTATATCAATCACACAGCTGCATTGCATTGCTAAAGCGTAAATGGAGAATTAATAGTTGACTACTAGTTACCGCCAATTGTCGACGTGTTTGGTGAATCCGCTCCCGTAACAGCCCGGTAGTCTTCTACACACACCCTTCGTGGTTCAGAATGTTTCCAGTGTATTTAGTTGTGAAGGAAGATAAACCAAATCACGAAGATAATTGCTCCAATTTAAGTTATACAGAAACACACATCCACTAGTTGTGGAATGCTTCAACAAATATTATTTAAATCTTGGTTAGATTTACTTTTATTCAATAATTTACCCACTGTGTTATTTGACAACAAACAAAATAATTCCTCAATATCAGCTCAATAGCTTCACAAAAAGTAAATTAACTTTGTCCCACATTCAAATGTTCAAATGTTTGTATAGTCTATGGGACTTAACTACGGGGTCATCAGTCCCTAAACTTACAAACTACTTACGAACTAGGACGGCACAAATATCCATGCCCAAGGGGGGATTCGAACCCCCGACCGTAGTGGCCGTGCAGACCGTGACTGGAGCGCCTCAGTCTCCTTGGCCACCGCGGGCGGCTCCCACATTCACTCATGACCATATTTCTCAATACTAACAATATACCTGAACACGAATACTTACCCCTTAGAAATTCTATTTTCATTCAAGTTTGACAACATTGCACATCATCCTCATGCATACTAAAACATTACCATCCTGCTCAGAAACAGCATTCCCGATTTTTTCAGTGATATAAATTGAAATGTTTTAAAATGAACACAACTCTCAGAATGCTCATTAACGTATGTATGAGCTCACCATGTCTGTTTATATATCATGTTTTAGCAATATGACCCATATTAATAACAAAATGTTTTATTAACATCACCAAGAAACTGCTTTCTCTAGATTGAATTCTGGGCACGATGTACCAATTATTAATTGTACAAATCCGCAAAGGTACCAAGAAATCACTATCAAAATTGTCAAAGTTCAGTTCACTTTGTAAAGAAACCTATAGAGATAAAGACATACAGCTTTTACGCGTTTCTTTTGCCACAGCAGCCTTTTTTTACTCACTATCACTGAAGCACATTACTGCGTCATAAACACCGCTTGTTATTGCTTCTTTCCAAAAAAAAAAAAAAATAAATAAATAAATAAATAAAATAAATAAATAAATAAATAAATAAATAAAAATAAAAAGTAGATTGATACCTTCTTCAAAACATCAGTATTGACACATTATTTTTGTTCTGAATTTTAGCATAGATACTTTTCAACGGATATTATTAGAAGTATTTTATTATTATTAGCTAGGTTAATGAAAATGGCATTGCCACAAAATAGGATAATATCTAGAATTGAATGTTTGAGCTTATGGTTTGGAACTGCAGTTGGGCTGTTGAACATGCAGCATTTAGTTCTCCGAAAAATTTATTCTAAACGGTAATGGTGATTGAGCACTATATTTACCAAGATTAATTTTTATAATTTTATGGTAGTACCTTCTCCTGCTGAAATGTTACTCTTTTCTGCGCCTACCAGGTGTGCTCATGGGCATCGGTAACATGGTCTGTGTAACTCCAGGATTTTTGTCTGCTGCAGTTGTTGGTGCTTTGACATACAAAAATGTGAGTAATACTGTTTTTCCTTATATATGGTATTTAATGTTGGTTTGAAACTTATGTTTTGAAAAGTATTAACTTACCTCAGTACAGGGATCAGTGCTCAGAAGAGTCTCTTTGCCATTAAACAGTTGTATATTTACAATATAAAGTACTGTTTGTTCATTTAACTGCACAATATAAATATTATACGATAACAGTGCTCGATTTTCAATGGCCTTTTTATGAGTACAAAACCACAGTACAGGTAGGGCTGGTAATTCTACTAATATTGACTACCAGACCTTACTATTAATGTGTACATGTTTCCTTACATTTGGGGAGAACTGAAACATGAAGAAACAAATAACAGGTAGAAGCTTTTGAAACTGATATCAGATCTGATGGTCAAGCGTGAATCTTGAAATTACTTATTCCATTTTAAGAAAATCGTTCGGCAAAAATAAACTTCTCACATCGTGCACTCTTTACGGTGTCTCAGTAAATGAATGTCTGTAACCTAATCGTAATACCCTGTTTGTCGTGTATAGAAAGTGCCAAAATGTTATTGATACAGATAACGTGACTTATATAAGCATCACAGACTGCCGTACCTAGGAAGAGAAGGAAAACAGCTGAATACTGTTCATCTAGGAGCAGAAAAATGACTAATACGTTTCAGAGACAGGAAACAGGAGAAAGAGCTGCCACAGTCGTAATTCCGCTTTCCTCGCCATATTTGGCATTCAAACACATTTCAAAATTTTGTATTGAAAAAACAATAATAGAAGTATTGATGGAAGAGAGAAGAAACAGTGGCACTAGGAGACCAGATAGTCATGCTAATGGAGACATAGCAGTATGTTTTCGTTGTTGTTGTCGTTGTGGTCTTCAGTCCGGAGACTGGTTTGATGCAGCTCTTCACCCGGCTCCTTGATGTCTAAGAATGTGTCCTACCAATTGATACCTTCTTTTAGTACCGTTATGCCAAAAATTACTTAAATTCCTTTTCTCCCCAATTTTGTTTAGTATCTCTTCATTATTTACCCGATCTAACCACTTAATGTGCTTTCCACCATATTTCAGACGCCTCTACCAACTTCTTGTCTTAACTATTTATCGGCCAAGTTTCACTTCCGTGCATGGCATCACTCCACACACAAACCTTCAGAAAACACTTCCTTACTCTTAAATTAATATTCGATGTTACCAATCTCTCCTTTTGAGAAACGCTTTTTTTCCGATTGCCATTCTGCATTTTGTAACCACTGAACTGCGACCATCATATGCTATTTAACTGCCTAAGAAACAAAACTCAACTGCCACCGTCATTTTTCGTTACGTAATCTAAACCCTTCAGCATTGCCTGCTTTTCTAAGATTGCATTCCATCACCCTTGTTTTTCTCTTGTTAATGTTCATCTTACACGCTCCTCTAAACACACATTCTATTCAGTTCCTCTTGTAGGTCCTTTGCTGTCTCTGACAGAATTACACTATCATCAGCAAAACGCAACGTTTTTATTTTTTCACCCTAATGTCTAAGGCCTTCTCCAAATTTCTGTTTGCTTTCCTTCATAGCATGCTCACTGTACAAACTGAATAAAATTAGAGTAATGTTAAAATCCTGTCTCACTCCCTTTCCAACCACTGCGTCTGTTTCTTGCCATTCAACTCTAATAACTGCAGTACTTTTTGTACAAGTTGTAAATAACCTTCCGTTCCCTATATTTTACTTCTGTTTGCTTTAGAATTTGACAGAGTGTATTCTAATCAGCATTGTCAAAAGCTTTCTCCAAATCTACAAAAGCTAGAAAAGTAGGTTTGCCTTTCTTTAATCTATCTTTTAAATAAGCCGTAAAGTGAGTATTGCCTCCCGTGTTCCTATAGTTGTCCTTAATCCAAACTGATCTTCCCCAATGTCAGTATCTATATGCCTTTCCATCCTTCTGTAAATAAGACGTGTTAAAATTTTGCAGCCATGACTTATTAAACTCATGGTTCTGTAATTTTCACAGCTCTCTACTCCTGCTTTCTTTACAATGCGGATTATTAGATTTTTCTTAAATGTCTGAAAGCATTTAGCCTGTCTTACACATCTTACTCAACAAGTGATATAGTTTTGTCATGGCTGGTTCTCCCAGAGAGTTCAGTAGCTCTGAGAAAATGTCATCTACTCCAGGGGCCTTTTAGGAAGGTAAATTGATGGAAGCAGCAGATGTGGGACAAACGGGAGAAGACACAGTGATAATGATAAGGAGACACGAGAGGACACCATTCAGGTTCGGGGCCACAATAAGAAAATTCTAAATACTTCATCCCATTATCAATATAGGAATCTTAGTTTCTCAATCTATGAGACGTGGAGTCAACTTTTCGCACCCGAGGGGCGGATGTATGTACTTAATTAATCTGGCTAGCCTCCTCGTTTTACCGCGCAACTAACAGATATTTATTAAAGTCGTTTCCCGACGTACCATGTAAACAAATTATCACTAAAAATAAGATTACAGACATTCCTTAATCTTATCACGGCGTATGGGCATTCAAGAAACTTACTCGTATGCAGCCAGGTAAGAAACTCGACGTCGGTCGATATTTCGGCAGTAGCACACCCACCGAAAGTGTAATCCCGTTAAGAAAAGTTCCTGATCACAGGAAGCTATCAAAAGTCTTATTGTGCGTTACCTTCTAGGTTACATGGCGTTCCCTATATTCAAAAGGAAGGATGTTCTCTAACACCCTTTGTGTCAAACATTAGTGCTCCGACATATCGTGTGGTAGAAGATAATGAGGGTTTGTTGAGCTTACTTGTGAGCATCCCATTGAAAACTCTACAGTTTCCACCGTCGATGGAATGGAGTGCATTTGAGTAACTCCGATAGTTTCGATGTAGCTTCTACACTACTGGCCATTAAAATTGATAGACCAACAAGAAATGCAGATGATAAACGGGTATTCATTGGACAAATATATTATAATAGAACTAACATGTGATTACATTTTCACGCAATTTTGGTGCATATATCCTGAGAAATCAGAACCCATAACAACCACCTCTGGCCTTAATAACGGTCTTGATATGCCTGAGCATTGAGTCAAACAGAGCTTGGATGGCGTGTACAGGTACAGATGCCAATGCAGCTTCAACACGATACCACAGTTCATCAAGAGTCGTGACTGGGGTATTGTGACGATCCAATTGCTCGGCCACCATTGCCTAGACGTTTTCAATTGGTGAATGTGCTGGCCGGGGCAGCAGTCGAATATTTTCCGTACGCACAGGACCTGTAA
Source organism: Locusta migratoria (assembly GCA_026315105.1). Lineage (NCBI taxonomy): Eukaryota > Metazoa > Arthropoda > Insecta > Orthoptera > Acrididae > Locusta > Locusta migratoria. Next base: position 887,668,231 of record CM048745.1, read on the forward strand.
CATGTGGTCGTGCATAATCCTGCTGAAATGTTGGGTTTCGCAGGGATCGAATGAAGGATAGAGCAACGGGTTGTAACACATCTGAAATATAACGGCCACTGTTCTAAGTGCCATCGATGCGAACAAGAGGTGATCGAGACGTGTAACCAATGTCGTCCCATACCATCACGCCTGGTGATACGCCAGTATGGCGATGACGAATACACGCTTCCAATATGAGTTGACCGCGATTTCGCCAAACACGGATGCAACCATAGTTATGTTGTAAACAGAACCTGGATTCATCCGAAAAAATGACGTTTGCCATTCGTGCACTCAGAATCGTCGTTGCGTACACCATCGCAGGCGCTCCTGTCTGTGATGCAGCGTCAAGGGTAACCGCATCCATTGTCTCCGAGCTGATATTCCATGCTGCAGCAAATGTCGTCGAACTGTTCGTGCAGATTGTTGTTGTCTTGCAAACGTCCCCATCTGTTGACTCAGAGATCGAGATCCGTTACAGTCATGCGGATTGAAGCCTGTCATCTCGACTGCTAGTGATACGAGGCCGTTGGGATCCAGAAAAGCGGTCCGTATTGCCCTCCTGAACTCACCGATTCCGTATCCTGCGAACAGTCATTGGATCGCGGCCAACGCGAGCAGCAATGTCGCGATACGATAAACCGCAATCGCGAAAGGCTACAATCCGACCTTTATCAAAGTCGGAAACGTGATGGTATGTGTTTTTCCTCCTTACACGAGGTATCACAACAACGTTTCACCAGGCAACGCCGGTCAACTGCTGTTTGTGTATGAGAAATCGGTTGGAAACTTTTCTCGTGTCAGCATGTTGTAGGTGTCGCCACCGGCGCCAACCTTGTGTGAATGCTCTGAAAAGCTCATCGTTTGCATATCTCAGCATCTTCTTCCTGTCGGTTAAATTATGCGTTTGTAGCACATCATCTTCGTTGTATAGAAATTTTAATGGCCGGAAGTCTACCTTCACTGGCGTTCATCTGTCTGATTCGTTGCAGTTAATTGTGGCTGGATTGGGTACTGATTTAGCGAATTTATTTAGACATGTCTTCATTTCCACCTCCTTTTATTTACGACCAGTGTCATAAAAAGATAGATGTAGCTGCAATAGGAAGCTTCTTGTCACCTAACGTTGCTAATTTATTCACGGAGGACTTTGAACAATGTGCTATGGAGTCATAAACGTTGAAACTACCTTTTTTCTTATATATAGACGATACATTTGTATTCCGCCTCATGGTATTGAGTACTTGAATAATAATTTGGAAGATGTAAATTCAGTCTACCCTATCATCCATTTTACCCTGGGGGTGGGAAATAAATCATTGCCTTCACTTCCATGATCAGTTGTTTAGAAGGAGAGTATATGGTACATTGCGACATGCCGTTTATAGGAATCTAACTCACACGGATTTATATCTGCAGGGTGGTAGTTGTCACCACCCAGCTCAGCGTGAGGGTCCTTAAGTATCTTGGTGCTCAGGACGCACGTCATCTCAGAGCTTGAAAGTTCGTCTACCGAGTTGTCTCATCTGAAGGTCGCTTTTCGCCAGAATGGTTAGAGTGAAAGGCAGATCAAAAGAGCGCTACAGAATGCACCGATTGTGCGTGATAGCACAGAGGTGGCATCCAAGCCAATGGCATTTCTGTCATACGTTCGCGACATTGGTCGTGTTTTACATAAATATGACGTGGAATGTGAGTTTAGACCATCTTCTAAAATTAAGGCGCTGTTTGGATACTTTAAGGTTGATCTGTCGAAGACAGTAGTACTGATCATAAACGTCAAACACGTTTGCAACAACCTAACAAGTCTGCTGTTGCCGAATACTGCTTCGACACTGGGCATCCGACTGAATACAACAAAATGGAGATTTTGTCAGGCACTTTCAGCTAACTGGATTGTATTATCAAGGAAGCGATTGAAATAACACTACCTGTTGAATAGCGTCGGATTTTTAAGCTTGAATTCGTCATGGAATCCTGCTCTCTCCGTTGGCCAAATACAGTGTGACAAAATTAATGCCACCTCGACCGCTGAAATGTTTATTACCGCTATTTCTGTTGGTTCGCATGTTTAGTGGTGTAATGGCGCCGTGTGCTAGCTTGTCGTCCTGTTATTACCGAGAACGGACTTTATAAACGTCGTTGCATATTGCTGTAGCATTGCCTTGAGAATGGCAGAGTGTGCTCCTGCCCCATTATATACCGACGTCGACTTTCAGGCCTGACTGCATACCCGTAAGATTTTTTAATAAATATACAGTCATTTTATGTACATCCCTGATTATATGTTAACATATATTTATGAGTCTTGAACAATGTGTGATTACTTACTCAATTTTACAATAGCTCTATCCCTCCTCACGAACTTGTAGCTCTGGCCAAATTGTAGCCTATCGTTGGCCGGTTCTGGATCATGGGTCAGCGTTTGCCATGCGATGGTCTGTGTCTTACGAATCCGACTAAAGCATCCGCGAGAACTAGTGTAGACAGGAGAGGATGCTGGTTCATGAGACGGACGTTGAACATATCTTCCCAGGTTAGCCTGTTAGGGCTCATTCTTACAATAAATGTGAGCAAAAATTTGGAAAATATGCTGGTAAAGAGGGTTGAAAATATAGAGGTTTCTATCAAATTTGTGAAAATGATGGAAGAATGTAGAGTGTATCCCAAACAATTCAGTGTCATTACTGGTGTTTCGTTGGGAAAAAGACAGATCAAAGTCCCTTGCTCCAATGTTTTTTAAGACACCATGTGCCAATGGTTACTGATTTACCATTCTGGAATAGTGTCGTCCACACTACTGTCTAAGGTGTGTGATATCAGGATCACATACATAATATTCGAGAACAAATTTTTTCAGTCATAGTTCAAAATAATAAATAAATAAATAAATAAAATGTCTGTAGAGCTTATGGGACTTAACTACGGGGTCATCAATCCCTAAACTTACAAACTACTAATGTATTAGCTAATACTAAAGACGGCACAAATATCCATGCCCGAGGGGGATTCGAACCCCCGACCGTAGTGGTCGTGCAGGCTGTGACTGACGCGCCTCAGAACGCTCGGCCACCATGCCGGCATAGTTCCTAATGTTTAGTGACCTTAATTTGAGCAATGAGCCTAAACTTTGCTAAAATTGATGTACAGTGCTGTATGGTGGCAAATTTTGAAAAATAAGCTGCAAATTAAGCCTGGTAAGTTTTCTTAAAACCTTCAATAATGAAAAGTGTTCACTTAAGATAGCAATAATTTCGTGTCGCTCATTGGCCTGGTGCAAGTCTTTCAACTGGACGCCACTTCGGCGACTTGCGTGTCCCTAGCCTACCCCAGTTATCCAACTGGGGATAGGCGACCTATAGCTTAACGTGGAATCTGAACCACGTGTCGTTTCTGGCGACTCCTCAAATCGTTGAGAGGCGAAGGATGGGTTAAAACGCAGACTGAAAATGTCTCGAACCTGCGACCCTTCGGTTTCCAAGCAAGCGCTTTACCGCAAGACCACCGGGCCCGACTTTCTCTTAAGCTGAACATAGGGTGTTTATACACTGTGTTACAGACAGTTTTAAACTTGTATTCAGCTTGGCGAGGTATGACTATAATCATGTGCTTAAATGAGATATATTAGAGGCTCTAGTTATTTAAAATAGTACACAATGCTTAATTACAGACAGGATATAGAGCTCCTTTCACAGAGGAAGCACTATCGAATTGACGAAAACTAACATTTTCCTAGATTGGAACAATGTTATTACAAGATAATTTTTTTTTACTTTTATTCAGTTTTAAATAAAAAAGTAAAAAGAAAAAAATAGAATGTTATTGACGTAGTGTCACCACATTAATAATAAATTAATAATAGGAGGAGGGAAAATATACATTTTTTATATTTAATTCTATAATTTTAGATTGAATAGGACTGACGAGTCTAAAGCGCAGGCTATTGTACAACATGGCAGAAAAACACCTGTTCCCCACAATTATGCCTACGGGATCACATTTTATAACATTCTTCTGATCATTTTCATAAATGTAATGTATCCTGTTTTATATTTTAGTCTTAACTTTTCATTTTTTAAATCTTCCTTATTGTGGTTAATTTTGGCAATGCTGAGCACCTGAGAATGATGGCATAGTAAGTCGAAACTAGTTATGCATTACATGTGATGTCATTAATAGCCTTTTTTTACAAGCAATTGTTGTTTGGAATACATTTTATGTTTCCCTTATTAAATAATTCAAAAAAGTTGCACTCCTTACTGGTATTATGTCAGATTATAGTAAAAATGTGAGCGGCTTACTTTTGCCCTATATATAGAATATGTGATTTAAGATGACCCAAATAACATGTCACATGTTGAATCAGTATCTGAAGAAATCCCACTCCCATGAACCACAGACATTGCCGAGGTGGGGTGGCTTGCGTGCCTCAACGATACAGATATCCGTACCGTAGGTGCAACCACAGCGGAGGGGTATCTGTGGAGAGGCCAGACAAACGTGTGGTTCCTGAAGAGGGGCAGCAGCCTTTTCAGTAGTTACAGGGGCAACAGTCTGGATGATTGACTGAGCTGGCCTTGTAACATCAGCTAATGCGGCTTTGCCACACAGCTACTGCGAACGGCTGAAAGCAAGGGGAAACTACAGCCGTTATTTTTCCGAGGACATGCAGCTCTACTGTATGAACATATGATGATGGCATCCTCTCGGGTAAAATATTCCGGAGGTAAAATAGTCCCCCATTCGGATCTCCGGGCGGGGACTACTCAAGAGGATGTGATCATCAGGAAAGACAATACTGGCATTCTACGGGTCGGAGCGTGGAATGTTAGATCCCTTAATCGAGTAGGAAAATTAGAAAATTTAAAAAGGGAAATGGATAGGTTGAAGTTAGATATAGTGGGGATTAGTGAAGTTCGGTGGCAGGATGAACAGGATTTCTGGTCAGGTGACTATAGGATTATAAATACAAAATCAGTTGGGGGTATCACAGGAGTAGGATTGATAATGAATAAGAAAATAGGAATGCGGGTAAACTACTATGACCAGCACAGCGATCGCATTATCATTGTCAAGATAGATACGAAGCCAACACCGACAACAGTAGTACAGGTTTATATGCCAACTAGCTCTGCCGATGATGCGGAAATCGAAGGAATATATGAGGAGCTAAAGGAAATTATTCAGACAATTAAGGGAGAGGAAAACTTAATTGTTATGGGAGACTGGAATTCGGTAGTAGGACAAGGAAGGGAAGGGAAGATAGTGGGGGAATATGGTCTGGGCAAAAGGAATGAAAGAGGAAGCCGCCTGGTAGAATTTTGCACGGAACATAATTTAGTTATAACAAATACCTGGTTTAAGAATCACAAAAGAAGGTTGTATACGTGGAAGAGACCAGGAGACACCGGGAGATACCAGATAGATTTTATAATGGTAAGACATAGATTTCGGAACCAGGTTTTGAAGTGTAGGACATACCCAGGGGCAGACATAGACTCTGACCATAACTTGTTGGTTATGAACTGTAGGCTGAAACTGAAGAAACTACAGAAAGGTAGGAAAATAAGGAGATGGGACCTGGATAAATTGAAGGAACCTGAAGTTCTTAAGAATTTCAGAGGGAGCTTCAGGCAACAATTGACAGAAACAGGGGAAAATAAAACAGTTGAGGAGGAATGGGTAAAATTGAGAGATGAAATAGTGAAGGCAGCAGAGGACAAAATAGGTACGAAGGCAAGACCTACAAAAAATCCTTGGATATCACAGGAGATACTAAATTTAATCGATGAAAGGAGAAAATATAAAAATGCAGTAAAAGAAACAGGCAAAATGGTGTACAGACGACTAAGAAATGAGATTGACAGGAAGTGCAAAATGGCTAAGCAGGAATGGCTAGAAGGCAAATGCAAGGATGTAGAAGAATGCATAAATAGGGGAATAATAGATACAGCCTACCGGAAAATAAAAGAAACATTTGGCGATAAGAAAAACAGCTCTATGAATATCAAGGACACTGATGGAAAACCAGTTCTCAGCAAAGAAGGGAAAGCTGAAAGGTGGAAAGAGTATATAGAGGGGCTCTACAAAGGAAATGAACTTCGAGACAATATTGTAGGAAGGGAAGAGGATGTAGATGAAGATGAAATAGGAGATACTGTACTGAGAGAAGAATTTGACAGAGCCCTGAAAGATCTAAGTCGAAACAAGGCCCCTGGAGTAGATGATATCCCGTCAGAGCTACTGAAGCCTCTGGGAGAACCAGCCATGACAAAATTGTTTCACATTGTGTGTAAGATGTATGAGACAGGTGAAGTACCCTCAGACTTTAAGAAAAATGTAATAATCCCCATTCCAAAGAAAGCGGGTGCAGACAGGTGTGAAAACTATAGAACCATCAGTTTAATAAGTCATGGTTGCAAAATATTAACACGAATTATATACAGAAGGATGGAAAAGCTGGTAGAAGCCGACCTCGGGGAAGATCAGTTTGGGTTCAGGAGCAATGTAGGAACACGGGAGGCAATACTCACTTTACGGCTTATCCTAGAAGATAGATTAAGAAAAGGCAAACCAACATTTCTAGCTTTTGTAGATTTGGAGAAGGCTTTTGACAATGTTGATTGGAACAAACTATTTCAAGTTCTGAAGCAAGCAGGAGTAAAATATAGGGAGCGTAAGGTTATTTACAACTTGTACAAAAACCAGACAGCGGTTGTCAGAGTTGAAGGGCATGAAAGGGATGCAGTGGTTAGAAAGGAAGTAAGACAGGGTTGTAGCCTTTCCCCAATGTTGTTCAATTTGTACATTGAGCAAGCTATAAAGGAAAGCAAGGAGAAATTTGGAGAAGGAATTAAAGTTCAGGGTGAAGAATTGAAAACATTGCGTTTTGCCGACGACATAGTAATTCTGTCAGAGACAGCAAATGACCTGCAAGAGAAATTGAACGGAATGGATAGTGTGCTGAAAGGTGCATATAAGATGAACATTAACAAGAGTAAAACTAGGGTAATGGAGTGCAGTGTAAGAAAATCAGGTGATGCTGAAGGAATTAGATTAGGTAACGAAACAATAAAGGAGGTTGATGAGTTTTGTTACTTGGCAGTAAAATAACAAATGATGGTCGCAGTACAGAGGATATAAAATGCAGAATGGCAATGGGTAGAAAGGCGTTTTTGAAAAAGAGAAATTTGTTAACATCTAATATTGATTTAAGCCTAAGGAAGTCCTTTCTGAAGGCATTTGTATGGAGTGTTGCCTTGTATGGGAGTGAAACATGGACGATAAGCAGTGTGGACAGAAAGAGGATAGAGGCTTTTGAAATGTGGTGCTACAGAAGAATGCTGAAGATTAGGTGGGTGGATCGCGTAACTAATGAGGAGGTACTGAGCCGAATTGGGGAAAAAAGAAATTTCTGGCATACCTTGACTAAAAGAAGGGATAGATTGGTAGGACACATTCTTAGACATCAAGGAATTGTGAATTTAGCATTGGAGGGAAGTGTGTGGGGTAATAATCGCAGAGGGAGACCAAGAGACGCGTATAATAAGCAGATTCAAGTGGATGTGGGTTGTTGTTCTTATGAGGAGATGAAAAGGCTTGCTCAGGATAGAGTAGGGCGGAGATCTGCATCAAACCAGTCTCTGGACTGAAGACCACAACAACAACAACAACAACAACAAGATAAAAGATTGTGCAGTGACTAATATTATTACAGGTATATATTTGTAAGACAAAGAGGCTAAACACTATATACATTAAGCAATATCAAGATTAATTCAGTTTCTACAAATATCAGTATTTTTTACTTGTATCATTAAATATGACTAGATGTTATGCCAAAACTTTGACACTTGTATATTCTTGATAATAAATAAGTCCCTAAGTGCATTAGAGTTGTATTAAATGATCCTTACACTTTCAAAACTTTGAAGCCATTTATATAAGCAGTATTCCATTGCCAATGGGAGAAAGAAACGGATAGAGGCATGTCTGACAACGAGGGTGAGATGCTGTGTATGGCTGGGATTACCATGTCGCGCGTGGCGCGAAAGGCCACGTATGGAAGTGCGACAGTGTGCCTATGTTATTGTTGGAATGTTCTTAAGAAGACTAAAGGGCGATAGATAAAGTGTTGTATGTGTGTGACTTTTTAATGTGCCTGTCGCAGCTCCTCGTAAGAATTTGCGGTCAGTTGGGAACTATGGTTACTATATTGTTCAATTAGCAATGCTTTAGTGATAGTAAGAGATTGTTGTCAAGGATGTTAGATATTAAATCACTTTTATCCGACTAGTGAGGAGAATTATAGAAACGCATACGACAATATAGTTGCCCAAATCATACAGGAATCTTCCATGACTATATCGAATACGCCGTATTGTAAGATTCTTTTGGAGTTTCCTCTGCGTAAACCAGTTTGTGCACCGTGTTGGAATATCCGAGCGCTGTAAGATGACTTGCTGTATAGTGCGCGATTGATCGCCATCGGAGGGTCGAGTCCTATCTGGGAGATGTGTGTGTTTGTCTGTGTGTGTGTGTGTGTGTGTGTGTGTTGTGTTGTGTTTAGTGTAAGTTATTCTAAATTAATTTAAGTAGATTGTAAGTCTAGGGACTGATGACCATAGCAGTTTGATCAAATAGGTTTATAAACACTTGCACATTTGAAACCTGCATGTGCCACATACTTCCAGTCATCAAGTATCCAGCTTCCTTCGCAGCTTTGCGTTGGTTTCCGGTTTTAAAGTTCTAGCAGCTGCATCCCTTCCATGATGAACGTTAGGCTCCAACCATACAATGCTACTCAAGAGAGTGTTGTATTTTGCTGTCGCTTTATCCATGGTATTCTTACGTTGTTTGGATGGAGCCACTCATGTCGTCATCTAACTTTGAGTTTCGCCCACTATTCCTCGTCGTCAAATACGTTTTACCTTGTTTCATGTACGCTATTATTACCGAGGATACTGTTGGTACTGAAACGTTAAAATGTGCACCCATTTTTATCAACGATGCTTCCACTAAGCACCTACGATTTAACCTCTTTGAAAGCATCAGAAATCTCGCATTTCAGAGCTGCAAAAACTGCAAGTATAAAGACCGAGACTTCGCATGGTACTTGTGAACTGAGGTCGCGTTACAATGTTAATCCACTACGTGGTAGAAAGTATCCGAACACCTTGGTGAAGATGACTTACAAATTCGTGGCGTCCCCCGTCAGTAAAGCTGGAATTAAATATGGTGTTGGTCCACCCTTATCCTCGATGACAGCTTCGATTCTCGCACGCATGCGTTCAAACAGGTGGTGGAAGGTTATTTTGGCGAATGGCAGCCCATTCACAGACTATTGTACGGTGGAGAGCTATCTATTAAGGTCGGTGAGACCTGCCACGAACTAGGTGTCCCGAAAAATCCCACAGGTGCTCTGTAGGACACATGTCAGGACTCTGTAAAAGCCAGTGCATTACAGGGATGTTGCTGTGATGTAACTACACCTCCACAGGCCATGCATTTGTGACCAAGTGCTCGATAGTGCCGAAAGATGAAACCGCCAATCCCGAATTGCTCCTCAACAGTGGTAAGCAAGTAGATGCTTAAAACAACAATGTAGGCCTGTGCTGTAACAGTGCCACGCCAAACAACAAGGGGTACAAGCCCCCTACATTAAATACACGACCACACCATAACACCACCGCCTCCGAATTTTACTGTTAGCACTAGACATGCTGGCAGATGACGTTACCGGGCTTTCGCCATACACACACCCCGCAATCGGATCTGCACATTGTGCACCGTGATTTGTCACGCCACAGAATGTTTTTCCACCGTTCTATCGTCCAATATTCACGCTCCTTACACCAATCGAGGCGTTCTTTAGCACCGAACAGCGTGATGGGTGGCTTATGGACAGCAGCTCGACCATGAAATCAAAGTTTTCTCACATCCCGCAATAACTATCGTATTGCTGTTGTTGTTGCTGTGGTCTTCACTCCACAGACTGGTTTGATGCAGCTCTCCACGCTACCCTGTCCTGTGCAAGCCTCTTCATCTGAGAATACGTTCGACAACCTACATCCTTTGGTATCTGCTTACGATTTTCGTCCCTCGGTCTACCTCTACGACTTTTACCCAACATTCTTCCTTCTAATGCTAAGCTGACAATTCCTTGATGTCTCAATATGTGTCCAACCAATCTATCCCTTCTCTTAGTCAGTATATACCAGAAACTCCTTTTCTCCCAGATTCGGTTAAGTACGTCTTCATTACTTACCAAATCTACCCATCTAATTTTCATCATTCGTCTGTAGCACCACTTTTCAGAAGCTTCTATCATCTCTTTATCTGAACTCCTTATGATACTCCCATACAATTCTACACTCCAGACAAATGCTTTCAGAAAGGACTTCCTATCATTTAAATTAATAAAGGATGTTAACAAGTATCGCTTCTTAGAAACGCATTTCTTCCCATAGACATTCTGCATTTTATATCTTATTTACTTCGGCCATCCAAAGTTATCTTGCTACCCAAATAACAAAACTCATCTACTACTTTTATTGTCTCATTACTTTATCTAATTCCTTCAGCATCGCCTGATTTTCTGACACTGCATTCCATTACCTTCGTTTTACTCTTGTTAATGGTCATCTTATATCTTCCTTTCAAGACACTGTCCATCCCATTCAATTGCACTTCCAGGTCTTTTGCAGTCTCTGACAGAATTACTATGTCATCAGCAATCCGCAATGTTTTAATATCTTCTCCCTGAACTTTAAAGCCCTGTCCAAATTTCTCCTTCCATTCCTTCACTGCCTGCTCAATGTACAGGTTGAACAACATCGGGGAAAGGCTACAAACCTGTCTTACTCCCTTCCCAACGTCTGCGTCCCTTTCTTGCCCTTCGACTCTTAATAACCACTGTCTGGTCTTTGTATAGGTGGAATAGAACTTTTCTCTCCCTATATTTTACCTCTGATACCTTCAGAATTTGGAAGAGTGTATTGCAGTCGACATTGTCAAAAGCTTTCTCCAAATCGACAAACGCCTATCTTCTAAGATACGTCGTAATGTGAGTATTGCCTACCGTGTTCCTAAATTTCTCCTAAATCCAAACTGATCTTCCCCGAGGTCGGATTCCATAAGTTTTCCCATTCGTCTGTAAATAATTCATGTTACTATTCTGCACCCATGACTTATTAAACTGATAATTTTGTAATTTTCACACTTGTCTGCACTTGCTTTCTTTGGAACTGGAATTACAATATTCTTCTTGAAGTCAGAGGGTATTTCCCCTGTCTCATACATCTGGCATACCAGGTGATACAAATTTTTCACGACTGGCTCTCCTAACGTCATCAGCAATTGAGACGGAATATCATTACTCCACGGGCCTTGTTTCGACTCAAGTCCTTCAGCGCTCTGTCAAATTCTCCTCGCAGTATCATATCTCCTATGTCATCTTCCTCCACTTCGTCTTCCATTTCTAGAATACTTCCTTCAACAAGGTGTTTATAAATGAATATCGTGTTTTAACTCTTTATTATATTTATTATGTTAAACAATTATAAATGATCTGTCAAATGAAAGATCAACACTTTTACCAAGAAACTTACAAACATTTAATATGAGCAATATTTACCACTACCCACATCTATAGCCGAGCTTCTGCCCAAGTGTGCCTTCGGTGATTGCGTCAACAGTTGCTTCAATCCGGTTTCTTATTCAGAGAGATCAGCTGGTAAGCGGAGGCACGTACACCCGATCCTGGATGAAGCCTGATGAAGTCGCAAAGGAAAAAAATCTCATGGCAATATGTTGGGTACAGTAACGTTCAAGCAGTCGCGTATTTCGCTATTCCAGTGAGGTGGCGAACCATCTTGCTAGAATATCTCTGGCTCATCTTCTTCCGAATGAGAGAAAAGCAACTGCGCTAGGGTATTAAGGTAAGAAGTGCCATTTACAGTAGGTTCACAAAAAAAGCCCATAAACTATTCGCTGTGTTACCAAAGCACAAAAAACTGTCACTTTAAACGTATATCGTTGCATTTTTACCATTTCGTGGAGATTTTCTGAGGCCAAGACGCGCACATTGTCAGTGGAGTGTTAACATGTCCACTAAGGTGAAAGGTCCATTCATAACTGAAGACAACAGGATTCAGAAAATGACCATCGTCGTAAAACAACCTGTCGTTTATGAGTTTGGTACTTAATCCGTACGTAATCCGTGGTCTGTCGGCTTTAGAGCCTGCCATAATAGTAAACGGTAAGGTCGTAGCTGTACGTGTTCTCTTAAAACTTTGCAGACAGTCGACACATAAACTTGTAATTCACGACTAGCCTTCTACACTGATTTCTGTGGGCTACGCGCGAATCACTCTCTCACTCACCGAACAGTCTGTTCACTAACTCTTCCGTGCTCTTCCTTTCTTCAAACTAATAGTACCATCTACGAATGTTAGTATCACGTTGCGGATCCCAACCGAACTTCAGCCGGTGCGCACTCTAATTGTATACCAAATTCATAAAACTAGTCTCTTGAAACAATGACAACCGATTAAAAGTATTTATTAGATTGAGATTAATCAACATTATTGTCCAATAGTACAAATTACATTAAATCTACATTGTGGACTAAAAGGGGCTCAGTCAGGAAGAAGACACTGGAACATTTCGCACATCAAGCTGACGTAACCCCTGCACTACAAATTGTCAAGTTCAAATGACATACAAAGAGACAAAAAATATTATATTAACAGCTAACTTCTGAATGATCCATAATGTTTACTATCACCGTTGTCCTCGTGGGCGTCACTCACCGTCAAATTACGTAACCAGGAATGTATGTAATGCACTTGTTTATAGTCTAAGTTCTTTATTTGGCGTATATACTGTTATTAATTTGGATGACGTATATTATACTTAACATCGTAATGGAATCACGTTTAATTTGGTCAGAGCGGGAATTACCTATTTTGGTCTGGCAAGATCATGCTGTTCTAACACGCCGGCAGTTTGGTTGGACAATACCTTTTTCTACACTACGACGGGGAGCCCTAAAGCGGCAGATACGTCAGCGAAACTTGAAACTCAACTGAGTAATCTGCACGGCATGTAACTTAAAACCTTATACAAAAAATAACGGTCGAGTCATTATATTTCAACCCACCCGTATATATAAATTGATGTTAGCGTTTGTGACAATTGCTCTTTCATTTATACGTTTTGTGGTATTTCTAATTGGTTTTAATAAAATGTCATTCTGACTGCTACTGAAAGTTATCCATCATCAACTTTCCCTTTCACCATTCCATCAGTCAGTGCAATGTTTAGAAAGCGAAAATGTGTCGAATTTGACTGTTTTGCCCTTAATAAAATCAGTTTACAGATAAAAGCTACCAACCCACCATTCCATTACCATTGTTGTAGTTTCCCCGCTTATGTTAAAATACGTTAATGATAATTTCTAAGCATGACGGTATTTGTCATAATTTTTAAAATCAGTAAAATTCTGTAAGTTAAAAATTATATGTTTTAAATCAAATTCATTGAATTTCTTTGTTGATCGAAGACTCAGTTGTCGCAAACGTTGTTATTAATGGCAGGATGGTTATTTAATGGTGTTTCACTTCGTATAGTGTCCACTTTGTTTGCATTCTAATGATTTTTATAATGCCTTTCTATCTGACAGCGGGCCCTAGATCTATAAATGCTGATTTATGATAAATTAATAAATTGTCAAAACATTATCTTCATAAATATCTCTTGTATATACGTGCAGTAGGACATTTGTTCAAAATTAAATTTCTCCTAATCTGAAAAACAATTTGTTACAGCAATCGTCTGAACAGTGGAAGAAAATTTTCCTTATATCAGCTGCCATCCTTCTACCACCTGGCGTGTTACATCTTCTTAAATCATCAGCTGAGGTACAAGACTGGAATTTCCCTAAGTCTATGACAAAAGAAATGAAAGCTCACGTATCTGAGGAGGATGTCGAGGTTCAGCAACATCTCACATCAGAGCATGAAACTGAAGATCATATGGATAAAGAAGAGATGCAAAACAGTGGAACCAGTGAAAGTGTTGTACAAGCAAGTTCAAAAATGTAACAGATTTCTTAGATTATCTTTTGTATATATTGATCTCATAACTTTAACAAATATCATCCGAACTGAAGGAAATTTCCGAAGGAAATACACCAGCAAAATGCGTTTTGTAAATCTGTAATTTATTTATGCATGCACGTATCATGTTCTCTAGATACCATCATGATCCAGGCGATCACGAAATTATGTGTCAAGCTAGCCTTTTATAATATAATAGTAATCAATAAATTATTTAATATTATACAGTAGGTTGTAGGTAAAAAACTAACACAAACTTTTTGAAATATGAGTATATTAACTTTCAACAGAGTACATCAGCCTCTTCAAAACCTTCTTTCTAATAACAGAAGCACTGACATGCATATGTACAATCTCTTAGTAACCTACTTGTTAGTAAGGAATATACTACATAGTTAGTAAATTATTATGCAATTAAATGAAGCAAAAACATGTAATAAACGTAGTAGGCAAAAACGTACATAACACTGAAAGTAACAGACTGTGTAGTTGATTTGCAGCATCAAGCAAATGACTGAAGTATTCATGTTTGCATTTAGAGGCTGAGGGACCTTTTACAGTGACAGAACGTTAGTATGTTTCTATGAGAAGCTGTGGTTCTGCAAATATAGTACATTTTCAGTGGTTGGAGACATCGTTTGAATGGGTGTTGGGACAGCATGTCATATGACATATTCCTCTCCTCAACCTACACTTCATACTTCACTATCTAACAGTTTCAGTGTCAAATTGTAAATAAATCAGCCAGTCACTGCGTAATACTATAGCGAGCATTGCGATGAGGCAGCGAAAACGTATGTAACTACGGAAACACTTTAGCTTCGTTTGAATTGTGTAAAAATATCGCAATGTTTATAGAATTTTGCGTTTGAATTGTTTAATGTGGGACGTCGTACACACATTGGATGAGTTTCCACCTTGTAAACACTGTACTGTCTCACCATTAATTAAATTCATCTCACTTATATGCATAAAACATAAAGATTAAATACAGTATTTTCACATCTATATCATTATCATGATCATAATCTGAATTACCATCATCCTCCTTTGTCTCCTGTGTTTTATACACTTAAGAAGATACTTTACTACCTTATCATCACAAATCATCTTGCCTGCACATTATATTTAGTAAATTATACACGATATTTCCTCGTGTATTTAAAAATCGTCTCGCTCATAAACACACCACAGTTAATTTCCTGTCTCCCTCTTCTAATTCCAACGATAATGTGTCATTAAGTTTCATCTGACTTGCATCACAACAGAATTATAGGGACTGATGACCCTGCAGTTAAGTACCATAAGCTTCACAAATATTTGAACATTCCAAAACAGAATTAACCAGCAAAATATGAAATTATTTTGATAAAATCTGAAATCAAATCTCTTTACATGAAGGAAGATCCATCTAATACAAAGTTGTACAATATGCCTCTAGAACTAAGCCGCAAGCTTACTACTTATACAAACATGTTCTTTCTGACATAAAAGTTTTCTGGGTATGGTACCGCGTCAGGATGTAAGGCTATTACTTAAATAACCAACGTTTCGGCCAACGTTACAGTGGCCTTCATCTGGGTTAACTGATGTGAGCTGGTTCACTTTATATTACTTTCATTTAGGCATTACGTCATAATTTCAAATGGCAAGAAAGATTCTACGAGCAAACAGACGGCGTAGCAATGGCGTCTCCAGTACCCCCGTTGGCAGCCGACATTTTCATGGAGGCCTTCGAAGCAACAGCACTTTGTTCTGCCCCTTTACGCCCAAGATGCTGGTTTAGATACGTGGACGATACTTTCGCAATATGGCCCCACGGTGAGATGGAACTACACAAGTTTCATGAACATCTGAACAAATGGCTACAACCATAGAGTGATCCACACCGCCATGGACACAAATAAAAGAAACATCAGTAGGCAGGAAGTCAACAAAAATCAGCCAGCAGCACGTTTACCTTATGTAAAAAACGTCACAGATCGGATTGCTAAACATCTTCGCCGGGTAGGAATCCAGCCTTTCTTCTGCAGCAGTCGCAAGATCAAGGATGCACTTGGTTCCACAAAGGACAACATAGACGCACTACACGCATCAGGAGTATACATGGTGGAATGCGAGTGTGGGGAAGTGTACATAGGTGAGACAGGGAGGGCAGTGGCAGCGCGCATACGCGAACATGAACGCTACATTCGATTAGGCCAACAAAATAAATCTGCAGTAGCCGAACACCAGCAAGATTGCAGTAGGAAGATAAAATTTAACGATGCCAGAATACTCGCCAAGCAACCAGGGATGGTCAAATGCAAGATAGGGGAAGCCATCGAAATTGTTAAACACCCCAATAACATGAATAGAGAAGATGGACTCAGGCTTGCCCCCTCTTGGCTACCAGCCATCACAGCGAAATAAGCCGCACTGACAACACAACACGCGAGCGTCACCAGCAAGCAACGGACAGCAGGAGAGAAACGGAAGCCATCACCTCATTCGCCGATAAACACCAATCATGTCTCGCTATGCAAGAAGTAACGACTAACCCCCGCCCCTTCCACCTCAGCATCCTATCAAAATAAAGTTCCACTCTTCCGCAATACATTCACCTATAACATCGCTTATTTTTTAAAAAATATGACGTAATGTCTAAATGAAAGTAATGTAAAGTGTAGTAACAACCAGCTCACATCAGTTACCCAGATGAAGGCCACTGTAACGTTGGCCGAAACGTTGGTTATTTATGTAATAGCCTTACATCATGACGCGGTACAATACAAAATGTTATATCTTTGACTGAAGACGTTTGTAAATAACATCAGCTGTAAAAGCATATGTTGGATGCTGGTGAAGTGGTGTTGACACCAACTGTGGAAAATTGGGTGATGTGGTACCGTCATCTACTCACAAGGAAACCCATAAAAAGTATATTAATTATAAAAAGCTAGCCATAGAGTCGCCGTAAGTAGAAGAAGAAATTCCATGTAATTTCTAGATACAAAATACGACGTAAACAACGAGTAAGTCCATTTATTTAAGCATGTTTCCATCTTCCCACCACAGAGGCAGCACTCAAAACCACCCTTGAAATCAATCTGTAACATTTGCACCGTTTGAAGGTACAAATACCGGTTAGTGGAAAACAACATTATCATTTCAAGTCAAAGCGACTGGTAGCATTTTTCTTTCTTTCTTCTTTATTTTTTTTCTACTATTACTATTTTTTTAATTAAGTCGGGGAGAATAGTGTTCCACATTGTACAAACTGCACCACGCTCATGATGAAATGTGTCCGGTGTGTAAAGGTTCTTTCAATTGTTGAATTACGGAAACACTTGTTTACTTTAATTATATAAGAAATCAGAGAAAATTAAATTCCAATTAAATACGTAAAACATCCCTAATTTTTCCTTAGTAGGTATGATGTCTGTGAAGGGGCTGATCTGTAGCCATTTACTTGCTCTTTCATATTTCTATTCTGTACGATCTCTTTACTGTGTTGTAAGAGCATTGCGTAATATCTAGTATGAGTAAAACATAGAACATGTAGTTCAGTGAACAAGTATCCCGTGAAAAAACTCCACTCATATTTCCCTCTAAAATCCGATTGGCCCCTACATGTAGTATCTGTCCTCCAAAAGCCTCCAGAACTTTAATTACTATTTAAAATACTATGATGAATTCAAATATGTCTGTTTATACAGTGTTATTATCTTGTAGTAAGCTATGGTTCTGTTATTTGAAAAGTTATTTACATGTTAATTTAATAGAAAGATGACAGGTGTAACACTCTAGCACAAGCGTGGAGTGTTACTCCTGCCGCAGTCAGTCGAGCTAAGAACTCGGACCGTTAACAACTATGCAAGTCGAGCTAAGTGTTTCGAACCGTTAACATCAAAGTGTCAAGCGAGAGGCCTCAGTTTGTGTAAATCGCGTGCGGGTTTGGCGTAGAAAAGTTTCATACTGTTAAATGTTTGTGAATCTTAAGTATACACTTGTGGCTTAATGTAAAGGAACCGTGAATTATAAATAAAATAAGTAAACCCACTGGCATCCCAAAATTTCGTGTGGCATACTTCAGAATCAAAACCAAGCCACATTCTACTACTATTTCAGCCTCTTATCAAGAATCAACGGATTTACGACCTTAGAGCTGCTTCTGCGCAGGGGACAACAGCAGCGAAAGAAGGTAGCAGGTTAGTGAACAGGAACTCTCGCCTTCATACGCTGATGAGGTAGGAAGCAATACGGCCCCTCATCTGCAGTACATTTTTCTATCACAAATACAAACATTGGCACGAATTGTGTTCGTAACAGAACCCAGGGTAAATGAAGGAAAAATATTGGAAACTTTCGTATTCACTTTTAAAACACAAACTTTAAGGAACATTAAAGACTATTGCCCCATATTTTTCTCCTTGTATCCCGGTGTACTTCTAACAAGCTACTTTGCTTCTCTTTAAACCGTCATCTGTTTGGTCAGAAAGATTCACTACATCTACATGGGATACTCTGCATCGAACCACTGTTCTACTATTTATCTCCCATTCCATTCTCTAATAGCGCGCGGCAATAAAAAAACATCTGAATCTCTCCGAGTTCTGATTATATTCTCATGATCTTTCCTACCTATGTAAGTGGGAGTGAACAATATATTTTCGCATTCGTAGGAGAACGTTGGCGATTGGAGTTTCGTAAGTACCTCACGCCGTAGCGATAAGCGCCGTTGTTGTAATGATTCCCATCCCAGATCCTGTATCATTTCCGTAACGCTGTCTCCCCTGTATCGTGTCAATACAAAACGAGCTGCCCTTCTCTGGACTCTTTCAATGACCTCCGTCAAACCCACCTGATAAGTATACCACACTGGGCAGTAATACTCCAAAAAATGACGGACAAGCGTAGTGTATGCAGTTCCGTTAGTAGTTCTGTTGCTTCTTTTAAGTGTTCTGCCAATAAAACGCAGTCTCTGGTTCGCCTTTCCCACGACATTATCTACGTATTCTTTCCAGTTTAAGTGTGAAGTAATAGTAATTCCTAAGTATTTAGTCGAATTTACGGCATTCACTTTTGATTGATTTATCTTGTAAACAAAGTTTAACGGATTTCTTTTCGTACTCATGTGGACGACTTCACATTTATCATTATTATCATTATTTAGAAACAATTGCCAAATTTTACACCATAGTACTATCTTATTTAGATTGCTCTGCAGTTGGTTTTGATCTAAAGATGATTTTACTAGGAGGTAAATGACGGCGTCATCTGCAAACAACCTAAGAGAGCTGCTTAGATTTTCTCCGAAATCGTTTATGTAAATAAGGAATAGCAGAGGACCAACCCTGCGGAACGCCCGATATCACCTCTGTTTTAGTCGATGCTTTACCATCGATTACTGCAAACTGTGTCCTCTCAGAAAGGAAGCCCCCTTATCCAGTTGTGTATTTGGGGCGATATACCATAACCACGAAATTTGATGAAAAGCCATTTCTGAGGTACGGTGTCAAAAGCCTTCTGGAAATCACGGAATCAATTTGAGAACCCTTGTCGATTCAGCTCATCACTTCGTGTGAGTAAAGAGATGGTTATGTTTCGCATGAACGATATTTTTTTATTCCTTGTTGACCTTGGATCCATTGATCATTCAGTTCTAGGTAATTCATAATATTCGAATACAGGAAACTGCCCGACACGTTGGGAAAGCCTCCTCAAATTGCGGTCCACACGTTGTGACGTCAGACGCTAGCCATGCTGACCACACTGTCCGTGGCTACATAAGTTCTCCACATATTCGTAGCGTTGGTCTGTTGCTCAGCTGAGGACTTTCACTGCTCATATGTTGATGCTCTTAACCATAAGAAACACATACACAAATTAAATTTAATTTACTGATTTTAAGGAGACTCAGGAATAAATGCAGCTGCGTCGAGAGGTTTGCAGCGGACGCCACACGCCTCCTCGCCGTGCCTCTGATGCGTGCAGTGCGCGCTGACCAGCAGAGGCCCTGCGCCTCGCCTCTGCCAAGTGCGCATTTAAACGCTGAACACACTTTAGGCATATTTCAGCAGCAAAAATTGTACAGGCAACACACACTAAATTCAATATATACTAGAAAAATAATTGATTTTTCCGTGACAACCTGACGATGGCCTAAGAAGACTGCGAGTGTGAAGATCGGGGTGAGAGTTTAATTTTTAAAACTCACAACCACCAACTGCGAACCAAACTCCTAAACATGCAAAAACACTGGAACTGTGATTGCTAATATTTGACTCGTTTTCTAGGGGATGATATCACACGTTCGCAGCTTTCCTTCCCTGCATATGATTAACCAAAAAATTCATAATAAAGTATGTTCATCTGAGAAAAGTGTGTACTAACTTTTTTTTTTTTTGAAAACACGTGAAAGTTCAATTTATGTTGTTTATTTCACAATATTAGAACCCTGTGGCTGATATGTCTGTACGTCGACACATTTATCAATTAAAGTTATAGCTCGTGAGCCCCCAGACAAAATGATTATTTGTCGCAAATTGTTTTCACACAATGTGCCTGTCTCAAACACCGTTTATGTTCATGCCTATGCGACGACACGTGCTATATAAACAAAACACAGTCCCTTTAATTTAGTGCGATGCACACCTTGTTCCACCGGCTAAATATTCACAACACACAGTAGCACTCGATTCAACTTGGTGCAGTCTACGACGAGCAACCACACGTGGCGATTGCCACACACAAATCTGTAACCTCCACCTGGAGATCTACATGCCGACTGATGCAAAGCGACGCCGCCCAGCCAGCCACCCCACGTGCTCCTAGTCGTCACTTCCTGCCCTCGCGCGCGCGCGCGCCAAAAGCCCAACTGCCGGGTTTTTTCCCTTCGTCATCAACTTCCCCATGTGAGCTGTTCTAACCGACTTGCCAACGTACAGCGCTCAGCCAATACATCTCTAAAACTTCACTTTAAATCAAAATAATTACACTACACATTAAACAAATTTCTTCTTAGTTTTTTATATTGGTATAAACATCCTTTGTACTATTTATCATAATCGTGCAATTTCTTATGTCACAGATAAGTGATTAAACTGAATACTTCAAGATAAAATACACAAGATTAATTGAAAATAAAATGAGAAATAGTTAATATATTATTTTTATAAACAAACATTGCCATGCTAATTGTGTAACTGTCTTGTATTCGTTGGTAATTTATTACTTTTCATTGTCAATTAAACATAATACGCCAGATGTGACTATATCAGCTAATGTATTGTTTATTTATCAACAGGCTATTTTGTAATGAGGGCCTTAGAGGTTCCTGACTGCATCGTATTACTTCAAATACCAGTAGTATTAGAATATTTCATTTCACGCTGTGCACTGCACTGCAACTGGCACTCGCCATTGTCCCTCTCTCCCCTCACCGGAAACGAAACTGGAAAATCCTAAGCTGGAACAAGCCACCAACGTCGGCCTGCTCGCTGGCCTTCCGTCAGCTACAAGCACACAGCAAATCTCAACGTGGAGAATTTCTACCTATGGCCTAACTATAAATGTTGTCACCCAACTGCGTACATACATTGCTACCATAATTAATAAGATTAAAATTGTGTAACATTTGATGCATTGGCATGGTCAATGTCTGCAGTGAACTTCATACTGTTTAATTAGCAAATGCTATTAGTTACCAATATTTATATATCTCACAAGCCGAAAGCCGGTTTATGACCAATAAATAACTTTTTCAGAACATCAGGAAGTTGTTCCTTTTTTATATCAATATATACTAAATACAACACTTTAAGCTCAATAGACAGACTACTCTCAAATCTACAGATCACCAAAAATGTTGCGGCCGAGTTTACGCAGGTTGTCGCAAAGAGCGCTGTAGCTGGTGTGTTAGCCACTCTATGAAATTGTACAGGATGACCCCCCAGTCTAAAATAGTTTAGGGAAATAATTCAAAAATTTTATTTCAAAACTTCGCCTAAGTCTTAACAAGTGTTCTTCCACTGCGGCATACGCCTTGACAACGAGGCCAAGGCTTTCCACCTTGCAGGACAGAGCCGGATAGAACCAGTATTGAATGCCGATTCTAAAATCACGCCACAATTCTGGCGTCCGTGCTGAAACTACTGACGTTTCCATACTACCGTGGAGCCAATAGCAGACACGCACGTTTGATCACGGTGCTACTGCTGCAGGACGCAGAGGTGCGAGAATCAGTTCCTTCGCTCTCTGCAATTTGAGTTCTCGTAGAGAACAGACGCACTCCAGAGGCTCAGCGTCTGTGCGGGGCGAACGGCCGCATGCCGTCCGCTCCCGCCTAGCGGCTGTTCGGTATCAGCCACCAACTGTGTGAACCGTAACCTGTACCTTTTCAGTTTTCTAATCCGCTAACATAGACTGGCACTCATTCATTGCATCCGACCCCAGGGCGAGTCCCGCCATGTATTCCGTACTCAAGAATATATCCAATGTTAACTTGCATCCTATCTTTTATTTGCCAGTCAGCTACCCTTTCCTAGGGCGCCCACAAGCCTTCACCGCTTCGCCATCCATCCTGACAACGTTTCCGATCCATTTCATTGATGCAGCACTGGGATGGGTTGTATAATTTTCCTATCATCCGTAGGATAAAGATTAAGTGCTGTACAAAATTTAAGCTCGTTGGTCGGGCAGTATCAAGCATGGAGGTAAGAATAAAGGGAGATGGCGCTACGTATCCCAGCCGGACTACTCTTTGAAGCCACGGTCGACATGACACTCCGACCAAAACACTGGCTGTGTTTTATAGCTGTGTCTGCATTTACAGACGCTAATTCTAACCTATACGCATGTAACGTCCTCAAACTGGTTGTTTCAAGTTTTTGTTTCAAATAAAATCTCGAAAAGCGAGAAAATTTCGCGTTCATTCTGTTTTAGAAATAGTGGTTTCTACAATATTACGAATCACAAACGTGGGTTCTTTCTTTAGCTAATCTGACGATCGTCAGATAAAATAATTCGACTGAGCGAACCAACGCCAGCGCAATGACGATGTCTTCTCTTTGTGCAGTAAGTTCCATTAATATTGAAACCAGGTTTTTCTTTCGAAATCATTGACTTAATAAAAATGAAATTTATATTTTATTCCTTATTCATTCGCAAATAGTATATTAAGTGGGGGAAGTATTTTTCATCTTTAGGAAATCGTAAACCATAAGAGAAAAATACGCTACTTTACAAGTAAAGGTGTTGTATAGGTTCGTTCACAATAAAAGTGGTGAAATCACACGTTAGCGAGGCCATTTACACACGAGATGACATTTCCTTCGATGTCGCGTCACAACCAGAACGATTCCTACACATAAGCATCACGCAAGTCACCATAAGTGCAGAATCCTACCAAAAACGAGCGACAAGCTTAGGCAAACAAGGTAAATAGAGCAGTGTTTTGGTGGGATCAAGATGGCTGCCCTTGGCTTCACAGCTGTGGCTCAGCGCCTTCGTTTATTCTTGCCACCATGGTATCAAGCCTGCCAGATATTCTCAACGTGCGTCTCAACGATGACCAATAAGACAGTAGAACGCCACCGACGTCACACCACGTGGCTATCCCGGGAGGGTGGGGGGGGGGGGGTGGTAGCTCTTTTCGGTAGAGCGATGAGGAGGCCATATTGCCGTCGTATTTCATGGGTGTTATGTATGTAACTTAGGTCTTATGAATGTACGACATTTCAAAACAAGTAAAAATAACTGAGTAAATAGAGAATCTCTCGAAAACCGGTCATTAGAGGTGTTATTTGTGGGAATAAAAGCCTGGAAACGTCTTATATGTGGTTAAAAAATTTTCCTTATTACATTAATCTGCCGTTCCAAGGCAAGGCGGACTGAAGATCTATCACCATGGATTGTTCTTTACATCATTTGTCGTAATTACATGTTATCAAACGATATATTTAGTAATAGTGTATACAACACGACTAATATTTCGTCGATGGAACTCATGTTCGATCATGGCCCTAGCGTAGGCAGCAAAGTCATGGACTGTGAAGCTAAAATGTCCCTCTAGTTCAGGGCTCGTCGAAAGCAAATATTTTCCTCTCCTTTTATTCCGGTTTTCTGATAGTCTCAAAGACTTTCCTACACATTTCATAGACGTCCACTGCATGATATTCGATGCTAATGTAAGCATAGGTGCGCATCGTCTGAGGAGTGAGATAGTAGCATTCCTTTTATGAACAGGACAGTTTGTACCTTACTTAGAGTAAAATACGGACTTTATTGTTGAGGTATTGCATTTTACTCGTTCTTGACATTCCTCTACTGAATAGTAACAGTGACCGTGGAAGAATGCTCTTTAAGTTTTTCTAAAAAGCGAGACTGTTGCAATAATGTTTGCTTGATATGAAAGCCTTTTCTAATTTTGTATCGCACAATTTGTCAGGAAACTTTTATAATTCGCTGCACTTATTGACATAACATGCAACTGTTATAAGAGTCTTATGTTGATAGATATTTTGTTTTCTTACATAGGCCTGTCTCACAGAACATAAAGAACATATGCACAAGTTCGAATTAGCTGTTTAATAGACGTAAAGCTGGCATTCCAGTCTTTTGATTTTGTAAACAGTGTGATTCCAGAACCTGATACCGCCGACAACTGTCGCTGGAGCGCGCTGTGGTCGCTTGCAGCTCTTTGAGGCACACGCCTCGTATGCTCAAGTGGCGCCTTCTCCGAGCATTCAGCCGCACGGTGGACTCGGCACGTTGACCACACACGTTCACACACACGCTCCGTGTGCCGACGGCTTAAGTATGAGGGCACCCTTACAGGCAAGAACTGACGTCATCTCCATCTTCTGTAATATTCTTGCCTTCCTACGACGCCATTCTCTGGTCACTGCATCTGCATCTTTGATGCCACCTCTATTAACTGTATTATTAACTGAATTAAGACGATCTGTTACCTGCCACAAACTTGTCGCCAACTAACATGAGACGGTAACCAGCTAGCAATGTTAGGTGACTTCAAATGTGCAAGTTGTGTTTTTGTCATTTGCTGCAGGCACTGGTGATGCTGGAGTCCAGACATATAATCTGTGGGTGAAGAACACGTCTTTCCGTCTACAGGCTTACGGCACAATCTTTGAGCTGACCAAAGTGCAGCGTTACTGCTTGTATTTTAGCGCAGTGTCAGGAAGACTTTTCTGAAGGCATTTGTGGAATGTACTGTGCAGTATAGTGGGAAGATCGCTCTACCAAGACAATACAGTATCATTATATATTCATGTTCGGTTTACAGAAACCCTCCAATCAAAGTTTCACAGGATTGGTAAATATCAACTCACTATGAATTATGCTATACTTTTTCATATTACCTACTAGAGCTGCAGCAAACCGTATGTATTCGGTAATGAGTAACGAATACTTTGGCTGAATCGTTACACATGAATACTTTCCGTTATTCGTATCTACCGTATCGATACGAACTATCTTACGAAATGCAATAAGGAGAATGCATATATTTTGTGATACTATGTATTATGGGATGAGAAATTTATATAGCATCCGTGACGAAGTTTAAGCACATATTGCGTAGCTCTACGATTTTAGATGGTTATTTTTGTTTTCAAACATTTTGGATTGTACTTCTTGGCCAGCGTTTGCAGGCTAATCGTGGATGATCTGACGTCCGCTTTTAATGCAAACATACATTTCAGGTCTTTCTTTTTTTTTTTTTTTTTTTTTTTTTTTTTTTTTTTTTTTTTTTTTTTTTGTGCCTCTTAAAGATTTTTGATTAATAGTTAATTATTCGTTTCTCTCTTGTGTACTGTAAAAAGGACTGTCAAAAGTACTCAAAAGTTATCATCTACACATTTACATTACTGCCGCTATTATCTTAATTGTTAATGTCACATAATACACCACAACAGTTCTGCTGCTCGATAATATAGTGCTACCACTATGATCGGTTACACTGACATTCGTAACGAAATATTCCGATTCATTGTGACAGTTCTTAAAATGGCGGTCGCGGGCGTGTCTCGCTAATTTCGATCAACTTTTGCGACAATATTGTATTTTAATCGAGAGGGATGTGGACGGTACTGATCCTTTCCTCAGTACTTTAATTTCCTCAGATTAGATTAGATCAGATTATTATTCGTTCCGTAGATCCATGTTGAGGGGATCCTCGTGGATGTGAAACATGTCAAGAAACAAAATTTACAAGTTGAATAATAGATAATACTAATAATATAAATACAAATAGATACACTTATAAATACAAATACATACACTTATAATATAAATACAGATACATAAATTTTTCGTGTTATTTTTTCTTTTTTTATAGCAGGCGTACAGTATCTATGTGGCAATTTTTCAAAACTAATATTAACAGTAACAGTTGAAATTTTTTCACGGTTTCAAATTCGGTGTACCGGCCATGTTTCTGGGTGGCACTGTTAAGACGGTAACGAGTAAGGATACAATAAATATAAATTAATGAAATGCAGCAACCAGTTGACGACCGTTTTCGGGCGCTTGAGTGCCCTTCTTCTGGTCTCTATACAGACGAACTAGTGAATTGGTATACAGTACAGGCTATAAAACGTACAAAAGTCGGTTACAGAAATTTGAAGCAGTTTTGAACCAAATGGATTGTAATAAAAGATATGCTCATATAATGGGATAAAATTAACACTTACATTTTAGTATTGTTGCTTAATGAATGTACATGTTAGTTGGAGAATCAGCGCTAAGTGCAGAGATTATGCAATGAATAACAATAATCTTCTAACAAAGTATCTATGGATGAGGCTCATAGTGAAAGAGTAGATATGCTCATATAATGGGATAAAATTAACACTGATATTTTAGTATTGTTGTTTAATGAATGTACATGCTAGTTGGAGAATAAACGCTTAATGCAGAGATTATGCAATGAATCACAATAATCTGCTAACGAAGTATCTATGGATGAGGCTCATAGTGAAAGAGTAGAAATAAATGAGGAAAAAAGGCTATGGGAGAAACAGTAATCTTCTAACAAAGTATCTATGGATGAGGCTCATAGTGAAAGAGTAGATATGCTCATATAATGGGATAAAATTAACACTGATATTTTAGTATTGTTGTTTAATGAATGTACATGCTAGTTGGAGAATAAACGCTTAATGCAGAGATTATGCAATGAATCACAATAATCTGCTAACGAAGTATCTATGGATGAGGCTCATAGTGAAAGAGTAGAAATAAATGAGGAAAAAAGGCTATGGGAGAAACAGTAATACTCGATGTAGTTGAAAAGAAAAGCGTAAAGAGAGGAGCAGGTGACTGATAAATCAGTCACTTAACAGATTAAAATTCAGTAGTCTAAGAAGTACAGTGATAAGTGGCGCCATAGGTGGAATATTTCGGAACTAGCAGCTGACGCAGTAGTAGTATGCTTAGAATGTCACTGTCAGGGCATCTGTCAATATAAAGAATTTGTCATTGTGTCTACGGCTTCAAATATTAATGGGAATAGATTGAGAAGTGATTCACATACAACAAATAAGTTAAGGTTGTGGGTTATAAGTTTTAAGATGCGTGAACTAATGTGCAAAGAAATGTGAATGGTTACAGTAATATGAACCTAGTGTCACCAACAACTGGTACATCTAGTCAGACAACTGAAGAGATTTAAACAGTCAACTTGCTAGAAATATACCAAAGAGGACACAGTCAACTTGCTAAAAATATACCAAAGAGGACAATTATGTAGAGAAGATCATGGTGCTTTAAGACACAATAATAGTAAGTGGTGGTTGGTTTTCTAAAAATAAACAAGTCATTATCATAATGGTAGTGACTACTGCATAGTGCAGTTTAACAAAATGGAGGCATAAAATAACCTATCTTTAATATGAGGTGTGTGTGAGGAGGGGGGGGGGGGGAGAGACAGGAGAAATTATAACTGGCATATGTATCCAAATATTTATGGGGTGGGAGGGGGTTAGAGTGGTAGAAAGTAGTTGATGACTGAGTGAGGGGGTGGGGGTGTAGTAATACATTAATGATTTTTTTTTATAACTTGTGCGATGCTTGTCGCTGACTTCTGCCCTCTCTCTGCCAGCGTATCGATAAACATATGACATTTGTCACGTTCATTTTTTTTGCAACAAGCTGAAGGGAGAGAGCGGAATTGTTCGACTTACTTTCTTCTCCTTCATGTGCTAGGACGTCTCTCAGGATTTGGTGTAATTCATGTAAGTGTCAGCTTAGTTTATTTATTAATTTCAGTAAACCCCCACAGTTAATTTGAAATATCTTACTTACTTACAATCCCTTCCCCATTCTCACTAATTTTAAAGCTATTTATTTTCAGCACATCCAGTGATTCATAAAGTGATGCTCGGGTATTGTTGCGATTTGTTTCGCGATTGTACTAGAACATTCTCTGTGTAACTTTTATTTATTTCGCGTCTATGAATGGTTTATTACATTTTAATGCCTGCAGAAAAATCTTCGTAATGTTTATGAAGTCCGATAATTTTGCAATTTTTGGCGACTATCATGATTAATTTTCAACACGGTCATAGAACAATAGTAACCGAAACGCACAATCCCAGCATCAATTTATCGAAGTAATATTCCAGTCATCTCAGCTAGAATCACTACAGAACATGACCGAATTGTTTGTACCAGCTCTCAATAAGATAAAATTTAGATTCCGCCGACTTGTTCTGTAATGTTGCTTTCTGGTGTTGTATTTGCTACCGAAATTACAATCGCTACCATTTAACGGCGGAATCCAATAATTTTGTTTAAATTGTCCCTTCCTTGTCAAAATTGCTTAGTAATCCGATTTAAAATATTTCACTACCTGGTTAAACTTCATTTGCGATCCCCATCCTTAACTTTAATACGCAGCACCCATTTTCACACGAAAGCAGCATTACAGGGGGAATAGAGGTAAGGAAACTGCACAAAGAGGAAGCAACCAAGGGAAGTTTGAGGAACCAAGCATAGGCATTAGAATGTAAGGCCAGGGGTGGGAGTGAGAAAAGAGTAGGGTTACATGGTTGCAAAATTTTAACACGAATTATCTACAGGAGAATGGAAAAGCTAGTAGAAGCTGACCTCGGGGAAGATCAGTTTGGATTCAGGAGGAACGTAGGAACCCGGGAGGCAATACTTACCATACGTCTTATCATAGAAGATAGATTAAGGAAAGGCAAACCTACATTTTTAGCTTTTGTAGATTTGGAGAAAGCATTTGACAATGTTGACTGGAATACACTCTTTCAAATTCTGAAGTCAGCAGGGGTAAAATACAGGGAAAGGAGAGTTATTTACAATTTGTACAAAAGCCAGACCGCAGTTATTAGACTCGAAGGGCATGAAAGGGAAGCATCAGTTGTGAAGGGATTAAGACAGGGTTGTAGCCTTTCTCCGATGTTATTCAATTTTTACATTGAGCAGGCGGTGAAGGAAAGCAAGGAAAATTTTGGAATAGGGATTAAAGTTCAGGGGGTAGAAATAAAAACATTGCGTTTTGCTGATGACATTGTAATTCTGTCAGAGACAGCGAACGACCTGGAAGAGCAGTTGAATGGAATGGACAGTGTGTTGAAGAGAGCGTATAAAATGAACATTAACAAGAGCAAAACAAAAATAATGGAATGTAGTCTTAGAAAATCAGGCGATGCCGATGGAATTAGATTAGGTAATGAGACAGTGAAGGTGGTAGATGAGTTTTGTTACTTGGGTAGTAAAATAACATGCGATGACCATAACAAGACCATAACAACAACAACAATTATTTCATACCCTCTTGTCACCTCAGAAGCTTTGTGTATAACTATAGACCATCTGTTAGTAAAGTACATCTCATATGATGTTATTCTTAATACTTTTTTGGGAATAAATTATTGTTAAATTAAGTTTCACTTTACAGCTTTTGATCACATTGCTTCTTTCAAATGTTGGTTATCAGTCCCAAGGCTTACAAACTACCTACACTTCCTTGAAGTAATTTATGCTAAGGACAACACTAACACCCATGCTCGAGAGACGACTCGAACCTCCAACAGCGAACGGCCGTGCGTACCGCTGTTGGGCGCCTCAGTTCTCACGGCTATACTGTCGCGGCACTGCTTTTTTATTTATAGTAAATATCTCTATGTATTATTAAGTTATATTACCCAGAGAAATGTTAATAACACTAGATATTTCGAAGTAATCTCATTTCTAACTTTTATTTGTGATTGTGTCAGTATAATTTCTTAATTACTAGTGAATAATATCAAGGATATTCGATATAAATACAATTCCTATCAACATAAGGTGTCAGTCTCGCAGTGTTGGTTGCTAAGGGTGACTGGATTCGCTGCCAAATATGCAACGTTTAGTACCACCATGCATCCATTAATGATCGCAGTTGTACCTAGTGCTGCATTATCGATCGATTTTACTCATTTCCGTAACCTTTTTTTTAAGTATATTATCAACATTTGGAACTGTCTAATAATTGTGTTACATATTCATTAAACAGCCGAGTGCCACACTTAAAGTTATTTATTTCCTCAATACATTTCCAGTTACAAGAACATTTGTCCGAAATGATCGCAATTGTATTACCTTACCCTCTTATTTGTTTCCAGCAATTAAATTTAGCTGTCTTCATGTCTGACTTTGGCCGTCGTTCAATTTACCATAGAAAATTTTCATTTGGAAAAAATCTTGGTACTTTGAAACTATATATGTCAATCGCAATTTCTTTTCCTATTTAACATTATTAGATATTTTGCGTTCTGTTAGAATATTCGGTAGTAAACTCGATTTTTACGAGAATTCCTGTATTATTACTATCTTTATTAATATTTGATTTCATTTGTTGTCTACCTATTTCCTTTTCCTGAATAAAATAGTTCAATTTAACTACATTTTTGACAGAGCTGAACACAAGTCCGTTAATCGTTAATTAACGAAGTTAACTTTTTGAGTAAAGGAGTAACATAGTTAATTTGCCTTTAGTCCCTTAATCCGTTACTTTTGTACCCGCTTCTTATAACAAAAACCAAAATTCTAGTGAAGATGTGACTGGACATAAAATACAACGACTAATTTAAAAATTCGGTATTTATTAGGGAAAATATTTTAGTAAATCTCTTTATTAAATATAATACCACCTAGTGCCGCAGTCAACGTCTTTTTTCCATGGGAAAAGATATTTTGACACCCAAACGTGCCTCAGTGTCAGGCGAGAATTTTAATATCTTAATTTTTATTAAAGGAAATACATACTTTACGGCTAATGACATCCTGTGAAATTATATGTTTTGAGTCTACGTTAAATTGTATTTTATTGTTAAATAACTAATATTAGAAATAAAATTTACATATTACTTCGACACTAAATCGTGGCAGCTGGCGGCGAGAGTAAACAAATGAGATATACATTATTATTTTTATAAAAGAAGACAAATAATTTCAAAGAACGCAAGACTTTTCCCCCCAGGGCAAATGACTCTTGCGGAGGCTATTTTACACTATAGTATGTGATTAGACATCATTTGTTAACACTCGGAGCAACTGTAAGTGGCCGAGTAATACTAGTTATTAATTATAGCCCAAGTCCTTTTCAAACTTGTGTATCCAAAACATTTTTCTTAAATATCAAATAGTGTAATAGATTTCAATAATATAACAACATAAATACATAAATTCGGAGACTGAAGGAAATTTTACGTTGCTGCATAACACTGTGAAGAGTTAACTATTAACAGTAACTTCAGTTACACTGTCCGCAAAGTAACGCTTTAACGTTTAATGAAGATAATTTTTTTAGTAGCGGAATAACAAAGTGACCTTTTTCTTAACGGTGCCCAGCTGTGATTTTTGAAGGATATTATCTGCAACAGTTCGTAACCGTTGTATTGACTCGGCCGGGTTGGCGAGGCGGTGCGCATAACAGGGGGGGGGGGGGGGGGGGGGGGGAAGTATGCCGTGTTTCCACCGCTGACGTCACGCAAACGTAACTAACTACCTGAATATTGATGAATGATCTCTGTGAACTGAAAAGATAGTTTCCCTCGCAGCTACGTTGGTAGGAGTAACCAAAATAGATTGACGGTCAAGAGAATTTTCAACTAAACAATCTTATAATTGCAATGTTCATACAACACCATGGATGCGTTATTCACAATCTGGGCTATACTACTATTAGCTAGTAAATTATTTTATGGTCAAAAACTCTCGCAAGGGAAATAATGAAACCATTAATTATATTTTTGTTACTGGCTTGTAACTGTGTGTTGCAATTATTATGTATCAACATTGCGATACCATAACAATGTCTAATTACAGTGACATGTCAAGTGCAGGTATCGTATACTGATTATTGTTCTTTTGGGTGGCCACTATCCTGTGAGAGCTGAGAGTGAAGAAGAGATGCGTAACCGCAAGTATCCGTTATCAGAAGAAACACTACTCGTTTCAAACATATCCTTACTTACTGCTGTTTACTTATAATCCTAACATATTCTCCCTCTCCCATCACCCCACATACTACATACAGTCACTCTCACAATATTCTTCTTCCTCTGTGCTATAACTACATTAAAATCATCTCAGAGTCCAATTTTTGCAGTCCTACTCCATTTTTTTATGTTGTTGTTGTTATGGTCTTCAGTCCGGAGACTGGTTTGATGCAGCTCTCCACCCTACTCTATCCTGAGCAAGCCTTCTCATCTCCTCATAAGAACGGCAACCCACATCCACTTGAATCTGCTTACTATACGCGTCTCTTGGCCTCCCTCTGCGATTTTTACCCCACACACTTCCCTCCAATGCTAAATTTACGATTCCTAGATGTCGAAGAATGTGTCCTACCAAGCGATCCCTTCTTTTAGTTAGGGTATGCCAAAAATTCCTTTTCTCGCCAATTCTGTTCAGTACCTCTTCATTAGTTATGTGATCTACCCACCTAATCTTCAGCATTCTTCTGTAACACCACATTTCAAAAGCCTCTATTCTCTTCCTGTCCGCACTGCTTATCGTCCATGTTTCACTCCCGTACAAGGCAACACTCCACACAAATGCCTTCAGAAAAGACTTCCTTACCCTTAAATTAATATTCGATGTTAGCAAATTTCTCTTTTCCAAAAATGCTTTTCTTCCCATTGCCACACTGCATTTTATATCCTCTGTACTGCGACCATCGCATGTTATTTTACTACACAAGTAACAAAACTCATCTACCACCTTCACTGTCTCATTACCTAATCTAATTCCTTCGGCATCGCCTGATTTTCTAAGACTACATTCTATTATTTTTGTTTTGCTCTTGTTAATGTTCATTTTATACGCTCTCTTCAACACACTGTCCATTCCATTCAACTGCTCTTCCAGGTCCTTCGCTGTCTCTGACAGAATTACAATGTCATCAGCAAAGCGCAATGTTTTTATTTCTTCCCCCTGAACTTTAATCCCTATTCCAAATTTTTCCTTGCTTTCCTTCACAGCCTGCTCAATGTAAAAATTGAATAACATCGGAGAAAGGCTACAACCCTGTCTTAACCCCTTCACAACTGATGCTTCCCTTTCATGACGCCCTTCGAGTCTAATAACTGCGGTCTGGCTTTTGTACAAATTGTAAATAACTCTCCTTTCCCTGTATTTTACCCCTGCTGACTTCAGAATTTGAAAAAGTGTATTCCAGTCAACATTGTCAAATGCTTTCTCCAAATCTACAAAAGCTAAAAATGTAAGTTTGCCTTTCCTTAATCTATCTTCTATGATAAGACGTAAGGTAAGTATTGCCTCCCGGGTTCCTACGTTCCTCCTGAATCCAAACTGATCTTTCCCAAGGTCAGCTTCTACTAGCTTTTCCATTCTCCTGTAGATAATTCGTGTTAAAATTTTGCAACCATGACTTATCAAACTGATGGTTCTGTAATTTTCACACCTGTCTGCGCCTGATTTCTTTGGCATGGGGATTATTACATTTTTCTTAAAGTCTGAGGGTATTTCACATGTCTCATACATCCTACACACCAGTTCAAATAGTTTTGTCATGGCTGGCTCTCCCAGAGACTTTAGTAGCTCTGAGGGTATGTCATCTACTCCTGGGGCTTTGTTCCGACCTAGGTCTTTCAGGGCTCTGTCAAATTCATCTCTCAGTATAGTATCTCCTATTTCATTCTGATCTACTTCCTCTTCCCTTCCTACAACATCGTCTCTAAGTTCATTTCCTTTGTAGAGCTGCTCTATGTACTCTTTCCACCTTTCAGCTTTCCCTTCTTTGTTAAGAACTGGTTTCCCATCTGAGTTCTTAATATTCGTAGAATTACTTTTCTTGTACCCAAATGTGTCTTTTATTTTTCCGTATGCGGTATCTATTTTCCCCCTTCTTATACATTCTTCTACAGATTTGCATTTGGCTTCTAGCCACTCCTGCTTATCCAGTTTGCATTTTCTGACAATCGCATTTTTTAGTCGTCTGTACTCCATTTTGCCTGTTTCATTTACAGCATTTTTATATTTTCTCCTTTCATCAATTAATTTTAGTATTTCCTGTGTTATCCAAGGATTTTTTGTAGGTCTTGCCTTTCTACCTATTTTGTCCTCTGCTGCCTTCACTATTTCATCTCTTAATGCTACCCATTCCTCTTCTACAGTTTTATTTCCCCCTGTTTCTGTCAATTGTTGCCTAAAGCTCCCTCTGAAATTCACCAGAACTTCACGTTCCTTCAATTTATCTATGTCCCATCTCCTTATTTTCCTACCTTTTCTGCAGTTTTTTCAGTTTCAGCCAACAGTTCATGACTAACAAGTTATGGTCAGAATCTATATCTGCCCCTGGGTATGTCTTGCAGTTTATAACCTGGTTCCGGAATCTATGTTTTACCATTATTAAATCTATCTGATACCTTCCAGTGTCTCCTGGTCTCTTCCAAGTATACAACCTTCTTTTGTGATTCTTAAACCACGTGTTTGTTATGATTAAATCATGTTCCGTGCAAAATTCTACCAGGCGACTTCCTCTTTCATTCCTTCTGCCCAGTCCATATTCGCCTACTATTTTTCCTTCTCTTCCTTTTCCTACTACCGAATTCCAGTCTCCCATCATAATTAAGTTTTCCTCTCCCTTAACTGTCTGAATAATTTCCTTTAGCTCCTCATATATTTCTTCTATCTCCTCATCATCGGCAGAGCTAGTTGGCATATAAACCTGTACTACTGTTGTCGGTGTTGGCTTCGTATCTATCTTGACAAAGATAATGCGATCACTGTGCTCCTATTTTCTTATTCATTATCAGTCCTACTCCTGTGATACCCCCAACTGATTTTGTATTTATAATCCTGTACTCACCTGACCAGAAATCCTGTTCATCCTGCCACCGAACTTCACTAATCCCCACTATATCCAACTCCAACCTATCCATTTCCCTTTTTATATTTTCTAATTTTCCTACCCGATTAAGGGATCTAACATACCACGCTCCGATCCGTAGAATGCCAGTATTGTCTTTCCTGATGATAACATCCTCCTGAGTAGTCCCCGCCCGGAGATCCGAATGGGGGACTATTTTACCTCCGGAATATTTTACCCGAGAGGATGCCATCATCATGTTTTCATACAGTAGAGCTGCATGTGCTCGGGAAACGTAACGGCTGTAGTTTCCCCTTGCTTTCAGCCGTTCGCAGTAGCTGTGTGGCAAAGCCACATTAGCTGATGTTACAAGGCCAGCTCAGTCAGTCATCCAGACTGTTGCCCCTGTAACTACTGAAAAGGCTGCTGCCCCTCTTCAGGAACCACACGTTTGTCTGGCCTCTCCACAGATACCCCTCCGCTGTGGTTGCACCTACGGTACGGCTATCTGCATCATTGAGGCACGCAAGCCACCCCACCTCGGCAATGTCTGTGGTTCAAATGGCAAAAACACTTGTCAATCTCGTGAGTGATTTTATTACTGAAACCATCTAAAAATCCGTACACTATGGTTCCTCGTGGACTGCGAATCGAACTAACTTTTGTAATGGCAAAGAAGTGGTAGTTACTTAACAAATTTCGGATATTTTTTTATTTACTGTAAAACAATGCTTCATGACATATTTAATGGTTCTGGATCAAAGGGAAGTACGCTACAGGCTTTGATAAGTGCGTTTCGTGACGTGACTACCTCTGTCTGACGACCCACAACCCGCGCCATGTTTGATAGTGGGCGGGGAAAATCGCGAAAGATGGGCAGAATAACAGGGGCGGCGAGGAGGTTGGCTGGAGGTCCGCTACATGCATAGACGCGACCCTACCGCGTGCAGCCAGGTGAGGCAGGCGGATGTGACGTCACCCTATCAGTCACTGCTGCCGGAAAAACTGCATTTGTTGAAAGCTGATATTTCTGGGCAACTACTTCATGTGGAAATTGCTGTAACCTACAAATTCGTATGACAAATTCATCGCGCCTCTTACGCTGCCATCAAATTAATGTTTTAAATCTACCCTTAAAAAGTTATAAAATGTAGTGGCAGGAGCATTGTGCCATTAAGTGCCACAGCAGATTAGCTTTGCACACTGCAGTGCGTGCAGCCGTTTGTTGTCCGGGGTTCGAGTCCCCCCTCGGACATGTGTGTGTGTGTGTGCGTATTGTCCTTAGGTAGGTTTACTTTACTTTAAGGTGATAGTTAAATTGTATCTTATGTAATGAGAGTAATATTTTTACTTTTTTATCCTATCAAGATAATTCTTTATTCAGGTATCACATTTGTTTTATTATTTTATATGTAAATTAAGAGTTCTTTTTTGTAGTTTATATACCCATCTTTTTCTTTTATTAAGGGAGAATGTAGTTGAGAAATTGATTTTCATCCCTATTTACTTTTTATATAATAGAAATTATTTATTTCAATATATCTTATCTAATTAAATATATCCTTATAAGTTATATATAATTAATATTAATTGATTATTTAAATTTATACATTTATTTAAAGTTGTAACTACCTATTTTTAAGGCGGAAGAAATGATTAGGTAATAAAATATTTAATGTAATGTAATTAAATATTTTACGTTATTAATATATGATATAATCAATACAATTTACATTTTAATATTATTTTGATGGTAATATAATTAAATATGTTAATTATGTAAGTGACGTAGGCTGGGATTTACGTGAGTGTATCATAGGTCGGCCATGAGAGGGCGTCTAGCTGAGCGGTTTTGGACATGTCTGAAGGTGGGTCTGTGTCTGCCGCAGTAGTGAGCTCCAGTGATGGGCAATGTACCAAATACGGCCGCAGAAACGGTCGGGTTGAATACAAAAACATTTGTGTGATCTGAGACATAGTTTTTCAGAGGATGTCGGGACTAAGAAACATTTTGGCAATTTCTCTTTTAGTCTCTGAACACTCGTCTCTACTTGGAATTTTTCAATGAAACGGTATTAGTACATTACAGAAACGGTTAAAGATTATATAGCTAGATGTTTCTTGCTTAATTTGGGAAATCGAACCAATATTATTTATTTACGAAACGTTGTGGTCTCGACCAGTAATTATTGTGCTAACCATCAATACATTTTATTAGTTGAAATAGAAATATTTATAGATCATTAGTTATTTAGAGCCACCCTAGTTCCATTGCCTTGACAATTAAATATTATATTAAGTGTTATGCACACGTTTACAGACTGAGAATTGCAACGAGCCACAGAAATCATGAATCATGTAACCACGCAGTTCGCAACTGTCTGTTCCTGATTCGGATGGTGTCACTTGCCCTGTACTCGCCCCTCTGCCTTCAAGATCCGGGCACTCACAGAGGTTGGGTTTGTAGGTAGTTGGGAGCTCCAACGTTAGGCGGGTAATGGAGCCCCTTAGGAAAATGGCTACTAGGGAGGGGAAGAATTCCAATGTGCACTCCGTGTGCATACCGGGGGGAGTCATTCCGGATGTGGAACGGCTTCTTCCGGATGCACAGGGTGCAGCCAGCTGCAGGTGGTGGCTTATGTCGGGACCAATGATGTGTGTCGCTTTGGATCGGAAGAGATCCTCTCTGGTTTTGAGCGGCTATCAAAAGTGGTTAAGACTGCCAGTCTTGCTTGCAAGATAAAAGCGGAGCTCACCATCTGCAGCATTGTCGACAGGACTGACTGCGGACCTTTGGTTCAGAGCCGAGTGGAGGGTCTGAATCAGAGGCTCAGACGGTTCTGCGACCGTGTGGTCCGCAGATTCCTCGACTTCCGCCAAAGGGTGGTGGGTTTTCGGGTTCCGCTAAATAGGTCAGGAGTCCACTATACTCAGGAAGCGGCTACACGGGTAGCGGGGGCTGTGTGGCGTGGACTGGGCAGTTTTTTACGTTAGATGGCCTCGGGAATACACAAAATGGGTTTCAGTCTCAAAGGGGGCAGGTCAGACACGGGAAGAAAGCAGACCTAAAAACCATTGGTGTAACAGTTGTAAATTGTCGTAGCTGTGTTGAGAAAATTCCAGAGCTCCAAGCGCTGATAGAAAGTACTGAGGCACAAATCGTTATAGGTTCTGAAAGCTGGATAACACCTGAGATAAATTCGACCGAAATTTTTTCAAAGGGCCAAATGGTCTTCAGAAAGGATAGAATAAATAAAACAGGGGGTGGCGTGCTTATCGCTGTTACAAACGGTTTATCCTTCAGCGAAATTCATATACTTCCTGTGAATTGGTCTGGGTAGAGGTTATACCTGACCACCGAAATAAATTAATAATTTGATCTTTTTATCGGCCCCCTGACTCGGACGATGCGGTTGCAGACATGTTCAAAGAAAGCTTGAATCATATTTCAAATAGGTATCAGAAGCATACTGTTATAATCGGTGGCGACTTTAATTTACCCTCGATATGTTGGCATAATTACGTATTCAAATCGGGGGTAAATATAAAACATCGTCCGAACTAGTTCTGAATGCTTTTTCTGAAAACTACTTCGAACACTTAGTTCATGAACCCACTAGAATAGTACATGGTTGCGAAAATACTCTTGATCTCCTAGCAACAAATAATCCCGAGATAGTAAAGAGCATCAAAACAGATACAGGGATTAGCGAACATCGAGTTGTAGTAGCGGGACTGAATATCGGAATTCCCAAATGCACCAAAAATAAACGAAAAATATATCTATTTAATAAAGCAGATAAAAATTCGCTCACGCTTTCCTGAGTGATAATCTCCAGTCTTTCAAAACTAAAAATGCGAGTGTAGATCAGTTGTGGCTTACTTTCAAAGACATAATATCAGTAGCAATCGAGAGATTTATACCAAATAAATTAATAAAAGAGGGGGCTGACCCCCCGTGGTACACAAAACAGGTCAGATCACTATTGCAAAAACAAAGAAAAACGCATGCAAAATTTAAAAAGACACAGAATCCGCAAGACTGGCAGTCTTTTAGTGAAACTCGCAACCTAGCGCGGACTTCAATGCGAGAATTGCCGGCCGCGGTGGCCGAGGGGACTGAGGCGCTCCAATCACGGTCAGAACGGCCATTACGGTCGGGGGTTCGAATCCCCCCTCGGGCATGGATATTTGTGCCGTCCTAGTTCGTAAGTAGTTCATAAGTAGTTTGTAAGTTTAGGGACTGATGACCCCGTAGTTAAGTCCCA
Source organism: Locusta migratoria (assembly GCA_026315105.1). NCBI lineage: Eukaryota > Metazoa > Arthropoda > Insecta > Orthoptera > Acrididae > Locusta > Locusta migratoria. The sequence continues at coordinate 887,707,986 of CM048745.1, forward strand.
TAAGCTTATCTAACATTTGAACATTTGAATGCGAGAATCTTATAGTTGTTTCCACAACGAATTCCTGTCTCGTAATCTTGCAGAAAATCCAAAGAAATTCTGGTCATATGTGAAGTACACTAGCGGCAAAACACAAACAATACGTTCACTACGCGATAGCAATGGTAATACTACCGACGACAGTACTGCTAAGGCAGAATTACTAAACAAAGCATTCCGAAATTCTTTCACCAAAGAAGACGAAGTGAGCACTCCAGTATTCAATCCAAGAACAGCTGCCAGCATGCGAAACATAGAAGTAGATGTTCCTGGAGTAGTAAAACAACTTAAGTCACTAAACAAAAATAAATCTTCGGGGCCAGATTGTATACCAACTAGATTCCTCTCAGATTATGCTGATGCAATAGCTCCGTACTTAGCTATAATTTACAACCGATCACTCAGCGAAAGATCCGCAACCAAAGACTGGAAAGTTACCCAAGTTACTCCAATATTCAAGAAAGGCAATAGGAGTGATCACCAAAATTACAGGCCTATCTCATTGACGTCGATTTGCAGTAGGATTTTGGCACATATACTTTGTTTGAATATTATGTACTACCTCGAAGAGAACGACCTATTAACCAACAGTCAGCACGGATTCAGAAAGTATCGCTCTTAAGAAACACAGTTTGCCCTTTATTCACATGAAGTGTTAAGTGCCATCGACAAGGGATCTCAAATCGATTCCATATTTCCTGATTTCCGGAAGGCTTTCGATACTGTACCCCACAAGCGGCTTCTAATGAAACTGCGTGCTTATGGAATATCTCCCCAATTGTGCGATTGTATTCACGATTTCCTATCAGAAAGGACACAGTTCGTTGTAATTGACGGTAAGTCATCGAGTAAAACAGAAGTGATATCTGGCGTTCCACAGGGAAGCGTTATAGGTCCCCTACTCTTCCTCGTGTTTATAAACGATTTAGGAGATAATCTGAATAGCTGATGATGCTGTCGTTTATCGGTTAGTGAAGTCAACAGAGGATCAAAAGCAACTGCAGAGCGATTTAGACAAAATATCTACTTGGTGCGAAAATTGGCAATTGACACTAAATAAAGAAAAGTGTGAATGACCATTAAAAGAAATCCACTGAACTTCAATTAAGCGATAAATCAGTCAAACCTTAAGGTCGTAAATTCTACCAAATACCTAGGAGTTACAATTACGAACATCTTTGACTGGAGAGAACACATAGAAAATATTGTGGGGAAGGCGAACCAAAGGTTACGTTTCATTGTCAGAACGCTTAGAAGATGCACCAGCTCCACCAAAGAGACTGCCTACATCACACTTTTGCGTCCTCTCCTGGAGTACTGTTGCCCCTTGTGGGACCCTCACCAGGTGGGTCTGACGGAAGACATTGAGAAGGTTCAGAGAAGGGCAGCTCGTTTTGTTCTATCACGTTACGGGGAGGAAAGCGTCACGGAAATGTTGCACGAATTGGGGTGGAAATCATTAAAAGAAAGACGTTATGAATTGCGGCGTGATCTGTTTGCGAAGTTTCAATCACCGACTTTTAGTTCTGAAAGTGAAAATATTTTGCTAGCACCCACCTACTTATGGAGACATGACCATCCCAATAAAATAATAGAAATCAGATCGAAAACGGAACGATTTAGGTGTTCTTTCCTCCCGCGCGCTATTAGAGAATGGAACGGTAGAGTAAAGTTATGAAAGTGGTTAATGAACCCTCTGCCAGGCACTTAAATGTGATTTGCAGAGTATCTATGTAGATGTAGATGTAGACATACTGTTTACAGGAAGCCAACGCATACTGATTTGTATTTGCAAGCTGATAGTTGTCACCACCCAGCTCAACGTGAGGGGTTCTTTGAACCTTAGTGCATAGATCTTACGTCATTTCTGACCCAGAAAGTTTTCCCACTGAGCTGCTCCATCCGTAGGTAACTTTTCGACCACATGTGCAACGGGCTAGTGATGATAACTCTGAGTCGGCACCCACGTCAGTGACCTTTCTGCCATACGTTGGCAGCACTTCCAACAAGATTGACTGCATTTTGCGTTACAACAATGTAAAATGTGTGTTTCGTCCACCTTCTAAAATTAAAGCAATGTTGGGATCCGTTAAGGATGATTTCGGTTTGCGCAAGGCGGGTGACTACCGTATCCCATGCAGCTGTGGCTTGTCATACGTTGGTAAAATTATTAGGACTGATGAGGACCGTTGTATTGAGCATAAACGTCACACAGGTTTACAACAGCCAAAAAAATCTGCTGTGGCCGAACACTGTCTTGACACAGGTCCCTCTATGGAATACAACAAAACGGAAATTCTGGCATGCACTAACAATTACTGGGACTATGTTATCAGCAAAGCGATAAAAAAACTACGTGACAACCTTATGAATAGGGATGGAGGGGTCTGCTAAAATTCCGCTTGGAATCCTGCTCTCTCTCTCTCTCACTTGTAAAAGAAAACATAGGGACAAAACTAATCCGACCTCATCCGTCTAGAACTGACGTCTATAATCGATATTCCGACCGGTTTAATGTTTCATCGTGTCGGCGCTGTGCCCTTGCTTGCTCGGTGTGTGTTGTCTTTGTTGTTTACTGATTGATAACCGAGCTTTTAAAGATCGTTGCTCATTGCTTCCTCAGTGCAGTTTCGCCTTGAAAATGGCAGGGTTGTCTCCTGCCGAAATATCGGCCGTCATCGATTTTGATACCTGGCTGTATACCCGTAAGTTTTTCGAGAAAAAGGAAGAAGCTGACTGAGGAAGGGGATGTTTCCATCTTCACCGATGTCTGCAGGAAATTCAAACGTTAACGTTCAAATTTGGACACCTGAACAGGATGAGGTTGAGGCCAACTTACGTTGCACTATCGTAGACGTTGATCCGACGTAGCCATTGTGGGTTCCTCACTATCGTATAACAATCTCGGTGGCTTTAAGGGCCACGTGTGACACTCATTGCGGGTAGTAAGACAATGAAATATGTTCCTTCTTTCTATACCATTTAATCTGTAACAACGTAAAATAACGCTTGGCTTTGTACAGGTAGTAACAATAAAACTTGGAGCCTGTGGGTTCATCACACCCAAAATAGAACCTTTTTTATCTGGTGCAATGACTGTATCGGTTGACTTGAATGGCTATCAGAAAGTTCTTAATGACTGTGTCTCATTTGTCACTTTATTAGTTGCACAAGATTTAAATTTCTATGGTATCGATGTACCTTCTTTAGTAATTAATCACTCTACTTTTGCAAATAATTATATAACGCACTGAAATCGATACAGTGTTCTTCATTTACCTGACAATTTAACGTTTGCCACTGCAAAAATTTTTCTTTTCAACTCTTATTACGTTACGTAGTTGATAACCAAACCTTATATCTCCTATTTCCTCCTTTCTGGCTCATAGCCACGTCCTTCTCTCTTTCTCTCTCTGTCTCCTTTTTTTTCCCCAACGCAGATGTTCGACATAGTCCCTAAATTCCATGGTTTAAGTAGGGTTTTTTTTTTTTTTTTTTTTTTTTTTTTTTTTTTTTTTTTTTTTTTTTTTACGTTGTCCCAGCTGACATGACAAGATTTTTCTGCGAAAATTCCATTCGCTAGTGCGTTACACCTATTCCTGGAAACCTTGGTGGTTGGAAATTTGTGTGCCGGCAGAGCATTAGAGCTACTCGCCCAGGGTGAAGCTCGCAATACGCGGCTGTGATTGTATCGGCGGTTCGCAGAAGCTGGCGTGGCCCCGCCGTTCCGTAATTAACGTGGCTGCGCTACGTGACGTCTGAATATCGCGGGAGGGCCGCCAGTGGCGCGCCAGCAGCCAGTGGCGCCAATTCACTGGCGGATCAGCAGCGGCCGCCTCCTGCCGGCGCGTTGTGCTCGAACCAGCGGGCGCTGTTTGTCGGCAACTAATGAGGAGCGCCAACGCGAACGCCGCCCACACAAACGGTAAGCCGCGAACCCCGAGGTGAGGCGACGGGAACTGCGAGCAGCACCATGTCATCTCGTTCCGGCACTGATTTGATGTCTCATCCGAATAAGTCCTACGAGTTGGGGTAACTCGCCTGATGCAAAAAGGATATTTCTGGCTCAAAAAGGGCGGTTCGAGCAATATCTGCTGTAAGTTCGCGAACGTCATGTCGACCCCTTTTCAGTAGTCTGGGAGTTTTGACTCTGGCGTCACAATACGTTTTTTTCTTTGATGTCATTTGTTGTTAATAATATCAGCATATTCCTACAAGTTAGTAGCTTTCACTCGGTGAATACTAGACAGAAGTCTAATCTACATTTGCATCACACCACCTTAACACTTGCGCAGAAAGGGGTACAGTATTCTGCGGCATCCATTTTCAATAAGCTGCCACAAGAACTAAAGAATATTAGCACTAATCCACACGCTTTCAAATCTAAATTCAAGAGTTACCTCATGGCTCACTCCTTTTATTCTGTCGAGGAAAAGTTAAACAATTAAGCTAATTTATTTTTTCTTTATTGATTCTTTTCACCTTGTCTTAAGATTGTCGTGTGCAAAGGACTACTTAAAATTTTTCTATTACTATATTTGTGTAACAATTAATGTATTGACTAGTTCCATGACCATGGAGTCTCACTCCTCAATTGGGTCCTATGGAACAGAAAAAACCAATAATAATAATAACGTCATCTGAATGATGCGGAATTCACTCACAGGATGAAACTTCGTGGCAGATTAAAATTGTGTACCGGAACCGGGACTCGAACCTGGGACCTTTGCTTTTCGCGGGCAAGCGCTCTACCGACTGAGCTATCCCGACACGACTCACGATGCCGACTCACAACCTTACTTCCGCCGGTACCTCGCCTCCTACTTTCCAAACTTCACAAAAGCTCTCCTGCGAAACATGCAAAACTAGCACTCCTGGAGGAAAGGATATGGTGGAGACATAGCATAGCCACAGCCTAAGGAATGTTTCCAGAATGAAACTTTCACTCTGCAGCGGGGTGTGCACTGATATGAAACTTCATGGCAGATTAAAATTATGTGCCGGAACCGGGATTCGAACCTGGGACATTTGCCTTTCGAGGGCAAGCGCTGTACCGCCAGAGCTATCCCGACACGTCTCACGATGCCGCCTCATAAGTTTACTTCCCCCAGTACCTCGTCTCCTACTTTCCAAACTGCAGAGTGAAAGTTTCATTCTGGAAACATCCTGAGGCTGTGGCTAAGCTATGTCTCCATCATATCCTTTCTTCCAGGAGTGCTAGTCTTGCATGTTTCGCAGGAGAGCTGTGAAGTTTCGAAAGTAGCAGGCGAGGTATTGACGGAAGTAAAGTTGTGAGGTGGCATCGTGAGTCGTGTCGGGATAGCAATGTCGGTAGAGCGCTTGCCCACGAAAAGCAAAGGTCCCAGGTTCGAGTCCCGGTTCCGGTACACAATTTTAGTCTGCCAGGAAGTTTCATATCAGCGCACACTCCGCTGCAGAGTGAAAAGTTTCATTCTGGCCACTTACAGGATTTTCGTTTTGCATCATTCATGGGCAAGACTCAGGAACAATGTATGAGCGCTCAAATCAAAACGTTTTATTCGCTTTCAACCCACACGTTCAATATGTGTGTTTTGTATCGCGTTTCATCTTTGATGACACCATGAGATACAGGTCCATTTCTGTGATCAAAATGCGAATGAGATTTGATTAGATAAGATTAATACTTCTTCCTTAGATCATAAATACGACACTTCGTAATGTTGTAGAACGTGTGAGATTAATAAAAGGTGTCTGTAAAAGATATGACATTATACAAAATATTACATGATACAAATATACTTATTATTATTGGTTTTATTCTTTTCAATTTTTTTCTTATTTATTTATTTAAATTAATTTATATTTAAAAATTCATCCAATGAGTGGAAGGAGTTTTCATTCAGATATTCTTTTAATTTATTTTTAAATGCTAGTTGGCAATCTGTGAGGCTTTTGATGCTGTTCCGTATGTGGCTAAAGACATTTGTGGCAGCATAATTCACTCCTTTTTGTGCCAAAGTCAGATTTAACTCTGAGTAGTCAAGATCATCCTTTCTCCTTCTATGCACACCGCTATTACTTTTGAACTGGGTTGGATTATCTATATCTATATATAAAAGTCTTGTGTGTGTACGTGCTGACAGACTTTTCTCCATGACCACATACTGCCACGCAATCGTGGTTGTGGTGGTAGATAGCCCTTGGTCTAATGATGTTGGTAAGGGAGTTTGGTCGTGGTGCGTGGCAATGGGTGACTGTGACGAGCACAAATTCGCAAAATATGCAATAAATACTCTTAGGAAGAGCTATATACTCTGTGACTTACGAACTTTACGGTACGAGTCAGCCGGCCGCAGTGGCCGAGGAGACTGAGGCGCTTCAGTCACGGTCTGTACGGCCACTACGGTCGGGGGTTCGAATCCCCCCTTGGGCATGGATATTTGTGCCGTCCTTAGTTGTAGGTAGTTCATAAGTAGTTTGTAAGCTTATAGACTGATGACCCCGTAGTTAAGTCCCATAAGCTTCACAAACATTAGAACATTAAGTACGAGTCAAAATCTGTTTATTCTTTCAATCGTCAGACAATGCCGTCCTTTCAGACTTTAATAACGACGAGGAATATCAAATACGCATTTTTTTTAAATAGATCACATGTTTCCGTCAACCCCACATTACCGACTATGAACAGAGACACAAAACAAAGATAAAAATCCAGATAGACTGAAAGATAAAAAATACTCGTGAAACATTGATCGCTGTCGTGGAAGCTTGATGGAAACACAAACATCCCGGCGGCCTCCTGTGATAATGTTGGCAACAGATGTCGAATAAAGAGAATCATGTGACATCGTCATAAGCCAATCGCGTGACACGCAAATATTTTGTCGTGAAATCAAGCATACAGCAGGAACAGCAGTATTTATCTACACTCTTTGTCGTTCGGTCATCTTTTCAACGATTTTATATCGTGTTATTGATGTTGCCAACATAAAAACACGAGGCCGCCAGAATAGAAAGTAAAAGTTTACTGAATCAGATACATCCGTTGTTGTCACGTCTCATTATGACCAGCACTTTCACGCGAAACTCTTTTGTATAGTCGCACGATTCACATAGTCTTACAATTCATTCCAAATTCCTATTCAAGAAGATATTTGTGAAAACTGTTACAAATCAATATTCGCACGTACCCAAAATCGTTTTCAGAAATGTAATTTACCAGCCGCTTTCGGCACTGCTGTTGCAATGTGAAACTTTGTGACTTAAATTAATTTCACTCTTAGTATGAAAAACTTTATGAACATTCATCGTTTTCGACAATAACTTCTACTTAAATTTGACATCTTGGCTAGGAGAACTGAGTTTATTGACAGAGAGATCCAAAGGGGATTGTTTTTTTGCTGACCTAGGTCCGGAACCCAAAGAACCATGATATACACAGGACCTTCTTTAACAACCGTTGCGAAGCACGGGCATATAAGCTAGTTAACTATAAATTTCGTGAGTCAATATATATATTGTGACGTCACTGTGAAGATATCTAAATCAAGATCATCCTTTCTCCTTCTATGCACACCGCTATTACTTTTGAACTGGGTTGGATTATTAACTATAAATTTCGTAAGTCAATATATATATATATATATATATATATATATATATATATATATATATATATTGTGACGTCACTGTGAAGATACCTAAATCCTTAAATAGATGTCTGCAAGATGATCTTCGGTGGTTTCCAGTAATTATTCATGCAATGAATACTTTTTTACTCAACGATGAATTATCCCAGAATATGACGCCATATGAAAGCAGTGAATAAAAACAGGAACAGTAAGCAAATTTACTGAGATTCTTATCTCCGAAATTTTCAATAACACTAATTCGTAGCTGAACGCAAATGTTTCAGCAGACCATCAGTGTGTTGCTTCCAGTTTAATCTCTCATCAGTGCACTAACCTAAAAAAATTTAAACATTCTATCTTAGTTATAGACGTCCGTTCAAGGTCTATATTTACTGAAATGAGATGTTTGTAAATCTACTGGACTTAGCTGCTTGGTCATTAGTCCGCAGCTTACAAACTACTTAAACTAATATAAACCAACGTAAGGACAACACAAACACCCATTCCCGAGGGGGGCTCGAACACCCGACGGCGAACGGCCTAGCGCACCGCAGCACGGCGCCACAATACGCACGGCTAATACGGCGCGGCTTTATGTTTATGACTGGGTTGTAACATTTACTGAACGGAACCGCATATACTGTTTTTATAAAAATTTAATTATTGTACGTTTGCTGAGAACCACGTAATATACTTGGAAAAACATTAAATACGATTACATCATTTAGTTCTTGTGTTTTGGGATGTGATTACTACACTATTATCATCAGCAAAAAGAACTAACTTTCCAGTTTCATCAAATTTCTGGCATACCTTGACTAAAAGAAGGGATAGATTGGTAGGACACATTCTTAGACATGAAGGGATTGTGAATTTAGCGTTGGAGGGAAGTGTGTGAGGTAAAAACCGCAGAGGAAGACCAAGAGATGGATACAGTAAGCAGATTCAGACAGATGTAGATTGCCGTTCTTATGTGGAGATGAAGAGGCTTGCTCAGGATAGGGTATTGTGGAGAGCTGCATAAAACCATTTTCCGACTGAAGACCACAACAACAACAACACAACAACAACAATGTAGACTGGCAAGTCATTAATTGAGTCATTAACTTTTGAGTTAGTTGAAAACAGGGCATTATATGATCATGTAGGAGCTGGTAGTGGTTCGAGACATCACGTTCAAAATTCTGCATCATTCTTCTTTTCCCGCTCAAATAGCAGTGAGCGATCCATTTATTTGTATGTAGTCATTTACTAGGTAAATTGATCTTTGTAGTTATTAATAATATCATTTGCATCTTACTATTCACTATCACACAAAACCAGGATGAAAAACAAGGCCCATCGCAAGGAGCACTGAACTAGATGACATGTTACTGTAATTCTCAGGTACATGCCTTGTAACCAGAAAACCACTTAAATATTCCTACGGCAGATAACGGAAACCTCTCGATGAGCAGGTCAATAGTTCAGTCGTAGGGGCGTCAGTAATACTGCAATGTAATTAAGTAATCGATTATCGACTACAGCAGCAAAGTGATCGCAACACCTAGAATCCAATTCTTTGAGTTTATCCTATGCTAACATTAAGTACACGGAGAAAGAGTAAATGTTTCTAAAGTCATTTCAACGTTACTGAATATTTTCTCATTCCCCAGATACCAAATAAGCTCTTCTCAAATTATAGATTCGTGTAAGAAATCCAAATTGTTAATGTTGAATCGCGATAAATTCATTAACCAGAATTTTGATACCATGAATCTTTGTCATATAACGACTAATGATCATTGTAGTGTAGTAGTTGTCACGGTGAACTTAATCACGTATGAACGAACTTATTCAAATAAGTTATTGAATTAACATTGAAAGTAGCCTAGTATTTTTTTAAGCAAGATAGGCAGTTGAGATCTGCAAATCCAAATTAAAACGTCCACTGCTGCTCTAAATTACTTTGTGAGTGGCCACAGTACTTTCGCAACGGAAATTTATCCAACTGCTCACTCCTTAAGGGAGCAGCCAATGTTTTAACAAACATAAAGTTACTGTTAAAAATAAATCAGTAGGTAATTAAACATGGATGGGGAGCATGAAATTGTAAGCAGAGGTTTGATACTTTAAATTATCATCTATTCAATAAAATAACAAGCAAATAAATTTGGGGAAACCGAATTAAGCACACACCTTGTACAAATGTGAATTAAATTATAAGATTACTGTCCATAACAAAATTGTTTCTGCCCTTTTATAAATATGGAGGCAACTTGGGAGGAAAAATTGCAAACATACAATGGTTAGATGAAAGCACATTCATTCATTCAAAGCCAGACATGCGCATAATGCTTGTGGTACATCACCCATACAAGAAAGGTTCATAGGAGCGGCAAATGAAGCGTCGTTGGAGTTTTGGCAAGATGGCGAGTGTCTTGAATAACAAATTTAAAAATCACTATGCATAAATGAACTCATGTTCAGGGAGGCAGCGGCATCCTATTCTTAAGTACCACAAAAAGAATTAATTTAGAATAAGGAAATAAAGCTCATGTGAGAATTCATATAAAAGGAAGCTAGTATTAATAAAACCATTGCTGAAGGTCGAAGTAATGACTGTTACAAAAGAACGTGGTGCATTTGGTCATAAAAGATAGGAAAAACGGAATCAAACTAGAAAATATGAGGAATATTTAGCACAGATGCAGACACGATGCGAAAACGTCAGTTAACAACAAGAAAATATAAACATACTAAGATTACACAAAGGCTAAAGGCCACTCATAAAGTATTCTAACTTGAGAAAAACCGGACACAAAATCATCACCAGAATGAAAATGCAAATACTAAATTTACACTGAATTACTCAAGTTCTGTAAAATAAGAACGACTTCACCTCGCAGAGCGAAAGAATTACTCAAGAAAACTATGACAGATTAACCAAGACTGTCTGATTACAAAGAAGGGAAAGTTCTAATAGCATGCCTTCCCTCAGCATGATTCAACGAAATACTTACTTCCACGGTCGCAGCAAGAGTGAACCTCTAAAGCCACACCAAATCTTTCCCCACCACCACCGGATGTAGAGCGTACTGAGAACCCATACAGAGCACGTTCAGAGAATAGTGCCTAGCAACCCTCTCTACCTGAGGAAGATAATACCCTCTTCAACGGCTCCCAGAGAGGTCTCTTGTCACCTCATTCATCCAAGATTAGGCTGGCACCACACTAAGAACACGGCCGTCTCGCCATCTTGCCAAGTAAGCTTGTCTCTGACTACACAGCAGACGCCAGCGCAGACGACAAACGAAACCGTGCCTACTTAATTAAACGAGGCCCTAAAGCGCGAGGCGCCGACTGTAGGCCATTGCGTGGCAGCCATTCAGTATTAAAACAGCCTTCCACATTCACATGAACACACACGTTCAATCACACCTGCGATGACTGTTGATATCGACGAGGACTGTTATAGCGGATAGCGAGGGCAATTTTATAAGCATAACAAAAAGTCATTAACTACTCGCAAACCGAGAGCGCAACTTAGATTAAACAGCACATTGAGAAGAATAAACCGATGCAAATCCTTATGTCTTGAACTGTTTAACAATAAACAATTTTGTGACGACTACAAATTTAAAATTCTTAACTAGAGAACCAGTGAACGGATAGACGACTACCGGATTATAATCTCAAAAACTTTTGCGTATTTCGAAAGATTCAAACAATCTTTTGTGACAAACTGAACTTTTTTAATGAATAAAATATATTCAAACAAACAAAATGACGGCAGTACACACGTCCTACGGATAGCAGGAACCTCTGTAGAGGAACAGTTTACTTGATTATTTTTCCTTAACAAACTCGTAAACAACAGTATGAACTTGCAACAAAGATAAGTATTTATTAGCAAAATTATTTAATGTTCATGAAAACTAATTACTTACCGGAATTTGTTGATCAAAGTTATATAAATCCATATTGAAAATGTTCTCTTTAAAGATCTTGTAAAATCGTCCAGTTCAGAGAATTCTGTTAGTAGGGGTCCGCCGCCGTCTTCACTTTGGTAGCGTGCTTTCCTTCTGCAGGCAGAACCTTTGTCAGTTTGCAGCCCGACTCGGAGTGTAAAAATTCATCAAGATCTTCATGTGGACTTGGAGGAATTTTCGTGTCTTGTGGTTTAGTTACGGAACTTAGAAATTGGTATATGTATCTGGTACCATTAAAGACCTAATAATTTTTGAGTTTGGGGTGTGCTGGTGCGATGTTGACACTTTGTTTTAATTGATTTTTGAATTGTACCGAGGAATACTTCGACGTGTGTATATGGTGGCTTTGGAACTATGATTTGAAAAATTAACTTATTTTCCAGCACGCGAATTTTTTCCTTATTCTTTTTGGGAAGTCTGAACTTGTGCTAAGTTCTTGCGAAAGGGTCACTTTTACAACCAAAACACATAAACTGTGAAATTAATTTCTATTTTTAACATGAGGTGCTCTCTTTTTTATAGCGCATTGACTGAAGTAATTCTGGAATTGAGTTCTTTGGAGAAACTGGACAAATTAACTCAAATATTTTGAAAAGACTATACAATCATCGTGTCGGTAACAATAATAATAATAATCACTGTGTGTGGCTCATAGGCCTGGTCCAGTTCTTCCAAATGGACGCCACTTTGGCGACTTGCGTGTCTCTAGCCTACCCCAGTTATCCAAGCAGGGATTGGAGACATACAGCTTAGCGTGGAATCCGAACCGCTGTTATTTGTATAGTTGACTCTGCCTGTGGTAATTTAATGTACTGTTATATTATAAATAACTTCGGGCTTGGCAACGATGCGTGTAAAGTTGGCCACCCGCGCTGGTATAGTGTAGCGTGGACAATCTTATTTTATTCATTACACACAGTGTGCTGTGGGCTCGAACTACAATTCAAGTATTTACGTAGGTATAAATGGAAATTTTGTATTAGGAACACAAAACTTATGTGCAACAATAAAAACGAAAGGTACAGCAAGCACACTCACACGAAAATCTCGCAAACATCCCCTCACAGTTTGTAATGTGGTGGGCAGAGGCACTATATTTAAACTGTAAAGGAAGACATGCGTGGTTCAAGTACGGACTGCACTGGCACAAATCACTTCATCTATGAGTCACATGTTGTTGTCTTTGTCTGCCAAAAATGCCACTACAAAAACCTTATGGTCAACGAAAATAATTGCTACGTCGGATGAAGTGGAATCTGACCTTTCGATTGGTGTTTTCACGCAAAAGATTTTTTTTTAAAATATAGGATATTAAATATCATATGAATATATGGTGCTATTTATTTTTAATAGTCAAAAATGAGCTCAGGGAGAAGTCTCCTGGTGTGACCTACAGCCAACATATTCATCATGGAGATCGATGAAATCCATTAACGTATATTGATTTCAGGTGCAGTCAATTTATGGGGTCTCAGATGGTAATTAATTTTAAATTCTCCTGGTGGAAAGCGCGTAATATTCACTGTCATAAAGAGATATGGTCGCCATTTTACACACTGAAACAGTGCTTCATACTCATAAGTCCAGCACCGTACCATATTCACACATCAAAGTTGCCACAGTGTCCTAGCCAGTTCCCTTCCGTCCTTGTAGATGGTTCAGTATGCGACATTCCTATCTGTACGCACTAATAAGAATTGGGCAATACAAAACTCAGAGTAGTAAAAGCTTTATGGCTCGTTGTCTCTGTTCATAGGGGTGAGTTATAAATGTTAGCTTCTGTGGCCTAAGCAGCTACCCAAACTGTTTAAGAAAAATCTGCAATTAATCAGTAGTTTAGCAAGTCAATCAATCTGCGGATAATGACGCGAAAAATATATTTAAACAAACATAAATTAAACCTCTGAATAACCAACAAAATGGATTCTACGAATAAAGAAGTGATTCACTCACGAAGTATGTAAATGGAGTTTTTTACTCTTTTTGGACATGAAAACGCGGAGGTGGTCCTACTTTATACATCGGCAAATAACTGAATATGTCCCCAACTATTGTTCATGAGAGGCACTATAAGTATCACACACACTCGAGAGTAAAAGTTCCAAATTATCATTCGAAAATTAAGTCCATCGAACATTGCAGTTCCAAATTGACCCCCGATTAATTACAGTATTTCTTACAAAACAGTTTATCATCACACGAGTACACAATTGCTGCATTATCACAGTTACACAGCCCTACTACCGTGCATAGTTTATCACTTTTCACTAGAGATTAAATTCTGCAATGATGATGATGATCGTGTGGCATTAATGACCGTTAGACCCCGACTGGGGTCGTGTTCAGCCTGCCTGGTGCAAGTCTTTTTATCTGACGCCACTTCGGCGACTTGCGTGTCAATGATGATGAAATGATGATGAGGACAACACAACACCCAGTCCCCGGGCGGAGAAAATTTCCTACCCGACCGGGAATCGAACCCGGGCCCCCTGCGTGCTAACCTATCACGCTGTCCACTAGACTACGGAGGCGGACACAATTCTGCAATCACAGTCCCGTAAATTTTCCAAGTCCACATATGCCTATCTCTTCAAATCACTAGTTCGTAACGCGGCTTCAGACCGCCCAGCGTCACAACCTTTCACCACTGCGTCCAAGTTACGAGTCCCCTTCCCAAGCGTTCGAAAACGTGCTCTACCTGCTCCAAAAATTGTATCCTTCCTCTCATCCTAACGCCTCATCTTTAAAATATATTTTCCCTTCCAAAATATTATACATTTGAGTATCACAGAATTAAATGCTTTGACCACCTCCCTACAAATGTTGTTTTCTTGAACAAACAAATATATATATTTAACAATTCTAAAATCGGTTGAGACTGAAGCTCTTTGCTCAGGTAACTATTAAGCGTGGCGTCTCTCAGTTCAAATAAACTGCCGCCGTCGAAATATAGTTACACAATTAATATTTAATTTACCACGGCTTTTTATAAAAATATATTCATTTCTTATCCACAAATGCATATAATTGTTTATGTTTAAATTATCTGCTGCACATATACTTTTTTTAGTCGGCCATAAAATATTTAAGAGGCCATGTACAACATAAAAAGAACGTTACTGAGACTAATATTAAATATAATAAAATGCACATATAAATATAATGCTCTTTGCTCGGTTCATGTTTCGTGTTTCTGTGGTGGAATCTATGGCCTGACACTACCTCAACGAAAAGCAGAATAAGAGAGTATAACAAAGTTTATTGAAAGAATACGGAAATAACGTTGTGCGTCTTTTAAGATAGGTAGTGTGGTGCAATGCTAAACATAACATAAAACACTTCACATGGTGCACAAAATTCCTTCTGTAGTAGGAAACCTTGTTTTGTTTTCTTATTTCATGTAATGTTATTGAGATTTCTGCGTTCAAAGTACATGGCGTTATCTGCTTGATTGGTGAAATTACGAGATCCATTTGCTTATCTTCCTCGATTTTTTAAAAATAAAAATAAAGGCTTCTTCACATCCATCTGCATTTCATAATATTTTTAGCTGGTGTTGTCTTGCGGTAGCGTATTGTTAATTGCCTTTTGCTTTTTCACATACTAACATTTCTGAAGTGAGCTGTATACGCTACTACTGCTCCATAATCCAATTTTCTTTTGATACCAACAGTTAACCTCGAGTGATGTTAAACATAAAAAATGAAAGGGGAGGGCATTTTTAGTCGAAATCGAAATTTTAATTAGTTTCTGTTATTTAATTGTTGTTCCTGCTTTATATCGTTACAGAAACTGTTTATGAGTCTGCTTTTCGGTCAGTATAAATTTTATGCAACTAAATGTAAGCGATAATTTTCGCAAGACAATAGATATTGTACAAATCTTCCTACTCTATATATATCTTTTCCTTGTTTTCTGTAAGTTTCTACAAGTATTTTTACGTGTAATACCACGTCATTGAATTTACTTAGGACTGGAAACACCTTTTAGTATTCTGAGTAGAGATTTTGTTGAACCCGATTTCCAGACTTCATACATTCAGTATATTTCGTAGCAGTGGCGCAGTCATAATTTTATCTGCAGCATGCACTAGCGGTTAATATTACTTACATTTTTTGGTGAGTTTTGGGTATGGATATGTCGGTCAACCATATTATTAAATTTTCATTGAATGTGGAAAAATACTAATAAAGCTCGTACAGGCAACAATCCAATCACTTTTCCATGAATACTTTAACAGAGACGTTTATTCATCAGAATGGTCTGTGTGTAACTGCCTTTTAATCATCATGGACGCGACTGAAAAGACTAATAAAAGTATTCCGTGGAAATTTAAAGGTATGGTTCGTTTATAATCACTGCGAATTTAATTTGCAGTAGCCTCTGAACCGTTCGTTTCCGCCAAATTCCAAAGCAGGGGCAATACTCACCAATTATCGGAGCAGCGTAATTCGTTTGGATTTTTCGCGTACCTCTCCTCGTCTGCAATTATTTCGCCAATCAATAACTGTGAAATTTCGCCTGTCCCTCGGTGCTCCGTTTCAACATTAGCAGCTTCCGTGATTAAACTGTGCCCGTGAAACTCACCGATCTCGACACAACACACGTCTACAACATCTACTCTGTGCAATCCAACTACTTTAAGTCTAGCCGAATCCCTCGGTCATGGATGTTTGTGTTGTCCTTAGGTTCGTTTAAGTGATTTGTAAGACTATGGATTAATGACCAACGCAATTTGGTCCCATAGGATTACAAACATTTGAAGTTCACAGACATGCACTGAACACTTGGTTGAGTACAGTGCTAATTTCATTGTCTGCAATCAGTACAATAAACAATGCACTTAGCTACATGAACTATAACAGAGAACTATTCCTCTGATTATACAGATTAGAATCGTTACTTTCGACACGCGCAATATGCGCTTTGAAAGCAAAACACTGCTGCGCTTATCAGTTCCTATTTATGGATACCTCGAAAAGTGGAAGTGGTGAATTGATTAGCTGGCACTTAATTCTTTGTCCAATATAGCTATTTATTGTATAAAACTTTCTCGAAGTTCTTGCCGCGTCAGTTCTTGATAAAATCTCAAGCTTTCGAAGATATCTTCCACATTCTTCGTCAGGAGCCGCTGACTGAAAGTGCTGATGCTATGGTGGCCTTAAATAGCCCATGGAGGGCTTCTGATTGGTCGGCCCGTACGTCACGCTGTCACAGATTCAGTCTACGTCTGCGCTGGTGGCGCCACCCCTCCCGTAGTATCGAAGACGTTGCGCGACGTGTCTCTGCTGCATTTCTGTATCGAGCGCTCGTTTCCAAGCACCGCAAAGATTATACCCGCTGTCACGGTTGAAGTTGTTGTCACACATTCTTATTTCTACAACCTCTTTGATTACAGAGTCCCAGTATGCGGAGGCCAGGGACAAAATTTTTGTTTCGTCGAACAAAATTTTATGTTTGTTCGTGAGGCTGTGCTCAGCGACCGCTGATTTCCCCAGTTCCCGGTTTTTAATATGTCGCTGGTGTTCTGTACAGCGTTCGGAAACGGTACGATTGGACTGACCAATATAATTACTTCCGCACAATTGGGGAGTTTTATTTCATAAGCACGCAATTTCATTAGCAGCGGCTTGTCAGTTACAGTGTCAAAAGCCTTCCTGAAATCCAGAAATATGGAATCGTTGTGAGATACCTTGTCGATGGCACTTATCACTTCATTTGAATAAAGGGCAAGCTGTCTTTCGCAGGAGCGGTACTTTCTGAATCCGTGTTTACTATTGGTTAATAGGTCGTTCACTTCGAGGTAGTTCATAATGTTCGAACAAACTATATGTCCAGAATGCAACTTTCACTCTGCAGCGGATTGTACGCTGATATGAAACTTCCTGGCAGATTAAAATTGTGTGCCGGAACCGGGACTCGAACCTGGGACGTTTGCCTTTCGCGGGCAAGCGCACTACCGATTGTGCTATCCCGACACGACTCACGACGCCGCCTCACAACTCTGCTTCCGCCAGTATGTTCGAAAATCCTACTGCAAATCGACGTCACTGAGATGAACCTGTAATTTTGGGCATCGCTCTTACTGCCTTTCTTGAATACTGGAGTGACCTGGGCAACTTTCCAGTCGTTGGGTACGGTTCTTTCGCTGAGTGATCAGTTGTATATGATAAATAGGGGAAAATAGATATAGCCTACAGGAAAATAAAAGAGATATTTGAAGATATGAAAAACAGCTCTATGAATATCAATAACACAGATGGAAACCAGTTCTCAGCAAAGAAAGAAAAGCTGAAAGGTGGAAAGAGTATATAGAGAAGCCCAACGAAGGAAATGATCTTGCCGGCGGTGGTGACTGAGGCGCTCCAGTCACGGTCTGCACGGCCACTAAGGTCTGGGGTACGAATCCCCCCCTCGGGCATGGATATTTGTGCCGTCCTTAGTATTAGCTAGTTTGTAAGTTTAGGGACTGATGACCCCGTAGTTAAGTCCCATAAGCTATACAAACATTTGAAACATTTTGAAATTAACTTAGAGACAATAATCTACGGAGTGAAGAAAAATTAGATGAGGATGATATAGAAGATACTATATTGAGAGTTTAATTTGACAGGTAGAGATAGACCTAAGTCCAAACAAGGTCCCTGCAATAGATGAAATACCCTCGGAGCTACTGAAGTCTCTGGGGGAACCAGCCATGACAAAACTATTTCATCTAGTGTGTAAGATGTATGAGAAAGACAGGCGCAGACAGATGTGAAAACTACAGAACAATCAGTTTAATAAGTCATGGTTGCAAAATATTAACACGAATTATTTACAGGAGGATGGAAAAGCTGGTAGAATCCGACCTCGGTGAAGATCAGTTTGGGTTCACAAGAAATGTAGGAACACGGGAGGCAATTATCAATTTACAGCTTATCCTAGAAGATTAAGAAGAAGGCAAACCTACATATCTCGCTTTTGTAGATTTGGAGAAGGCTTTTGATAATGTTCCTTGTAATAAACTCTTTCATGTTCTGAAGCAAGCAAGTGTAAAATATAGGGAGCGTAAGGTTATTTACAACTTGTATAAGAACCAGACAGCTGTTGTCAGAGTTGAAGGGCATGAAAGGGATGCAGAGATTGGGAAGGGAGTAAGCCAGGATTGTAGTCTTCCTCCAATGTTATTCAATTTGTACATTGAGCAAGCTATAAACGAAAGCAAGGATAAATTTGGAGAACGAATTAAAGTTCAGGGTGAAGAATTAAAAACATTGCGTTCTGCCGATGACATAGTAATTCTGTCAGAGACAGCAAAGGACCTGGAAGAGTAGTTGAACGGAATGGGCAGTGTGCTGAAAAGTGCATATAAGATGAACATTAACATGATCAAGAATGCAGTCTAAGAAAACCAGGTCATGCTGAAGGAATTAGATTAGGTAAATAAATAGTAAAGGAGGTAGACGAATTTTGTTACTTGGGAGTAAAATAACAAATGATGGTCGCAGTACAGAGGACATAAAATGCAGAATGGCAATGGGTAGAAAAGCGTTCTTGGAAAAGAGAAATTTGTTAACATCAAATATTGATTTATGCCCAAGAAATTCCTTTTTGAAGGCATTTGTGTGAAGTGTTGCCTTGTATGGGAGTGAAACATGGACGATAAACAGTGCGGACAGGAAGAGGATAATGTTATGGTTGTTATGGTCTTCAGTCCGGAGATTGGTTTGATGCAGCTCTCCACCCTACTCTATCCTGAGCAAGCCTTTTCATCTCCTCATAAGAACGGCAACCGACATCCACTTGAATCTGCTTACTATACGCGTCTCTTGGCCTCCCTCTACGATTTTTAACCCACACACTTCCCTCCAATGCTAAATTTACGATTCCTCGATGTCTAAGAATGTGTCCTACCATGCGATCCCTTCTTTTAGTCAGGGTATGCCAAAAATTCCTTTTCTCGCCAATTCTGTTCAGTACCTCTTCATTAGTTATGTGATCTACCCACCTAATCTTCAGCATTCTTCTGTAGCACCACATTTCAAAAGCCTCTATTCTCTTCCTCTCCGCACTGCTTATCGTCCATGTTTCACTCCCGAACAAGGCAACACTCCACACAAATGCCTTTAGAAAAGACTTCCTTACCCTTAGTTTAATATTCGATGTTAGCAAATTTCTCTTTTTTAAAAATGCTTTTCTTCCCATTGCCATTCTGCATTTTATATCTTCTGTTCTGCGACCATCGCATGTTATTTTTCTACCCAAGTAGAAAAACTCATCTACCACCTTCACTGTTTCGTTACCTTATCTAATTCCTTCAGCATCGCCTGATTTTCTAAGACCGCATTCTATTACTTTTGTTTTGCTCTTGTTAATGTTCATTTTATACGCTCTCTTCATCACACTGTCCATTCCATTCAACTGCTCTTTCCGGTCCTTTGCTGTCTCTGACAGAATTACAATATCATCAGCAAAACGCAATGTTTTTATTTCTTCCCCCTGAACGTTAATCCCTATTCCAAAATTTTCCTTGCTTTCCTTCACCACCTGCTCAATGTACAAATTGAATAACATCGGAGAAAGGCTACAAACCTGTCTTACTCCCTTCCCAACTGATGCTTCCCTTTCATGCCCTTCGAGTCTAATAACTGCGGTCTGGCTTTTGTACAAATTGTAAATAACTCCCCTTTCCCTGTATTTTACCCCTGCTGACTTCAGAATTTGAAAGAGTGTAGTCCAGTCAACATTGTCAAATGCTTTCTCCAAATTTACAAAAGCTAAAAATGTAGGTTTGCCTTTCCTTAATCTATCTTCTAAGATAAGACGTAAGGTAAGTATTGCCTCCCGGGTTCCTACGTTCCTCCTGAATCCAAACTGACCTTCCCGGAGGTCAGATTCTACAAGCTTTTCCATTCTCCTGTAGATAATTCGTGTTAAAATTTTGCAACCATGACTTATCAAACTGATGGTTCTGTAATTTTCACACCTGTCTGCACCTGATTTCTTAGGAATGGGGATTATTACATTTTTCTTAAAGTCTGAGGGTATTTCGCCTGTATCATACATCCTACACACCAGTTCAAATAGTTTTGTCATGGCTGACTCTCCCAGAGGCTTTAGTGGCTCTAAGGCTATGTCGTCTATTTCTGGGGCCTTGTTCCGACCTAGGTCTTTCAGGGCTCTGTCAAATTCATCTCTGAGTATAGTATCTCCTATTTCATCTTGATCTACTTCCTCTTCCCTTCCTACAACATCGTCTCTAAGTTCATTTCATTTGTAGAGCTGCTGTATGTACTCTTTCCACCTTTCAGCTTTCCCTTCTTTGCTGAGAACTGGTTTCCCATCTGAGTTCTTGATATTGGTAGAACTGCTTTTCTTGTCCCCAAATGTCTCTTTGATTTTCCTGCTGGCGGTATCTACTTTTCCCCTTCTTATACATTCTTCTACAGATTTGCATTTGGCTTCTAGCCACTCCTGCTTAGCCATTTTGCATTTTCTGACAATCTCATTTTTTAGTCGTCTGTACTCCATTTTGCCTGTTTCATTTACAGCATTTTTATATTTTCTCCTTTCATCAATTAAATTTAGTATTTCCTGTGTTATCCAAGGATTTTTTGTAGGTCTTGCCTTTCTACCTATTTTGTCCTCTGCTGCCTTCACTATTTCATCTCTTAATGGTACCCATTCCTCTTCTACAGTTTTATTTCCCCCCGTTTCTGTCAATTGTTGCCTAAAGCTCCCTCTGAAATTCACCAGAACTTCACGTTCCTTCAATTTATCTAGGTCCCATCTCCTTATTTTCCTACCTTTCTGCAGTTTTTTCAGTTTCAGCCTACAGTTCATGACTAACAAGTTATGGTCAGAGTCTATATCTGCCCCTGGGTATGTCTTGCACTTTATAACCAGGTTCCGAAATCTGTGTTTTACCATTATTAAATCTATCTGATACCTTCCGGTGTCTCCTGGTCTCTTCCAAGTATACAACCTTCTTTTGTGATTCTTAAACCACGTGTTTGTTACAATTAAATCATGTTCCGTGCAAAATTCTACCAGGCGACTTCCTCTTTCATTCCTTCTGCCCAGTCCATATTCACCTAATATTTTTCCTTCTCTTCCTTTTCCTGCTACCGAATTCCAGTCTCCCATCACAATTAAGTTTTCCTCTCCCTTAACTGTCTGAATAATTTCCTTTAGCTCCTTATATATTTCTTCGATCTCCTCATCATCGGCAGAGCTAGTTGTCGGTGTTGGCTTCGTATCTATCTTGACAAAGATAATGCGATCACTGTGCTGCTTATAGTGGTTTACCCGCATTCCTATTTTCTTATTCATTATCAGTCCTACTCCTGTGATACCCCCAAATGGTTTTGTATTTATAATCCTGTACTCACCTAAACAGAAATCCTGTTCATCCTGCCACCGAACTTCACTAATCCCCACTATATCTAACTTCAACCTCCCCATTTCCCTTTTTAAATTTTCTAATTTTCCTACCCGATTAAGGGATTTGACATTCCACGCTCCGATCCGTCGAATGTCAGTATTATCTTTCCTGATGACAACATCCTCCTGAGTAGTCCCCGCCCGGAGATCCGAATGGGGGACTATTTTACCTCCGGAATATTTTACCCGAGATGTTGCCATCATCATATTTTCATACAGTAGAGCTGCATGTCCTCGGGCCGTTCGCAGTAGCTGTGTGGCAAAGCCACATTAGCTGATGTTACAAGGCCAGCTCAGTCAATCATCCAGACTGTTTCCCCTGTAACTACTGAAAAGACTGCTGCCCCTCTTCAGGAACCACACGTTTGTCTGGCCTCTCCACAGATACCCCTCCGCTGTGGTTGCACCTACGGTACGGCTATCTGCATCGTTGAGGCACGCAAGCCACCCCACCTCGGCAATGTCTGTAGTTCATGGGGGTGGATAGCGGCTTTTGAAATGTGGTGCTATAGAAGAATGCTGAAGATTAGGTGGATGGATCGTGTAACTAATGAGGAGGTACTGAACAGACTTGGGGAGGAAAGGATTTTCTGGCATACCTTGACTAAAAGAAGGGATCGATTGGTAGGACACATTCTTAGACATCAAGGAATTGTGAATTTAGCGTTGGAGGGAAGTGTGCGGGGTATAAACCGCAGAGGAAGACCAACAGATGGATACAGTAAGCAGATTCGGACAGATGTAGGTTGCCGTTCTTATGTGGAGATGAAGAGGCTTGCTCAGGATAGGGTATTGTGGAGAGCTGCACGAAGCCAGTTTTCGCGGACTGAAGACCACAACAACAACAAAAGTTGTTTTACTACTCCAGGAACACATACTTTTAAATTTCGCATGCTGGCAGCTGTTCTTGGTTCGAATTCTGGAGCGTTTACTTCGTATTCTTTGCTGAAAGAATTTCGGAAAGCTATGTTTAGCAATTCTGCTTTATCGTTAGTATCATCGCTAGTATTACCATTGCAATCGCTTAGTGATGATACAGTTTCTGTTTTGCCGCTAGTGTACTTCACATATGACCAGAATTTCTTTGGATTTTCTGCCAGATTACGAGACAGGAGTTCGTTGTAGAAACTATTATACGTTTCTCGCATTAAAGTCAGCACTAGATTGCGAGTATCTGTAAAAGATATTGAGTCTTGGGTATTCTGCGTCTCTTGAAGTTTTGCATGCGTTTTCCCTGCTTCTGCAACAGTGATATGACCTGTTTTGTGTACTACAGAGGGGGGGGGGGTCAGACCCTCTTTTATTAATTTATTTGGTATAAATCTCTCGATTGCTACTGATATTATGTCTTTGAAAGTAAGCCACTACTGATCTACACTTTTTAGTTTCGAAAGACTGGAGACTATCACTGAGGAAAGCGTGAAGCGAATTTTTTTTTTTTTTTTTTTTTTTTTTTTTTTTTTTTTTTTTTTTTTGGGCATTTGTGAATTTCGATATTCAGTCTCGCTACTGCAATTCTACGTTCGCTAATCCCTGTTTCTGTTTTGATGCTCTTTACTGGCTCAGGATTTTGTTGCTAGGAGATCAAGGGTATTTTCACAACGATTTACTATTCTAGTGGGTTCGTGAACTGTTCGAAGTAGTTTTCAGAAAAAGCATTCAGAATTAGTTCGATGTTTTATATTATCTTCCGTTTTGAATACGTTCAAAAATGTTCAAATATTTGTATAGCTTATGGGACTTAACTATGGGCTCATCAGTCCCTAAACTTACAAACTAAGTATGACCTAACTAATACTAATACTAAGGACAGCGGATTCGAACCCCCGACCTTTGAATACGTATTTATGCCAACGTATCGAGGGTAAATTAACGTCGCCACCTACTATAACGGTATGCTGTTTGAAATGTGATTCAAGCTTTCTTTGAACCTTTTGGCAATTGCATCGTCTGAGTCAGGGGGCCGATGAAAAGATCCAGTTATTAATTTATTCCAGTTGTCAGGTACACCCTCTACCCATACCAACTCACAGAAAGTATCTGCTTCATTTTCGCTGCAGGATAAACCATTTGTAACAGCAATAAACACGCCGCCCTCTTTTTTATTTATTCTATCCTTTCTGAAGACCATTTGGCCCTTTGTAAAAATTTCGGTCGTCAGCCAGCTTTCAGAACCTATAACAATTTGTACCTCAGTACTTTCTGTCAGCGCTTGGAGCTCTGGAACTTTTCCAACACAGCTATGACAATTTACAACTGTTACACCAATGGTTTTTATGTCTACTTTCTTCCCGTGTCTGACCTGCCCCCTTTGAGACTGAAACCTATTTTGTGTATTCCCGAGGCCATCTAACCTAAAAAACCGCCCAGTCCACGCCACACAGCCTCCGCTACCCGTGTAGCCGCTTCCTGAGTGTAGTGGACTCCTGACCTATTTAGCGGAACCCGAAAACCCACCACCCTTTGGCACAAGTCGAGGAATCTGCAGCCGACACGGTCGCAGAACCGTCTGAGCCTCTGATTCAGACCCTGCACTCGGCTCTGATTCAGAGGTCCGCAGTCAGTCCTGTTGAAACGATACGGTAGTATCATTCCAAATGTTCAAATGTTTGTAAATCTATCGGACTAAACTGCGCGGTCCTAGGTAAACTAACCTAAAGACAACACACACACCCATGCCCCTGGGAGGACTCGAACCTCAACGGCGAGCAATTGCGTGCTCCGCAGCGAGACGCTTTAGACCGCTCGGCTACGCCACTGCGGCATTCCATTTGACTTACTTGAATTTATACGTGTTTCATGCAAGCCACAGTGTTGTGTGCACATTACTTTCTAATTATATTTTTGTGTTTGACCTTCCGCTCCACCTTAGTAATTCATTTCGAGGCTAGTGGTAGGAGGAGTGGAGACAAGAATGCATGATGATTATTATTGCTATTGTAATTACAGGCATAATAAGTGAGCACCGCTCACATAAGGAACTTTGTTCCACAGCACCCGTCTCCCCATCATACCAAGTGTGTGTGTGTGTGTGTGTGTGTGTGTGTGTGTGTGTGTGTCTTCTTGTGTTTGAGGCTACAGCTGGGAAGGCAGAGATAATCATAGTTAGAAGGTTAGCTAACTTCATTTCTGTATTGGACCGAGAGGTCTCCTGGGGGGGACGTGGTCGACAGGTGTCTATGATTTGCGACTCCTCCACGATTCGCAAGTTTTCAGGATGGTCCCGTTAGGTGACTGGCCAATTGCTGGACGGCTCCGGCCAAGTTTGAACGGGAAGGGCGGTTACGCTAGAGGGTAGCCATTTTTTCGGCAGAATGTTTCCTGGGCTGGCTGACGACGGACGTGAGTTTTTTGGTCTCCGAAGGTAATGTATGTGGAAGTGTGTGTGATTTATGACAATATTGGAACAGATTAGCAGGGAGATGGTTCAGTAAATGCACAATGTTAGGAGAAGTCCAATTTCTAAATTTTTTGGAGCGTTTTCACGCAATCAGGACGAGTGCTTTATGGATTAGGCTCAATTAATGTGTACCAAGTTGGCTTATTTCAATATAGTTAGGGTGGGAATTTGAACGATGTTCGCTTTGTCAGTTTGAGATTCTACTGTATGTGTGGAGGAAATTTATTAATGCAACATGGTGGGGCAAAATACACAAAGAGAAGTGGACGAAAAAATCTCTTAATCGGATTAAAAGTAACTGCATCAGGTAGGTAGTGAGTAGTAGGTATCCGTGTCATAAGATTTCTGTGTGATCAATTATATTTGTGGGCATTTTCTTTGTGGCACTTTGAATTTACGTGTGTGTTGCCACGTGGGTAGAACATCATGGTACTACGACAGTGGAATGCAGCCAGTAGACAATGAGTGTGATAGCTTTTGGTCCCTTTCTTAATCCCTCTACGAAATATTAATTGTATTTTAAATGTTTTATCTGAAATGTCCCATAATATTTCTTGCTTAATCGAGTAACGACAAGCTCTGTGAATAAATGTAAATTTGTTAAAAGGGAAAGTGCTTTCATTATACTCATTCCTCGTCCTTGTTTGTATGCATAATATTCAGATAGTAAATCATGTTAGGCACACCCCTTGAGATAAGTTACTGCCACTGCTATCCAATCAGTTGCCATAGTTTTCGTGGTAAGGCGATTTCCGTTGCGCGTCATTTATTTAATCAGGGCACTAAGATCTGCTTTAACGTCTGTTTATACCCGGAATATGGTGGCAACTGATAGGAGGGTGGTAAGCTTAGACGCTCGACTATGCTGCAGATGGTGAGCTCTGCTTTCGTCTTGCAAGCAAGACTGGCAATCCCTACCCCATCTGATAGCCGCTCATAACCAGAGAGAATCTCTTCCGATTCAAAGCGACACACATCGCCGGTCCCGACATGAGTGATGCAGGTTTCCAAAGCAAATGTTGATCTTAATATGTTCCTATGCTTTCTGCAAAATTGTGTCGAACGAATATTTACGAAAACTGAGCAGTTGCCGTCCGCAAGCGCTACTTCGGTACGGCAGACCAGCACTGACACGGGGAGAAAGTTTCACCTCGTAGCACACGTACTCTTCCATCTGTGGCTGCGGTCATACTGTGCCTAATTACTTTGTGTTCTCATGTGGAACGTCGGTAGACCACTTGTGGCTTGTCCGTTGCCGAGGGCCCCAACCGACAGCCCCACTTCTACCAACCACACTGCAGGAATTTTCACTGGCAGTGACTGCATATTGCCACCATCAGAAGAGGAACGTTTCTTTATCGTAACAATATCCCAGGAATTTCGGCGCACAGCATTTCTGCAGGAAACTGTTACAACAAAATTCTTCAATGTAGGACGCATTTTACACTTCTTTACTGCACCTTCGTCAGGCTTCACATAATTATTCTGCTCTTTCGTTTTTCACGGGCGTCACCCTTAATCTACTTGCTGCTTGATTAATTTTGTAACATTATCCAGTTTTCCGATATTTGAGTAGCCTATTATCATGCCATCTGTCGTTTGTCATAAACTGAGATGAACGTCATTTCTCATTGCGAAACGTAGAGCTAATATATTTATAAGCTCATTTGAGCATTATCAACTTTAATACTCGAGGCTTTATACCTGAAAGTGGTTAATATCAATTTGATTACTCAAGTACCTTCAAATTGTGTTTGAAAATACAGATGTCCGTCTTTGAAACCAACACGTGTAGGTGTCCGCTTTTGACGTGAATGCGCTTTCAGAAGTACGTTTCTGATACACAGAGATTCGCTTACTGCTGACGAGAATCTTTTACAGGTGTATAATCTGGGAAATTATAGGAATATCGAAATAAAGTGGAAAATATTAAAATTTGAACTCTATAACATATTGAAAAAATGTAGAGCTACAATAATCATTATAATCTTTTTAATTATTTATACAAAATGAAATGTTACCGCACTGAATCTCTAAAATTATTAGGTGCGTTAAAACTGTCGCCAGATTTTTCCGTAAACATCCTTACGTTATTTCTGACATCGAACTTCCTTCAAACATGTGATAATTTCGTAATCACACCTTACAATAGAACAGTGTAGTTTACAAGCTAGTCTTTGTTTCTTTTCAATGTTTATTTTCACTTTTCAGGTTGTCTCAACCGCATCCTATCTTTTCCTTCGGACAGTGGTGATATGTTCCATTTCACTCGCTTTAAGATGGTTATTAGTAAAAAGTTACTGAAAAACTTAAATACGGGTTAATACGTCTTAGTACCTGGCACAAACTGTCGCCATGTCTGTTTTTCGACGTCAAGTGATCATATACTGTGTTCCCGTCGTTCCACACTGCTTTATGTTACAAGGGTCCAAATTTGATATCACGTTCTCATGTAGGTGTCCGCTTTTGATGTGAACAGTCAACTTCAACGTGTGATTTATCACATTTACGTAAATTTTTGGAGGAAAAAAATAATAAATAAATAAACAGACTTCACCAATGAAAATAGGGGATAAGCTTCCTTTAGGATCGACTGCTAACTAAATTTCAACCATTAGCTTTGATGTCCTAGTTTGATATTAGGCTACTCATTTCGTCTCTCCCAAAACTTTTTTCAGTCGTTCTTCGAACACTCTTATTTTCGAAATGGTAACGTAGCGGCCAATATCTGTAACTCGATTGCGTGAAGTCGCGTAAATGTTCACAGATAGTATGTAACCACAAATGAATTTTTTCCATCAAATAACGCCCATTTTTATCTTTTAATTAGACTATGTATTTATTCAGACTGTAATGAGACCAATAAACTGATAGCCAGTACAAAGGTATTATATCACATGGTGCACTGTTCCGGTTATAGTTCCAACGATCGTGGCGCAACTAGTAGTACTAAATTTATTTTACTTTTTTATTAATTTATTATTATTATTTTCTTATTTATTCGGACATGGAGGTAGATGAAAACTCAGTTTTGTCATTTATGTCATCTACATTTACATATATACTTTGCAAACCACAATGAAGTCAACTGCAGAGGGTTCAAGGAACCGATTTTATGATATTTCTCTACAGTTCCATTCTCTAATAGCTCGCGGGAAGAGAAACACCTAAATCTCTTAGTTTTCGAAATTATTTCTCTATTGAGAAGAGAAATTTGGTGAAAGAAACTTCGCAAATAGAACTCAACGCAACAAATAACGCATTACTTTTAATGATTTCCACCCCAACTAGTGCATCATTTCTGTGACACTCTCTCCTATATCGCGTTAGTACAAAACGAACTGCCCTTCTCAGAACTTTTTCTACATCTTCTGTAAGTCGCATTTGGTGTGGATCCCACAATTCGCATCAATACTCCAAAATAGGACGCACAAGTGAAATGTAGGCAGTTTCTTTAGTAAAACTGTCGCAGCTTCTAAGTGTTCTGCCAAGGAAACGTAGTCTTTGGTTCGCTTTCTTTACAATATTTTCTGTATGTTCCTTCCAATTTAAGTTGATTGTAATCGTTACTCCTCGGTATTTAGTTGAATTTACGGCCTAGAGTATTGACTGATTTATCGTGTAAATGAAGTTTAACAGGATTCTTTTAGTGATCATATGAATGACTTCACACCAAATTATTAAGGGTCAATTGCCATTTTTTGCACCATGTAGATATCTAAATCGTTTTTCTGTTGCTTTTGATCTTCTGCTTTTACTAACCGATAAGTGACAGCATCATCCGCGAACAACCTAAGAGAGCTACTGTCTCCTAAATCGTTTATAAACATAAGGAACAGTAAGGGCCCTTTAACACTTCCCTGACGAACGCCAGTTGTCACTTCTGCTCGATGTATTTACGTCAATTATAACGTACTGTGTCGTGTTTGACAGGAAATTACGAATCCAGTCGCACAATTATGAGGGTTTTTCAGAAGCACGCAGTCTGATTAGAGGACGCTTGTGAGGTACATTCTGGAAAAGCTTTTCGTAAATCGAGAAATAAGGAAATTATCTGACATCCATCAGAGTAAAGAGCTAGCTGTGTTTCACAAGAACGATACTTTCTGAATACTTGTTGACTATGGGACAATAGGTCGTTCTCTTTGAGGTAGTCTGGTCTTTTGTTCTCTGCTCAATAATATTTGAAGACTTATTCACTCCACTTTACTTTAAGCATTGTTCTTCACACAGAATGTAATACATAGCCTACAATTATTCGTCACTATTTTTGTCAGGCTGGAAATAAAAGCTCTTGGCGAAGCTTTGTTACTATCATAATTCAGTTTGCTGCCATCGTACTATACTTTTGGATAATCTCTCTTACCTACAAATACTGTAATTCTTGTTCGTTCCAGCACCTCTTATTGCCTTCTACGAGGCTTACAAACTGTCGAAATTAAGTTCTTTCAGGCCGTATCTTCCAATGATGTAGAGACAGAAGGTACTTCTTCCTGGTTCCGATAACTATGTTAAATCGTGTGTCTATAACTTCAACTTATCTAGCACCTTTTATTAACTCCTACAGAATTAATCGAAAATGTATGTTTTTATGGTATCTTGAGATTAATGAGAAGAAGAACCGGAGGTAGCTCAGGAGGTGACAAGGTCCCACATACACCTAGAGGACTGCTTCCCAAGAAGTATTGGTGACAGAGAGGATACAAGCAAAACAAACGCAAAGAACTGGATATCTGCCGAGGATAACTATGTGCTCATTTTGAAAGAAAAAAGAAATATTGGTGGTTCGACCAAAACGTGATATTACTTTCTGTATAAAAGCGGAAATAGTTGGTTCAAAAATGATTGTAAAGCTGATGGGACTTAACTGCGGTGTCATCAGTCCCTACACTTACTAACTACTTATGAACTACTTTATACCAAAGAGAGCACAAACATCCAT
The DNA here is from genome assembly GCA_026315105.1 of Locusta migratoria. Classification (NCBI taxonomy): domain Eukaryota; kingdom Metazoa; phylum Arthropoda; class Insecta; order Orthoptera; family Acrididae; genus Locusta; species Locusta migratoria. The sequence goes on from CM048745.1 coordinate 887,738,376, forward strand.
GCCCGAGGGGGGATTAGAATCCCCGACGGGGAACGGCCTCGCGCATCGTAGCATACCGCCTCAATGCGCTCGGTCGCTCCGCCGCGGCAAATAGCTAGTTGCCCAGTGGATTTATCGATACCTGCAGGCAGGCAGAAACGAAAGGGGACTGTGTCAGTAGATTGTAGCTTTGCAAACTGGGAGTCTTTACACACCGGGATGTCGGGCAGAAGCATCAGGGCTGTCGCCGGACAAGTGTATTGAGAATTCAAAACGCATGGATAAGTTATTGTCGTAAAAAGGCCAATGGCAGTTTATAGTACATGTTGTTGTTATGGTCTTCAGTCCGGAGACTGGTTTGATGCAGCTCTCCTACTCTATCCTGAGCAAGCCTTTTCATCTCCTCATAAGAACGGCTACCCATATCCACTTGAATCTGCTTACTATACGCGTCTCTTGGCCTCCCTCTGCGATTTTTACCCCACACACTTCCCTCCAATGCTAAATTTACGATTCCTCGATGTCTAAGAATGTGTCCTACCAAGCGATCCCTTCTTTTAATTAGGGTATGCCAAAAATTCCTTTTCTCACCAATTCTGTTCAGTACCTCTTCATTAGTTATGCGATCTACCCACCTAATCTTCAGCATTCTTCTGTAGCACCACATTTCAAAAGCCTCTATTCTCTTCCTGTCCGCACTGTTTATCGTTCATGTCTCACTCCCATACAAGGCAACACTCCACACAAATACCTTCAGAAAAGAATTCCTTACACTTAAATTAATATTCGATGTTAGCAAATTTCTCTTTTTAAAAAATGCTTTTCTTCCCATTGCCATTCTGCATTTTATATCCTCTGTACTGCGACCATCGCATGTTATTTTACTACCCAAGTAACAAAACTCATCTACCACCTTCATTGTTTCGTTACCTAATCTAATTCCTTCAGCATCGCCTGATTTTCGAAGACCGCATTCCATTATTTTTGTTTTGCTCTTGTTAATGTTCATTTTGTACGCTCTCTTCAACACACTGTCCATTCCATTCAACTGCTCTTCTAGGTCGTTCGCTGTCTCTGACAGAATTACAATGTCATCAGCAAAACGCAATGTTTTTATTTCTTCCCCCTGAACTTTAATCCCTATTCCAAAATTTTCCTTGCTTTCCTTCATCGTCTGCTCAATGTACAAATTGAATAACATCGGAGAAAGGCTACAACCCTGTCTTACTCCCTTCCCAACTGATGCTTTCCTTTCATGCCCTTCGAGTCTAATAACTGCGGTCTGGCTTTTGTAGAGGTTGTAGATAACTCTCCTTTCCCTGTATTGTACCCCTGCTGACTTCAGAATTTGAAAGAGTGTAGTCCAGTCAACATTGTCAAACGCTTTCTCCAAATCTACAAAGGCTAAAAATGTAGATTTGCCTTTCCTTAATCTTTCTTCTAAGATAAGACGTAAAGTAAGTATTGCCTCCCGGGTTCCTACGTTCCTCCTGAATCCAAACTGATCTTCCCCTAGGTCAGCTTCTACCAGCTTTTCCATTCTCCTGTAGATAATTCGTGTTAAAATTTTGCAACCATGACTTATCAAACTGATGGTTCTGTAATTTTCACACCTGTCTGCACCTGATTTCTTTGGAATGGGGATTATTACATTTTTCTTAAAGTCTGAGGGCATTTCGCCTGTCTCATATATCCTACACACCAGTTCAAATAGTTTTGTCATGGCTGGCTCTCCCAGAGACTTTAGTAGCTCTGAGGGTATATCATCTACTCCTGGGGCCTTGTTCCTGCCTAGGTCTTTCAAGGCTCTGTCAAATTCATCTCTGAGTATAGTATCTCCTATTTCATCTTGATGTACTTCCTCTTCCCTTCCTACAACATCGTCTCTAAGTTCATTTCCTTTGTAGAGCTGCTCTATGTACTCTTTCCACCTTTCAGCTTTCCCTTCTTTGCTGAGAACTGGTTTCCCATCTGAGTCCTTGATATTCGTAGAATTGCTTTTCTTGTCCCCAAATGTCTCTTTGATTTTCCTGTAGGCGGTATCTACTTTTCCCCTTCTTATACATTCTTCTACAGATTTGCATTTGGCTTCTAGCCACTCCTGCTTAGCCATTTTGCACTGCCTATCAATCTCATTTCTTAGTCGTCTGTACTCCATTTTGCCTGTTTCATTTACTGCATTTTTATATTTTCTCCTTTCATCAATTAAATTTAGTATCTCCTTTGTTATCCAAGGATTTTTTGCAGGTCTTGCCTTTCTACCTATTTTGTCCTCTGCTGCCTTCACTATTTCATCTCTCAATGCTACCCATTCCTCTTCTACTGTTTTATTTCCCCCTGTTTCTGTCAATTGTTGCCTAAATCTCCCTCTGAAATTCACCAGAACTTCACGTTCCTTCAATTTATCTAGGTCCCATCTCCTTATTTTCCTACCTTTCTGCAGTTTTTTTCAGTTTCAGCCTACAGTTCATGACTAACAAGTTATGGTCAGAGTCTATATCTGCCCCTGGGTATGTCTTGCAGTTTATAACCTGATTCCGGAATCTATATTTTACCATTATAAAATCTATCTGATACCTTCCAGTGTCTCCTGGTCTCTTCCAAGTATACAACCTTCTTTTGTGATTCTTAAACCACGTGTTTGTTATGATTAAATTATGTTCCGTGCAAAATTCTACCAGGCGACTTCCTCTTTCATTCCTTCTGCCCAGTCCATATTCACCTACTATTTTTCCTTCTCTTCCTTTTCCTACTACCGAATTCCAGTCTCCCATCACAATTAAGTTTTCCTCTCCCTTAACGGTCTGAATAATTTCCTTTAGCTCCTCATATATTTCTTCTATATCCTCATCATCGGCAGAGCTAGTTGGCATATAAACCTGTACTACTGTTGTCGGTGTTGGCTTCGTATCTATCTTGACAATGATAATGCGATCACTTTATAGTACATAAGTTAAACAATTTATCCCGCGACATTATGCAGTAAACACAACACAAGAATGCTGCTGTACAGTATAATATCCTCATTTTCGTATAAAGTTGAGTTTAGTAACAAAATATGACCACTTACGGGCAATAAAACCGGGTTATAGGAATGTGAGCCGGCGTATTTTCATGGTGTGTTTAATAACAAATAAAATTACGGATTTCTATAGGTTAGACCAGATGCGATTCGATATATTCTAAAACATCTTCAGTGGTCAAATGTTCAGGAAACTGCGTGTGTGTTATTTGCTTACAAGTCTTTGGTTTGCGATGTGAGATGTGTTTTTGTCCTGTTTTGACATAAAAGAAACAAAAGCACATCTCACAGTACGAACCAAAGAACTTGTAAGCAAATAACACACACACACATACACACACACACACACACACACACGCACGCACACACACACACACACACATAGAAGAAAACAATACAAACCACATAGAAAGTGACCAAACCATAGAAATGGCGATTTTTCAGAAACTTTTATGAGAAACTGGAAATGTAAATATTGTAATTATTAACACTGACAGCAAGTGGCAATGTGCTACAAAAGACACATGTAAAGGACAACATAAAAATAAGTGAGTAATGTTAGTAGTCCATTTTATTCAGAATCAAAATAATCCAATTGTATGAGAACTGTTATCGATCGAATCTAATCAAACAAATAATGTAAACCAAAAGATTTACTGTATAGATGACCACTGAATGCTTTAGAAAAAAAAAATGCGTCTGATCTAAATTAGACTTAATTTACAGTTGCATAAGACGTTTACCTAACCTATACAAATTGTATAGCTGCAACTGCGGAGAAAGAAGGCCAATGTAAAATTACGGGTATTCAGCGTTAACTATTCATTTCATTTTGCTAATATTTCGGCAGTATATCGTTGAGCCAAGCGATACTAAAGACTAGTACATTGTCAGCGTTGTTCGTGTCCACTTACACTCTGTAACCGTAGCAAGTCGACGGCAAAGATGTATAAGGCCATAGTGCCTTCGTGGAGATTATTTATAATCATAATCTGAGGTTAACTTTAATGGCAAAGCCATAATGTAAAAGGAAATAAATGCGTACAACTGATTACCCATAATTTGATTTATTAGGCTGCATGAATTTTTAGGAATGGCAAATGTTAACCGTTATGACTGAATTGTAAATCTTTCACGCTTTCTTAACATTTGAAATTGAACTGATTGAGAGTAGGAACAGGCAGACGTGAAAAAGCACATTATTTTGAACCACATATACCCGGAATTAAATGTATCAAACTTGTGGTTTCAGTTAACTCAAGTAAAGCATGATTCACAAATTTGCTGCAGTTTTCTACATAATACTTTTGTCACTAACACAAAAACAGTTAAATGTCCAAATATATGAAAGTTAAACGACGAAAATTGTATGAATTTGTGTTGTATTCATTTTCCAATAGCAGTTTTGTGAAGCTTATCATTGTATTCATAACAGCGTCAAAAGATTTTGTATTTTAAACAGAATCGCATCATCCTCAGTCTGGCTGATAAACACCTGCTGGAACGTACGATTTTTATGTAGGATGGCGCTCCACCCCATATTGCTAGACGCGTGAAAGATCTCTTGCACGCGTTGTTTTGTGATGATCGTGTGCTCAGCCGCCACTTTCTTCACGCTTGGCTTCCCAGGTTCCCAGACCTCAGTCCGTGCGATTATTGGCTTTCGGGTTACCTGAAGTCGCAAGTGTATCGTGATCGACCGACATCTCTAGCGATGCTGAAAGACAACATCCAACGCCAATGCCTCACCATAACTCTGGACATGCTCTACAGTGTGTAGTGTGACGAATTATTGTCCCCGCTACTACCTTATATCAGCTCAGTTTTGCAGAAGACTGTATTTGTATTTATGTTTAAATGATTTTTCTATGTAAATATTTTTGTTACATGATTCTTAAAAGAGTTTGTATATTTCTTATGTTTCATATGCTATAACGGCTATCCAACCTATGAGAGAAACATCTTCGACGCCAACCTCAAGGAATAGAACATCTGGCCACTTCAAGTCGCGGGTCGACGGCCACAAGGCAAGATGATGATGGTGTCTGCGGTTATCGTCGCCCTTATTTACATTGTCAAAGAAATCTCCCTAAAATTTGAGCAAATACATTATGTTCGTTCATTCTTGACTTCCGATTTGTAAATGTCAAGTGTAATAAAAGTCGTATTTAAACTTTAACTACGTGTTCGCCAACATCATTTATTTATTTTGAAGAGATCTACCAGAAATATTACATTAACAGGATTTGAGAATTATATCCTGTTAAAGTTTCTACGAATTTTTGAGAAGATATTTTATTTGAATTTAATTGGTGTTAGACAGTTAAGTCAAAGGAGGACTTTGATAATTTTTCAGTGCTTACTTAATCGTTCGCCTACATTACTAGTATACTAGTATAAACTTCTAGTTTACTAGTATTAACTTCAGTTTGACAGTTAATACTTGACATTAATTTAAAAAGTATATCCGATTAGCAGCAAGAGTTGCGAGAGTGAAGGTCGCGGTGAGAGTTTAAATTGGGAAACATTAATTTTTAAAACTCACAACCACCAACTGGGAACCAAATTCCTAAACACGCAAAAAACACTGGAACTGGGATTACTGCTGTTTGACTCGTTTTCTAGGGGATGATATCACACATTCACAGCTTTCCTTCCCTGTGTATGATTAACAAAACAATTCATAATAAAGTCAAGTTCATGAGAGAAAAGGGTGTACTAACTACTATTTTTGAAAACATGTGAAAGTTCACTTTATGTTGTTTATTTCACAATATTAGAACCCTGTGGCTCATACGTCTGTACGTCGACACATTTATCAAAAAAATTATAGCTCGTGAGCCCCCAGACAAAATGAATATTTGTCGCAAATTATTTTCACACCATGTGCCTGTCTCAAACACCGTTTATGTTCGAGCCTATACGATGACACGTGTTACATTAACAAAACACAGTCACTTTAATTCAATTGGATGCACACCTTCCTTTCCTGGCTAAATATTCACAACATACAGTAGCACTCGATTCAACTTGGTGCAGTCTACAACGAGCAACCACACGTGGCGATTGCCACACACAAATCTAAAGTCTCCACTTGGAGGTCCACATGCCGACTGCTGCAGAGTGACGCCGCCCGGCCAGCAGCCCTACGTGCTCCCGCCTCTTTACTTCCTGCCCATGCGCGTGCCAAAAGCTCAACCGCTGGGTTTTTTCCCCCTACGTCATCAACTTCCCCATGTGAGCTGTTCTAACCGACTTCCAACGTACAGCGCTAAGCCAATACATTTCAAAAACTTTACTTAAAATCAAAATAATTACACTACACATTAAATAATGTCTTCTTAGGTTTTTATATTGGTATAAACATCATTTGTACTATTTATCATAATCGTGCAATTTCTTACATCACAGATAAGTGATATAACTGAATATTTCAAGAAAAAATACATAAGATTAATTGAAAATAAAATGAGAAATAGTTAATATATTACTTTATAAACAAACATTGCCATGCTAGTTGTGTAACTGTCTTGTATTCATTGGTAATTTATTACTTTTCATTGTCAATTAAACATATTACGTCAGATGTGACTATATCAGCTAATGTATTGTTTATTTGTCAACAGGCTATTTTGTAATGAGGGCCTTAAAGGTTCCTAACTGCATCGTATTTCTTCAAATGCCAGTAGTATTAGAATATTTTATTTCACGCTGTGCACTGCACTGTGCCTGGCACTCGTCATTGTCCCTCTCTCCCCTCACCGGAAACGAACTGGAAAATCCTAAGCTGGAACAAGCCACCAACGTCGGCCTGTTCACTGGCCTCCCGTCAGTGACACAGCAAATCTCAACGGGGAGAATTTCTACCTATGGCCTGTGTTGTCACCCAACTGTGTATATACATTGCTACCATAATTAATAAGATTAGAATTGTGTAACATTTAGTGCATTGGCATGGTCAATGTTTGCAGTGAACTTCATACTTTTTAATTATCAAATGCTATTAATTACCAATATTTCTATTGGGCGGTACTCTCACAGAGTCCAAATAAAAAAAAAAATTCTAACTATGCTTCTTTGAATGCGCAAGGACCTGATATAGAAGATTCAAAACTTGGAAAGGTTTTTTTTAAACTTAATAATTTTTATTGTGACGAGCGGACGACTCGAGGATTACGGAGTCTGACACGGCCACATTTAAAGCTTCAATACTCAGTTGCAAGCTATACATGAGAGTCGTTCCGCCTCAAGTGCTGTTCACAACATTATTCGTCGGCTGCAGCTATTGTTGAGGAATAATGGTGAACATATTGACCATATCCTGTAAAGAACATCGTCTTTGCTTTGTCTTAATTTGTTACGGTAATTATTGCTTTTCTGATCAGATGAAATGCCATCTGACGGATATTTTTTGAACTTTGTTTTTCTTTTTTATCTTGGTTCTAATAAAACCCCAAGCAAATGTGTCAATTTTTACCTCTCTATCTACATTATTCCGTGATTTATTAAGATTTCAAATTTATACTGACTTTTTTATCACCCGGTACGTTTAACTGTACTTTTTATTTTTAGTGTTAGTGTAAGTGTGAATAATTGAGCTTTATTTACTACAAGGTTGTCAGTACGAATAAAATGTTGAATACTTTGAACTACCGTACTTGAACACATGAAGGTTTCTGGATTTGAAACGGAAACCCTACTGAAATCTCGAGAAGAGCAGAGTACCTCAAAACGATACGACCAGGAAGAGAAGAGAAGCTTGGCGCAAGGAATGACAGGGCATTAGCGTGCATCGCAAATGTTTTACTAGGCAGCCCGGACAGAGTCTATTGTTCAGCCGGCGCGGCTGAGCCCTTTGTGGTAGCGAGCAGCGGGGAGGTTTTACTGCCGCCGGTGGCTGGGAGCACTTCTCCAGCACAATGCCTGGAGGGGGGGGGAGGGGGAGTGCTGGAGAAAGGGCACGGCCTGGAAGGCCGCCATCAGGGCTGGTGGCTTTTTGCTAATTTGCATCAAACGCAGTGGGGGTGGCGTGGAGTTCCAATTTGCGTGCCTGCTGCTGTTGCGGCAGCGTCTGTTGACTCTGATGGTGCAAAGAAGTCTGAGAGCAGATCCGGGTAACGAGCCTCAGCTAGCGCACAGCCGGTGGATGAGGTAATTACAGAATGGCCAGACGGTAGCGAACAGCGGAAAACTGAGCCAGGTTTGTCACACAAAAACGTGGCAACGGATCTGCAACAAACTCCGAGAAACACTACATCCACCCAACAGAGAGAAAGCACATTGTTATTCGATTACAAAGTTCTTTAAGGGAACCACGAAAACCAATATTTCTAGGTAGTTCTTTAATCGTCATTTCCACACATTCAATTCACTTTAACCATTTGAGTTCTGTAGACATGACATGCCGCAGTGCTCCACCTTGCCGTGGGGACTACGGACGTCGTTTGCCGCTGCAGTAGAGCGCGCGCCACATAACTTGGCGGGTGAGGTCTGGATGCGCAGAAGCACAGGTAGGCCTACGTCACGCCACGTGACCTGCTGGCCAATGGCCGTCAGTCAGCCGTTGCGCGCGGTCGAGTTCGTGTCGTACTGTGCGCAGCGACAGCTGATTTTGGCATTCTGCGTTGTGTTTTTTTGCGAGTTATTTCGGAGCATTCAGTTGACTATGAGTAGCAACAGCAAATCTCAACCTATATTTCACAAACAGGCACGAGAAATAGTGTTTTGCGTATATCAATTCTTTAGACGGGAGTCGGAAGCGGCTGATCACAAAGCTTCTATTTATTACCACGTTAAAAATTATTTTGTGGCAGTTAAGCTTGTATTGTGTAACTTTATACTATGTGTGCTTCCCTGGTAAAGGAATTGTAACACGATTTTTGTTCTTACTTATGCTGTCTTCCGGCTTCAACAGCTTTGACGATTTTGTTATGAACTCTATTAACGTTGAGTATTATCCGTTTCCTGCCTGTGCCTCGACGATCGTCTTTGCGGTGTGTAGCAAGCAATCCTCAATATTTTATTGTTATTACAACCTGAACTTTCCACTGTAAAATATCTCTTTGTTTTATTTATGCTAGTGGGACATCTATTTTCACTTTTGAAAAAATTGTACGAAAATCGCTAGACAAAAATGTTTTACAAAAGCTTTTATTTATGGCCGATTTCGACAGTTCTTGGTTGCCATCATCTGATCTTTACTGCGTGGATTTCAGTATTTTTCATTTACCTGTACAGAATCAATTTTACAAAAAATAAATCAGGAAATGTGAAACACCTTGCTTTGATCAGTAAGCACTTGCTTGATGGGTATCAGTACGAAGACTGAACATGTGTCGCTTGTAACGTTTTTAGATGGTGTCCTTGTCTTGTACGATGTCAAACATATACAATTATTCTACCATTTCATATGATATGTCACTTAAGTCATTGATAGACTATTTTAATAACTGCATCGAAAAATCCAGATTTCGAGATACAATTAAGGGAAAAATCTAAAATTTGTCAATTTCCAATTTATAACTTTTTTATCTTCACAAATTTACTTTGAATTCGTAATCTGTCGTGAATGTCTAATGTGGTTCTTCAGTGATAATGGATAGTGAGATCTCCCTAGAAGAATTGTGTATATAATTTACAGATATTTCGTGTTAATCGACTGAGCTACGAAATGAATTTCTGTGTCGCTCATCAATTTAGGCCCTGCCATGTAAATATGATAGGTACAAGAGAAAGAGACTCATAAATACTCGTGTTGTTTCTGTTTGTGTTGTGTCACATTTATTCGTTCCGGTTGACATTGATGAAACTAAGTTTATTGTGCGGTATCGCTCCCTGTAAAGTCAGCCAATGCCCTTTAACACTGCAAGGAGTCCCTTTACCAGTCCTTTATTAGACACATTTTCTTCCGGTCAGGTTGTTCCAAATGTTCTGTGCCTTTTACTCTCCAATGCAATGCATTCGAAGGTTAGATGTGATGCAGTTTCATCACCATCAAAACAGATCCTACATTTAGGGTCCTCTTCTATCATTCCAATTGTATGTAGGTGTATGGTTGACATTAATAATAGCGAATTGTACTACTGCAATCTATGAAAACTGTAATAACACTAAAAGACTTTTCATGAGTTTCCAAAATTTAGAAAAAGTGAAAATCTCGATGTTAAAATGCTAGTCTTAATAACATAGATTTCAAAGAGAACGATTAATTTTGTGATATTCACACCATCTATAAGAAATAGTGAGACTTCAGCCAGAAAAGATCTTAATACCAACAGCAGTTCCTTACACCTTTTTAAAGCTGCTTCTGTTGTTATTTCCGCTTCTGTCAAATAAAGACATGCTAGAAGATTTTGAAACACGTAAAGATGCACTTAACAAGCTATTGTTAGCAAAGAAAGAAAGAAAAAATGGATCGGAGCACTGAAATAGGAAAAGGTCGTATCGAGGATGAAATGAAGACACTTGATAAAAACTTATCACCACTAACAGAACAAACTCTACTTTTAACAGCTGAACACAATACGCTGAGGACGAGGAAGTAATTACTGGCTCATGCGTTAACGTACGTAAGAAACAATGCCAAAATAGGAATCGACTAAATTGTATAATACAATTGTATATTGCAATTGCAATTTGCGATCAGTTATGGCTTCACTGTATTCGGTTTGGATGGAATACCAAAGTGCGGAGAATGAAAATTTGTGCCAAGCCGGAATTCGAACCCGGAATCTCCTGTTTAGGGGGCAGACCCGTTGACCACTCCGCCACCGAAGACACAGTGACCAACCCGACTGCAGAGGCCTCTTCCCTGCACGTCTCCCGCCACAGCCAAGCAGGAGATTCCGGGTTCGAATCCCGGCCGGGTACAAATTTTCATTTGCCGCATTTTGTTATTCCATCCAAACATAGTATAGTGAAGCCACAACTGATCGCTAATTGCGATTTATTTCAAACTGTATAATGTTTCAAACGGACTGAAGAATAAGTTTTATAGGGTAAACTTTTGTAATTATTGACTACATATGTCAAAGGGAGCCGTGATTACTAGAAATACAGTATACAGGATTCAGAGCCGTTTAAGGTATTAATATTAGCTTAATATATGCTTCTACCCAACCAGTAAGTCCTTATACTGTGTTTCCGTTTTCTAAAAGAATGTTGGTTTCGGCGCGAGCGCCAGCGTGAGAGGCAACCGATCGCTGCTGAACGCGTTAGCCCAACCTTCTACAGTATGTAGTAACCTTGCAGTACCCGAGCCCTAAAGACGGCATACGCCGCAGCCGGTTACACTGCCTGTGGGCCTGCGGACGTCAATAGCCGCACAGGGCTGCACGCATCCTCACCAGGTGGGACTGACGGAAGACATTGAGAAGGGCAGCTCGTTTTGTTTTATCACGTTACGAGGGGAGGGGGGGCAGTGTCACGGAAATGTTGCACGATTTGAGGTGGACATCATTAAAAGAATGACGTTATTCGTTGCGGATAGTTTTATTTGCGAAATTTCAATCACCGACTTTTACTTTGTAATGTGAAAATATTTTGCTATCACCAATAAAATAAGAGAAATCAGATCGGAACGATTTAGGTGTTCCTTCTTCCCGCGCGCTATTAGAGAATGGAACGGTAGAGAAAGGTTATGAAGGTGTTTAATGAACCCTCTGCAGGGCACTTAAAGGCGATTTGCAGAGTATCTATGTCGATGTAGGCATGCTGGCCAGTCTCAAGTTCACCACAGATCAACGCAATATTCAGAGCTATTACTTACCAATAAAAATAAAATTAAAAAAAAATACATGCAAAAAACACATGCAACTTAACAACGAACAACAGATTCCTGCTTGAAAGCCTGTTGTTTTGGTACTTTATATCATTATTTTTCTGTCATTTTCAGGTATTGTTAGCACACATTGGAAAACCGGCGCAATTTTTTGGGTACTTCAAAACATGCTCCTTCCAACGGTGAATAGATTCAATTAAATTATGGAAAACAAACTATCAAAAAGCAAATTGAATGAGATATATGTATATGACACTTCCTGGCAGATTAAAATTGTGTGCCGGAACCGGGACTCGAATCTGGGACCTTTGCCTTTCGCGGGCAAGCGCACTACCGACTGTGCTATCCCGACACGACTCACGATGCCACCTCACAACCTTACTTCCGCCAGTACCTCGCCTCCTACTTTCTGGAAACATCCCTTAGACTGTGGCTAAGCCATGTCTCCACAATATCCTTTCTTCCTTTCTTCCAGGAGTGCTAGTCTTGCGTGTTTGCAGGAGAGCTTCTGTGAAGTTTGGAAAGTAGGAGGCGAGGTACTGGCGGAAGTAAAGTTGTGAGGCGGCATCGTGAGACGTGTCGGGATTAGTTTGCTTCAATTTATGTGCTACTATTACTCAATGTTGAGAATTAAACCCATGTGTTTGTGATTCTCTAAAACATATTGTTTCGTATGGGACTGGTTTTGAAGATTTACCAAAAAACCGGTACTTATAAAAGTTGTGTCAAATATAGATTATACTATTTTCACTCTCTTAAAAGAACTCCTGGTTTATGACAATTTTCTAGATTATTGGAAAACAGTAGGTGGCTGAAATTTTCTCTTCCACATCTCTGTGTTGTCAAACTATTAAATTTTAAGTCTCATATTCAGTATGCGTTTACATTCGGAGATATAAGAATCCTAAATTTACACTTTTTTGAGCTGTGGTTTATGCTTTTAACTTTGATTCAAATTATCCAGATTTTTGGGCTGTGTTGGATAACCAAATAAACCTTTTTTTATTATTTGCAGTTGATATAATGGTCTTTCTAATCAACTAAGTTTGTAAAGTCTTCCAGCACATAGCCTACAATCGCATTTTTTATCTCTTCCTAAAATCTTCAAATTTGCACTTAATTTATTCACTACTGGAAAGCGGCACATGAACGAAACTTCATGGTTCAGAGACTTGTATTGTTAGGTTACTAAGTTTCACGTTCGTCATACCTTTAGTCACTGCACACGCCGAATTTTTTCAGCAAATTTGCTTAAATTTTTCTACCTGTATGTAGCACGTAAAATGCTTTTCAGTATTATTCCAAAGAGAACGCATACGTTTGTACACGATGACCAAATTTTCATATCTTTCAACGAAATATTGCCCGAATTATAAGATCTCAAAGTCGTCAGGTATTCACGCTCGCTCTGCGCAAAGTCATGCATGGCGTCAAATAAGTGACTATATCTCGGTCAGTATTGCTTCAACGGATCTTAAAATTTACCAGTGTTGATTCTCGATATGTTAGAATGTCCACATAAAATATCCAGTGATGGTCGAGCACAAAAATGTTCCGACATTAGGCGATTTTACATGGAATGACCCAGGAGTTATATGTTACCAGCGTAAGCAGTTTCAGTGTACATCATGTCTGTCGAGCAATCATGTCCATATTCAAAGCTATGGAATAAGTATCCACACACACTGCGTTTATTTACAATTTCATCGAGCACACTTACATCGAGACTGTCGCAGGAGCCCTGGTTGCAGAAATATTATTCTTAATGTAATAATATTTTAAGATTTTTACAGAAATCAAGAGATTAAAAGTTACCATCTACGATTTCTGCTATCAAGAGATTAAAAGTTACCATCTACGATTTCTGCTATTTTTATGCAGTGTATGTTATTTCTGCAAGCCTTTGTGCAGAATGCTGCCTTGCACTTTTTTGAAACTTGGACGACAAATAGATCATACAAGAAAATAATCATAGGTTTTGAAATGCGGTGCTACAGACGAATGCAGAAAACTAGGTGGGTAGATTGTGAAACTAGTGAGGAGGTACGAATCAGAAGTAAAAGAAAAGAAAAGTCTTGCATATTTTGACTAAGAAGAGATGGATTGATAGAACACATTCTTAGATATCAAGAGGTCATCAATTTATCATTATAAGGAAGTGTATCACAAAGACAAGATAAGAGAAATTAGGGCTCATACGGGGGCATATCTACACCTACATCTACATGTACATAGATACTCTGCAAATCACATTTAAGTGCCTGTCAGAGGATTCATTAACCACTTTCATAACTTTTCTCTACCGTTCCATTCTCTAATAGCGCGCGGGAAGAAAGAACAACTAAATCGTTCCGTTTTCGATCTGATTTCTCTTATTTTATTGGGATGGTGGTGCTAGCAAAATATTTTCACATTCAGAACTAGAAGTCAGTGATTGAAACTTCGCAAACAGATCACGCCGCAATGACTATTGTCTTTCTTTTAATGATTTCCACCCCAATTCGTGCAACATTTCCGTGACGCTTTCCCCCACGTAACGTGATAAAACAAAACGAGCTGCCCTTCTCTGAACTTTCTCAATGTCTTCCGTCAGTCCCACCTGGTGAGGGTCCCACAAGGGGCAACAGTACTCCAGGAGAGGACGCACAAGTGTGATGTAGGCAGTCTCTTTGGTGGAGCTAGTGCATTTTCGAAGCGTTCTGCCAATGAAATGTAACCTTTGGTCCGCCTTCCCCACAATATTTTCTATGTGTTCTCTCCAGTCGAAGTTGTTCGTAATTGTAACTCCTAGGTATTTGGTAGAATTTACGGCCTTAAGGTTTGACTGATTTACCGCGTAACTGAAGTTCAGCGGATTTCTTTTAGTGGTCATGTGTATTACTTCACACTTTTCTTTATCTAGTGTCAATTGACAATTTTCGCACCTTGTAGACATTTTGTCTAAATCGCTTTGCAGTTGCTTTGGATCCTCTGTTGACTTCACTAACCGATAAACGACAGCATCATCCGCGAACAGTCTGAGTGAGCTATTCAGATAGTCCCCTAAATCGTTTATAAACACAAGGAAGAGTAGGGGACCTATAACGCTTCCCTGTATAACTCGATGACTTACCGTCAATTACAACGAACTGTCTCCTTTCTGATAGGAAATCGTGAATCCAATCGCACAATTGGGGAAAATTTCCATAAGCACGCAATTTCATTAGAAGCCGCTTGTGGGGTACAGTGTCAAAATCCTTCCGTAAGTTCAGAAATATTGAATAAATTTGAGATCCCTTGTCGATGGCGCTTATCACTTCATGTGAATAAAGGGTAAGCTGTGTTTTGCGAGCGATACTTTCTGAATCCGTGTTGACTATTGGTTAATAGGCCGTTCTCTTAGGTATTCTTTATTTCCTCGTTCTATTTGGGGATGCAATAGGAAAAGAAATGCCTAGTAGAGGTACAGTGTACCCTCCGCCACGCAACGTACGGTGGATTGCGGAGTATGTATGTAGATGTATAGGGGAAAACTACAAAGGGAGACAAAGATATGGATACAATGTTCAAAGGAATGTGGGTTGCCGTTCTTATGAACAGTTGAAGACGCTTAGGATAGAGTAGGGAGGAGGAACAGTGGTCTCTGTTCTCATTCCGCTCTCTTTATCGGAAGTTTGGACCTTGTCGAAATTAGGTCGCACATTTTCACTAACCCAGTCTAGAATTTTTTTGGACTAATTGTCAATTCCACCTACTGTCAGATGTGAACTCGTCTTCCTCTAAAAATTTCGTTACTTCACAAAATAGTACAGGTAATAATAATAATAATAATAATAATAATAATAATAATAATAATAATGTTTTCTGCTCCGCAGTTCCTAACTTAGGAGTTAGACTCCATGGCCATGGAATACGTCAGTATATAAAGTTCAGCACAAGAATAGCAATAGAAAAACGTAATGTAGTCATTTGCAGATGACAATCTTGAGCCTAAGTAAAAAGAATCAATACAGAATAAAATAAATAAACTTGATTTGTTAATTTTTCCAGGAGTTCCTCGACAGAATGAAAGGAGTGAGCCATAAGGAAGTTCTTGAATTTAGATTTGAAAGCGCGTCGTTTAGTACTAAGATTCTTGAGTTCTTGTGGCAGCTTATTGGAATGGATGCTACAGAATACTGCACACCTTTCTGCACAAGAGTCAAGGAGATGTGATCCAAATTTAGATTCGTTTTCTATTTAGTACTCACCGATTGAAAACTGCTAACTCGGTGGAATAAGCTGATGTTGTTAACAACAAATGGCATTAAAGGAAATACGTATTGTGACACCAATGTCAGACTCGACATTCATAAAAATACAATACATATTGCTCGAACCGCCCGTTTCTGAGCCAAAACGCCGTACCTCATAAGTTAATGATAGTAAGCTTAGTAGACTATGTTTCGTGCTGAAAAATCACTTATTTCAGGTACTGTTCTAGTTGTGAATAAAGCTGAATTTAGTTTTTGAACAGTATCCTGAACATGGTCTTTCCACGACAACTTACTATTTGAACGCCTAGAAATTTGAACTGTTTAGTCACACTTATGCCAAGTATGTGTAATCGAAATATCAACTTTTGTTATATTATGTGTTAGAAATTGTAAGAATTGAGGTGTACTGTCATTTAGCGTCAATTTATTTTCTACAAGTCATGAACGTATCTATTGAACTGCATTATTTGATACTTTGTCAATGTTACAAACAACACCCTTCACTACCAATCTGGTATCATCAGCACCTCAAAAATATTTTACACTTACCTGTTATACTCGAAAGCATGTCAGTTATATAAATAAGAAACAGCTGCGGACCCTAAACAGACACATGGGGGCACCCCATTGTGACTTCATGTCGTAGCCATTTTCAGTATTGCGTAGAATTACCTTCTGCAGTCTGTTATGTACGTATGAAGTGAACCAGTTGTGAGCTACTCCTTTTATTCCATAATGTTCCAACTTCTGCAACAATATTTTGTGATCAGCACAATCAAACGCCTATGTTAAATTAAAGAAGACGCCTAATGTTCGTAGCTTTTTATTTAACCCATCAAATGCCTCACAGAGAAAAGAAAATATAGCATTTTCAGTCGTTAAACCACTTCTAAAACCAAACTGTACGTTTGACAAGAAATTATGTGAACTGAAATATAGGCTTTTCAAAGACTTCAGAAAAAACCGATGGCATAGTCAAAGTTCTATAGTTGTCTGCATTATCTCTTTCTATTTTTTATAATGTTTAACTACTGAGCACTATAATCTGCCAGGAAACAGACCATTCTGAATGGGAAAATTAAAAGTATGGCTGAGTACTGGGTTGACATATGGAGAAAAGTATTTTAGAATTCTGCTAGATACCCCGTCATATCAACAAGAGTGCATTTTTAAGTATCGTGGAGGACCGTTTCGAGTAACATCTTCGATAAACTACTAACTAACAATGTTGTTTCATTACCTGTAGAAACTAGTGTTATGTTTAGTTCACCTGCTATATTTAGAAAGTGATTATTAAATACTGAGTATGTATCTAACTTATCAGTAATAGAAACATTTTTACGACGCACTGACATTATATCCTATACCTACTGCTGCTGACCAGACACTTCCTTCACGACTGACCAGATGGTTTCAATTTTATCCTGAGAGTTTGCTATTCTTTTTGCATACCACATACTTTTTTGCCTTTTTAATGACATTTTTCACACCTTACAGTACTGTTTGTAATGAGCTACTGCATCTTCATCCTGAAAGCTTCTAACATTTTGATACAACTCCCGCTTTGTTCTACATGATACTCTTATCCACTTTTTCAGCCACCCTGGCTGCCTGTTAGTGGAAGTACCCGTTTTGAGCGTTACAGCCTAAACCAACATCCAAACAGCGTAAGAAATGCGTTCCGGATAGCATTAGATTTATCATCTATATTATCAGCACTATAAACATACTGTCATTGTTATTCTTTTATTTGGCTTAAGAAAGTCTCAATTACAACAGCATTAACTCTTTTAAGTAGTTTGCAATTATGTACAACAGTTGTTCGAGAGTAAAAACCTTTTAGCGTTAAAATTTGTGCACTATGGTCAGAAAGGTGATTTACTATTCTGCTAACAGAGTGAACAAAAATATTCCCAATGAAAGAAATGCCATTGCATTGCACTCTCGTTGGAAAGAATATTGTTTGCATCAGATGACAGGAATTAAGGAGATCTAACAGCTGCGTTTTTCTTGGGCTACCATTTACAAAATTAATTTTGAAATCTCCACATATAACTAAACTTTTGTACTTCCTATAGACTGAACTCAGAACGAATTCTAACTTGGGCAGAAACATTTTAAAATCTGTGTCAGAGGACTGATAAATAACAAAAATTAGAAGTTTACTTCCATTAAGCTTAACAACTGCTGTACACACTTCAAATATCTTTTCTGTGAAGTGCTTCGAAACATTGATTGATTCCAGTGAAAAAAAAAACGGGTTTTAAAACACATGGCCACTACCCCACACTCGAAGGAACTCCTAGAGAAGAAGGCAGATGACCTTTATCTCTGAAACTTTGTATATTTTGCAGAATAATAGTAATTATCTTATTACTTAGATTCTTAAACTTTGTCGAAAGTGGTTCCTTTGTTAGAGGAACTTCATTTATGTAGGAATACCGGTGATCTGTCTTCAGTCTAAATATGGTGCAGCCCTAACAGCAACTACGTTGTTGTTATGGTCTTCAGTCCGGAGACTGGTTTGATGCAACTCTCCACCCTATTCTATGCTGAGAAAGTTTTTTC
Organism: Locusta migratoria; assembly: GCA_026315105.1. Lineage (NCBI taxonomy): Eukaryota > Metazoa > Arthropoda > Insecta > Orthoptera > Acrididae > Locusta > Locusta migratoria. The sequence continues at coordinate 887,756,959 of CM048745.1, forward strand.
ATCTCCTCATAACAACGGCATCCATTTGAATCCGCTTACTATATACGTCTCTTGTTCCCCCTCTGCAATTATTACCCCGCACACTTCCCTCTAATGCTAAATTTACGATTTCTCTTTGTCTAAGCATGCGTCCCACCAAGCGATCCCTTCTTTTAGTCAAGGTATGCCAGAAATTCCTTTTCTCGCCAATTCTGTTCTGTATCTCTTCATTAGTCACGCGATCTACCCATCTAATCTTCAGCATTCTTCTCTAGCACCACATTTCAAAAGCCTCTATACTCTTCCTGTCCGCACTGTTTATGTCCATGCTTTACTCCCGTACAAGGGAATGCCTTCAGAAAAGATTTCCTTACACTTAAGTTAATATTCGATGTTAGCAAATTTCTCTTTTTCAAAAATCCTTTTCTTCCCATTGCCATTCTGATTTTATATCCTCTGTACTGCGACCGTCATATGTTATTATACTACCCAAGTAACAAAACTCATCTATCACCTTCATTGTTTCTTTACCTAATCTAATTCCTTCAGCATCGCCTGATTTTTTAAGACTGCACTTCGTTATCTTTGTTTTGCTCTTCTTAATGCTCATTTTATTCAACACACTCTCCATTCCATTCAATTGATCTTCCAGGTCCTTTTCTGTCTCTGATAAAATTGCAATGTCATCAGAAAATGGAATGTTTTTATCTCTTCACTTTGGACTTTAATCCCTATTCCAAATTTTTCCTTGCTTTCCTTCACCGCCTGCTCGATATACAAATTGAATAACATCGGAGAAAGGCAACAACCCTGTCTTACTCCCCAACTTATGCTTCCCTTTCATGCTGGGGATTACTTCATTTCTTTTATTGTCTGAGGCTATTTAGCCTGTCTGATACATTTTACACACCAGCAACTACCTTATGAATTTTTCCATTAGTGCATCGATGAGCTTTGTCAACCTCCCCTTCCCATACACATTGAAGTACAGATCTTGCCTAGTGAAACCCAACCTTTGGATAGTCTTAAATGGTACCAATGTAATGTGATCCATGCCTTCCGTCATCAGCGTCTCCTCAAGTCTCCCATTAACACGGCTTACAGCCGTATTAAGACAAGGCCTATCATGACGCTGAAACAGCCGCTTGATGTGCACATTCGTGCCACCATTTCGAGTTGCCATCCTTTCCAGATCACCACCTATATCATATTACCCGTCCCTATCAAGACTATTCCCGGCCCCACCCACTATAACTACCTGATCCTCTTTTGAGAAATTCCTACTAAAGTCTCCTATGTTACAAGTAACCTGAGCTAACCCTGCACTAGGCTTCACTATGCTGGTGACCTGGTACTCACTCCCAAGTACTTCCTGCAACTGTTGGCCAACACCTCTGCCAAACCGCAGACCTTTATCTTTCAAATAGACCTCCCTACAGATTTAGGCTTCCTAACAGCTGAGGTCTGCTGTGTACTTCCTACACCTACAGCTACAGGAGGTTCATCTCCACTCAACTTTGACAGTTGGTAAAACCTATTCACAACTTGCAAAGTGAAGCTACCTGAATAGCTCTCCTAGCTACCATCTTGTCATCTGCCAGTTCTCATTCCACAGCCCCCCTTCCCCTCCTCAGCCTACCTAGTTCCTCTTCAGCGTTCTTCAACTGCACCTGAAGGTCGCAGATCTTATCATTCTGCTCCTCTGTCAGCTTATTCCTGCTGAATATCCTGCAGTTCTAGGAGAGAACCTTACCACAGTAGCCACTTGCTTCCCCACTGCATCCCCCAACGAAAATTCTTTGCTGAAATCCCACACTGCAGCCCACTACCAAAGAATCTATGACACAGCCCACAGCCACTATATCATATTACCCGTCCCTATCAAGACTATTCCCGGCCCCACCCACTATAACTACCTGATCCTCTTTTGAGAAATTCCTACTAAAGTCTCCTATGTTACAAGTAACCTGAGCTAACCCTGCACTAGGCTTCACTATGCTGGTGACCTGGTACTCACTCCCAAGTACTTCCTGCAACTGTTGGCCAACACCTCTGCCAAACCGCAGACCTTTATCTTTCAAATAGACCTCCCTACAGATTTAGGCTTCCTAACAGCTGAGGTCTGCTGTGTACTTCCTACACCTACAGCTACAGGAGGTTCATCTCCACTCAACTTTGACAGTTGGTAAAACCTATTCACAACTTGCAAAGTGAAGCTACCTGAATAGCTCTCCTAGCTACCATCTTGTCATCTGCCAGTTCTCATTCCACAGCCCCCCTTCCCCTCCTCAGCCTACCTAGTTCCTCTTCAGCGTTCTTCAAATGCACCTGAAGGTCGCAGATCTTATCATTCTGCTCCTCTGTCAGCTTATTCCTGCTGAATATCCTGCAGTTCTAGGAGAGAACCTTACCACAGTAGCCACTTGCTACCCCACTGCATCCCCCAACGAAAATACTTTGCTGAAATCCCACACTGCAGCCCACTACCAAAGAACCTACGACACAGCCCTCAATTTTCACTCATGGTACAATTGTAGAGTTACTTTTTGAGATAAAGTAGACGTCTATGTTCTGTAATTTAGGATTGTATAAAAGAGTTTATTATGTTTCTTAACTACAGTAGTCAACAAATCTCAGTCTCTACAAATCATGAAAATACCATTCCTACAACCATATAACTAGTAGCAATACGAAGAAAAACTTCGCACTGTTGCCTGTATAAATAAAAACTTAGTGCAAGAGTTATCAAACACCGTAAGCAAAAGCTTCCCAACCGCAATTACGATAAAAACAGCAAGAAGACACCTGTAGAAGAGTACAAAATTTAGTAATTATCTAGCGTGAACACCTCTTGAAATATACTAACGTTAATAATTTACTACAATACACAAACACATATTGGAACTTATCTTTCGGAGACCGCTACGGCTGGAACTGCTCGCCACCAAATGTAAACAAAGCACTAACATACTCATATTGTACGTTACACATTTCAATACTGAGAAATATCTATGTCCTTCGCGTATACGTTCCCTATAGAAACAGCATCTACTACGGCAAACATTATTACTAATACTAACAGCTGTTTCTTGGTGAATTTAAAATCATGGGTATGTTGTTTGGTGAATTCTTAAACACTGCTTGTAACACACTGCTTTATTTTGCTCTCATGGGAACGTTGTTGTCCAGATACGCAGGAGAAGGAAGATTGGTGTTGAAAAGTTGCACACTCATAGAGTGTGGAGGCATGTCAACTTCAAGTACGAGGTAGTACTTATTAGTGAAGCATTGTTCCTTTCTCTTTATTTCCGGTCATGTTAAATTATATTGTCTAAGATGGCTCAAATCCAAGATAATATGAATCGTGAGATAGGCTTTTGTGTCTATTAAATGTTGATTTTTTCCTATTAATTGATTTCTTCGTGACTTATTAATGAACAGAATTACAATCACACAAGTTAAGCACAATTCTGTATCACGTTTCCTAATTTAACTGCCTTGTTACCCTTTTTATCTACGAACTTTGTGGTACCGTGAACATATGCTACATTGCCGTTTATTCCTGATACAGAACACTATAAATGAAAAGTATTACAGTTAGTATCCTAAAGAATTTTCCGAGAAATAATGGATTTGACTTTGCAACGAGCGTTTTGTCGAAAATGTCGAAAGACATTTATGGAAAAACCGTGGTGCGGTAAAGATTTGGTGCGGCAAATTGAAACAGATTCCAGTGTTTCCAATTCACCGTACGCACTCATCCGAGAAACAGCAATCTGCTCTAAAAACTGATTACTTTGTTCATAAAAGAAATGGACAAAAAGGAACACTGAACAGAAAAAAAAGTTTTGTCATACGCTACGCACAGCTGCAGAGAGAGAATTGAAAACGTTAGCAGTTATTTCCGCTTCAGCATCTGTGTCTACTTTCCGATTACTTTTGAGTCACTTCTCGAAAAACAATATTCAGCTGCACTGAAATATCTACAGAAAAATATTTTCACTCAAATCCTTTACAAATTAAAAATTATTGTGTCAATAATGAAGAGAACGTGTTTTTCCTAGAAAGTTTGCCACCAACCTAATAGCTCCAATTACGCCCCGAGTTCCTGTTAAAAACTTTCTCCGTGTAATGGTTCGTGCGAGCAGAGGAAGAAGTGCGATAGAGGGTTGTTTATTATTGTCCGCTCTTGCTATTGTAAATACGTTTCGCCGTATTTTGTGCGTGCCTTTTGTCTGCCGATGCCTTTTCTAGATCCTGAATATTGAGATTATGAGCAGCCAGCAAACGATGGAGAACACACTACACTTAATCAGTCATCTCGTTAAACACAATGTTTGTAATATCTGTTTAAGTTAGCCTTATATCTACATCTCCACCATAATGAGCGTGGCGGGGGCTACACTGTACAACTACTAGGCATTTCCTATTCCTCTCCCAAACAGAACGAGGAATAAAAGAATGCCTATATGCCTCCGTACGACCCTTAATTTTTCTTATCTTCGCGATCATGACGCGAAATGTAAGTAGGCGACAGGAAGATCGTCCTACACTCAGCTTCAAATGCCAGCTCTCAAAATTTCCACAACAGAATTTCTCGAAAAAGAACGTCCCTTTTCCTCCATCGATACTCATTTGAGTTCCCGTGACACTCGCGCATTGGTCGAACCTACCAGTAACGAATTTAGCTGCTCGCCTCTGCACTGCTTCTATGCCTTCATTTAAGCTGCTGTTCCCAAACATTTGAGCAATACTCAAGACGTGGTCGTACAAGCGTTTTATTCGCAGTCTACTTTACAGACGAAGTACATCTTCGCGAAATTCTCCCAATAAACCGAAGTCGGCTGTCTACCTCACAACTGTCCGTACATGTTCGCTCCATTTTCATATCGCTCTGCAATGTTACCCATAGATATTTGAACGACGCGACTGCATCAAAAAGCTTACTACTAATGCTGCTTTCCCCACTCATGCATATCACCTTACATTTTCCTACATTGAGAGCTAGCTGCCGTTCTTCGCACCAACTTGAGATTTTGTCTAAGTTATTCTGTATGCCATTTACAGTCAGTTAAAGACGATACCCTCCCATACACCACAGCATCATCAGAAAACAGCCGTAAATTACACGTTTCTCAGTCCATCACAACATTTATATGGATAGAAATTCATAGCGGTCCTATTAATCTCTTCTGGGGCACGCCTGACGATACACTCGTCTCTGATGAACACTCGCCGTCGAGAACAACGTACTGCGTTCTATTACTTAGGAAGTCTTGCAGCCAGTCACAAATCTGTGAACCTATTCCAAGTGCTTGTATCTTCGTTAGCAATCTACAGTGTGGCACCGCGTCAAAAGACCTTTTGATGTCGAGAAAAACACAATCTGCCTGTTTTCCTTCATCCAAGGTTCGCAAGATGTTATGTGAGAAAAGAGCAAGCTGAGTTTCACATGAACGGTGTTTCCTAAACCAGTGCTCATTCACAGCAAGAAGCTTTTCAATCTCAAGGAAATTTATTATGTTCCAACTGAGAATATTCTGGAAAATACTACAGGAAACTGATGTCAACGATATTGGCCTGTAATTATGTGGGTTAGTTCTGTTTCCCTCCTTATAAACGGTAGTCACCAGCGCTTTTTTCCAATCACTAGGAACTACGATGAAAATAAATTCTCAGGCTATATTCTTTCAAAAAAGCACAAGCACATGTTAAACGTTTACGTAAACTGTTTCTATATATGCAGCACTCGCAACGGTGCATTTCTGTACTCAACGAGAATTGCCAAACAATCATGTTTACTTTCTGATTATCTAGCAGCTTAATAAGTCAAAAGTTCTCGCCTGAAAAGTGGGAAGATACGTCTTCACTTTCCATGAGGATTTTTCACCTCAACGTGAGAGAGAACACCGAAACCGAGTTGACGGCTTACACGCCCACTTATTTAAAATGTAACAGATTACACATGATTACAGATTACGATGACGGACATCCTAAGCTAAACAGAACCAGATACCTTCGTAGCACTGTATATTCTCTGTATCTCTTGATGCTGTCGCGTCGTTCAAATATCTAGGCTTAACATCGCAGAGCGATATGAAATGGAACGAACATGTAAGGACAGTTGTGAGTAAGGCGGACAGCCGACTGCGGTTTATAGGGAGAATTTTGGAAAGATGTGTTTCACCTGTAAAGGAGACCGCGTATAAAACGCTTGTACGACCACGTCTTGAGTATCGCTCAAGTGTTTGGGACCCGTAGCAAATCAGTTTAAAGGAAGACATCGAAGCAATTCAGAGGCGATCAGCTACGTTTGTTACTGGTAGGTTCGACCAATGCGCGAGTGTCGCGGAAATGCTCCGGCAACTCAATTGGGGATAGCTGGAAGAAAGACGACGTTCTTTTCGTGAATTTCTGTTGATTAAATTTAGAGGGCCGGAATTTGAAGCTGAGTGTAGTACGATCTTGCTGCCGCCTACTTACATTTCGCGTAAAGATCACAAAGACAAGATAAGAGAAATTAGGGCTCGTACGGAGGCATATAGGCATTCTTTTTTTCCACATTCAATTTGGGAGTGGAATAGGAAAGGAAATGCCTAGTAGTGGTACAGTGTACCCTCCGCCACACACCTTACGGTGAATTGCGGAGTATGTATGTAGATGTAGATGTAGATGTATCTGTCCACTGACGCTAGTTGTATGTGATCTTTACTAAATACAGCTGCCAAATACGCAAATCGTTTCCTTAGGCTGTTTTTACAGTGTCACCGACAAATGGTAATCGTCACTGTCACCAGAGGTTGATAAAATAATCGGCTGACAGCCCAGTCCCCATTCGGCCTATGTAGTTTGCCGGGGAAAAGGTGAGGTTAGGTTAGAATCTATTCTGTTTTTGAAGTAGATTATATTCCATTTTTTGGGGGTACAATGGATTCCACGACACGTTTGTACTTCAGGATCAACGCTACAATGCCACTTTTCTTATTATAAAAGACATCCAATATTTGTGAATGGTGTACATCTGTTTCGAAGAAAGAAACTGGCGTGGATTCTGTACACTATCCTCAGTTATTGCTACTACCAGACAAGGTTTACGAGTATATGAGCTACCTGTAAAAGGAGGAATTTCTATTACATATTCGTGATATTTCGTGGTGATATTGAAAAATAATATTACATAGTTTTGTTGGAGTTATTTGAAGTTGAGGAGACATCCGTCAGTTAACCTCCATGCTTCAAATAATGCAAAACTAGACCAGACTATGTTTATTGCTTATCACAATGCGCGTAGAGAATTTACTTGGACTTTGTAGAACATTATTTACATAACTACGGCACTTTTACGACTTTTCAATGTGTGGTTATCTGCCACCCTTTCATGTAATTTGTATTTTTAGGGTGCTGAATTTTGGAAAATCTTAAATTTTATCCCCATGTTACAAACAGTATTGTCCTCTGTCTGCTTGTGATTCCTTCGTTAAAGAAGTATCACAGAATAATAATGACTCTGGGCAACCTTTATACCAAAACAAACAGTGTAAGTGACGAAAAAAAATGTTTGTATAGCTTATAATGGGACTTAACTATGGGGTCTTCAATTCCTAAACATACAAAGTACTTATGAAGAACTTACTAACTAGGACGGCACAAACATCCATGCCCGAGAGGGGATTCGAACCCCCGACTGTAGTGGCCGTGCAGACCGTGACTGGAGCGCCTCAGTCCCGTCGGCCACCGCGGCCGGCTGTAAGTGACGAGTTTTGGGTTGTAACAACCAGTGTAACGGAGGAGACGCAATAGTTGTTCAGACAGAAAACTAATTAGCATATGAGAAACATCCCAAGAATTATTATGAACGATATTCCTCATTGCAGTAATTTCAAAGAGACTTCATCTGTGCAAGAGCTGCTTAAAGTCACAAATGAAAACGTCACAATATATTTATGTAAAGAAATGCACTAAATGAGAGAAAATGTTCGTAATGCGTTGTGCTAAGCATAAAAATAAACAACGGGTGCTATTTTTTGTTATTTAAATTCATGATTAATACAGTTGTGGGCTACCCAAAATCATCCGATTGTTATTAACGAAACGACTCTTGACAAATTTCCAATTACTGTCGTTCTGTATATGTGTAAAATACAAGTGTGAAGTTTAGAATAATTTTGAACACCAAAACATCTGAAAAGCGGAAGCACACGTACATCATATTTGTACTTCATAGAAGAGATTTGCCAGTCTGTTAAAGAACGCAATAAGCAATAAAAATAATTTGTGGACACCTAATCCCTGTTTTACTCTAAACAAACCAATGTAAGAGAGCCACTACAATAACTTTAAGCCCAAGATACGCCTCCATTCTGAACTGTTTTTATTCTATGTTATGATGTACGCCTGACATATCTCTTTAAGATTTCACTAACTTGAAGTTTCCAATAACCTAGCAATTTCAGGTCAAACATTTCAAATAATATCCCGATTGTGATATTTACCGTCTTCTGGGAGAAAAAATGTTCTTTCTTTGATTAAGCGTTCCAGTTTCACTGTCCATATTTAGTGTGTGAGAACGTGGGTCAATTTCACCGAAGAAAACAAACTGATTTAGGTTTTACGATTGTTGTCTGAAGTCTGTATTTCGGGCGATGAGATCGGCTACACTGCGACCGTACCGTTGTGCAGTACTGATTTGAAACGATCGGCCGTCGATAAACGCCACCGATATCGAAGCCACTGGGAACGCAGCCTTATACTGCCTCGGCGCGGACGGACAAGAGATCACTCGCTTGTTGCCCACTTGCGGTGCTATAGCAGTGACCCGTTGCGACTTTCCTACATATTGAAATAAACATTCCATAAATATTACTTCAAATAGATATGGTGGAAAATTTTAGTTGTAATAATTCTGAATTGCAACTCCAAGTAGATGACAAGTGTTCAAATTTTCCTACTCTAATGTAGCTTTTACATTAATTATGTCGTCCCGAAATTTGGCGCGTTACCATCCTTCCGCTTAGTACCTAAACGTGTAGTGAAAATAAGAAAATTCCAACTTGGTGGCGCAATATGAAATATGTATTTAAAAAAATTCACATATCGATTTCGTTCTAATGAAAGAACATCAACAGTGAAGAATTTGACTCATGAGAACTCATGCACTAGACATAAAACGATTAATATTGTCATATTGCGAACAGCAGGTGCGTCAAACATAAGAAACGCCTAGAAAGTTCTGGAAATGGTAAGTACAAAGAAATAAATTTTTCTGCCCCTGCCGGGATTTCAACTGGGGACCGCAGGTACGGCGATCTGCGATGCTAACCACTGTGCCACCAGTTCTGTCGGGACTCGCGACAGTAGATTTATGAAAGAAATCAAAAGATCTTCGTAATATGTTCCAAATGTTTGTAGAGCTTATGAGACTTAACTACGGGGTCATCACAACCTATTGTAATACATGTAACAACCTTTCTTACTTTTGTGGTGGCCTGGCACATTTTCCATGATCGAGTCAACTTTCAATAAAAATGTAATACCAGCCCCGTAAGTTGCTCCTGACGGGTTCTTCTTAATCTACAGCGTTTTCATACTTTTGGAGAACAAAATTCGTTTTTCGTTAATAACTCGCGAAAGTAACGAAATATTGTCACCGAAACACTTCTCTTACCATTTTGCATTAGCGTAAGCTTAAATCTAATTTTTGTTTTGTTTAATGTTGTGCGGATTGGGTGTTGTACATTGCTGTGTAGTCTTTCATTAAGTGCTGCTAAATGGCAGGCTCACGTCTCGTGATATTAAGCTGGCGTATGGTAAAGTTGGGAAGTGTCCTTCTTTGTAAAGAGAACAAAATTCAGAGTACAGAATATGTGTTCTGTCGTAAGGGAGACACTGCAAGCAGCAGGGGGTCATCCTTACACAGAAAACAGCTCATGGCGTCTCACTGGTGTTGAAGACTTGAAGAAAGGACAGCATAGAAGGGATAAACATTAACTTTTGACTTCAACAGTCAGTTAAAATTCAGGAATCGTATGACACAAAAGCCTCGCTAAACTAAGACGACAAGTATATCGGAGAGATCTGAGCTAACACGGAGGCAAGCCGCGTCCATTCTCACTAAGACACTTCGCAAATACGTCGCTAGTGACCACCTGACGAAGCGATATTTTCTACAAAATATACAAGTTGCGATGTTTGTCTCCTTTTGTAAGCATTTCTGCCGACGCCAATTCACAAAGGTACCAGTTTGTTTAATTTAGTCATTTACTGTCATTGGAAACAGAATGGGCGAGACGGAGGTACACTGCACTAGAACTGGCTAGAAACAAAATTAAAAATAACTCGACTTCTTCGTTTACAAATTATGATCAGTGAAACATTCTGGAAAAGTGTACCAAATATTCTGTACAAGCGTAATCTACGAGATATCTTCAGAAAGAAAGGTGACTTTATACTTTCATGAAAAATATGTATTTAATCATCAATACTCTTGTTGGCACCTTCTCCCTCAGATACTATTGTGCCAATGCTTCTTCCAATATTTCAAGCACTTCTTATAAGCACGCTTTGATATAGCCGTGAGTACTTCTAGCGATAAGGTTTTTATTTCATGAATCATTTCTAATATATGTCTTTTGGTAGTCTCTTCAGTTTTCGTAACAGGGTGGGGGGAGGCAAATCCGGTGAATACGGTGGCTGAGGCATGATTCTCGTGATGTTATTGGCCAAAACACCTCACACAAGCAACGATGAATAAACAGGCGCATTGTCGTGATGCAAAAACCATGGATAGTTTCCCCACAATTCCGAAGAGTTTCTCTCTCTCTCTGTCTCTCTCACTCTCTCTCTCTCTCACTCTCTCTCTCTCTCTCTCTAAGTGTGTTTGCCTCTGTAAATTTTAATGCGGTAGGTCAACACAAGAAATGTTACACTTTCTGCGGAGCTATGAACATAGTTTATTGTATAATTTTCCAAAGAGTTACAGCACAAAGACATAATTTTTAAATGGAAAAATAGTTTTTTCTATCATGCATTGGATTCCTTGAAACCAGATGCGTCCAAATCAATTTAAACTACATTCCTATCACTGTTAGGTTGGGAGCTACAACCCTTCAAATTTTAGGGGGTGGAGGCTACGACAGCGTAGCTGACTGGCTGGTGGTCATGAGACAGTGGGCCGTGCCCCAGGGGATAGCCACTCGGCCAGTCAGCTACGCTATCGTCGCAGCCCCCGCCCCTAGAACTTTGAAGGGTTGTAGCTCCCAAACTAACAGTGATAGGAATGTAGTTTAAATTGAATTGGACGCAGCTGGTTTAAACGAATCCAATACACTATAGAAAAAACTATTGTTCCATTTAAAAAACTATATCTTTGTGCTGTAACTCTTTGTAAAATGATACAATAAACTATGTTCATAGCTTCGCAGAAAGTGTAACATTTCTTGTGTTGATCTACCGCATTAAAATTTCCCGTCACCTATTATTTTATAAGTTACAGAGGCAAACACACTTAGTGAAACACCCTGTTTATATATATATATATATATATATATATATATATATATATATATATATATATATATATATGACATCCCGTCTCGCATGATCAAATTTGAGAGATTTTGGAATAAATTTTGGGTCCTATGTCCAAAACATTGGAAGAGTTGTATGATACGAGCCAACCGATATGCCAACATCCTCTAGCAACTTCTCATACGGTAATTAAACAATTTTCCAAACAATTTTCTTCACATTTCCTACGTTGTCATCTGTTGATGCGCTGGGGCATCCAGACCGAGATTCGCCATTGGCATATTGGAAGAGTTTGTAGTTTGTACCACTTGTAAAGTTTTTAATTTTTTAATTTTTTATTTTTTATTTTAGAGCGCACTTGTTGTGTTCCACTGTCAACATTTCAAGTGTTTTACAACAATAGATTCCATTTTTCACATATAATTTGATGCAAATACTATGCTTGACTTTATAACAATAGAAAATTGACGAGTACACTAGAACACGTCTGTCTATAAAAAAGTAACGAAGTATGATGTACAATTGACACTGTCCGTGATATGTGTTCCGACATAAGACCGAAAAGAGATTAATAATCGAATGTACGTTGTCCGCGCATTTCGAAAACGCAATTTAGAATTTGCACAGCCCTCGTATTTATGTATATAATAGGGCGTGTGTACGTAATAACAGACATTTTTCCATGTGAACGCACTTCCACCAGCCAGTGATTAAGATAGCGGTACGTTGCAGTGGGGATTTTCAATTGCTATGGGAAGAAAAGCGTCTCTGAATAAGAGATATTTGTTGTCATTCAATATTATTTTAAATGTTAAGAAGTCCTTTCTGAAAGCATTTGTGTGGAGTAAAACATGAACGATAAGGGGTTCAGACAACAATATGATAGAAGCTTTTGCAATGCGGTACTACAGACGAATAATGAAGATTAGGTAGGTAGATCACGTGACTAATGAGGAGGTGCTCAAGAGAATTGGCGAAATAGATATCGTCTACTTAGGATTAGGATTAGAAGGGTGTGGCGTAAAAGTCGTAGAGGGACACTGAGAGACGAAAACAGTAAGCAGATTCAGTAGGATGTAGGTTGCCGTTCTTATTCTGAAATGAAGAGGCTTTCGCAGAAATGCCTAGCGTGGAAACCTTCATCAAACAAGTCTGCGGACTGAAGACCTAAACAACAATAGCGTTGCTGCGTGACAAAAATTTCGTGAAATATGGAGAATCAAATATTCTTAGTAAAAGATACAAATAATGTAGCAGAACTGCAGAGATCAGCTGCCCTTTGAATACAGGTATTAGTGAACACAGAGCTGTCGTAGCGAAATTGAATATCGAAAGTCCCAAAGTTACCAAAAATAAACGCAAAGTATACTTGTTCAGGAAAGCAGATAGAAATAAAATACATTGCTTCTTGAAAGACAGCTTCCACTCTTTTGTAACACTAAACGTAGGTGTAGACCAGATGTGGCTCATATTCAAAGAAGTGGTATCGACAGCAGTTGACAGTTTTATATTAAATAAATTAATTAAAGAAGTAGGCGATCCCCCTTGGTACACAAAACAGGTCAGGACACTGTTGCAAAAGCAAAGGAAAAGGCATACTAAATTTAAACGAACACGAAATCCTCAGGATTGGCAATCGTACTCAGAAGCTCGAAATTTAGCGAGGATTTCAATGCGAGATGCCTACAATATTTTTTACAACGAAACTCCTTCTCGAAATTTGACTGAAAACCCAAAGAGATTTTGGTTATATGTTAAATATACTCGGGGCGAATCACAAACAATACCTTCACTACGTGATAGAAATGGCGATCCTGCCGATGACAGCGCTACTAAAGCAGAGTTACTAAACTTAGCTTTTAGAAACTCATTCACCAAAGAAGACGAAACCAATATTCCAGATTTCGAATTACGAACAGAGGCCAAAATGAGTAACGTAGAAGTTGATATCATCGGAGTAGTGAAGCAACTAAAATCACTTAACAAGAACAAGTCTTCTGGTCCGGATTGTATACCCATTAGATTTCTATCTCATTATGCTGAAGCAATAGCTCCTTACTTAACAACCGCTCTCTCATAAAAGGATCTATACCAAAAGATTGGAAAGTTGCCCAGGTCACACCTATATTCAAAAAAGGCAGTAGGAGTAACCCACTAAAATAAAGGCCTATTTCACTGACGTCAATTTGCAGCAGGGTTTTGGAACATATCCTGTATTCAAATATTATGAATTATCTCGAACAGAACGATTTATTGACCCAAAGTCAACACGGATTTAGAAAATATCGTTCATGCGAAACACAACTAGCTCTTTATTCACACGAAGTGATGGATGCTATCGCCAAAGGTTAGCAAATTGATTCCGTATTCCTTGATTTCCAGAAAGCTTTTGACACCGTACCTCACAAACGGCTTTTAATCAAATTGCGTGTTTATGGTATATCGCCCCAAATTTGCGATTGGATAGGGGATTTCTTGTCAGAGAGGACACAGTTCGTAGTAATCGATGGTAAGGCATCGACTAAAGCAGAGGTGATATCGGGCCTGCCACAGGGTTCCTTATTTACATAAACGATTAAGGGGAAAATCTAAGTAGCTCTCTTAGGTTGTTTGCAGATGACGCCGTCATTTACCGTCTAGTAAAATCATCTGAAGATCAAAACTAACTGCAGAACAATCTGAATAAGATATCAGTATGGTGTAAATATTGGCAATTGACTCTAAATAATGAGAAGTGCGAAGTCGTCCACATGAGTACGAAAAGAAATCCGCTAAACTTTGTTTACAAGATAAATCAAAAGTGAAGGCCGTAAACTCCACAAAATACCTAGGAATTACTATTACTTAAGACTTAAATTGGAATGAACACATAGATAATGTCTTGGGAAAGGCGAACCAGAGACAGCGTTTTATTGGCAGAACCCTTAAAACATGCAACAGAGCTACAAAAGAAACTGCATACACTACGCTTGTCCGTCCGTTTTTGGAGTATTGCAGCCCATTGTGTGATCCTTATAAGATGGGTTTGACGGAGGAGATCGAAAGAGTCCAAAGAAGGGCAGCTCGTTTCGTATTGTCACGGTACAGGGGAGATAGCGTTACGGAATTGATACAGGATGTGGGATGGGAATCATTACAACAACGGCGCTTATCGCTACGGCGTGGGCTACTTGCGAAACTCCAATCGCCAACATTCTCCTCCGAATAGAAATGATCGTCAGAATAAAATACGAGAAATCAGAGTTCGAACAGATTCAGGTGTTCATTCTTCCCACGCCCTATTCGAGAATGGAATGGGAGACAAATAGTATAATTGTGGTTCGATGAACCCTCTGCCAGGCACTTAAATGTGATTTGCAGAGTATCCCATGTAGATGTAGATGTAGATGAATTGCCGTGGGTGCCGGCGATCTCTGAGGACTTCGGTTTGAGCAGATCATAGAGCTGTTACACATCATCGATTCGAATAAATCACAGAGATGACAGATTCATTACGTAGAGGATGGTTGCACGTAAACTGGCAGCTTTCCAGAAGCTGTAGTGTGAGCTGTATATATCGCAGAATGCTGATATTTCGTGGGAACGTTTAATAATTTGTGCACCAGCAGAGTGTGGGGAAAGAAATTATAGTTTCAGTTTCTGCTACTAGGCGAAAATATGGCGCTCTGTCAGAATGAGGTGTGGCTATAGGAAGATGTACGGAAAGCTCAAATGATGACGGTGGTGTAGCACATTCATTAGGATATGGTCACCAACCTGTGCTCAGTATTGTTCTCCCGACTGAGCTGCATCTGCATGGTGAATGGTTTTCTGTGGGATATCCGATGTAGTGTGACCGACAATTCGTCGTATACTATCTTTCAGATCAGTGAGAGTCCGAATACATACCTGATGGGCACGATCTTCCAAATATCCACACAACCAGAATTCACATGAATTTAGGCCTGGGGGGCAAATTTGGAGGGCTTGGTCCCCAGTGCCTATAGTCATTTCACCGAGAGCTGGGACGAAACAACAGCGTCACGTGAGCGACTACGATCGTTTCCAGAGAAAGCATTCGGTTTTCACGTGATACGACGGGGTGTACAAAATCCTTGGCGCACGCTTTGCAGCTGGTGGCGTCGGCTGGCTGCCGAGCTGACGTCATAGCGGAACCTGAGAAACCTGGACAACAATGTGACGAAATAAAGCACGACATGGCAGATTCGAAGCCAGTTACAATAATGTTAAAAGTACGATGAAACTGAGTTAATTATGTCAAAACAGGTTTGTTTTCATACAGGTTGCTTACCGAACGCTCCATTCATACACAATTTTTAATAACATTCCCACTAATAATAATGGTAAAGGACGGCGAAAAATGGTTCATTCTGTCAAATTTGACAGACTGTTTTCATTGAGGTTTATACCGCTCTACTATCTCTCTCCTCTACAATTTCCACATTTGGCTTTCAACTAAAAATTCGATACAGAGGACGCACTTGTTCCAAACTTCTGCAGTCACTGTTTTTACTGCTTCTTCTTGCAGTTCTTTAATTTCCGGCATTTTGTATGTTTTGTCTTTCTCTGCGACATAGCCTTTGATTGTGGCCCACACTTAGTCGATGGCGTTTAATTCACAGCGGTGCGGAGGAATTCTAAGAACAGTTTTCCTGCATTCTTCGCCATTTCATCTATCGCGTATTCGCTGTGCACTGTTCTGTAATTTTGAAATATATATAAAAGTTATTTTTTCAACATACCGTCTTCAAAATCGAGATTTTTAGATTTTAGCCACTCTAGTATATCCTCCTTATTCGAATTAGCACTGGAAACTTTTTCTTTTCTACGATAATGGTACGGCGCTTTACCATCAACAATAACTGCAAGCCGAGGAAGAACAACTTAGAACCACTTCTGGAAGGGTCAGCTAGTCTTTCAAGCGTCTTGAAAGATGAACTTGAGAGATCCTGAAATCGCCGCTGTACGACGTGCACTAACGAGCTCACCCCTGCAGTGGAGACGGTCACACTAACTGCGCGCCCCCGTCTTGTACACCCCTCTACGGCAGCGCTGTGGTCACGCGCCTTGCCGTGTTTGCAGTACGTCTCTCGTTTCGGTGAATGGAGTACAGTGATGGTGCGGTCGTCACGGAATGTTTCTCGAGGCAGATATTTCACCTGGCGAGCAACATGTGGTGACGCCCCATCTTGCATGAAAATTGTGGTTGAGGACATAGTTCCGTTCTCACAAAGCCAGGATCATGTGTTGTACGAAGAAATCCACCTAACAGGTTCAAGAGGTGCCATGTCCTTGACGAATAAAGAAATGAGATATACGTAGGTGGTGAAACCATAGCAGACAGTCACGAAAGCTGCATCCTGTGGATGTTCCTGGACAACGTGCGACCTAATAGATCCCTAAACGCGACAACTCGTTGCTTCCAAAGCACCGTGCACAGTAAAATATACCTCTTCCATTCTGATCACAGGTCATCCATTTCTGTGCCTACCAAAAGAAACCAAGGGCACAGCCACACATTGACTTTTATCCTGGGGCTGAATTTGGTGCATATTATCATCTTATAAGTAGACAGTGTAAAAAGCGCAGTAAAATCTCTTGTGTTGTTGAACAGCGGAGAGAAAAATACCGTGCCACAGCTGGAGTGCTTGTACTAGAATCTGAGGCATGGCCTGAATGTTCAGGCTATAGCTACAGCAACGTCCTCAACAACCAGCATGGAATGGGATGCCTCACTCTCCTTGCTGCTAATTCGCCTGTTTCTTCACATATTTTAATCATATACTTTAGCCCATCTATTGATGTGGGGCCTGTTTCTGTCGGCGATATTCCTGCAATGTAGTGCTGCTGTTGCTGGCGATCTAAAAATAAAACAAATAAATAAAAACTTTAGCAACAATGCACACTATTTCTTTCCGGTAGCTGTTACAGTTCGTTAGGGAAACATCAACCTTCTAAACCCTCTTCACTGATAGTCACTTTTCGTAAGACATCAAAAAGCGTCGTCACACAACCAAAAGCGCGTTCTGTTATTCTTATGTTCTTCAGTCGGAGACTGATTTGACGCAGCTCTTCACACTGCTCTATCCTGAACAAACCTCTTCATCTCATCATAAGAACGACATCCTACATCTATTTAAATTTCCTTATCGTATTCGTCTCAAGGTCTCTGGGAATTCTACTCCACACACTTACCTCCAATGCTAATTTCACGATTTCTTGATGTCTAAGAATGTGTCCTAGCATCTATCCCTTCTTTTAATCAAATTATACCAGAAATTCCTTTTCTGCCTCATTCTGTTTAGTACCTCGTCATTAGTTATGCAATCTACCCACCTAAAATTCAGCGTTCGTCTTCTATCCTCCTCCTGTCTGAACTACTAACTTTGTTTCCCTACCGTACGAGGCAACACTCCACACCAATGCCTTCAGAAAAGACTTCCTAACTTTTAAATGGATATTCGATGTCAACGAAGTCTCTTTCTCCGATATGTTTTTCTTCCCAGTCTCATTCTGCATTTTATATCCTCCATACCATGACGCTCGTACGTTATTTTACTGCTGTAGTAACAAAACTCGACTACCACCTTTATCTTTTCGTTGCCCAGTCTGATTTCTAGAGCATCGCCTGATTTTCTTTCACTGCTTTCCGTTACACTTGTTTTGCTACTGTTGATGTCCACCTTATACGCTCCTTTCAAGACGCTGTTCATTCCGTTCAGTTGCTCTTCAAAGTCCTTTCCCTGTCTCTGGCATAACTGAAATGTCATCAATAAACCGCTAATTTTATTTTTCTTCACGCTGAACTTTAATTCTTTCGCCAAAATTGTGCTTGCTTTACTTCACAGGTTGCTCAGTGTATGTATTGAATAACATTGGGGAAAGACTATAATCCTGTCTTGCTCCCTTCGCATCCAATGCTTCTGTTCCATTCCATTCGACTCTTATAACTGCAGTCTGGTTTATGTACAGGTCATAAGCAAGCTTCCGTTCTCTATATTTTACTAATGTCTACCCGTGGAAGGCTTTAGGCACGGTTTTATGGCGATTGGATAGCTATTTATATATATTAACGTGAATGTCTGTTCTGTGTACGCTTATCACGCCCGAACGACAAGACCCAGAGACTGAAATATTTGTACAGTTACTAATTTATACCTGAGGAAGGCTTTAGGCACGGTTTTATAGCGATCTGATAGATGTTCAGTAATTTGAAGAATATAACGTGAAACGCGGAGCACTAA
The DNA here is from genome assembly GCA_026315105.1 of Locusta migratoria. Taxonomy (NCBI): domain Eukaryota; kingdom Metazoa; phylum Arthropoda; class Insecta; order Orthoptera; family Acrididae; genus Locusta; species Locusta migratoria. Next base: position 887,775,708 of record CM048745.1, read on the forward strand.
TTACTGTTTGAAAACTATATTTACTCTTTGAAAATGGTTTTATTGGTTGCATTGTTGCTTGAGGATTATGATAAAAGAGTGGAGTATATTGGGATGGAGAGTGATCAGTGAATATAAAATTCTACGTGTTTGTGTGTGAGTGTGTTAATATTTAGCTCTGCAGCGAAAACTACAGAAAGAAAATGAATGGCCTGTGTGTAATTGTTGTCTGAAGTCTCCCATTGTACACCATAGCAGTTCCTTGCAGATAGCTATAAGGGGGTAGAAGATATGGTGGTTGAAAGTTGTCAGATTATAAAAGAATTCGGACTGAAGGCCAGCAATGACGATTGCGACTCTATAGCGAGGACGTTACATACATCGAAACGTGATGCCACAGACCATATCTTTGGTCTATGCGTTCTACAATGTCTTCAGCTCTTTCTCTGTAAGGATAAGCATACGAATAAGGATATATAAGAATAAATAAATAAAGCAGTAACAAAGAAATTTCTTTTAATACAGCTCCTGAAAAAAAGTCGATTTGACGAATCACGCATTACATCAAGTGATCGATCTCTGATATTACTACAATCATTATCGTGGAATTTCGTGATTGGATTCTTCGAAACTATTGCATTGTTACGTGTGATTTGATCTACATTACTTTCTTTCCTGATAATGTTGATTAAAAGTGTTTGTATCTAAATAACGTATTGTATTTCATTCCATCCTTCAAACCCAGTCTCATAGCACAATACTGAAACGTAGCTTATCTATCATAATCAACCAACACGCGAGCGGAGCCGCGGGTTTAAGCTAGTAAATCAATAAGAAAGTTGCAGCCACGACTGTATTTATTGCCAAGCATTAAGTGAATCTGGCTGGAAACAGCGGGAGTCAAATCACTACAATTACAAAGGTCATTCTGGATTATCCTAGCAGTCAAACGAACACAAATTTTTTGCTGCTAGGATAATCTAGGATGACCTTCATATTGTATTGAAAGTGACTCCCGCTGTATACAGACAGATTTAATTTTTTTAATGCTGTTGACTAACCTGATACCATTTTATCTATGATGATAATCCTGGACCGAAACTAGTCGATTTTAAGGATTCATTAAAATAGCTGATGGAAATTTTTAAGGTGGTCAGAAAAACTAACTCATTATTACGGCGAACCCATGCTACTTTAGAAGAAATGTCTCCAAGAAAAGAAAGAAAAGCAGTAAATTTATGGCTGTGTACGCCCTTTGTTACCACTTTCTGCTTCTTGCTCGTGGCTAGCGCCTTATTTATGTGTCGCGTGGAATATCCATTGTCTCGAAACACTTGCTGTAGGTGAGCGACCTCTTTAGGCAGACTGTCTGCATCTGAGAATGTTTTAGCTCTCTGAACAAGTGTTTCAAAGAGAACCTGCGACGGGTGGTGACAACGCGATGACTGTGAAATGAATGCTACTATTGTTCCGCCTTTTACACACACACACACACACACACACACACACACACACACACACAGGTCAGATAACCATCTCTCCACTTAGATAGTGAGGATGTTATCATGAATGGAGATCTCGCTAAAAATCCACACATTTTTCTTTTACACTATGAGGGCATCGTACACATTCTTCCTAAATGCCATTGGCTAGAAGGCCGCTAACTCTATTGCACTCTTATCGAAGGAGTTTAACGTCGCTTTGCCATAATGAGATTGGCCGAGAAGAGAGAGGGAGAGCTACCCGTGGCAACCCGGTGAATCATCGCAAACTGTTCACTGTAGAACATATAATAATTCGACGGCCAACCTTCCAAATGTTTTTTAAATGTGGCAGTATTTTTGTGATGATGATTTATTAACACTTAATGGGGTACATTTTAGCACATCTCACAGAACTTTGTTTATTTGTAACTTTTGAAAATTAAGGATACTGAACATCATACATTATTGCATGTGACAGATTTTGCGAGTTAAGAACAGTTTTATTGTGAAACTGGAACGGAAGTTTATCGTGGTGATAGCCTCTGTAAAACCTGATGATAAAATTTATTTCCATATCCGAAAAAACAGACAATGTTGATGCACGACAACCTCAAGAGTTTGAAGGAACTGAGATACCAACAGCCGTGAGTATAATGAAATATTTATTCTATTACAACAAGTTTCGGCATTTCTCTATGCCATCTTCAGGTCCCTGTGTATTAAACAAACCTAATCAAGTGACTAAGGCAAAAACATAGAAAAACACAAAAAGTATTGAATGGTAGCACACTGAAAATAAAATATTACAATACAGGAATGAAACAACTATTCAACCCCACATAAAGAATATGTACAAATGTACAAATCTAGTCAACAATAACATTCATTTTTTAATAATCGTATAATAGAGACAATTGCAATCCCAAAGCTGACAAAGGGAATGATAGTGAACGACTAAAGAGTCGTTTTTTGGTAATAAAACATTAACATGCTTGTCGGCATTGGCACATAACACTAAAAACTAGGACAGTGCCAGGGACCTGAAGATGGCATAGTGGAATGCCGGAACTGGTTGTGATATAATAAATATTCCATTATACATACGGCTGTTGGTACCTCAGTTCCTTCAGACTCTTGACCAGCCGCTGTCCCGTTTCCACCACAGATGATGGATTCAATAAGATTCAAGAGTTAGCTCGAAATTTAACAATACCTATATAGGGTTTAAATTTCAATGTAAATTTATTGGCTGGTCACGAACACTAGTGTTAGGGTAAGTGTACCAGTTATCGGTATCTTCAGGGGATTCACATTAAATGTCATGTAGGAATTCTATTTAATTCTACAATATCGGTTTTAAATTATTGTTACATGCCACATAAATCAGTTTTGGTTTCGTATGGATATGCGAGAGTTCTTTAATAAAATCGTCAATTTCAAATTATTTCATTTAAAAGGTGCACCTTTCGTGCCAGTGATAATATATATAAACGTGGTACCAGTTAACAACTGGCTCCTGACGCTCAGTTATGCCATCAAAAACATAAAATGTACAAAATGCAGGTCTCATGACTAATTCCTTCCACCATAAAAAGTCGTGAAATCTAATGGAAAACCAAGTCGGTTATTTTAGGTAGTGTTCATGGAATATTGGTAGCTACCTAATCAAATAAAAAATTATGATAAAGTGTTGAATAGGTGATTCCATGAAATTAACTAAAATAACCGGCTTGGTTTTCATTGAGATCTCACGACTTTTTATGGAGGAAAGAATTAGTCGTGAAACGTGCATTTTTGCACATTTTATGTTTTTGATGGGATATCATTTCTTTTTTTAGGTAGTTTTCTGTAAATTTTTTTGTACATCAGCCAACGATTTTCTCAAAACTCAATCCCTATGCCTTTTGTCTCGCTTTGTTTTGTTTGATGTAACAGTATTTAGAAATTCTGGAAGTCGGTTATATTGTTTTTGTTCAATCCTTCTAAAATGTACAGTAATGCAACCTGTGGTGAATCGGTATACAAATACCTGCAAGTTAGTGTTGTACTTCACATTCGTTTGCAAACTTCATACTACACCTAAATTGAGGCTAAAGTATATTTTCCTGTTTAAGTATGGCATTTATTGAACGACTAGCTTACATGCCCGTGATTCGCAACGGTATTCACATAGGGACCTATGTATATCATGTTTTTTTTTTTTTTTTTTTTTTTTTTTTTTTTTTTTTTTTTTTTTTTTACGGTTCCAAACCTAGGTCAGCAAAAATAGAATCCTTGATAGATCTCTCCGTCAATAATCTCAGTTCTCCTAGCCAAGATGTCAAATTTGAGTCGAAGTCATTGTCGACAACGATGAATGTTCATAAAGTATTTCATACAAAACGTATTCCGGAACGACATAAATTCTATGTTTGTGTTCATAAAGTTAAGACTGCGGTGTGTGTCTGTCTGGCGTAAACTTATGAAAACACTTCTTCTATTGCTGAGATGAGAAATAGTAATGATAACAGCAGCGCCATGTATTGGTCCTATGGTGTAGTACTCAATGTTAATCTGTCACAGTAAGTGTATGCTGAAGTATAAGTATGTTGCAGTGTAGCACTGGGGACAATGTAGGTATTCTTTATGCAGTGCTCCCTATTATCGAAAACTCGACGAATGCTGGAAGTCTGTTTAAATTATACGTCATGGTGTTATTAACGTGCGATTAAGTAAATCTGGGTAATCGTTGAAAGAATGACGTCAGCTGATCGTCTGTATAGAACTTTCCATTAAATACAGAATTTGCAGTGAACTGCCTTGACTGTGTTAGCACCATCGGCCACTCTTTCAGCTAATATATGTCCCCATGTCCTTCAGTAATTACTTCGTAAATCATGAAGTTGAAATCGACCTTGTGTAATAGAACTCCATATTTAGAAGTCGGATTACAGCTCTAAGTACGTCTCTGCAAATGAACAATTACTCTATCTTAAAGTGGTCCGCACCAAAAGTAAGTAATAATTACAAACTTAAATCACAATATTGTACCGCACGATTATGAAAGCTGAGAGGTTTTTGATGAGTTTTTCGCCTGCATGTGTGTCTTATCTCTAGTGGCAGGCACAGAGCAGAAATAGCTCTGGAGTGAGAATTCAGATGCGCAGAACCCTTGTGTCCACAACATAAGGTGGAAATTTCACATAATATTGGGAAATATCTACTAATCGCTGACTTTATCTTGGTCCTTTTTGGTCGGTTAAGACGGATGGCTATGTGTAAATGGCCCTTTTAGCTACGCTTCCTCAACTTCCTTGTTGCTTCTGTGACACATTTATTTAGATATTATTTCATGTTATGAGGTTGCTCTGCGAAAACAAGGTGGAGGCTTCTCTGCAGCAAGTACTGTATAAACAAACAAATAGTAAGAGCAAATAAATGTGTGGAAAGAGTGGATTTGTCCCAGTATCATTTGTTAATTCCAGCTTAATGTTGAGAAACTGCACAAAACGCAATGCCCACTCCAGATATATTTCTACTCTGTGTACAATTTAGTGGTTATACTCGTCGAAAGACGCAATTCTTTTCTTTCCATGACACTGCAAAGCATAGCGGATACAGCTAGGAAGCAAAAACAAATTGTGTCCTACCTGGGTTAAATTTATTTGCAGTGGTAGCGGTTTAGTATATTGACGTTGGCAACGAAATATTCACTTTACGGGATCATTAATTTACTGATCGGATCAACATTAATTATTTGTTTCATTAGCAACACAGAATTATTCCCCTCATTGTACGTAGCTGATTTTTCAAAAAGGATACGACGGCCGTTGCCAACATCAATGTACTATGACGCTGCCGTAAGGAAAATCATAGCCCTTGTTTCAGTGCATTACACTTTAGTTAAGAGAATATTAAACGTAGCATCGCCATCTATTAGTTATTTGGTATACTATGACAGACCAAAGATCTTTGGTCTATGTATACAATGTAAGTAACAGAGTCTCTAACGGATCTTTGCTATATTACACTGCAGATGAAGCATGGCTTACACCAGAAACTACAAATTACGATATCTTTTATTCCCATGATCAGATTATGATGAAACGAAGCTTATATGTTACCCCATGGTACTCTCAGTTGACCTATGAAAACCCCATGAATGTTCGTAAAGTACTCTTACAGATTTGCTGTACTACGCCATACTTAAAAGCATAGTATATACATAAAATTTCAACTTAAGACATCTTGTCTTTCTCTGATCCGATTTTGATGAAATGAAGCGTATGGTACTCTCCACACTATTCTCAATTTACCTGTGGAAACCCATGAAAGTTCGTGTAGTACTTTTGGAGATTATCCTCAACAAATAGACATACACGATGGCTTTTAAACAAATGATTAAATTTTGATATCTTTTTTTCTCTCATCAGATTTTAATTATTGAAACTTTTATGTAACCGCATGGTTTGTTCAAGTTACGTGTGAAAACCCCATGAAAATTCGTCAGGTAGTTTTGGAGATAAACGTGTTCAAAGAGACACACAGACAATACGCTCCTAAATAAAAAATATTCAAATTACTATATTCCTTTTTTCCCTTCTCCAATTTCTATGAACCAACGTCTGTATGTTGTCCATAATTACGCTCAAGTTATCTGTGAAAACCCCATGAAATTCGTGAAGTAGTTTTGGAGATAGGAGGTTTTTAATAGATGAACATATAGACACGACGGTTATTGGAAACACTTAAAATTACGATATTTTTTCTTTTTTTCTTCTGTGATCTGATTTTGATAAAATTGTGCCTATATTTTGACCCAAACGTTTCTCATGTTTCCTATGAAAACCGCATGAAGATTCGTCCAGTAGTTTTGAAGATGGTAGTGAACAACTTCAGGCCTATATTTACAGAGTTGTTATTAGTATAGATTAGTTTATTTCATACAACAGTTAGTAATTCAAAATTCATTATTGTAGAGCATGAAAAGAAGCCTTGTTATACAGGCCACACAATTATATGGTATGGAAATGGTTACATATAATTGCATAAATCTTGCATCTGTGACGAGTGCAATTAAAACTTACGAGAGTTAAAGAATAAAAATCATTCCTTTCTCGAGAAAAAAATCAAGCCTGAGAGCGTTAATAATAACTACTTCAATAAAAGAGGAATTTCTTTAATTTTAATCATTTCGAGCTGGAAATGAGTTTGGACAACAACCTCATTTTGGCATAATAGTTTAGGGAATTTGCAATATAGAGAACGCTGAAAGAGTTTCGTATTTCATTCAACACATTTTTCTTAGGCACAAATCAATAACTTATATTTCAGGGAGTTCTATTTATTTTTGGAGATAATCCTCCTTTTCTTTTCTGGTATTATTTTTTGTACGTCAGCGACAGATTTTCTTAAAGCCGCCCCTTTCTTTCAAAGATTTTGATGAAACAATTTTTGGCGAGCATGTGGGGGTAATTGCCTATAACTCGATTGTATCAACTCGATGATGTAAGAAATGTAGTATAACCTAACCTATATGCCAAACCACAAACGAGATAGCTGAATATAAATGTTGTTGTTGTTGTGATCTTCAGTCCGGAGACTGGTTTGATGCAGCTCTCCACAATACCCTACACTGAGCAAGCCTTTTCATCTCCACATAAGAACGGCAACCTACATCTGTCTGAATTTGCTTACTGTATCCATCTCTTGGTCTTCCTCTGCGGTTTTTACCACACACACACTCCCCTCCAACGCTAAATTCACAATTCCTTGATGTATAAGAATGTGTCCTACCAATCTATCCCTTCTTTTATTCTTGGTATGCCAGAAATTCCTTTTCTCCCCAATTCTGTTCAATACCTCCTCATTAGTTACGCGATCCACCCACCTAATCTTCAGCAAACGTCTGTAGCGCGACGTTCCAAAAGCTCTATCCTCTTCCTGTCCGCACTGTTTATCGTCCATGTTTCACTACCATAGAAGGGAACACTCCATTCAAATGCCTTCAGAAAAGACTTCCTTAGGCTTAAGTCAATATTCGGTGTTAACAAATTGCACTTTTTCAAGAACGCTTTTCTACCCATTGCCATTCTGCATTTTATATCCTCTGTACTGCGACCATCATTTGTTATTTTACTGCCCAAGTAACAAAACTCATCTACCTCCTTCATTGTTTCTTTAGCTAATCTAATTCCTTTAGCATTACCTGATTTTCTTGGTCTGCATTACTCTTGTTAATGTTCATCTTATATGTACCTTTCAGCACAGTGTCCATTCCGTTCAACTGCCCTTTCAGGTCCTATGCTGTCTCTGGCCGAATTACTATGTCGTCGGCAAAACGCAATGTTTTTAATTCTTCACACTAAACTGTAATTCCTTCTCCAAATTACTCCTTGCTTTCCTTTATAGCTTGCTCAATGTACAAATTGAATAACATTGGAGAAAGGCTACAACCATGTCTCACTCCCTTCCCAACCACTGCATCCCATTCATGCCCTTCAACTCTTACCACCACTGTCTGGTTTTTGTACAAGTTGTAAATAACCTTACGCTCCCTATATTTTACTCCTGCTTGTTTCAGAACTTGAAAGAGTTTATTCCAATCAACATTGTCAAAAGCCATCTCCAAATCTACAAAAGCTAGATACGTAGATTTGCCGTAAAGTGAGTATTGCCTCCCGTGTTCCTACATTTCTCCTGAACCCAAACTGATCTTCCCCGAAGTCGGCCTCCACCAACTTTTCCTTCCTGCTGTAAATAATTCGTTTTAATATTTTACAACCATGACTTATTAAACTGATGGTTCTGTAGTTTTCATACCTGTTTGCGCCTGCTGTCTTTGGAATGAGTATTATAAAATATTACTTAAAGTCTGAGGGTACTTCACCTGTCTCATACATCTTACACACCAGGTGAAACAGATTTGTTATGGCTGGTTCTTCCGGGGACTTCAGTAGCTCTGAGGGAATTTCATCTTCTGCAGGGGCCTTGTTTCGAATTAGGTCTTTCAATGCTCTGTCAAATTCATTTTTCAGTGTAGTGTCTACTATTCCATCTTTATCTACTTCTTCTCCACTTCATACAATACTGTTCACTTCCTTCGTAGAGCCTCTCTATATACTCTTTCCACCTTTCAGCTTTCCCTTCTTTGGTGAGAACTGGTTTTCCATCTGTATTCTTGATATTCATAGAGCTGTGTTTCTTATCTCCAAATATCTCTCTTGTTTTCCTATAAACTGTATTTATTTTTCCCCTATTTATACATTCTTCTGCATCCTTGCATTTGCCTTCTAGCTACTCCTGCTTAGCCAATTTGCACTTCCTGTCAATGCCATTTCTTAGTCGACTGTAGTCTATTTTGCCTGTTTCATTTACTTCATTTTTATACTGTCTTTCATCGATTAAATTTAGTATGTCCTGTGATGTCCAAGGATTTTTGTAGAGCTTTCCTTCCTACCTATTTTTTCCTCTACTGCCTTCACTATTTCATCTCTCAATGTTACCAATTCCTTCTCTCCTGTTATGTTTTCTCCCGTTTCTGTCAATTGTTGCCCAAAGCTCCCTCTGAAATTCTCAGGAACTTCAAGTTCCCTCCTTTTATCCAGGTCCTATCTCCTTATTTTCCTACCTGCAGTTTTTTCAGTTTCAGTCTACAATACATAAGCAATAATTTCTGGTCAGTGTTTAGATCTTTTCTGGGTATGTCTTACAGTTTAAAACCTGGTTCCGAAATCAATGTCTTACCATTATAAAATCTATCTGGTATCTCTCGGTGTCTCTGGTCTCTTCCACGTATACAACCTTCTTTCGTGATTCTTAAACCAGTTGTTTGTTATAACTAAAGTATGTTCCGTGCAAAATTCTACCAGGCGGCTTCCTGTTTCATTCCTTTTGCCCAGACCATTTTCATCTACTGTCTTCCCTTCCCTTCCCTGTCCTACTGCAGAATTCCAGTCTCCCATAACAATTACTTTTTTCTTCTCCCTTAATTATCTGAATAATTTCTTTAACTCCTCGTTTATTTCTTCGATCTCCTCATAATCGGAAGAGCTAGTTGGCATATAAACCTGTACTACTGTGGCTTCGTATCTATCTTGACTAAGACATTGCGATCACTGGGTTCGTCATAGTAGTTTACCTGCATTCCTATTTTCTTATTTATTATCAGACCTATTCCTGTAATATCCCCATCTGATTATGTATTTATAATCCTGTACTCACCTGACCAGAAATCCTGTTACTCTTTCCACCGAACTTCACTAATCCACACTATATCTAACTTCAACCTATATATTTCTGATTTTAAATTTTCTAACTTCCCTACCCGATTAAGGATTCTATCATTCCACGCTCCGATCTGTAGAATGCCAGTGTTGTCTTTCCTGATGATCACATTCTCCTGAGTAGTCCCCGCTCGGAGATTCGAATTATATACGTTACGTATCAGATGTATACGTTATATATCCGAATTATATACGTTTTGGGTAGTGTAAAGGTGGATTGAATTGTAACTATACCTTTTGTTTATGAAGCAACGGAGAATTTTCGACGAAATATTTTAAAGAATAAATAATCACAGTTTGGTCTTCACACTTCAGTTATAATTCAAATTTCTATTTTGTACAAGAACCTTCTTCAGACAGGCTTGAACTCAATTTAATATTTCGTTTGTTTAAGGACGGCGTCGTGACGAAGTCACACATGGTCAGTTAGCTGATTCACAATTACTAGCAATCCATCTAACAGACGCCGCCCCCCTCCATAGGGGAGCTAGGAGGTAAAGTGAAAAGACGGTTTGATCTGAAGGAGTGGGGAGGGCAGCCGCAGATCGAGAAAAGAGCGGAGATGAGGGAGAGGAAGAGATGGAGCGAGAGACAGAAAGAGAAAGAGGGGAGATGGATAAGAGTTAGCAGTAAAAAAATATCCAGGTAACGCGTGGTTTTCCTAATCTTACTACTTATAAAACGGGCTGTATGTATGTATGGATGTATATTCCAAGTCTCCTCCTAAAATACTGGTGCGATTTGAACCAAACTGGGTACACATGTTCCTTACTATCAGGCAACTATCGCTGTCGGGGTAAGAATCACCTACGACACATGTGTATGAAGATATGACATCATAAACAATGAGATGCGCGAAAAAATTCTGCGTCAAACGACAATACTGCACATTTCCTCCTAAACCACTGGACTGATTTCAGCCAAATTTATTACACTTATTCCGTATGTGAGATAACAATTGCTGTAGGAGTACGAACCATATACGACAGATGGTTTAGTAGGTATAACATCATAACAAGTAGAGTTGCAAGAAACTGACACATAATGCATCGATACTTTATGAATACACTATTGGAATGTTTGTTTGTAAAATTATCAAAATGTTCAAATGTTTGTTATGCTTAAGGGACTTAACTACGGTCTCATCAGTCCCTAAACTTACAAACTACTTATGAACTATCTACAACTAAGGACGGCACAAATATCCATGCCTGAGGGGGGATTCGAACCGTGACTGAAGCGCCTCAGTCCCCTCTGCCACCGCGGCCGGCGTAAATTTATCGAACCAAACTGGTCATCAGTCCGTAGCTTACAAACTACTTAAACCTAGGTAAACTAATCTACGGACTATACACACATCCATGCCCCAGGGAGGACTCGAACCTCCACGGCGAGCAACCGCGCGCTCCGCAGCGAGACGCCTTAGACCGCTGCGCTACTCCACCGCGGCAATACACTATAGAATAATGAGAGTTCTTAGCGACTTGCAAGAAACCTCTAACGTAATTTAAAATCTTAGTTGAAAGTTTTCTCGCTGACAACCGTAGCAAAATGATGAAAGGTAAAAAGTTTCTCGCTTACTACTTTTCCGATGTTTATGGAGTAAAACTACGGCATTCGATATGACTTTACGATTTATAATTTGTACAGTATTAATGGTAGCCGCAGGACGTTTTACAGTCAGTATACAATATACAGATGAATGTACCTTGGAAATTGTATCACAACAAGACACGTAGTTCATGAGATAGGAGGACGTAAAGAGTAACGTTCATGGAAAACCGCCCCACCAAGCATCACGTTTTAATCTATTACTTCTTTACTACTAACCATACTCACAACAGATTTTACCCACATACAGCACTTATACAAATCAATATAATCCTGCAAAATTTTACAATTATACAACATATAATTATATACTAATAATAAATGTCTAAATGTAGGCCTGTCGCTGTTCGCTTCAATCTTCAAAACTACTGGACGAATTTTCATGCGTTTTTCACAGGAAAGATGAGGGAAGTTTGGTTCAGGATCTAGGCATGATTTCATCAAAATATAATCACGATGTGTTTTCACAGACCGTCGTGTCTGTCTATTCATCTATTAGAAAACACTTCTCCAAAACTACTTCACGAATTCGCATGGGGTTTTCACAGGTAACTTCAGCATGCCTTAGGACAACATATAGACTTAGTTTCGTAAAAGTCGGATCACGGAAAGAAGAACATCAGAATTTAACGTTTTCATCGACTAGCGTCATGTCTTTCATCTCCAAAACTAATAGAGAATTTTCAGGTGTTTTTCACAGGAAACGTGAGGATATCTTGGGTCTACAGAAATTCTTCATTTCACAAAATCGGATCTGAAAAAGTAAGATATCACAATTTAAACATTTCTCTGAAAGCAATAGTATGTGTCTATTTGTAGAGAGTATTCTCCAAAAGTACTAAATGAACATTCATGGGGGTATCACAGATAAATATAGAGTATCCTGGGGCAACGTATAGGATACATTTCATCAAAATGTAAAGGATATCGTAATTTGAAGTTTTAGGTGTATTTCATGCTTGTAAAGAACAGCGTAATGCAGTAAAGAACTAATAGCTAGCACTGCGGGTGTTCGTGTGAAGTTCGGGGCAGCGATCGGATTATTACGCTTTGAAAATACTACTTACTCTTTGAGTCTTCAAATTTACCACATTTCTGAAAATCGTTTTCTTGGTTGCTATTGTCTAAGACATCTGAGTCAACGCAATGAATATAAAACTAATACAACCCTCGCCGTGTTAAATCCATAAACTTACATACTGCTATCACAGTCTAACGTATATGTACAACTGCTATGGAAGTCTCACGCTTGGAGCAACAATAACACATCTAACGGAAAGAGATCCAACAGTAACAATAATAATTATTTACTGTGATATTTTTACTTCATTAAGGAAGTACTTCTTTACATATCTCAGTCCATTGTCCAGAGATATGAAATATCATGAAATAAATGTTTTAAAGGCGAATATAACTGATGTAAGATACATCATCTTCATGAAGATATGCCTGTTTCTAACACGTTTCCCAAATGCATTGGAAAAAAAAGAAAGAAAAAACTGACACATTTTCAGGCGGTTTTCAAATGAAATTGAACTAAGATTGGGGCAACATATAGGCATGATTTAATCAAAATCAGATCACGGAAAAGAGATACATCGCAATCTTAAGTGTTTTCAGTAACTGTCTGTTCATCTAAACTGTTTGTTCATCTATTAGAAATACCTAATCTCGTTAACTTCTTCACGGATTTGCATGGAGCAACTTCGTTTCTTAAGAGGGGAATCAGGGAAATTGTTTCAGACGTAGGTTATGCTTGAAGTATGGTTTGTGTGACACAGCGAACAAGCGATAGGGGCACTGTAGTGCACCAAAAAACTAATAAACATTGGTGCTGCATAATGAGTATAGGGTAATACAACAAGGAAGCGAACGTCTGTGACAGAATTAAGCAATGTTATGTCTACGAATACCAACAAACATTGAACATAGTGTTACTGATTTCGCTTAGATCGTTTCGGGCAATGGCTTTTACTTACATTTGACATCATGGCTAGGACAACTGAATTTATTGACAGAGCAATCCAACAAGGATTCTATTTTTACTCACCGATGTCCTGAACACTAAAAAGCCATGTTAACACAGGCCCTCCTTCAACAGTCGTTGCGAAACATCTACATCTTCATCTACATAGATACGCTGCAAGTGCCTGGCAGGGGGTTCGTTAACCACTTTCATAACTTTTCTCTACCGTTCCATTCTCTAATAGCGCGCGGGAAGAAAGAACACCTAAATCGTTCCGTTTTCGATCTGATTTCTCTTATTTTATTGGGATGGTCATGTCTCCATAAGTAGGTGGGTGCTAGCAAAATATTTTCACATTCAGAAGTAAAAGTCGGTGATTGAAACTTCGCAAACAGATCACGCCGTAATGAATAACGTCCTTCTTTTGATGATTTCCACCCCAATTTTTGCAACTTTCCGTGGCACTTTCGCCTCCGTAACGTGATAAAACAAAACGAACTGCCCTTCTCTTGATGATTTCCACCCCAATTCGTGCAAAATTTCCGTGACTCTTCCCCCCCCCCCCCCGTAAGGTGATAAAACAAAACGAGCTGCCCTTCTTTGAACCTTCTCAATGTCTTCCGTCAGTCCCACCTGGTGAGGGTCCCACAATGGGCAACAGTATTCCAGGAGAGGACGCACAAGTGTGATGTAGGCATTGTCTTTGATGGAGCTGGTGCATCTTCGAAGCGTTGTGCCAATGAAACGTAACCTTTGGTTCGCCTTCCCCACAGTATTTTCTATGTCTCTCTCCAGTCTAAGTTGTTCGTAATAGTAACTCCTAGCTATTTGGTAGAATTTACGACCTTAAGGTTTGACTGATTTACCGCGTAACTGAAGTTCAGCGGATTTCTTTTAGTGGTCGTGTGTATTTCTTCACACTTTTCTTTATTTAGTGTCAATCGCCAATTTTCGCACCATGTAGAAATTTTGTCTAAATCACATTGCAGTTGCTTTTGATCCTCTATTGACTTCACTAACCGATAAACGACAGCATCATCCGCCAACAATTTAAGGGAACTATTCAGATTGTCTCCTAAATCGTTTAGAAACACAAGGAGGAGTAAGGGACCTATAACGCTTTCCTGTGGAACGCCAGATATCACTTCTGTTTTACTCGATGACTTGCCGTCAATTACAACGAACTGTGTCCTTTCTGATAGCTAATCGCGAATCCAGTCGTACAGTTGGGGAGATATTCCATAAGCACGCAATGTCATATACACGGGCATATAAGCTAGTACATAACAGCCGGCCGCGGTGGCCGAGGTTTCTGAGGCGCTCCAGTCACGGTCAGCACGGCCACTACGGTCGGGGGTTCGAATCCCCCCTCGGGCATGGATATTTGTGCCGTCCTAGTTCGTAAGTAGTTCATAAGTAGTTTGTAAGCTTAGGGACTGATAACCCCGTAGTTAAGTCCCATAAGTTGTACAAACATTTGAACATTTTAGTACATAATAAAATTTTATTCCATGACGTTAATTTTTTTTATTTTTTATTTTTTTTATTGCAAGCGTCTTTTACCATCTGCACTGCCGTGATAATAGGGTTGCGTTGTTATTACCCCGCATTAGCCTGGCTGCACGGGAAAGTTGGGGTGCTGTTTGAATGCGGGGCAAAGTTGTCCTGCCCGTGGCTATCTCCGCGCACAGAGAGGGTGCGGCCAGTCCTCAGGGTAGCCACCCCTATTGTGCTGGCCGGCTATTCAGCCCGGCTGACTGGCGGCTCAGCTGATGTGGGGTCACCCTGGCGGCGGTCCTTTGTTCGAGCCCCGAGCAGGCCGGAAGCATTGGGGGAGCGCTCCTCTCAGGACACTTCCTCAAGAGTACGTCACGTACAGTACGGCGAACGTGGGGTCCTATAATGCCACGTTCGTCCTCTAGCTCTCGCAATGCACAGAGGAAGAAAAACTTCCCACCCCACCGAACAGACAGACAAAATACCGACCTAATATCGTCTTCTGATGCAGTTCTGAGGTGATATTAAAATTTTGCGTCTCTGCATCTTCAGAAAGACAGTTTGAAATCCTTTGTAGTGACAGTACCCAACAGTGGCGTTAACCAATAGTCAGCACGGATTCAGAAAGTATCGCTCTTGCGAAACACAGCTTGCCCTTTATTCACATGAAGTATTAAGTGCCGTCGACAAGGGATCTCAAATCGATTCCATAGTTCTGTATTTCCGGAAGGCTTTTGACACTGTATCCCACAAGCGGCTCCTAATGAAATTGCGTGCCTATGGAATATCTCCCCAATTCTGCGATTGGATTCACGATTTCCTATCAGAAAGGACACAGTTCGTTGTAATTGACGGTAAGTAAAACAGAAGTGATATCTGGCGTTCCACAGGGAAGCGTTATAGGTCCCCTACTATTCCTCGTGTTTATATTTAGGAGACAATCTGAATGGTTCCGTCAGACTGCTCGCGAATGATATCGCTTATCGGATAGTGAATTCAACAGAGGATCAAAAGCAACTGCAAAGTGATTTAGACAAAATTTCTACATTTTGCGAAAATTGGCAATTGACACTAAATAAAGAAAAGTGTGAAGTAATACATATGACCACTAAAAGAAATCCGCTGAACTTCATTTACGCGATAAATCAGTCAAACCTTAAGTCGTAAATTCTACCAAATACCTAGGAGTTACAATTACGAACAACTTTGACTGGAGAAGACATACAGCAAATATTGTGGGGAAGGCTAGCCAAAGGTTACGTTTCATTGGCAGAACGTTTCGAAGTGCACATCTCCACCAAAGAGGCTGCCTACATCACACTTGTGCGTCTTCTCCTGGAGTACTGTTGCCCCTTGTGGGACCCTCACCAGGTGGGACTGACGGAAGACATTGAGAAGGTTCAGAGAAGGGCAGTTCGTTTTGTTCTATCATGTTACGAGGGGGAAAGCGACACGAAAATGCTGCACGAATTGGGGAAGAAATCATTAAAAGAAAGACGTTATTCATTGCGGCGTAATCTGTTTGCGAAGTTTCAATCGCCGATTTTTACTTCTGAATGTGAAAATATTTTGTTAGCACGCACCTACTTAGGGAGACATGACCATCCCAATAAAATAAGAGAAATCAGATCGAAAACGGAACGATTTAGGTGTTCTTTCTTCCCGCGCGCTATTAGAGAATGGAACGGTAGAGAAAGATTATGAAAGTGCTTAATGAACCCTCTGCCAGGCACTTAAATGTGATTTGCAGAGTATCTTTGTAGATGGAGATGTAGATGTAGATCCAGGATCGTGATCGTGAGGGGGTAGGGGTTGAGGGCAATCACCGGGCTGACGTGATTTCTAAAAGAAAAATAAATAAATAACAAATAAAATAAAATATTGCAGTAAGGTCTGAGGACGAGGACTCCATGAGGGTCTGAATACGCCACTGGTACCGAATAGATAAATTGTTCAAATGTTTGTTGAGCTTATGGTACTTGACTGCAGGGTCTTCAGTCCTTAAACTTATGAACTACTTATGAACTAGAATGAAACTTCTCACTCTGTGGCGAAGTGTGCGCTAATATGAAACTTCCTGGCAGATTAAAATTGTATGCCGAAACCGGGACTCGAACCTGGGACCTTTGCCTTTCGCGGACAAGCGCTCTACCGACACAAATATCCATGCCCGAGGAAGCATTCGAACTCCTGACGGCCTCCACCGCGGCGCGAATAGATAAACATGAGAAGTAAACAACCTAATATAATTGTGTTAGTACGAGGTGCATCTAGGAACTACCAGGGTCGTACAGTGAGTAATGCGCCATATTTTGAAAACTAGTAATGTGCCGGTTGATCAAAAAGTCAGTATAATTTTAAAAACTTAATAAATCACGGAATAATGTAGATAGAGAGGTAAAAATTGACACACATGCTTGGAACAACATGGGGGTTTATTAGAAACAAAAAGAAAAAAAACTGCTGGACGCGTGAAAGACCTCTTGCGCGCGTCGTTTGGTGATGATCGTGTGCTCAGCCGCCACTTTCGTCATGCTTGGCCTCCCAGATCCCCAGACCTCAGTCCGTGCGATTTTAATGGCTATGTGGTTACCTGAAGTCGCAAGTGTATCGTGATCGACCGACATCTCTAGGGATGCTCAAAGGCAACATCCGACGCCAATGCCTCACCATAACTCTGGACATGCTTTACAGTGCTGTTCACAACATTATTCCTCGACTACAGCTATGACTATGGAATGATGGTGTTGGTGAACATATTAAGCATCATCCTTGCTTTGTCTTAATTTGCTATAATAATTGTTGTTTTTCTGATCAGATGAAGCACCATCTATCGGACATCTCTCGAACTTTTTCTTTTCTCGTTCTAGTAAAACCCTATGTCATTCGAAGCATGTGTGACAGTTTTTACCTCTCTGTCTACATTATTCCGTGATTTATTAAATTTCCAAATTTATACTGACTTTTTGATCACCGGTATATAGACTATTGTCCTTTTCGGTGCTTCAAATCAGATTTTTTTCCTGTGCGCCGATGAGATTTTGCAGTGTTCCGGCAGATGGCAGAGTCTTAGTACAGCTGTCGAACTTTTTAATACCAAATTTTTTAATGTAATCTTGACTTATTCTGGTGAAGTGTATTATGTGTGCTATTTTATTTGTAGTATTAAAATGATTTTGTGTATCTCGATTGTACAGTACTTTGATCTTAATATTTATTGTTATAAATGCAAAAAGAGTTTAGTCAGATCCAAACACAGGGCATGTAATAAAACATGTGTAATGTAAAACCATTGGTTTCATGTTGGTGATGTGGAAGACGCCAAGTTTTGTCGCGGAAGAAAGAGGCAGGAAAACCAACAGAGTGGCTTAACGAGTAGGAAGGTAAGGAAGCTTAGGGCTTAACGACCCGTCGACAGCGTGGTCATTAGAGACGCAGCTCACGCTCGGAGTTTTGGGTGAGGATGGAGAGGGAAATCAGCCGTGCCGTTTCAAAGGAACCATCCCGGCATTTCATTGAAGCTATTTAGGGAATTCACGGAAAACCTAAATCTGGATGGCCGGAGACGGATTTCAACCACCGTCCTTCCGAATACGAGTCCAGGGCGTTACCACTGCGCCACATCGCTCGATGCTTAACGAGTAGTATGTGGACAGTCAGTGAGTGTGCAAGTATGTGGCGAGACGTTAGTTAGGTAGCAAATCGGAAGCTTTGAATGTAGTTTCGAAAAGTTAGCCTCGGATGCTGGTAGACTGTCTACTCTATCATGGCATGGAATATTGGGCACAATGTTAATTTATTCATCCCCGAGAAGAACCACGATTGAGGACGATTCGCTTCTAGTCGTGCAATCACGCAACTGCTCGTCCACAGCACGGGATATTTGACAAGGTTATGTACTTTCGGAATTGTAGCGTGAATGGATCAGCTGGTAATCGTAAACTATTGCATCAAATCAGGCATACTCTATTTTCTTTCAATCCAATTTTATAAAAGCCAAGTTAATGACAATAGTAGTTACTAAAAGTGAAAAACTGCAAATGTAGTTATTGTTGATCAAAATTAATGAAAACAGTGGAAAAGTGTACTATACTAGTTTCAGGGCTAACGCCATATGTTTAGTAGATCTATTCAGTAAAATTTCCGTAAAATTATTTATACAACGCTAAATCGTGAGGTAGTTAAATATGAGTTTGTAGTTCGTAAATTTGTGTAATTTATGTGTTTAATCCAGCAGCGACCGGACAAGGGGTACCTATGGCCAAAGATCTTTCAGGTTTGATCAATTGTAAATACTTCTTTCATATTCAGGGCTATATTTAAAAAGTAAATGAGTTATTTGGATTGCCTTTTATTACATGTTGCTTTCCATAGAAAGCATAGTGTTTTTTATTGGACCAGAAATTTAACGATTTCTACTTGTTTGTAACGTGCCTAATTGTTTTACAGTAATATTTACAAGAGATTTGGATCACATTATGAATGTAATCCAACATTTTAACCCGCGGTGAAGCGACCGAGCACGTTGATGCGCTGCGCTGCGATGCGTGAGGTCGTTCCCCGTCGGGGGTTCGAATCTCCCTCGGGACTTGGATGTTTGTGCTGTCTTTAGTATAAGGTAGTAGCTACGTAGTTTGTACGTTTAGGGACTGATGACCCCGTAGTTACGTTCCATAAGCTTCACAAGCATTTGAACATTTATTTCCGAACATTTTATTGCCTCATCAGGCTGGCAACCGTAGAAATAACATTCAGTAAACTGATTACAAATGGTACACAGCATTTTGTCCCCGCTTAGCAAATAGTCTGTCCAAAGTACGATACAAATCAGGAGTGTCTTAGTCTTAGATACACACACAGTCAAATAAAAAAAATCCCACCATTGGTTGTGCCCTTACATTCGCTTTAGACGCGGTTTCATCGTTTTTTGAGTGAATGGTAGTTGTACACAGCGTCTATGTACGACTCGCGTTACAAGCAGTATTCTGTTATGGAACTCTTGTGTGCAGAAGAAGAAACCGGGCTGAATATCCATAAAAGTTCGATTGCAGCGTATGGCGATGTTGTTAGTAGGAGTATAGTTCGGCGATGGGTAAATAAAGTTCTAGCACTAACACGGAACGCTCTAGAGGAAAAAGTGCAGCTGAACCAATGCTGAATTTCAAGCGACCATTAGGCAGTAGTAGAGGAATGACATAACACTAAATGCTGTTTTTCATGCTGTTACTTTCAAAGTTCCTAGTCACTGTGAATTCTGTAACATGACTTTGAAAGAGTAATTACCGTTCGAGCTAGCGCGCCGTTTTCTTATCTTATTTATTTTATTTTGTTTGTATATTTAATTAATTTATTGAACTTCCTTCATTCCTTTCTTTAGCACGAGAAGGCACGTGGAATATTCAGTTCCCCACCACTTTTTCGTAACTTATAATTTCCTTAGGAATTGTCCTTTTTCCTTCCATTTCTCTGATGGTCCTGGTGTGTTATTGATTTTTTATCGGACCTTACTCTTTAAAAGTTCCGAAAAATCGGTCGGAAGTGATATGAATTTCGATCTCTTTTTCATGTATTCATCACTGCAAACGCTATATTCTTTTAACAAAGATAGTAAACAGTACAGTTCCTTCTGGTTTTGAAAGTGAATGTAAAATTTAACATCAAGGGCCATCTCCTTTTAATTCTGGAAACATAGTATCCAGCTACCGTTTTGTCCACGGTATCCACTCCTCCTTTAGTCTGATTTTAGTCAGTAAGGAGGTCTCTTTTTCTTGTTTCCAGGTCGACATCACCTGTATCGTTTATTGTTGAAAGGAGTATTACACGGCGATTTTTGTTTATTGACCATGGCCGGCCGCTGTGGCCGAGGCAACTGAGGCGCTCCAATCACGGTCTGCACGGCCACTACGGTCGGGGGTTCGAAACCCCCTCGGGCGTGGATATTTGTGTCATTCTTAGTATTAGCTAGTTTGTAAGTTTAGGGACTGATGATCCCGCAGTTAAGTCCCATTTGGTATACAAACATTTGAACTTTTTTTATTGACAATGAAACAAAAGAGTTATTACTTTGACAGTCAAATTTCGAAACTGCGACATGTCGGTTTGTTAGGCAAAAATTCTGGTGAGTTCTCCCGTTTGTTATTTGAAAGAGCGCCTACAATGGTAAATGTTTTTCCTTAACATGTCTCCCACTAATTGGCAGCTTGTGTAACAATTATCTGTGGTCAGTGGTCTGTTGGGCTGTTTCATACTTGAAACGGTCTTCTGGCTGCTTTTAAACACACACTTGGTGTCAACGGTATAAACCGCCAAAATTATACAGCTGGTACATCTGTGTGTGCTTGACAAGAAAGTCTGATGAAATATTGTTGTATCATGTATTTTATTTTCGTATTCGTAAAAACGAAATACTTTGCACCGTTAGTGGAATGACAAAAAAGTTGATAAATAATGAAGTAAAGTTGAATGTTCACGCATAGCTTTCTTCAGAATCATTCAATGCAAGTGTTTAGAAGCGCAAATGACAGAGCTTGAGTTTTGTTAGGTAAAAAAGAACTGCGTAACTTAATTAGAACCGAAGATATTGTAACGCAAACCGATTAAAATATTCAATGCAAGGACAGAAGGATACCGCATTGGAATAAAAAAAAGGATAGAGACACATAATTCTGTTATTTGATGATAAATCTGCGAATTAAAACCTTTCGTTTAAAGCAAAAATGTAAGAAATCGGTCGGAGAGAACGGCCTGACTGACTTTAGGACATCCCTTTAAGAAATATACAGAAAGAAATCGCGTTTGAGTATAAATAAAGGAAGGCAAGAGTTATAAAAATAAATCAGCACGCGTTTAGGACACATCGTTCATGTGAAACTCAGCTTGCCCTTTTCCCATATGACATCTTACGAGACATGGATGAAAGACAACAGGCGGATAGTGTTTGTCTCGACTTCAAAAAGGTGTTTGACGTGGTGCCACACTGCAGACTGCTAACGAAGATACGACCATATGGAATGGGTTCACAGATTTGTGACTGGCTGGAAGACTTCCAAAGTAAAAGAACGCAGTACGTTGTTCTCGACGGCGAGTGTTCATCAGAGTCGAGTGTATCGTCAGGCGTGCCCCAGGGGAGTGGGGTAGGACCGCTATTATTTTCTATCTATATAAATGATCTGATGCACAGAGTAAGTTGTAATTTGAGGCTGTTTTTGATGATGCCGTGGTATATGGTAGGGTGTCGTTTTTAACTGACTGTAATAGCATACAGAATGACTTAGTCAAAATTTCTATTAGGTGCGAAGAATGGCAGCCAGCTCTCAATGTAGAAAAATGTAAGGTGATGCGCATGAGTAGAAAAAACAATCCTATAATGTTCGAATACAGCATTAGTAGTGAACGTCTTGATGCTGTCGCGTCGTTCAAATATCTAGGCGTAACTTTGCAGAGCGATATGAAATGGAACGAACATGTAAGGACAGTTGTGAGTAAGGCGGAGAGCCAACTTCGGTTTATTGGGAGAATTTTGGGAAGATGTACTTCATCTGTAAAGAATACCGCGTATAAAATACTTGTACGCCGACGTCTTGAGTATTGCTCAAGTGTTTGGGACCTGCAACAGATCATTTTAAAGGAAGTCATAGAAGCAGTTCAGAGGCGAGCAGCTAGGTTTGCTACTGGTAGGTTCGACCAATGTGCGAGTGTCACGGAAATGCTCGGGCAACTCAATTGGGGATCGCTGGAGGAAAGACGACGTTCCTTTCGTGAGTATCTGTTGAGGAAATTTAGAGGGCCGGAATTGGAAGCTGAGTGTAGTACAATCTTGCTGCCGCCTACTTACATTTCGCGTAGTGATCACAATGTCAAGATAAGAGAAATTAGGGCTCGTACGGAGGCATATAGGTATTTTTTTTTCCTCATTCTATTCGAGAGTGGAATAGGAAAGAAAATGCCTAGTAGTGGTGCAGTGTACCCTCCGCCACGCACCTTACGGTGGTTTTCGGATTATGTATGTAAATGATGATGAAAAAATTCTGATACTTGATGACAAATCCGTATATCAATACCTTTCGTTTAAAACGAAAGTGAAGGATATACGCCGAGTAGATGGTCTGGGCAACTGACTCTAGCTTTCGTACATTCTTTTAATATATACATTTTAATATATTACATTCTGCAGTAATATTATTCCATAGATATTTTCAGACATTTCAGTATTGCCACGTTGCTTTCCAACAGTAAAAGGACAAAGCAAACTCTTTTATTTTTTATTTTTTTATTTTTTATTATTATTATTATTATTATTTTTTTTTTTTAGATTATTCGTACGCTATTGATTTAATAACTTGTGGCGAGAGAGAAATGTTCCATTACTTGATGGAGTGAGGCCTGTAGCAGAAGGGGGTGGGGGGGGGGGGGGAACACGCATTCAGAGCTAACGGCGATCGGTGGGGAGCACGAGGGTGAGTCTGTTATTTGGGGGGTCAGCGGTTCCCGGAAGAAGCCTTACGGCCGAAGGCCACAGTAGGTAGGACTGAGGCGTGAACCGTCAAGTATCTGGCTGGCGCCACCGACGTTGGCGTCGTCTAGGCGGGAGCGTCTGCAGCAATACAATACGTCTCCATGACCGGGGTACGGTGCTTTGCGAAGGGAGAGCTGAGACGTCTAGAGCCGAGTTGGCTAACGCCACGGTGACACCCGCTAGGATATTGTACGTCTCTGGCGCCAAGCTGGCGGGCGCCGCAATTATACAACAGCGAGGGAGTTTGGACGTTTGCTGGGAACAACTTGCTGGCCGTTTTTTTGAAGGTACGTGAAGGCCATCCACCGCTACCGTGAGAACGCTGGACGTAAGGGCGAGGCCTGACTCGTGGAAACGCGGGAGAGCTGGCCATTGGCTGCTGTTTTGTAGTAAGGGGGTTCGGCTGTCCGACTCCCGACGCAAGCCGTGATTTGCTGTACTTTGGCGCCTACCTGTGGATTGGCGTTTCAGTAGACATAGGCGAAGCCTTGAGGCTTTGCAGAGAGGAGACGGGGATTTTAGAAGTGGAGAGAGAGAGAGAGAGAGGTGTTTGAAAAGCCAAGGAGAGCAGACGCTTCTCTTCTGCTCCTCAGTTTATTCTTGTCGCCGAGCAGCTGTACTTAGAGTTTGTGGTACAAATTTTGTAATTACTCCAAGACTTGTACTAATAGCGCTGAGTATTGGCAAGCCAAGAGCAAGGTCAGCCTGCCTGATATTAGACGCACTAACGTGCTAATTGCGATTGTCACAGTTCTGGTGTCACCTCTGCCTACAGTACAGTTGTGCTTCACACATAAATTGTCTGTAGTGGCACGACATAGCCGAACGAGTGAGTTCGTAGGCACTAAGATCCGTAGGGATCGAAGTTGGCTGATATTAGTTAAATATCGCTTCTGGAATACGAAGCTGAATTATCTCCAGGTCTGTGACTTGTAGCTATGGACACTCGAAGCCGCCGTCCAGCCGTCGTGTTGTTGACATCGCCATCCAGCACAGTTTGGTACAGTATCGCGTGCATCTGCTAGTGTTTCGAGGGGTGTTCACGTTTTCGGACTAATGAAAACGTTAGGTAAACTCACAGTAATCTGGTATCGGAATATTCCTCTGCATAACGCCACGGTTTCTAGTTAAATGTGGGTTGTCACAAGTGTTTAAAATCAAATACAGTTATCTTCGACTTAACAGTCACTTGCTGTAGGAGTGTATATGGTTTGTAAAATAGGTGCGTTAAATTTGATCTGTGTTGAATTGTACGTGAACTTTTTCTCTGAAGTTCATTTGACTTCGGAGAATAAAACGAGTCAAAACAAATTTCTTTACTCAAATCATTCAAATTAGATAGCCCCCTTTACACAATTTTTGGTAGGTTTCATTACTTGGAAATTAGATGGTGGTTCAGCCACGCCTATCCTTTAGTATCAAGTGAACAAACCATTTGCATACTCAATTTGCATACCGTCCTTCCTCTCCCCTACCTTAACCTTTTATTTTGCAACACACCCACCATAGCGATACCTTTTAATTTTATAAGCTATATTCACACCTGAAACAAGAAAATCAGAATATCAATATATCATTCGAAGTAAATGCGTTATTTCAATCATAAATGGACGGTGTTATACATCACTAGTCCAAGCGCCATACGTCACAACTGACATAATGGAACCTAAATTTTACATGTTCTTAAAATATATATATGAATGTTTCTCAATTTTTTTGTACCAAATAAGGGTTAATGTTCTTTCACTTAGTAGTGAAATCTCACTGAAAATAACTAATAAACAGCACTAACTGCACTCACATCAGAAATATAAAGTAACGGCGCTTGGTCTTGTGATGCATAACTCATTTAACTTGACGTTCTTACAAAAACATTAACTGCAATTATTTTGGAGTTAACTCTTTTCATGTACGTTGTCCCTACAATAAATCAGTTGCATAAATATGATAGGGGAGGCATCAATCACCGCTTGATGACACGTAACGCACATAGGTTCTTTTTTTCAAATGTGTTTGGCTGTTAAACTTATTGCACTTTATACACTCTTTTGTAGTGGAATTGTCTTTTTTCCTTCCATTTTTCTGATGGTCCTGGTGTGTTATTGAATTTTACGGGAACTTACTCTTTAAAGGTTCCGAAAAATCGGTCGGAAGTGATATGACTTTCGATCTCCTTTTCATGTGTTCATCACTGCAAACGCTATATTCTTTTAACAGAGATAGTAACAAGTACAGTTCCTTCTGGTTTTGAAAGTGAATGTAAAATTTAACATCAAGGGAATCTTCTCTTAATTCTTGAAACATAGTATCCAGCTATCGTTTTGTCCACGGTATCCACTCCTCCTTTAGTGCGATTGTAGTCAGTAATGATGCCACCTTTTCCTGTTTCCAGGTCGACATCACTTGTATCGTTTATTGTTGAAATGAGTATTACTGGGCGATTTCTGTTTGTTGACCATGAAAAAAAAAGAGTTATTACTTTGATAGTCAAATTTCTAAACTGTGACATGTTGGCTTGTTAGGCAAAATTTCTGGTGAGATCTCCCGTTTGTTATTTCGAAGAGTGCCTACAATGGTAATTTTTTTTTTCCTTAACATGTCTCCCACTAATTGGCAACTTGTGTACCAATTATCTGTGGTCAGTGGTCTGTTGGGTTGTTTCATACTTGAAACGGTCCTTCTGGCTGCTTTTAAACACACACGGTGTCAACGGTATAAACCGCCAAAATTATACAGATGGTACATCTCTGTGTGCTTGACAGGAAAGGCTGATGAAATATTTTTGTATCGTGTATTTTATTTTTGTACTCGTAAAAACGAAGGACTAATACTAGGAGTATTTCTGTTTACATTGTCGTTACACGAGAGAGTGATGTAACTGTGTGGCCATCCGCTGTATCAGCACGCGCCTGGGGATGCGAGAGAGAGCGAGCGAATGCACTGACAAGAAATTTAAACATCGGACGTATACAACAACGAGGCACGTCGGCTAGGTGATGCTTAAGGAAGGAATTTCTAAAGAAAACTAATATCAAAGATGTCTTTCCCTTAGTTCAAAATCAACACAGTTTCGTTCACACACATGCATATTTGCCTTATGGTATTGGCAGCATTGAATATCTTCGCGAACATTCTTAACTTGCTAATCGAAACAGTTTCCTTCATTGACGCAAAAAGTCAAAATCCTGTGGATTTAAATCATGGCTGTGCGCTGACCATCGACATGGTTCCGAACGCCCGTCTGACCAATAATCTACGTAGTCTGAGACCAATGTCAGGTGGATCACCAACGTGGAGGAACCGCGTATTATGTATGACGTTTGCCTACCATGTCTTCTAAGAACTCTGGTAGCAATGTTTCCCCTGGCAGAGTTTGGTAATACTTACCAGTCAAACGTGCAGGAAAACATAAGACCCAATAATGTAATTATGGAATACACCTCCCACACATTTACGGAAAGTCGTCGCTGAAAATGTGTACACTGCACGTGTCAAACTCGATAACAGCTGAACCGATTTGGCTAATTTTAGTCTTGAAATATTCGTGCGAGTTCAGGGAAGGTTTAAACGGTGATAAAATATGGAAAAGTTGTCCGGCAAAGAGGAAATTCAGGAAAAAGTAAAACACCTTTTTCCAGTAAGCTATCAATACCGTTCGTAACATTGCGATAAAATTCTGTACATATCATGTTGAAAGCAAGAGGAAGGTTCGCATCAAACAAAAATTTGCAAAAGTCACCCGGAAAGTAGGAAAATTTAGGAAAAACCGAAAGCGATTTTTTTCTACGAATAAAAGTCAATTCCTATATGGTTGTAAGAGCATCACTCGAATACGGCCTGAGAGGACAAGATTTGTATTAAATAAATATTTTGGAAAACCTACCGGAAAATTTGAGAAAACCTGAAAGTGCGTTTTTCATTGTGTTTTTGATTGAATTCAGCACTATAACTGACTATTCGCACGACGGAGAAAAAAAAATTCCAACTTTTCAATATTTTTCTGAATGTTGTTGTTGTTATGGTCTTCAGTCCGGAGACTGGTTTGATGCAGCACTCAACCCTACTCTATCCTGAGCAAGCCTTTTCATCTCCTGATAAGAATGGCAACCCACATCCACTTGACTCTGCTTACTATACTCGTCTCTTGGTCTCCCTCTGCGATTTTTATCTCTCGAACTTCCCTCCAATCCTAAATTTGCGATTCCCCGATGTCTAAGAACGTGTCCTACCAAGCGATCCCTTCTTTTAGTCAGGGTATGCCAAAAATTCCTTTTCTCACTAATTCTGTTCAGTACCTCTTCATTAGTTATGCGATCTACCCACCTAATCAGCATTCTTCTGTAGCACCACTTTTAAAAAGCCTCTATCCTCTTCCCGTCCGCACTGCTTATCGTCCATGTTTCACTCCCGTACAAGGAGACATTCCACAAAAATGCCTTCAAAAAAGACTTCCTTACACTTAAATTAATATTCATTGTTAACAATTTTCTCTTTTTCCCCATTGCCATTCTGCATTTTATATCTTCTGTACTGCGACGATCACATGTTATTTTGCTGCCCAAGTAACGAAACTCATTTACCACGTTTATTGATTCCTTCACCATCGCCTGATTTTCTAAGACGGAATTCCATAACCCTTGTTTTGCTCTTGTTAATGTTCATCTTATATATAGAGAGTAGGGTGGAGAGCTGTATCAAACCAGTCTCCGGACTGAAAACCATAACAACAACAACTTCTTCATTAGTTATGCGATCTACCCACCGAATCTTCAGCATTCTTCTGTAGCACCACATTTCAAAAGCCTCTATTCTCTTCCTGTCCGCACTGTTTATCGTCTGTTTCACTCCCGTACAAGGCAACACTCCACAAGAATGCCTTCGGGAAAGACTTGCTTACACTTAAGTTAATATTCGATGTTAGCAAATTTCTCTTTTTCAAAACTGCTTTTCTTCCCATTGCCATTCTGCATTTTATATCCACTGTACTGCGACCATCGCATGTTATTTTACTACCCAAGTAATAAAACTCATCTACCACCTTCATAGTTTCGTTACCTAATCTAATTCCTTCAGCATCGCCTGATTTTCTATGACCGCATTCCGTTATTTTTGTTTTGCTCTTGTTAATATTCATTTTATACGCTCTCTTCAACACACTGTCCATTCCATTCAACTGCTCTTCCAGGTCCTTTGCTATCTCTGACAAAATTACAATGTCATCAGCAAAACACAAGGTTTTTTTTTTCTTCCCCCTTAACTTTTTCCCTATTCCAAATTTTTCCTTGCTTTCCTTCACCGCCTGCTCGATGTTCAAATTTGAATAACATCGGAGAAAGGCAACAACCCTGTCTTACTCCCTTCCCAACTGATGCTTCCCTTTCATGCCCTTCGAGTCTAATAACTGCGGTCTGGCTTTTATACAAGTTGTAAATAACTTTCCTTTCCCTATATTTTACCCCTGCTGACTTCAGAATTTGAAAGAGTATATTCCAGTCAACATTGTCAAATGCTTTCTCCAAATCTACAAAAGCTAGAAATGTAGGTTTGCTTTTCCTTAATCTATCTTCTAAGATAAGGCGTAAAGTGAGTATTGCCTCCCGTGTTCCTACGTTCCTCCTGAATCCAAACTGATCTTCCCCGAGGTCAGCATCTATCAGCTTTTCCATTCTCCTGTAGATAATTCGTGTTAAAATTTTGCAACCATGACTTATCAAACTGATGGTTCTGTAATTTTCACACCTGTCTGCGCCTGATTTCTTTGGAATGTAGATTATTACATTTTTCTTAAAGTCTGAGGGTATTTCGCCTGCCTCATACATCCTACACACCAGTTCAAATAGTCTTGCCATGGCTGGCTCTCCCAGTGACTTTAGTACCTCTGAGGGTATGTCGTCTACTCATGTGGCCTTGTTCCGACCTAGGTCTTTCAAGGCTCTGTCAAATTCATCTCTCAGTATAGTATCTCCTATTTCATCTTGATCTACTTCCTCTTCCCTTCCTACAACATCGTCTCCAAGTTCATTTCCTTTGTAAAGCTGCTCTATGTACTCTTTCCACCTGGCAGATTTCCCTTCTTTGCTGAGAACTGGTTTCCCATCTGAGTTCTTGATATTCGTAGAGTTGCTTTTCTTGTCCCCAAATATCTCTCTTATTTTCCTGTAGGCAGTATCTACTTTTCCCCTTCTTATACATTCTTCTACAGATTTGGATTCTAGCCACTCCTGCTTAGCCATTTTGCACTTCCTGTCAATCTCATTTTTTAGTCGTCTGTACTCCGTTTTGCCTGTTTCATTTACAGCATTTTTATATTTTCTCCTTTTATCAATTAAATTTAGTATTTCCTGTGATATCAAAGGATTTTTTGTAGGTATTGCCTTTCTACCTATTTTGTCCTCTGCTGCCTTCACTATTTCATCTCTCAATGCTACCCATTCCTCTTCTACTGTTTCATTTCCCCCTGTTTCTGTCAATTGTTGCCTAAATCTCACTCTGAAATTCTCCAGAACTTCACTTTCCTTCAATTTATCTAAGTCCCATATCCTTATTTTCCTACCTTTCTGCAGTTTTTTCAGTTTCAGCCTACAGTTCATGACTAACAAGTTATGGTCAGAGTCTATATCTGCCCCTGGCTATGTTTTACAGTTTAAAACCTGGTTCCGGAATCTATGTCTTACCATTATAAAATCTATCTGGTATTTTCCGGTGTCTCCTGGTCTCTTCCACGTATACAACCTTCTTTTGTGATTCTTAAACCACGTGTTTGTTACAATTAAATCATGTTCCGTGCAAAATTCTACCAGGCGACTTCCTCTTTCATTCCTCCTGCCCAGTCCATATTCACCTACTATTTTTCCTTGTCTTCCTTTTCCTGCTACCGAATTCCAGTCTCCCATCACAATTAAGTTTTCCTCTCCCTTAACTGTCTGAATAATTTCCATTAGCTCCTCATATATTTATTCGATCTCCTCATCATCGGCAGAACTAGTTGACATATAAACCTGTACTTCGTTTGTCGGTGTTGGCTTCGTATCTATCTTGACAATGATAATGCGATCACTGTGCTGCTCATAGTAGTTTACCCGCATTCCTATTTTCTTATTCATCATCAGTCCTACTCCTGTGGTACCCCCAACTGATTTTGTATTTATAATCGTGTACTCACCTGACCAGAAATCCTGTTCATCCTGCCACCGAACTTCACTAATCCCCACTATATCTAACTTCAACCTATCCATTTTCCTTTTAAAATTTTCTAATTTTCCTACCCGATTAAGGGATCTAACATTCCACGCTCCGATTCGTAGAATGCCAGTATTGTCTTTCCTGATGACAACATCCTCCTGAGTAGTCCCCACCCGGAGATCCGAATGGGGGACTATTTTACCTCCGGAATATTTTACCCGAGACGATGCCGTCGTCATACTTCCATACAGTAGAGCTGCATGTCGTCGGAAACTAGTAACGGCTGTAGTTTCCCCTTGCTTTCAGCAGTAGCTGTGTGGCAAAGCCACATTAGCTGATGTTACAAGACCAGTTCAGTCAATCATCCAGACTGTTGCCCCTGTAACTACTCAAAAGTCTGCTGCCCCTCTTCAGGAACCACACGTTTGTCTGGCCTCTCCACAGATACCCCTCCGCTGTGGTTGCACCTACGGTACGGCTATCTACATTGATGAGGCACGCAAGCCACCCCACCTCGGCAATGTCTGTGGTTCATGGGGGTGGAATGTACTTAACATTATAAGTTGAGAATCGCCCATCCGATTGCGATAAATGTTTGATCATTTGACGTTCAACGAAAAATGAACTCTCTTATGAACTAAAAATTTGGGAAAGTTACCCGGAAATTCTGCAGATTCGCGAGAAACTGGAAGAGCTGTTTTCAATTGGATATGAATATCATTCGTCTGATTGCGATAATTTTTTGCAAAAAAAAAAAAATAAAAAAAAAAAAAAAAAAAAAAAGTTTAAATTTTTGTAGAGCTTATTGGAGTTAGCTACGGGGTCATCAATCCCTAAACTTACAAACTACTTATCAACTAGCTAATGCTTAGGACGGCACAAATATCCATGCCCGAGGGGGGATTCGAACCCCCGACCGCACTGGCCCTGCAGACCGTGACTGGCGCGCCTCAGACCCCTCGGCCACCGCGGCCGGCTAAAATTTTGTACATACGTCGTTCAAAGCGAGAGGAAGGTTTGAGTGAAGTTAAAGTTTATAATAGTTGACCAGAAACTGGAAAATTTGTGGAAAACTGAAAGAGCTCTTTTCTCTTTTCTTTAGTATATCAATATCATTCGTAGATTACGATAAAATTTGCACATTTGACTTTCAAAGCAAGAGTACATGCATATTAACAATTGCGAAGCATTGCCGGGACGACTTGTGGAAAATAATTATTCCACCGCGAGTGAAACACGCTTCATCTGTGACGATTATTTTGTTGACAAATTCATGCTGAGTTCTATGTAAGAAATACCACTCAGAGAATTCATGTCGTGGAGGTTAATATTGTTCTCCCAATGCTTATACACGTTGGATGTTGTAAGGCCACACACACTTCTCTTTCAGAGTGCGATGAACGACATCCACTTAGCAAGCGATGCTTCTAGGACTCTGAGTAGGATCCTCCTGGATGCGATCCCGAATTCTTTCCTCAGCTTCCGATGTACGATCGGCGGGTTTATACGTTTTTGCAAACATTTTGGACCAAAATAATAATCTAAATAATAATAAATTAACTAACAAGAATGTCTGAAACCCTTTTAGGAAAAAAGATTTAGGTAGTGGCGGGTTTCGAACCACCGACCTTTTGCGTCACAGTCCAGCACCTTGCCCACTACACTACGGCTATAAATCAAAAGAAAAGTTCTTTAATCTCATACCATTAATGGCCGTAGATAACTGATGTTAATATGGCATTTGTAGACATTGGATTATCATTTATCGTACGAAGAACGATGTGTTTTTGTTAACTCCTCAGTGTGCCGTGGCTTTGAAATGACTACGTGTTAGTTACATTAAGAAAATCATCAAATACGCGAGGAATGTCACGTGACATCTCCGAACGGCTGGTTTTCGTTAATTCAATGGAGGGTGTCAAATCTCCGTTATTTTTGCAAATATGTATCCAACGATACAAGATATGAAAAAACATAAGGGAGATATGTTGTAGAGAACTTTCTCCTCTACAAATTAGATTGTTCAATTTTCGTGTCAGGTGAATAGTTAAGCTGTTATTTTCATTTAAATTTCGAGCTGTCAAAAGACGATCGCAAAGGCCCTCTTTTAGTGTTACTACCGTAACCTAAAGTGGGCAATAAGGAAAGCATATCAGAAGATATGTTTCACATAGAAACGAAAATAATAATAATAATAAAAAAGTTCAAATGTTTGTAATTCTATCGGACCACACTACGTGGTCATCAGTCCGTAGCTTACAAACTACTTGAGCTAAGGTAAACTAACCTAAGAACAACACACACACACACACACACACACACACACACACACACACACACACACAAGGTGGACTCGAACCTCCGACAGCGAGCAACCGCGTGCTCCGCAGCGAGGCGCCTTAGACCGCTCAGCTACTCCACCGAGGCACGAAAATGTATGTAGGTTCACGTTCCTACTACATGAAGATGTAATTGCATATAATCGCGTACAAGTAGAGAATTACAATGAGACAAATTATTCCTTCAAACCGTCTTGATTGCAAAATTATTTATTAGTTAATGACGGGTTTCGCCCTTTTAGCAGTGCATCTTCAGATTATCTGCGTGACAGAATTTATACAAAATTACAAGGCGGAATTACAAACGGTTATAATGGTACATGGGCTTATTTTGTGTTAAGAAGACAGTATAAATGGTAAACAAAGCTTACAATGCGCTCTCCGTGGTGTGACACCGTAAGTTGTTATTGCGGTGTTTCTATTTTCTTGGAATGTTTTTTGGTTTTCCTTGTGGCCCAATAAATGTACGGGTAACAACGAATTACAATTGGAACATACTGCGTAAAGATGTGAGAAACATAAATCCTATTTTTAAGATTACCTTTTCGAAGCGGTGGTATCTGATGACACAAGATAAGCCCATGTTTACAGTTGCGCTCACGGGCGGTGGGCGGGCGTGGTGTGCTGCTCCGCCGACTTGTACAGACTAAGGGAATGTGGGTAGGGAGCGACATAGGAAGCCGAAGTATAAGACGGGACGGGTGAAATCTATCTACCTGAATACAAATTTAACGAAAGGGATGTTATTAAGCAGGACAGAAGTTTTTATAATTTATGTTGGTATTTGTAAATGAGAAGAATTTTATTTGAACAGAGACATCACAATATCTAGGAATGTTTGATCTTTGCATGCCAACTGATCCTTTAGGAGGTGTGGGTGTCCAAAGTAAGCGCGCTTCGCTATCTCAAACTCTTCCAGTAAATTTAGCTTACGCCCATTCTGCGCTATATGTAAGATTTGCATGTTGTCAATGGTAGGTTGTTGATGATCGGATGCTTTAGTGTGTTCCGCAAAAGGGGAATGTTTTTTGAGTTGGCCTTTTTTTGTAAGAAGGTTCTCAGTAAAACGTACTGTAAAGGTCCGGCCTGTCTGTCCTATATATTCAGCTGGGCATTCGGGACATTGTAGTTTGTAGACTCCTGAGGAAAGGTATCTGTCCTTATTGGTTTGTTCGTTGTGTGGGAGAATTTGCTGCATGCTCAAAGGGCTACTAAATACGACTTGTACATTTGTGCCACGGAAGAGTTTAGCCAGGTCATAAGAAAAATATCCCATGAAAGGAATGGGGATACGTATAACTTCATTGTCAGGTGTTACCGAGTGAAGCTGTGGTACATCTTTAGAACGTTTTTTATTGTACATTTTGCGAACCAAGTACGGGTTGTAACCATTCATTTCGGCAATGTATTCCAGCCTTACCGCCTTACTCATAACTATCCTTACATGTTCTTCTATTTCCTATCGCTTTGCATTATTATGCCTAGATATTTGAACGACGCGACAGCATCAAGAAGCTCACTACTAATGCTGTATTCGAAAATTATGGGATTGTTTTTCCTACTCGTGCGCATCACCTTACATTTTTCTACATTGAGAGCTAGCTGCCATTCTTCGAACCTACTAGAAATTTTGTCTAAGTCATCCTGTATGCTATCACAGTCAGTTAAAGACTACACCCTCCCATACACCACAGGATCATCAGCAAACAGCCGCAATTTACTACTTACTCTGTCCATCAGATCATTTATATAGCATCAGCACGTTCGCGACACGCGGAAGTGCTGTTGTTTAAACGCCTTAAGTTTGGTCAGATTGAGACGTTACTGCTGTACCGCCTCATTGCTCTACCCGCCCTGATTGCCTTTTTTTGTGTTCATTTGCTCTTGTCAGGACCACTTAAACTAATATTTGCATTAACAGTTAAACAATACTTAACTGATATGAACATGATTTAGTGATTTTTCATTGACAGTTGAACAATACTTAATTTATCTGAACATTATACGGTAGTGTTTCTTGCGATATGACCCAGGCGTTGGTGTAGAAGTGGAGATGGCAAATTTGGTTTCACTTTATTTCTCCAACAGCTATTCGTGTCACACTCTGTTTCCGTCCACAGGGTGTGTGTGAGAGAGTGCTTGTATGTTTTCTCCCCTGTAGAGTAATTGATGGGATAGTCATGCGGTGGTGGTAGTAGTTTACAAGTTTTCTGCTTTCGCCAGCAGAGATAACAGTTGGTGAGTAGTGCAAAGAGTTCGCAAGCTATGCCTCTGGTCGATCTTGGAGAGATCGAAGATCGCGAATTAGCGAAAGGAACTTGCCGTCTGGGCGCGCAGGCCACGACCAATCAGCGTGCGCCTTCTCGGGCAGGTTGAATTTTTGGGGGACCGTTGGAGATGTCGGTAGCCATGCAGGGTCTGTCGGTAGGAGCCCCTGGAGACGGACGGACGCTGTGGTGGTTGTTCCGCCAGTACGAAATGGGGGATATTAATAGTATGTGGCTCCAAACCACGGTCAGCTTTTATCAGTAGAAGCATACGTTTCACGAAAGAAAATTTCTTTATCGTGAAATTCCACGTGAAATGGGCGCACAAAGTGACTACAGTGTTTCACATGTGGTGCAGTCTCAAAGTCGTTATAAAATCTTTTCCCTTACAGGTACGGCTTTCGTTTAATGCTTACCAGGTGGGATTTTGCGGTATCTTCATGTTGATGTTCATTTTGTTGTAGAATTATTAAAATTTTTGGGTACGTTTCTTTATCTAGTTTGGACTTCGTTTTTGGCGGGATTAGTATCAGACAATGAACAGTCACAGTAAATGAGCCCTGATGCTCCGATGTTTGGTTGTAATAGCTTCAGTATTAAAAATGCTGTCGTATCATATTACTTTCATTGGGGAATTTTTAATAATTTAGTCCGTTTTCTACGTAAGATAGTTTAGTCAGCCACATGGGTAGTAAGTCCACATTAAAATTTCGTGGTTGGTTGTGCCGATGACCAACATTTATCTTTATGTGTTTCTTTTGGTATTGCTGCGTGTGTAATATTTTCCTAAATTTTAACGACTTTGAGAGACATTACTGAATGTGATGCTGAGGGATCTCTGTGCACTCGCATTATATCAGAGTTGATTCTTGTCCAACGCCCGTTTACTATTAACTTTGCACATTATGAAGCAGCGCACGTAACGTGTTTGTTTCCATTCATCAGATTACTGCCTCTTGCAAGTGTAATTCTAATTCCTTAAATGTCGTTAGTTAATAAGACCACCCTGTCCAAATATACGACCATTGAGCACCAACTGGTTCTCAGTATGTATTTAGGTTGCTAAGAGTACGCCACAAGGCAAGTGCATGAGTGCATGAGAGTGTTTAAGTGTTGTTGGGTGCATTTTTCTTGCATCCCGTTTCCCTCGTGTGACATGAAATTAACTTGTAATCATTTTGTGCGTATGAGAGCAGGTAATATTGAACAACCTAAGTTGGCATGGTTTTGTAAAAGATCCGATTTGTTCAATGTTTTAAGAACCAAACGGTTATGCAAACCACCATTGATAAATGCCAAGTTTAATAATTATGTCTGTGTTAACTGAATTTATTCGTGGAAAGGAATAAACTTCAATATTTAAAGCTACCTGTGTATTTGTATCATAATACTAATTTGTCCCCTCTGGTTCGCCCTTTTTGGATGGGATTATAATGTGTAATAATTCATATAACTTGTCCTGGGTATAAAATTGGACGTATCCCTTCTTGCATAGTATACACTGGTTTAACGTTAAGATGTGTTATTCTTTTCCAGCCGTTATTAATTAATTGTCCTTGTCATGTTCAATCTATTTTCGACTTCTTTCACTTATTTGGGAACCCCTATATATGCTCTTGTAAGATAAAGCCTACAAAATTTGCAAGCCTATCCCACAATCCGTGTTATTGTCAATCAGTACGAGCCAGCTGGAAGTAGCCCAGAGCTTGTGTAGGTGGCCCAGGGACAAGAAGAAAAAAGGGAAGAGGCAAGTTTAACAAACACTGAATAAATATAAAATATGGGTGCGTCACAAGATGTTGCGCAGTTTGTTATTCCATTTTATCTAATCAGTTATCAATCTTTCGCAACTGCTCTTCCTATTTTTTTTTTTTTTTTTTTTTTTTTTTTTTTTTTTTTTTTTTTCTGTAATCTGTGTAGTCTTCACGGTGAGGACGTCGGGTGACGGGGCGACCGGTGCAGGTGCGCTCGCCACTGGGTTTTCCCCAGATGAGAGGCCGGTGCTTGGCTTCTGGTCTGCCGTTCGCCTGTAACCGGCCCATCGAATACGCTTTGGACACAGTTTTCAACGTGCGGCTTTTCAGTAGCAACTGAATCTGTCTCCCATGACCAATCAAACGTTTTCTTTCCTTGATATTTAAGAGCAGTGCACCTATGTGTTTCGACTGCTGTTACTGTAACGCTTTCCATTCTTAGAATCACGGTAAAATACATCCACAAGCAAGCACTGCCGTGGCGCGCTACGACAACAGACAGAAGTGCGCCAGTACAGGCGCCACGGCGCAACAGAGTCACCGAGCGTACCCTGCTTAAACCCCGTGCTCACCCGACACCACCTAGAGACAAGGCCTTACAACAGGCCGTGCCTACGTCACACTTAGAGGCCCCGGCAGTCACCTCATTGGCTGTTGGCTGGGGCACGCCCACCGCCGCGCAGCGGCCGGCCAGTCAGATGGCGGCCGCGGCCTCTAAGTGTGACGTAGGCACGGCCTGTTGTAAGGCCTTGTCTTCTAGGTGGTGTTGCCTCACCTCGACTCAGCTACGTCACGAGGCACGCAGGCCAGCCGTGGCCGAGAGAAGTCGCTGGGCCGTTCCCGCCGGGCGCCGGCGCAGTATCAGCGACCACGCGGACTACTTTACGTGAGGGAAGTAGACACGAAAGCGGCCTGTCACAGCACGCCGCGGACCGCCGAGCAGCTTAGAGTGTCTCCTTCCGCGCCGCATTAAATACCGGCCCTACAGCCACGTCAAGGCGTCCTGGACCACGCCGCCGTCGCCGCTGGAAGCCGCTGGAGTCTCTCGGCCGTCGTCTCGCCACGCCGCGCTGCCCAACTCCCGGTCTCCTCTGCTCTCCACGAGAGGCTACGCCAGGAACGCAGGATCGTAATAATTTCTACCTTTC